>OZ010573.1:80209855-80549855 GCA_963932145.1 Acanthosepion lycidas | reverse complement strand
TTGCCCTTTGATTTATATTTTTCACGCTATTAGTACAACTGTAATTAATCTTTGCAGTATTTCTATTGAAAAACTTATGTAGCATGGAATTTTAGGGGAAGTGCTTATTTAACAATTTCAAGAAGATTTTACCAATATTGGATTTCATCTCCAAATTGAAGTGGGTGGGGATTGAAGCAAAAGATATTTCATTTTTTCTTTTCTGGCTCCCCGCTGTTGATGTTGCTGCAGGTTTAAGCACCAGCCTGTCTTTATACTCTTCTTCTTGCAAATCCCTCTCACGCTCTCTCTTATTCTTTTTTCTTCTAAAATTGTTAAATTCAAGGAATTTCTAGAAAGTCTACATTCAATTCTGTTAGGTCTATACTTAATTATTGTTGGATTCGGTGGCTGGATTTACTATTCATATAGAACAATTTATTGTTGAGTTCCTAGTATGGAGAAACACTTATGCTCATTAGATCCAGTACAATGCCGAAGTATTGAACCACATTTTAGTTTATCTCTACGTCGATATCTAAACCCTGATCTTTGAAATGTTTAAATAATTTATTCCTTATATTGTCATTTTCTCTTCTCCTATCCAGCACAGGTCATGGTCATCGATATGCAGGTTTTTGTTTAGTTCCACTTACAGGTAGAGGCCCATCAACTCGGACATCTCTGCCCCGTCATACGATCCTTGAGAGACTTCAAACGCACCGTTAATCACGCTTTTACGCCATGCTTTTTTTTTACCATGAAAAAGCAGAGATTTGCGACAGTATTTGATTATGTTCACCTGCTCACTTTTCAAGTTTACAAATCCTTACAATTCCTGAGATAACCCGGCAAAAAATAATCCCCTTGTGAAAGGAGCAATGATGCTACAGTCTTTCAGTCTTCAGGAGCAATGATGCTACAGTCTTTCAGTCTTCAGGAGCAATGATGCTACAGTCTTTAATTTGGTCTACCTGAATACCTTTTGTTCATGCAGTCGCGTATTGCTAGATGTCAGAAAAGGAATTTTCAATCCAGGAAATTGCCAAAAGCACAATAGAGTTGCATAGATCATTTTCTGTATGATTGCTAAGCTGGCAACTTGCTAACTCCTAACGCAACATGCGCAGGAGTAATGTTATTTTGGAGAGTCTTTTTGTCCAGATAAATTTCGAATCTTTCTTCCAAAAAGGTTTTCCTTGTGTTTTCAGCACTTCCAAATAAATGTAGTGTTTTAACTTTCCATTCCTTGAGTCACGTCTGACATTTCCTTGAACCGCCTGTGTCAATATAAAACAATTTCTTTATATCGTGTTCTCCATAAGGCATTTTTACTTAGTTTCATTGGCATGTTTAACATAAGGTTTAATTTAATGTTGATTTTCTGTTCGGGTTTCTATTGTTTACATTTTTTATACAAAATTCATAATCTTTAACTACTGCAATTCACTGAAAATTTAAATTTTGAATAAAACTTTTTAGATTTAAACAAATACGTTTGTATACAATAATTTATTCCCGCTACTATCTTTGTTTTGGTTTTACAATACATGAGTGTCGGTCGTTATATCTGCCAGCCTTCCATTTTTTTAACTTCATGATAATTTTGAATATAAGCATGTATTAAATACAGAGTGCAAATTTATTCTCACAAAAAAAGTATATACAATGTACTTTCAATTGAGATATGACATGCATAGTTGGTTGAAATTGCTGACTCTGTTTATGGAGAACACAATTTAAAATATTCTTCCAGTTGAGACTTCGCTTTTCTTTGGGAGTGTTTTCAATATTATGCGGATATATACACAAGGATAACTGTATTGATAAATCATCAGTTACCTCCCTTTAAGATCTCAGAGGTATAAAAAGCACCCTGTAAAATCCGCCAGTAGACGAATAGACAGAGTAAAGTGCAATAAAAGTTTTGGTTAAGTTTATTCACTGTTTGTGACTTTACTACAATAACTTTTTACAATGTGTATTGGAAAACCTACTAAAATAAATAGTGTCCAAAATTAATGGCAAAAGAAAGGTTTAAGCAAGGGTTTCTTTTATTGTTTCATATATCAATCCATAAATATTAATATATTAACATTTATTTATTTTCAGCATAAAATAATTTTCAGGTTGGAGGGTTCAATGGCGCTATAATTATTCATGTTATAACGTATATAATTATTTAGTAGCAGGATCTGCTTCGCGAAGTAAAAACTGTATCGCCATCCCCAAAAACCTCTCATCAAGTCGGTTAAGCCTCGATTTGAATTTGAATCAACAAAAAGACTCGGTGAGAAGATTTGCAATAAATTATTTCATCTCCTCACATTTAGCCTGCGGGCGAATTCTTGCTGTCGAAGGTTTTTGGAAATTTGAAAATTATATCCTTATATTTGATTAATAGCGAAATGTGTAAACATATTTTAGTAATTAGAACCAATATTATCCGAGACAGATAAATTGTATTTCTGATTTGTAAAACATACGTATAGTTGCAAATTCCTGTAATAATTTTTATGTAATGAAATCGAATGTTATTTCGTGTTGAAGAAAGGATAAAAATATTTTCTGAATAACGGTCCATTAATATGATGCCATTTGTATCATTAAATCAAGTTGGTATGATATCTGTTTAATATCCGTAGGTGCTTATGCCAACTAAAATGAAGTAACACAAACACATATCACTTTTGAAAGAGATACTCTTGAATACCCTGTTCGACATTTAATTCTAAATTTCCCAAGAGAAAACACCGTTGAAAATAAATCCGAATGTGGGAGGAAGAGTGGTCTCTAGGCCAGAATAGAACGTAGCCTTCTAAGAATTGTTGACAATATCCCAATTGTTACAACAAAGGTTCTTAGGTATAATTCGGTAGCTGTCGGAATTAATGTGAAAAAAGTACTATTAGTACTGCTTTAACAACAACAGATTCCTTTTCTAAAGCCTATTTATTTGAAATTTCATTTGCTGTCTGAAAATGAACATAGCGAAAAGTTTATCTAATTCTGTGATATCCTAATATGGTAAGATGATAAAGAACTAATACAATTGGAGCTTAATAACAAGAAATGTTAAGCTTTCAGTGGAAAGAGGAACAGAAAAATAGAGGCGGGAATATAACGCTTTGCGGTGTTTCCATGCAAAAGGAATGGTAAGCTTGCTAAGAATTAATTGTGTAGAAGAAGTTTGTTAAGAATTCGGCGTTAATGTGAAGATGTTTGTAAGGAATCTGAAAATGAATCATGTCGTAGCTTCATCCTAGACAATATCTATAGATATATCTGTCTATATTTATGACACGATGTATTGTAACTATTTAATCTAGTTACATTGTTCAGACTGTTGTCCTCATATTTTTCAGGTGATTGGCATTTCGAACCGAACCCTTTATTTCGTCTACCTGGGTAGACTGGTCTAGTTCCACGTGCCATGCCTCTTCCGGATATCTCAGTTTCAGTTATTTCACTCAACTTTCCAATTTTATTCACCTCTGCTGTGGCCAGGTACTGACAGGTACACCTCTTTGGGTCAAGTCATTGGATTACTTTAACCAACGCTTTTATCCACTGGACCATGTTGTGAATAGGACAACAAAGATGAGGACAACAGTCCGAGCAATCCACGTAGTGTCAACATTCAGATATGTATTCAAATTCAGGATATATATATATATATATATATATATATATATATATATATATATATATATATATATATATTATTTACTCTGGATTTACATTGAGCTCTCTGGATTTTATGCTCCTTTGGTTTTTACCCATACGGATTACCTAGTTTTTCATAAACTAAATATATATATATATATATATATATATATATATATATATATATATATATATATATATATATATACACTGATACCCCATATCTGGTCTAATCTAACTCTTCTAAAATTAAGCAAAGCATAAAGAATCAGGTACCTTATAGAATGTTTAGAATGATCCAGTCACTTTCACATCATCTTTAGTAATGGATCTTATGTATAAGTTCAACTTGCCGATTTTACTTTTGAATAGTTATTTATCTAAGTTTGAGAGCTCTAAGATTCAGCAGATAATCATTCCTGTATGATTCTACCTTCCCGATCCTACTTTCTGGCAAACTTGTTGTTTTAAAACGTTCATCTGTTTTGTGAATAGGTAACAGAGAAACACCGATGTCCTCCTGCTTTCGTAAATTCCAGAATAGTCTGACGAAGACCAGGTATGCGACTTCTGACAACATACCGTTCCTGTTATTTCGTATTACCCTGGGGCTCAAAACATGGCACATTCTATCCACCTCACTGCTCTATCAATCCTGGTTTTGTTTAAAACTTAGCATTTGCTATTTTGTATCAGGTAATATTTTCCATTTTAGATTTTGCTCATTTATTCCTTTATGATGAAGTGTATACATGTGAATTTCATGTCACATGCATGAACAGGTATAATGAATGCCTTTTTTAATAAATTGGTGCGAAGAATCTCGAACAAATATGTTAGAATTGAAGACTTGAATGATTACACTTAAATACTGATTTGTATGTGTAGGCGCAGGCCTACTAATGAAAATACAGGATATTTTACGTACACACCACACAGTAACTCGAATTCTCTCAGTTTGCCACAACCCACTTCTTCGTTCTGTCTCTCTCTCGCACACACTATCTCACTATATATATATATATATATATATATATATATATATATATATATATATATATATGTGTGTGTGTGTGTGTGTGTATTTCTGTTTATACATAAAAGATTATCCACTTGAGCATCTAGGCTGTTCGGCGGTAGGTATGACATACAAGCAGCCGCCAAGAATGAATTCTACTCCTCATGGGTGCTCGAAAAGGGCTTTGTGCCAAACTAGGTTTTATTCTGAAAAAATAATTCAAGAGTATCCCTTCCAAAATTGTTGTGCGTATGTGTTGCCGCATTTTAGTCAGCTTAAGCACGATTAAACACATATTTACGCATAGACATTAACATGTGAAAGCGTTTGCTACTTAAGCTTGTTGGTCTTTTGAAGCCTTTTTTTCCTTCATGTCGGGACATATGGACGACTGATGTGAATGTATTAGAATCACTCTCTCAGTGATGAAAGATTTTGGTTGTTATAACAAACAGTCGACAACAGATATTGGTGTCTGTTTATCTCAGGGAATATTTAACACAGCATCCCACTTACACAGGAGAGATTTGCAGTTTCATCTCAATTCATAGAATTTACATTAAGATCTGAATTATCTATGTTGATAAATTCACTGGGTATTTTCTGACGTATTATAAGAAAGTGTTAAATCACTTGCATTCAGTAAACAAAATATAAGCAAAATTATGAAATTTCTAAAATGCTCGATAGAGTACAAAAGCATCTCCACGTCCTTGTGGTTGATACACATATAAAATGAACGTATGTATGTGATCATTTTTTTTTTTTTTTTTGGTGCGGAGCATGAATAAATTCTAATCCGACTTCTATCATAAGGGATTTTGCGCAAACTATCATTTATGTGCATTGATAACATGGGAGAACCTGGATCTCCACAACATCCTGTCCTTCTTAACTCTAAGTAATGTCTGTCCTATTACTATCCTTTTAATGTCCGTTCGTCCATCAGTTTACACAATATTTTAAGAAGGTTGCTCCCTTTTTTCCTCTGAACCTTTTGTGTGTGTATTTCAGAATTTTCGAGAACATTTTCCTCGTCATACGAATTATGAAATGTCAATTCATTCTTTCTGATTCTATGTATGTGAACTTTATTATGTTTATTTTCTTTAAAACTTTCTCGTTGTTCTCATGCTCACTCCATGGTATTCCCGGCATCCTTCTATAGAACCACATCTTTGTTTCCTCATCTTTGTTTCCTGTCATATAGAATGATTGATATCACATAGCAGTTCAGCACTCTTTCCTTTATCTCTAACAAACATTTCATTTTTCTTAATATTTGTATAGTTTTTTTTTTAGAAAGCAGTTTCGCTATTCTAATGCACCTTCGGACTTCTGTCACATTTTCCACCCTCTTCCCAGACACTTCCCAGAGAGTTCTGTAGTTGCTTGATTTCGACGTCCCCAATTCGTAGCTTGCATCATGGGCTCATAGTTTACTATGTAGCCACATTGTCTTGCATATCATTGAATGTGTCGTTATTCTTTGATGCACATTTATATGACTAAGAAGTTTGGAAGATTAATATTGTCATTGGTAACTCTTGCACGTGTGGTAAAATAGGAAAGTAATCATTATTTTGCAATGACAGGCGTTAGATAAAAATTAAACATATATTCACTAGAACAGACAAAGAAGACAAAAGCAGATTACCTTAAAGAAGATAAAATTAAAGAAAGGGGGAAGACGAAAAATTCGGAAAATATCAAGAAATATTACAAAAGGTGGCCTCATAATAAACGTGTAACAGAGAAAGCAAAAATGAAAAGACGAAAAACACAAAAGTCAAGAATAAAATAAACCGGATGTTAATAAGATAAAAGAAGTTGTGAGTTTAAAAATGAAAAAGTAAGAAACTGAGATTTAAAAAGGCAAGATTTAGAAAGAACAAAATTAAAAAAAAAAAAAAAATGAAATTTAAGGAAAAACAAACTGAATTAAAGAAAGAAAGAAAGAAGTTGAATATTTATAAAGAAAGGAAATATGCGCATCGTGTTACTGATATATATATATATATATATATATATATATATATATATATATATATATATATATATATATATATATATATCAAGAAAGTGGAACCGGTGAACTAGTGCATTGCATTCACATTCACACTCATTTCCCCTGGGGATGTTATGAATTCGAATTTTCTCCTTCCATCTTCAGGTTAAATAGCAGGGTAGGCTAGGCTGTGTAGACTTGGAGGGCACCCAGTCTAAGAGAAGCTCTGAATTCCAAACATCTGGAAACCATCCTACTCTGTTTCCACAAAATGAATGGCAATTCGCAAGTAATGAAGAAAATGAATCTGTAGAGAGTCATGATCGCCTACGCCATTTTCTATGAAAGAAATAAAATAAACTGCATTTCAGAAAGAAAA
This sequence comes from Acanthosepion lycidas, assembly GCA_963932145.1. NCBI lineage: Eukaryota > Metazoa > Mollusca > Cephalopoda > Sepiida > Sepiidae > Acanthosepion > Acanthosepion lycidas. The sequence goes on along the minus strand of OZ010573.1, from coordinate 80,542,805 downwards.
AAATAGAAATAAGAAAGGAATTGGAACTTAAGAAATGAAGAAAAAATGAGACAAAAGAAAGAAAATTGAAAGTTAAAGTAAAAGACGTCAACTTAATGTTAAGAAAGAAAAGAAAGACTCAGAAAAAAAAAGGAAAGATGCTTCAATGTAAAATATTTGAAGTGAAAGAAAAATGTATTTATAAGTCATTATTTTAGAAAAGAAAAATCTAGAGAAAATAATCAAGACAACGGTTTCAAAGTAAAAATGCTAGGTATATACGTAAAACTAGCAAAATGGTTTCATGAATTGGGCAAACTGTACATCTTACTATATTATGTATGACCATTCGATAATCTCTTTTCCTCAGTATATTATTCGCAAACATTTCTAATTATAACAGATTTTATAGCTATAAAACAGGACAATATAAAGAACATTAGATAATAAAGCCAAGATATCTTAAAGATGTAAATAATAAAAAAAAAGAAAAAGAATGAGAACGAAAAAATCCTCGGAAAGAATAAGATAAAATAATGTTATTTCGGATGAGCGATAAAAACAAATTCCGATCAGTAGAAAAGGAAAAAAATGATTGCTACTTGAGAGAAACGAAGAGTAGAATCGGTGTAGTTGATAAAAGAATTTAGATTAAAATATTGCACACACACATGCACACATACAGACACACACAAATATGTATATTGAGGGACGATTTATGTAGAGATAGAAAGCTGAGGACATTACGAATAAACTGAGAAAAGGGGAAATTGTTTGTGATATAATTTGCCAGATATCGAGAAAGTGGCCCGTGAGGAAAGGTTTATCAACAAAATTTTCATGCAAGAGAAGTCTGGACACACACACACGCACGTGCGCGCGTAGAAACACAGGCACTCTCTCACACACACACACACACACACATATATACAAACTGGAAGACAGAAAAGCAGAGAAAAATAGAGACATATTTTACAAAAAGATAGTCTGATGAGCGAAAAATAAATTCGTTAAAGAAAAATAAAAAGTAGAGATTGGTTGATTGTATGTAGGAGATCGGTCAATCAATGATTTTTATTTACTTTTTATATTCACAGAAATGAAATTGATAAGAATTACGAAATAGCAGGACATAAAAAAGATAATGTTGCCCAGATATGAAATACTATACGATAACGTATTCGAAAATTTAAAGTGAATGATAATAATAACACTAATAATGATAATAATATGCATAAAAAGTTGTGCGAAGTGAAAGAGAATGAAATATAGAGACACTGTGTACACATGCATGTGTATAAGACAGAAAGTGAGAAGGAACGAATGACTGGGATATGGTGATTAAGAATTAGAAAATAGATCGATCAAGACTACAGTCATTTTTGCCTCAACGTGGAACTAAAAAATAATTCTAGACCTTGCAGATAAAAAAAAAATATATAAGTGAAATAAAAATACTCTAAAAAACTGAGATGATAACATTAATTAACCTTACTGGAATAAGGAAGAGAGGAGAGAAAAAAAACAGTTTCTTGGAATGAATTTCATCGAAGGCTATCGGCGACCGGTCAGGGATCACATGGCCCCATCACGTGATGAATTCCCTGCAAAGCGGGTGATGGATGTTCCGGTGTTTCCGAGCCGACAGCAAGAGGAAATTGGAGTATCGAATCGGGTCCGTATCGTTTTCATTGCCAAATGGAACGAGAGGAGCTATTGAATCAAAAGGAGGCAAAATAAGACTGAATTAGATGAACGAGAGGACAAGAACGAGAATAAAACAAATATATATATATATATATATATATATATATATATATATATATATATATTCCTAAAATCATTCACTGACTCACACTTATTATTTTCCTTTCTTTTTATCATATTCTTTATTTCTTTTATAATCTGCTTATTTTTCCTCTTTACAATCATTCCCTGTGAATTTCTCTTTCTTCCTAACTTCACTTTTATCACTCTCTTTTAACCTTTTCATTACTTCTTTATTCTTTAAGCTTTTTGTGTTTGATTATTTCAAATTCACATTTTCTTATGTATTAATTCTTATTTTATTTCTCTACTTCAAATCAATTCCCGAGATTATTTCACTTGAGTCAAATCCAGTGATGCGCCTTATTCATGCACCATTGCATCGTTTTACAGAATTGATTGATGTTTCTTATGACATCATTCTATCTGATCCTTGTTCACCGATCCAATTGGTTTGTCTCTTTTCGAACACTTTAAGCAATTTTGTTAGAATACGCTTAAAACAACGCATCCATTTTTAAAGTTTATATAGAAGAATTGTCTATTGACATTTTTTGGCAAATAATTTCTTCATTGAACATAATTAATTACTACTTTGCATAATAAAAAAATACATTTTATTTTCTTGTAAATATTATTTGAAACTATGTTTATCAAATTACTTTTATGCATAATAAACTCCAAGAATCATTAGCAATGAAAATGAACTTCTTGTTAAAAACTTGAAAACTACAAAATACTGGTTTTTAATTTTATTTATTAGTCTGAGTCATGGATATTTTTTTTATGAACTTTATTATTCAAAAAATAGATTACAATTATATTTTATTCTGTTTTATATATATATATATATATATATATATATATATATATATATATATATATATATATATATATATTACATATTACATATTACGTATTATTTGCAATGAAATTTTGTCACCTATGAAACACGATACCTTTGAAAACTTTGCGTTATCATGTAGGAGAAGAACATTTTTACTAGTGACAAGCGCAGGGTGATTTTCAACCAAACTTTTATACACTCTTTGCGGCTGCTGAATCTGTAAAAATGTATCTAATGTTCCATTCTGTTTCAAGAATTCTAAATACATCGAGATCTCACCATATTCACAATATTACCTTCCTCCCATGGATCTCCAATTCTGTTGTCGATTATGGTGATTTTATCCTTGTCAATCCACTGAATTTTGTAGTGAACATTGTCAATTGTTGCGGTGAAAGAGAAATAAGTAAATAACAATAAATAAAAAAAGATCAAAGATTCATCATCTCTTAAAAATCAGACGGATAATAAAAATCGCCAGACAAACAAAACCTTAATTCGACTAGCACCAGAAAGCTTTCACAAATAATATGTAAGAAACGAAATAAACAAATAATAATAATAAGAGGAAAATTTCACTATTTCTAAAAATTAGATTATATTGAGCAAACAATCAGAAAGCTTTTATTACCTGGATTATAGGTCGCAAGCCATGAGAAACAGCAGCACTTTTTGAGGCGAATCTATATATGCATATATAAACAGATGGAAAATCAACGAGAGTTAATAAATTAATTTTGTCCCTTCTTCGATTTTGCGGTCATCGTGACATACTCATAGACGAAATACATCATTTGCACGAGTAGTTAGCGACTTTACACGACTAAACCGTTCTTACATTGAAAACAATCATACTTTCCTTCATCACGTTGTCAATCGGCGGCTAATACATTTGGTTACATACATATATATATATATATATATATATATATATATATATATATATATATATATATATATATATATATATATATTTACTTCCTCCCAGAATCCCTCTCTCATTGTTTCTCTCTCTCTCTCTCGTGTGTACCAGGACTTACACACGAACTTGAAACCTCAGCTTTCACCTTAGCATTCTGTATGTTGTGCATATAAAGAATTATTTTGTATTTATTAACACTTTATGCATTTTCTTTTAATCATTACAAAAAGGCCAATATACATCTAAATCAATTATATCGATATAGGGTGAGAAGGGAACTTATGCATAAGATAAACATCTCAATCATAATCGATAATCACCTAACATACCATAATATGACTTATTTGTCATCACCTGTTATCATATATTTAAGGAACGGTTAGTTAGGATGATACAGTCATTATTAAAAATTCGTGCCATATAACTGAAATTACTTATGTTTCAACTTATGTACATTTTATTTTGGTCATGAGAGACTTCAAATGTACCAATATATAATTAAATCATTAGCTATTTAATAAAAGTCTATAAAATATATAGAAAACCTTCCAGTTAACCAATAGAAACCGAACAATTTAGCATTCAATTATCCTCAATATAAAATAGCTTTTCGAATTAAACTGTTTATATTTTTCCTAAATATAAAAATGAAAAAAGAAAATTCTAAGATAATTTTTACTACATTTAAATGCGAATCCCAAAGTGATAAAGCTAAGAAATGAAACATTTATCATGACAACCTCCTAAGAATGTATTTTACGGTTTTAATCCAGATATCCTGCAAATTTCAAATAAAATTTAAATGTTTTCAATAGAATCTAATTAAATTGTTGAAGAAAACGTGCCAAATACAAATTTAAAATATCATTTCTCTTTAAACTACTAGAATTCCCAATGTCAAAAAACAAGCATTTCCATTTGTGCTTAATTAGCCATATCCTTCAGAAAATTTATTTAAGTTATTTAAGAGTTATTATTCAACAATTTAATGTGTAAGAAGATGTCCCATAATATATTGCTAGTGTATATTATATTAAATAAACGATATATTCTTCAATACAGAGCAACAACGTCCTGGGTATGACGATAAATTACATCCGCATGCTGGGTAAGAAGATAAAAGATGTCTCTGATCAGGAGGTTTTGAGGAGCGTGGAACTACCTCTTGATTGCTGGTATTCCCAGGTCCACCCCGACCTGGGGTGGTAGCACCTATTACGGTCCCAGCTATGGGCAAACATTTATGAAATTGTAAAAATTGGTTTTAATACCAGAAATATTTTTTGTAAAAAAATATTTCCGGCAATACATTATTACCAGCAACAGATTTATGAAGAATAAATATTACCGGCAATGTATTTTTTGAAAAATATTACCGGCAAGAAAAAATTTATCGGCATTAAATAACCCGTTGATGTTGATATGCCGTAAAAAAAACCCAAAAAGAGCAACAAAACATACTTGATAAAACTCCTAATAGTTTATGTAAGCAGAAATAGTGATAGAGAAATATGTTTTTGTAGATAAAACTTAGTCTGCAATCGAGTGCAGAACAACTGAACATGGCCGACTGAGCGCTGGGAGACAACTCAGCGCCAGAAGAACATAACTTTTTATAACCGAAGTAGTTTATTAATGAATATATATATATATATATATATATATATATATATATATATATATATATATATATATCGTCAGCTTCATCTCGTATCCAATAATTTTATTTCTTCTTTGCTAATCGCTCCCTTTAGGATGATGGCGTTGATAACTAAATTCGCCTCCAACGTGCGTATTCAGGACTAAAAGTTTCCAATTTCACTAAAACCTGCTCCGTCATCCATTTCCCATTGCAGTTTGGCTTTGCAAGAGTTGAATGTGAAAGAAAATCAGAGTAGAAGAATGAACCGATGGCGTGAATTTGGCCCACATTCTTGATTCCATGACCTTCCTCTGTGGAATGAGACATGCAGAATCCTGTTATTTAATTGCAACAGACTGCCGGTGATTCTGTTATAATTTCGAGTGGCGACTTCTGTAGCATGTCTTTCTTCATCCGCTGGTTAAACCGTTGAGATGTGTTGTAATCGTCATCCGCTTGTTCCGCCGTGGGGAACTTTGGGGTTGGTCGAGCTTAGTCTGGGTCTTCGACCTTCTCGCCAAGGGTGACCTAGCAGGAGACTCCGACGTCATTGCACCCAGTTTCATTCGATCACACAAACCCCTCCTCTACGACAAGGAGCGATCTTCAGTGGTAGGCTCATAGAAACAAGCATAAAAACATATATTTTACATTGAATGTCGAAGTAAGCAATACAACACTGCATGAAACAAACATACACACATATGTATATATATTTATATATATATATATATATATATATATATATATATATATATATATATATATATATATATATATGCATCCATGCAGGTGTCTTTAAATTCAATTTTCTTTTTACAATTCCAGAATAAAATGAATATAAGCATCAAAACTGTAAATAACTTATCAATTCTTTTCTCTTTTTCTTCATGTTCTTTTGATCGTCTCAGTTCATATAAAAAATTAAGTGTTTCCAATGTGAGAAACAAGATTTTGTTTGCTATATCTTGTCATTTTTCAGAGCACTGTGATGCCCTATAATCTAAAGTGTCGTCAACTGCATAATGGCTACACGGATCTAGACCGTTCCAGAATTAATATATCAAATATTTGTATGCATCATAGTATTCTGCACGCATATTAATTATTTTAATACACGCTTCAAGATAACCATCTCCTGGAGTGAAAAGTCTTATTAATGCATGTTGTTTCATTTGCTTAATAATAACTTTTAGAATCTATTCTTGCAGTGACTACTGTATTTTGCTATGGAATTATATTTTCTTTTTTTTAATCGGTATAAATCCAAGCAAGGCAGTACAGCCACTATCACGCAGGGGTCACAGGCTGTGGTGGATTTAGGAACAGAAACATTAGTACTGAGGAGAAAGAGAAAAGACCAATCAGGAGGAGAGTAGATAGAGATTGACTTTGCAGATTAAAGTTGGCTGGAAAGCATGAGGCTGAAAGGGAGTTCCACAAGCTAGACGTGCGAAATAAGAAGCTGCTAGCATAGAAGTTGTGGATACATTTAGCTAGCTCAACTCTAAAGTGATAATATCTCGCCGCCAGTCTAGTATTGTGATTAAATTCGTACAGTCTAGGTACCATAACGAAGAACTCATCGGAGCAATTACTATGAAAGTATTTATAAGAAAGGCACAGACGAATATTTATCATAGTTTGATCAGTGTACTTTGGCTGTTTGTGATATAATGAGAGACAAGAGCCTGAAATAGATTATGTCTCGATAAATCAACTCACGAGCGTGTCAAGCTTTCTTCACTATTGATATTATAAGAAACATATACAATAATCCATCTCTACGTCTACATAAAATTAGATCTAGTATATTAAGGAAACTACTGTTAACTTGCACTACTGAAGTCCCATTCTTCGATAACAAAATAATATATATGGTGTTTCTATGGGTTTAATTCTATGCCCAACTTTTGGTAATTTCTATATGTCTAATCGTGAAAATAATATATTTAGTAAATTTAAAAAAAATACACCATCTACCTAAAATATGTCGATGATATCCTTATCTTAATCAAGAATATGGATGAAATATATAAACTCCAAAAACAATTCCGATAATTATGTCCTTAAATTTACATACGGACTTAATAATAGAAATAAAATTTCTTTTCTAGATATATTATTAAACACTCATAATAATAAATTCACTATCTCCTCACATAAAAACCTAGCAGCATAAATTCGTGCACTCTTAACTATAAGAGTGAATGTCCAAATTACTATAAAACAACAATAAAAAAAAAGAAAACTAATAATGCATGCAAGAATTAATTCATCCACAAAACACAGTGAATTAAAAATATAAAACAAATTCTTATTAATAATAAATTCCCTAATTGTATTGTCGATGAACAAATAAGATGTTGTATTAGAAATTTATTATAAAGCCACTTGAATATAATACTTCTTCAAATATTCCTAAACATGTTAATCTTTTATATCGTAATAAAATACATTCTAATAATAAACAGGAAGAAAATATCCTAAAAACACACTATTTAATACTAATATATCCATCACAGATCTCAGTAAAAAATAAAATGAATTATATACTAAACTAAATTCAATATATTCAATTTAATCATTCGTAATGACTCCTCCCTATGTATTAAATGTTGAAGAAAACCAATATTATATATAAATTTCAATGTTCCTTGAGAGATTGCATCTCCAACAGAAAAAAATATTATATATGTTGGTCATATCACAACTAAGTTGTCTAGAAGGTTGAGTTTTTATTTGAATGGTGCATCTAACATCTCACAACATTTACAAAAACATGTCTGTCCACAATGGCTATTTAGAAAAATCATTGTTGAAAATACATCTTTAGTTTTCATGAAAATAATAAACATAAACTAAAAATTCATGATGCTATCTATATTAAATATTGAAACAAACCTTTAATAAAATCAATTATAGATACTGCACAAATGTTTAGAGCAGATAGTTTTTAGATATCTTAGTTTTAAGTAATATCTTTAAATAGTTTAAAAATAATTATACCTCTCAATAACTTAGTTACCTCCCTTGACGTTACTTCATATGTATGTTTACATCATAAAATTTAAAAAAAGGAGAGTATATAATTTTAGCGTGTTTCACTTCACAAGTAAAAAATAATAATTTTCAGATGGATACAACAGTTTTGTCCTATAAAAATGAACACAACAATTTTGTCTTAGAATAAAAAAAATCTTTCGTGATGACATTGTGATAATGTCGAAAGTACTAGGAATAAAATAAATATACATCAACATGGTAATTTTCTGTCTTCCTTTAATAAGGATACTAAGAAACTTACGAAGAAAATATAATACCCTATTATGAATAAGTAGAGAAAACTTGTCTAAATTATTCAATGAGACATTTCTTTGTATGTACGTATATATATATATATATATATATATATATATATATATATATAGGGTGAGGCAAAAGTCGCGTACCATATAGATTATTGGATAGTTCGAAAAGGGACATCGAGGTAACCAAACTTCCCAGGATTCATAGGGCCATTTGGAATGAATCTTTGTCAGACGCGCCCAAGAAATATTCAGGAACAAAAGAATTAAATATGAATGCAGTAAAAGGACAAAGGAAACTCTAGGACATTTTAATGAATCATACAAGCACAGAATTTAAATGTGTTTCGATAAAGGAGGAGGATATTTTGAAAAACACAAATAATAATTAAATAACCAGTAAATAAAATTTTTATTTGTGATTATACTTTTAATAAATTTGCCTCGCCCTGTGTGTGTATGTATATATATATATATATATATATATATATATATATATATATATATATATATATATGAAATATTTGAAATATTTATGTTGCCACAGTTTCTACCTTATTCTAGGTCTGATAGAATCCGTGGTACCATAAAGGTTGGTGTTTCCAATATTTTATATCTTAAATTTTCCTGCATATTCATTTTTGAAAATTGTATTAAGCACTTCAGAATATTTCTTGGCTTCGTCGAGAGAATTGTCTGATAACATGCGATTAATTGATTGTGCGATCTCATTCATTATTGATGGAAATGGATGGGTGGAAGATGTGTGTATGTAGTGATTTATGATTAGGTTTCCTATATGTTTAATATGTACCTTAGCTTCTTTGTGATACCTAGGAAATCTACTTCTTTTATGTTAGTTTCATTCCGAATCCCATATTTTTGAAAATTGTTATGATTGTTTTTCTGGTTTTGTCAGATTTTTGTCTGTTATAGTTTCTTAAGGTTATGAAACCGTCGTCCCTGTAGAGACTTATACCATTTTTATCGATTATTTTACTTCGTGTTTAATAAATTTTTTGTTCGTGTTTATTTCTATTTATTCTTGGGATAAGAAGATGGCCTTTTCCAGCATGGGTTCTATTATAGAAGGGTAAAAATCTTTTATATCTACTTGTATAAATTCGCAATTATTATTGTTTTTAAGTTTCAGAACCAGACTATAGTCGAGTTTGTGTTGTAAACTAATTTACTACTAAATTCTTCCTTAGTTCTGAATTAATTATTCTAGTATTATTTTACTTATTTGACCTATTTCACTTTTGGTTGAATTTATGAGTCAGCATGTTGTGTTTGTTGGATTTCTGAAATTTTTTTTGATCTTTGAGTGTGATAAATGCTTGTGATTGACGATATATATTCGGAGGCACATGGTTATATATATATATATATATATATATATATATATATATATATATATATATATATATGTGTCTGTGTGTGTGTGTATGTGTGTATGTGTCTGTATACATAGGTATATATGTGGATGCATATGTATATAATTGTATAATTGTGTGCATATGTATATATTTGAATGCGTAAATGTATATGTGGATACATATGTATATATATAGGTGTGTGTGCATATGCATATACGTGTCTGTGCATATATAGATATATGTGGATGCATATATATGTATATGCATGAATATCGATATATGTGTATGCATATATATATATATATATATATATATAACTGCATACATATGGATATATATGTGTGTGTGTATATGCATATGTATGTAAGTGGATGCATATGGATCAATATATATATATATATATATATATATATATATATATATATATATATATATATATATATATATATACTAGCAGCAGAGCCCGGCGTTGCCCGGAGATGTAACAGAAAGAGATAGATCAAGTATCAATAAGTTTTATTTTTTATTTTTTATTTTTTTACGAATTGGTCAAACCCAAACGCAAACAAAAACATTGTTTTCAATCGTTATGAGTCTACCGATTAAATAGAATTTTATTATAAACAATTGTTTTGTAAATGGAATTTTTAAAGCATTCTGAATGTAAAAATAAAGAAAAAAGTGTGCAAGATAAGAAACACTACCTGCCAAAAAAAGTGAAGTTTTGTTGAAATCGGTTGAAAAATGTAGGAAATCCGATCCCATATATAAACGAACACACAGACACACACACACACACGCGCGCACACACACACACAACCAACCAACCAGGGTTTTATAATAAGTATAACTCGATAACTCGATATTAATAAGTATAACTCGATATAAGTTGCCCCCCTTTCATTAATGCCTCTTGATCGTGTTTTCAAATTGATTTCGTGCAAAAACAATTGTGTTTTTCCAATTTTTGGCGCTGTCAGAACCACCGCAAGGTAATTTTACGTAGTCCTGTGAAGTTTTGTTGAAATCGGGTGAAAAATGAAGGAAATCCGATCCAATATATAAACGTACACACACACACACACACACACACACACACACACACACACAATCTGCGTTTTATAATAAGTAAGATATATATATATATCGATCTATGTGTGCGATGCTTTTATATCGATCTATGTGTGCGATATGTCTGTGTATGCGTATGTATGTGCATATGCATATTTATGGATGTGGATGCATATGGATATATTTGTGTACGTATGCATATGTATTCATGTAGATGAATATGAATATGAATATATATGTGGATGCATATGTATAGATATATATGTGTGCGTGTTTATATGCATATACATATGTGAGTATGTATTCATATATATATGCGTGTGTGTAGAAGCATAAGTATATATACATGTGTGTGTGGGCACGCGTGTGTCTATGCATATGTATGTATGTGAATACAGGTTGAAAGCTTCATTTATTTTGTAACAAGCTTCATCGAACATTCTGACTGGTAGACGAAGATAAAGATATACATAAATATATATACGGAGTGCAATGGGTAAATTTAGCCATTTTATATATTTAATTTCGGCCATGTGCGTTGTTTGTTTTGATTTTGTCTACTGCCCAGTATAGTAGGGTCAGTTGGGCACCGTCTGTGAGAAAAAGAGCACTATGGCACAATTCACTGCGCCGGAAATTTGGAAACGGTATTTTGCACTATTTGAAATTCGCTACGGAAGCTTCAATACGAACGCTTTCAAGAGTTTGAGTGTCAATGTGAGGACAACGAGGAGGATTCGGTAAGAGTTGCATGAGTCTAATGGTGATTATGAAGGTGTTTGGGGTGATCAACTGTGATGGATTTATGCTTCCATTCATCTTTCCATCTTAGCCTCAGACGCAACGTATATTTAACGCCAAAAACCATCATTATTTTTGCACCAACCTATATATATATATATATATATATATATATATATATATACATGTATCCACTTATATATTGTTATTTATTTATATATATGAATACAATTATATATTATTACATAATTATATACATATACACAAATACAATTATTATGTAACTATATATATATATATATATATATATATATATATATATATATATATATTCATACATATAAACTTAATGACAAATTGTAAAATTTTATGTCAACGTGTTTCGTTTTTTGCGGAATTTTATATGTCATGATTGTAAAAGTATGTTTATGCTTTCAAATTTGAATTAGAGAACACTCTGAATTCTGAGAAATTCTCTCATTAACGAAAGTGAAAGCAAATTATTAAAGATTATATGACGTATGGTTTTAGTATATTAAACGAATGTGAATTATTGTTGTTCTTATTTATTTTTATTTAATTAAAACCATGTGTTAACCTTTTTTATGATTGTAAATAAATATCTTGGGTTCATAAATGCATTGCTTTTACGAAATGAGACATTTGAAAATAATCTAGGGCGTATATTTATGTTCAGGGAATACCAATTATTGCACTTTCGAGAAATTTTCTTAGAAACTTTTTTTTTTTTAATAAGTGCATTATTTTTCAGCTCGGAGTAAATTCGAAATGGTTCAAATTATTTCTATATATAACTTATGCATTGGGTAATTTTTTTATGGAGCAGACTTTTCTGAAGTACATAACCAAATTTTTTTCACTATTGTAAAGAACAGTTGTTATGGTTTATGTAATATATGCCTCATTCACAATTATTGTTGCTATGGCCTTTTCTCGTTTTAATCATGTCCTTAATAATTTTGAATATTTTACTAACCCGTTATGCGATATCAGTTTTCCTATATGACAGTGAGCAATCTCCTGACAGATGAATAAGGGATTTGAAGTAATAGATGTGTGGTTCTAAAGAAAGATGCTGAGAATACTATGGACCGAACATGAGCAACGACAACATTTTAGAGAAATAGAGAAAGTGGTAAAAAAGCGCACTTATAATTAACATCAGGAAGAGAAAAAATTGAAATAGTTGAAAAATCTAATGAAGGAAGAAATTTGATACTCACAGGACAGATTGAAGGCAAGAAGGGCACAGAAAACAATGCATAACCTACCTGGTTAGTTTGAATGAATGGATCCCAGATCAGGATTTGGGACAGATAAAAAATACATCATTTAAGAGCTACAAAGGACAGGAAATTTTGAAGAACCACGATCGCCAATGTGCTAAATGGACAAGTCATATAGAAGAATAAAATTAATTTAATAATTAGATTCGATATATTATTTGGAATAATAGATGTTATGGAGATGCCTATTTTTGGATATTATTCTCTTATTATTAATGATGATTTTTGGGAGTGGAGTGTGTCACAAATCTCAGTTACTCACGTACTGAGACGAACAAGCAGGCAAGTGATATTAACTGAACTGTAACAAACTTATATATATATATATATATATATATATATATATATATATATATATATATATATATATATATATCAAGAACAATTTTCGTGGAAAGATGTATGGCAAAGTGGGAGAAGAACTTCATAGGGCTAGATTTTTTTACCTCGACGCGACTACACATGCGCACTAACATGAGACGCTGCGAATTTTAAATTTTGAAAAAATATTTCTGTATACGCTTTTTGTTAATAATGCTTCAACCATTGTCACCTATTCTCTTTTTTGTGTGACCAATATTTATAACATTAAGTAATTAAGTAACAAAAAATATCGTTAGAAACAAAGAAAAGAATCCTGATAATAATATCAGTCTTCCTATATGACAGTGAATGCTGGACAATTTCCTCACAGATGAAGAAGAGACATGAAGCAACAGAAATATAGTTGTAGAGAAGGATGCTGAGAATACCATGGACCGAAGATGTGAGGAACGACAAAGTTTTAAGAAAAAAAAAATAATAAAAAAAAAACACATTCTTAGAATCAGAAAGAGACAGTTGAAATTTCTAGGGCCCATGTTGAGGAAAGAGTCCCTGGAAAATTTGAAGTTCACTCGCCATATTTAAAGGGCTAGAAGGTCAGAAAAAAACAATTCATAATCTACCTGGCTAACTTGAGTAAATGGATCACGAAACAAGCTTCACGAGAGATAACAAAAAGACAAAAGTTATTAAGATCTACAAGGGACAGGGGTCATGACCCCCAACACCCTAAAAGTTCAGGTCACATATAAGAAGATAAATAATTTTACAAGTATAAAGCAGATCACTGCTGAGTCTTCTTTTAGATCAAAGTCATTATTGTTAACGAGTAACACAAATTTAGCAATGAAATTATAACCTTAAGTTTGCTGTAATGTAAGGATATGCATCATCTTTTGGTAACTACCGAATGCAATATCTGTATGTGTATAAAAAGCATTAATAATAAAAAGGAAAGATTGCTTTTTCTATAAGAATCCTTGTCAATGTATACTTAACTCAGCTTTTATCTTGCAAACTTGTGAAAAGAAGAGAAAAAAGAAATAGAAAGAACATTACTCTAAGCAGAAAAATGCTTTTATGATTTTCTGTATTTATCCTTTTTCTGTTGACCAAACCAAGTTTTTGCTTTCAAAAAACCCCATAAAATCAAAGATAAAAGCTTATTTGAACAAAAGACGAAAGATAAGCTTGCATGGGAGAAAAACATATATAAAGAAATATGTTTCGTTGAGATATGTAATTCATCCTGTTTACAGTTTTCGCTGTGTCCCAGAGGAATAAATGTTATATTCGATTTTTTTTTCTTAGAGATTCGAATTTTACGCTGGGGGTAAAAACTGATGAATGAGTTAAGAACGAATGAATAAAATTACCCATATCCAAGTTAAATGAGTGCAACACTAAACACAAAGAACATTACAGTAAAGGAGATTAGGGATATATATATAAAGGTGGGTGTGATTTATATATATATATATATATATATATATATATATATATATATATATATGCATACACACAAATATATATTATATATATATATATATGTATATATATATATATATATATATATATATATATATAAGAAGGCATTTATTATTTGCTCAGTGGGTAAAAACATTTAATATTTAAATGATTACATGAAGTAAGGTGTATATGCCACGTACATATGTACCGAAAATAATGCATAAAAGATTACAGTCGTACATGTATTAGTCCAATATACATACATACATACATACTTACACGCACACACACACACACACACACACACACACACACATATATATATATATATATATATATATATATATATATATATATATATGTGTGTGTGTGTGTGTGTGTGTGTGTGTACAGGAGTAAAAACGGCGCTAGCTTGATAAGTTCATTATAACTTTTTCAGATAATATTTACGGATATTACTCAAAGTATTAGATATTAAGCACTTATTGAAATCTGTTAGAATTAGTCGATTTCTGGGTAGACTTTGTCCCAGAGTTGATTTATACAAACGGGAATTTATTTATATAAATGTTTTTATGTATATTGGTTCTCTTCTGAAGCCGGTCTACACTTACATACTCACATACTTATTTATATAGAAGGTATCTGCTTAGAACTAAGGCAAATCTATACGAACATGTTCGCACAACTTGTAATGCTTTTCTTACATGCACATATACGTTTGTCGTTACAAACAGACGACACCCTGCAATTCGCTCAAACACATATTAACTAACACATTCGCAAATAGTACTCATTCATAAATAAATATTTGACAAATAGGAACGAAATGTAAGCCAAGATTCACACATAAATACCTATGCACGATCCCTTGCAAACCCTGATTCTTACGCAAACACATTAAGAAATACGGATGTATCAGATGAAACAATAAGCGTTACAGGAAATAAAATTCTACGATTTCTATTAATGCTTCGATTACTATTCACAGCATTTTTATTCAAATACGTATCCTAGGGCAGACATATATTCAAGCTAAAAGGCTTCACTTCAAAACATTCATCTTTCTAGCCATTCATTCACACAAACGCGAATCTCGATGACGCCATTTTATCTGTGGTTATGGATATTTTTAAAAAGCAATGATTTTACGATAACGCACTCTAGAACTTAGGCAGTAAATATTTATTTGGATTCTCATTTATGTGCATTCGTACATTTATAGTTACATATTCATATAAAAAAATTATATATATATATATATATATATATATATATATATATATATATATATATATATATATATATAAAAGGATGATCTAAAATTTGAATTACATTATTTAAAACGGCAGGGAATCTTTAGTTAACAGTTATAAAGAAACCCACACCACACATGCACACACACATATATATATATAGAGAGAGATAAGTACGTATGCATATATGTTTGTATGCGTGGTTAGCCAGAGGTTTCCATGTGCGCTTAGATCTCTATGCAAATATTCATGTAGAGAAAAAGGATTTATCTATATTTTTCGCAGAAGGATATTCAAGTGCTTTTTTGATTGAATATTCATACATGCGCCTCATATTTGTAAATATGTTCGCCTGTATTTCTGCATACATTTATGCATGTATGTGTTTTTATGTATGTATGTCGTAAAGAAACAAGTATAGTCTTACTATTTTAATACTATACATTGGTATAAGGTACAAAACTATATATATTCCTATAAAAATAAAATCCTATAAAAATATTCCTGTAAAAAATCACGGCATATTGACAATATTAAAAAATAGATCAATATAAACTAGATAGGGTAACAAATAAATACAGGGTTTAGATTACACAATTTTAGAAATTTATTATTACCTGACTAGATGTTTATAATGCTGGGTAAAGTTTAATATATTACATATAAAGATATAGTGTAGGAGGGTACTGACATGTATATGATGCAAATAGTAAATGTATTATATTAAATATGGTGTAAATAATGCGTAGGAATTGATGTAAAGTGCTCGTTATTTGATATCGGTATAATATGTATGTACTCAATGTAATTATATATGCATCAATTCATTTTACAATTATATATATATATATATATATATATATATATAGTTTTAAGGTATGTTATATTTATGGGTAAAAGTGCTCATTATCAGGGATAGATCGTATTTATATATATATATATATATATATATATATATATATATATATATATATACACACAAAAGAGCACTGAAGTCAAAACCTAGTGGTGAGTCTATTTCATACTTAAACACAAAATGTAGGCTATCTGATGACCTGCAGATTTTGTTCAAGCATAAAACCGACAGTCAACACATGCTAATAATCTCAGTATCTACATTTATATATATACTAGATCACCCATAAACCTGTTGGGATCCCTTCAAGAACAGTTCATGCTACAATATAATGAGGTAATAATATTATCAATTGTATTATTAATTACACATATTTTAATTTGTATTTACAATACAAGTTATAAAGAAAAGAAAAGTTTACTTTTTTACAAAGGAAATGCAAACTGAAATCATACTAAAGGTCTTTCCATTCAAGAAATAGCAGCAAGTTTATTTAGTGACAATTTATACCAATCGTTTTCTTAGGGATATTCATATTTATTGAAATAACATAATATATGGTTGCCTGCTTTTTGTACACTTAGTTTCAATTTTTTCTAGGTAATGTTTTCAAAAAACAATAATTTTATTTTTATTATATATACTTGTTTCTTCTTTGCATTTATTTCAAAATTTGTAACGGCGACAAACCAGCGTGCATTTATTTATTTTAAGTAGCAATAAATGAATCCTTTGTCCGCAGTGGAAGTATTAGCTTGGTGCAAAAATATTGGCGTTTTCTCACATAGTTACATATATGAGAAAACGACATGGTTTTTGCACCAACCTAATAAAAATCCACATCCCCTGTTTTAAAATATTTACCAAAAATCAGCTAATTATCAGATTCAAAGGAAATTTTCAGGACTTATTAATATTTCACTGAATATGGTATTTTATTAAAAAAGAATTGTGAAAATATTTTGGGGCTATCATTCAAATACGCTTTTCGATATCGCCTGTATAATCTGGGGAATATTCGTTCAAATATTTTACAGTTATATAAAAAGAAATCTTTGAAGATATTGTTTCAGTAAAGAATTTATGCAATATCGAGTGTGAATATACGGAATATTCGGTTCGCATCTTGCCAAAAACAATTCAATAAAACTAAAAATATTTTTTGAGAATTGGTGTTAGCATAATTTAAAATAATACGTTATTTTCTTTCAGATTCGAAAGAAAACTTGATATGTATTTTTTTAATTACTCGTAATTTTCAGTGCAATTTTGAAATTAATCGCGTTGTTGTTCGTTACAAGACTTTATTTTATTAAATAAAAGCATGTTTGAAGTTTAAAAAATGTAAAGTTTAACGTCATTTTCGAGTGGGAACCTTTTTTAAAATAGTTCATATCTCCCGTCTAGACATTACAAAAAATAAGTTTAATAAAACGTATAGAATAATATATATATATATATATATATATATATATATATATATATATACTTAAAATATTGGTTATACAAAGAACATTTAGTTTTAAACATTAAAAAAAAAATAAATAGTTTTAAACATAAATAACATGACGATAAACTTAGATTTAAAAATAAATAAATTCTCGACCAGCAAAAAATCGTTGAAAAGTAAAATTAAAGAATTACGGAAGTTCTTTTTTCTTTATTTTCCCCCGCTTTACTTCTATATAGTCCTTTGACGTCACAGGCCACCGTGCGTAAATAAATGTTATTTTCATTCTGTTTTAAGTAAAAGGGATGCATTAATTTTCGAAAATTTAGTTAATTATGTCTTAAATTTACTAATAGACTTCGAAACACATCTCTAGTACAACGATTGGATTTTAAACAAAATCTTTCGTATACAATGGCGTATCAATGAGTCGATGAGTGACAAAAAGTACTAATGCTTTAAACATGCCTAAAAAATGTATTTATGCACAGAAATTATTTTTTTTTAAATTCGGATTAGCTTTAGACAATTATCTTTTAAATAGAAAAGAATTTTATGTTCAAAGTAAACATTTAAAATATTTACAGGATTTGTTTTTTAGAAATTCCAGGGTGGTACCTATTTTTTTAATTTACCATCAAGTTAAGTGACATATAACTTCTTCACCTATCAAATAGTTCCCAAACATCCTGGGCTTTTGTTTATAAATAAAAGTTTTATTGCAGTGTGGTGAATTGCATAAATATATGTTGTGTTATGCATATTTAAATTTATTTAATAATTTTGTTATCATGTGTTATAAATGTTATTTTTTTACAGATGTAATAGTTTGTACATATATGCGGATTGATGTAATAATAATATATAGAAAGCAAATACTGTTTCCTATTAAAAATGCCGAAAAAGCAAAAAACGACCCTACCTCAAGAATCCCTTCTCTAATTTTTATGAAATTTGGCACTGCACTCGGTAGGAGTTCAAGGTAATATATATATATATATATATATATATATATATATATATATATATATATATATATATATATATATATATATATATATATGCACAAACACACAATAGATGTACGAGATGTATTGTGTGTTTGTGCTTATATATATATATGCACAAACACACAATACATCTCGTATATGTGTGCCTACATTTAAAAATATAGGATGAAATATATAAATATTATACAAAACTATATGAAAAAATAACATAGTTTCTGTATTGAGTTTCGTAGAAATTAGATTGCACCCACTCTTCAGAAGGCTTGATTGTAAAATTAAGTCTACTGAGGAGTGAATATAATCTACGAAACTCAATAAAAAAACTTAAACGAATATATATATATATATATATATATATATATATATATATATATATATATATATGTGTGTGTGTGTGTGTGTGTGTGTGTTTGTGATTAATGATAAAGCACTGCTATGCAAATAATTCGCTAGTTCACTGGAATTGCTGAGATATCATGCCCTGTATGCTTAACAATGTGTATATCCTTGCATGTTTACGCCCATATACACACATGGTATTCCTACTTTACTATAATGAATGTCTAGAATTTGTTTATTTTTAAGTAACCTGACCTGGCGCTGTTCCAGTATCGTTGGTGGTAGTCGGCTCTAAAACAGGTTCGCGTCTTCAAGTCTCTCTTTGCGGAAGTCCTGCTGTTACGTCTTTTTTCTTTACTTCAAAAACGAATACATTTTCCAAAACATCGAAATAAACCTATTTCGAAGACTAAATCTTGTTATGAAAATCTAATTATATTCATTTTCATTATCCAAATTATCTGTTCATATATATATATATTTTCATTTTTGGGGGGTTGGTGCCAGACCGACATATACGAGAGGGTGGTGAAAAGTTCAGTCACGATCAAGACAACCATATTAGGTATATATGTATAATATGTATGTGATGATGTTTACTATATTCGAACCCAGTTCTCAAAATTTGTCGAAAAGAAATAAACATTAAATCTTGGATACTCTTCATCAGTTGAGGAAGACTGATGAATCAATTGTTTATTTCTGGATGCTTACCTATTTAGCAAAATCAGTTTTCGAAATCTTATTAGGTTGATGCAAAAATAATGACGTAATAATGTCGTTTTTTGACGTTAAAATACGTCAAAAAACGACATTATTACGTCATTATTTTTGCACCATAAAGTTGTTTTGTTCATTTTCATCTTTTCTTAAAGTAGACCAATTTTTGTATAATTTTAAAATAGTTATGATGCAATCAATCATTGTTTCGATTTCTTTTGAAAAGAAAATTTTAACAGACTGGAAGTTCCCAGTATATCCTTTTATTTGGGTGATATTAATTTGGTGTTGCTGAGTCAGTGTAAAAAATGGTAAACCCTATTTTCTACTGAATAATATAGGTATGCATTGAACATTTCTTTACAAACATAATTTTTAGATAATTTTGTCTGACGATTTAAAAAACTAAACGAAAACCCGTAAATTTCTATAAAATACATTTTTGGTCTCACTAAACATCACGTGATACATATAGATATTTTATATGAATTGCAATATTTATTTTAATTCCATACTTTAGAATATTTAATCTATGCTTAAAACAACAATTATTATTATTACTAAGCTATAATGTAGCTTAAATACATATCATTAGAAAAAAGCCAGTTTAGCAGCTGACTATATCTGGTGTTGCATTCTATCTTATGCCTTATGCGACATAAACGATTGGTGATTTGTTGTAGACATAAAGACTACAACTGATGTTTATTTTTTGCGGGTAAACGAGAATATTGGGATGTTTACGGTCATAATATGGCGTCTAGATATATTTCAAATAAAAATATTTCACTTGTTTATTGCACTGATGTAATTGGTCTTGTACAGAAATTATCCTGGATGAACGAAAGTTAAAAAAGGATCGAAATGCAGACGAATATGTAAGGGCTACCACTTCAAAATGGTAAATGTGTTTAAATTATAAGTATATTTTAAATGTAGGAAAAAAATCCTTATTGAGAATTGAAACAATTTTAATGGCTTCAATTATGCAGACCAATGTTTTCGATCATGCATTACTTGCAGTTATCACAATCACTACATATACATCATAAGTTTATGTAAATATATATCCATATTCATAAACACATGAAAAATATATATGTGTTACTGTGTGGAACCGACTCCCAAGAGGATGCTTTCCCGATCACTACAATATTAACCTGTTCATGTCTAGGGTTAACCGTTATCTTCCCCACATAACCTCATCACCTGCGTCTCTTTCTGCTTACTCTGTAAGTCTCTACAGTGAGTGGCTTCTGGGCCTTTCACAGGGTGGACATTATTGTAAAAAAAATATGTAATGAGTTCGAATAGCTTGTAAGAAATTATGAAGCTGTGTCACCTTAATACATTGTCTCTATCTATCTATCTATCTATCTATCTATCTATCTATCTATCTATCTATCTATCTATCTATCTCTTCCTATATATATATATATATATATATATATATATATATATATATATATATATATATATAGCGAGGGAGAGATAGAGAGTGAGAGGGAAAGTGAGATAGAGATACAAACATCCCCAAGAAAGGGGAAGATAGACATTCTTAAACTGATTATGGATATTGTAGACTAATTAACTGATTACAAGACAAATTCAAAGAAATAAGATTAAAAGATAAAACGAATTTAAATAATTTCTAAGCTTAATCTTAAAACTTAAAAGTGAACACATTTTTAAGATACGCATTGAGACACACTTCTCGAGTAAAAAAATGTCATGTGATTTCGTGTATCACCATCATTTTACTCTTTATTTACAATCCGCGCTATTAACAATCAGGTCGTAATAAAATCACTTAAAATTTAAATGAAAGAAATATTGGTTAAATATTATAATAATCCTTTCTTTTATGCCTGGAAAATAATGTTACGTGTATGACCAACTTTTTCCAGTATACTTTTCAGATAGTGAGGATTGTTTTAGATGCTATTTTCTCATGTGCTTGTTAAGCCTATTCATAAAGCCATGTTATGAAATTGCACTGTAAGCAAAAAAAAAAATAAAAAAAAAAATAATAATATCGAAACAAACCTAACACCGCATACGACAAACAGATTGACACGTGAATATTTAATGTATGCGTGGAGGCAGACTTTCCTCTACTTCTTACTTAAACGTTTCGGAAAAATTTCAATTCTGAAATATCTTTTTTCTTTTAAGAATTTTTGGGCTGAAGAAATAATTAATTTCTTGGATTTTAAATTTAGTGATTTTTGACTGAGGATTAGAAAAAGTAAGATGTAACGATATGAAGCATTCGATGATAGAAAAAAAAAGATAACTCGGATATAAATACACAACTCTACTTCCGCTACTTGAAAAAAAATTCTAGCAGTTTAATATTATCATGCCATTTCTTCTTTTTAACCGACATACACATCGTAGACTAAAGGGCTATAGGCAATCACGCTGTAGTTTCGGTAGCAAAATTTTGCAGTTTTGAATTCAAAGTTTTTTTTTCCTAGACTGGTTGCTGACCAAGGCTAAAGAGATCCGTTTGTCCTGCTATTTAATCCATATCGGAATAATGAATAATTTAAGAGACGGATGACTAAATATTTCATGGATATTTGTGCGGGGGGAAACGTAACGGTCGAAATTTGAACAGTTGCTGTGCCGATAACTGTTACGCTATGAGCACATCCTAATATCATAAGATACCAGACCAGATTCAATATTTGATTCACATACATACATACATACATACATACATACATACATGCATACTTACTTAGGATGACTACCGTAGAGTCATTGCAGAATCATTTAACAAAGCCATAACTAGTAAATTTGATCCAAATGAAGTACATATTGATGAAAGCCTAGTCCCAGACTAGGGATAGTTTAGTAAATACTACAACCTCATATCTCATGTAAGTGATTCTTATTAGTCTAAACTAGCTACCTCCAAAGATTCATTAAAAATATGAGCATGCATCATGAAAAATGTCCGAAATTTAACAAAAACAAAATGTTATCAGCATTTTTGTTATTATTAAGAGGAAAGACGAAAGGGTTTTTAATTATTAAATCATGTTTTTTATTCTTTTTTAGAACTTTGTTTTTCTTGCATCAGTATAGAAAATTTTAACATCTTTTTGCAGGGATCGACACATTTTTGAAACATTGATTTGGAAATTCTTGCAAAAATCAAATACTTGTCGGATTTTAATTAAACTTTCAAGACTTATTTACAAAGGAACAAAAATATCATAAAATTATTTTAGAAATGTTTATTTTTTGGAAAGCTTTAGTAAATTCTTTTTTACATATGATACCGACACCACATTTATTTAATTTTATGAAATTTCGAGAAATTCATCTTTGTACGGCCTAATGTTATATTAGTTATAAAAAAACATACAGTCAATAACACTAAGATATTTAATTAGAAAAATCTTTTAATTGCTTTTATGAATAAGATATATTATGTACACTATGAATAATGAATTTTTAAAAATACTTTTCATTTAAAAAAAAATAATTAAAGGAATAATTTATAAAGTTTTAAATCATTTAAAATTATGTATAAAAGACGATGATGTTATATTAATCAAGTAATTTTACAGATATGTCTCTGTCGAAAAAAATAGGTAAATTTCCGGCTGTCAATCTGTCAAAAGTGCTGTCGACACCTAAAAAACAAACAAAAAAACAACACCTTTGCATTTTTGTGATATTTTAAACTAAAAGTAGGGAACATTTGCTTAAAATCAGATTAATTAAAGATTAAATCAGCTAATATTCTTCAAATAAGTCTCAGAAAAGTATATTATATTTTAGGAAAGATTTTTAATGAAAATAATTACTTTGTACTAACAGATGGCTAAAAATGGCTAAAATCAATCATTTTTTAGTGATTAAAAAACCTTTCCAGTCAATTTAAATTAGATTTGAAATGCAACAAAGTGTTTTGCTTATTGGAAATATTAAATTTAACTATTAGATTGAAATTAAAACTAAAATAAATGTTTCAAGAAAGATTTTTAATTTTTAAGAATTCATTTTAAACATTGGGTATCGCGTTTCTTTAGAAGTACCCACTCTAACCCTTATATCTTGTGTGTACACGTGTTTGCGTAGAAAATATCCTCTACCGGCCCGCGTAATTCAAAATAAAAGACAAGATATCTATCGTTAGAAATCGAACACACCTTCTCTTTATCCTGAGAATACCACATTTTAGCCAAGTATGCTTAACCGTTCAGTCACGAGAGATTGAGCAAAAGCAATGCTCAGTTACCCATTTTTAAGCAATGCACATCTTTGTTTGGGACTTTTCAAAGTCTATATCTGCTAAATTCATGTTCGTACCGGAAACGCTGAGTTTAAATGAACTTTTCCCAGGTTCAAATGCATGTTCGAATCTTGTCGGGAGGCATTCGATTTCCCAGAGGGTTAGTTGTCAATTTCACTGTTTAAATGCAGAGAAGTCTTCTAAATACCACAAAGTATAACTCTTGTAGAAATAACAAATAATGCCAGGTAAAAATAAAATCATTGATTTCTTATAAATATGTATATGTATAAGAAAAGTTAACTAGAGAATCAATAAAAACAGATAATCTTCATATATTTTGAACGTTAGTATTCAGTTTCAACTTTGAATTTTAATCATATTCGCATTCAAGATTTTTATATTGTTTAGCGCAATGGTTAGAACATTAATTTCTCAAGAGTTTAGCTGAGTTAGATTTTCTTTGTGCGCCCTGCTACTTTAGACTTTTTATCTGATTCAAGCTAATCGAAGAAAATATATGAAATAATCTCCGCATATAAAATTTTCAACAGAGATAAGCAGAAGCGAACAATCATTTGTGTCTACTGCAAGGTACTTTTTATTTTCTATATTGAGCATAAGCGTAGTAAGCATTTAAAACATAGAGAGATCTTTCATGCCCAAGGCTCAGAGTAATCAGTCTATATATGTGTACCTCTGAAATCTATAGCACACCACATCGTAATGACATAAATTGACTGGCAGAAGAGGGGGGGGAATTGGTTTGCTATAAACATAGTCACTTGTCGTCCGTTGGGAAATTTTGAATAAATAACCAGTTTTTTTCGCCGTAGCTCGATATCATTCTCTAAGAGACGTGCTTGGGTGCGTATGTTCGTAGTAAAAACCGGTGAACATGTGGATGGAAACCATATACAAATTTGAAAGACGTGACATCAGGAATAATCGTACGTGGTGAACTCGTGGCCTGATGCTATCTGTGAAGACATAATAACGGTCTTAGTTGATTGAGCCCTAGGGAAATAAATGTTTGTTATTTTCCTTCTTATATGCCTGCAATGGTAAAGATAGCCATCAGTCGGAATTAACCATGCGAATGTAGATATTTTGGGTTTACGATTTAGCAAAGATAATATGTATGCCACTCTACTGACGTGCGTTATAATAAGGCACACATGAATATCACTATATATATATATATATATATATATATATATATATATATGTAGTAATACACACAAACGCACACGGGCGCACGCATATATATATATATATATATATATATATATATATATATATATATATATATATATATATATATATACACTTTATTTTGTGTGTTTGTCCGCCTTTGTCTTCACGATTATGTGCATTAAGTGTTTCATATGAAAACGTGATATATCTTTCTTGGTTGCTTCAGGAAAATTGCAATTTTAATGGGGCATATAAGGCGTTATGTGAAATGAATACGTATGCTATATACATATACATATATATGTGTGTGTGTCTGTTTATATATGCATATACATATATATATATATATATATATATTTCTTAAAAATATATTTTCAAGATGTGTGTACCGTATTTGGTGAGAGGATGCAATATTCACAAAAATAGCTTATAAAATCTGAAAAGATTTTTTTGTGTGAGGGGAGGTAATTTAATTCATTACATTCACAGGCGCGTATATAAACCCATACACGTTCCCATTTGATCTAATAAATATACTCACTTATAATATTTTGGTAAAATAAATGCTATAAAATGAATAATAAATGTAAATTTATATAATGGCATCACGTAAGATCATTATACCGTTGTACAATATATCTAGAATGGATATATAACTATATTTATCATGTAAGCATCGAAATATTCTATTTAAAGGGATATAAAACTCTTTAATTCACACAGGTAATTCATTAATTACTACATCAATAGAAAAAACTAAATAGGAAGCATTATATACTTGAAGAATGGATGCCAAATTTAATTTAAATTAATTTCACATTTAATAACCAATATTATTGGTTCAAACCTGGCATGTGAGCTTCAGTGACATTTTCATCGATGTAATGTAGATCTCCTTTGCCGTTTCTATAAGTATTTTCATTGTAATTTCTCTGATGAGATTTCCTCTATGGCAACTAGACTTTAAGCGCAGTATAAGATTGGTGGTAAGGTCTCTTTATTTTGCAGTTGAAATGGCTAGCCAATGTAACAGTAATTTCTATAATAACAATTTCTTCTAGTGCACTTCTTACATGTCGGAAGAAATTCTTTTCCGTCTGTCTTCCTGCTTCTTGCTTTCCTGTCAACTTTGATCTTCAAAGTTTAAGTACAATGTTAATCGTTTTTTTCTTAATTCCTGTTCTTTTATTTTTCTATTTCCTTAATGTTTTCCTCACATTCTCTAACAACCAGTAACACCTTGCATCTTAGTAGCTTTATTGTCATGTTTCGGGTGAAATGATTAAAAATATATGAATGGAAGGTAACATCATTACTTAGTAAATCTAATGTAGACTTTCTCCTTAACGCATGAAAACAATGTATTGATTCGTTAAGTTTATTTCTTTAAATTAAGAATAAAAGATTAAAACATATCTCCTTTAATAATTAATATCATTGAAGCATATTTCCATGTTTATCCACAGTTTGAGTTATCGGCATTATCTAGAAAGCAATGTTCTCTTTGTCTAATGGTTTCTATAGTTGCATTATTGAAATGTATATCTGCATTGCGAAATCAACTATCAGCTGTTATATTTTTCTCTTAGTTTAAAACTTATAGATAGGCTTCAAACAAAGAAAAGGTTCTAACACGAAACAGAAAATTAACGTATTTGTAAATATTTAGTCATTGTATACAAACTATAAAATAACAGATGAGAATCTATCGTAACTCCCTTTTCAGTTTGATGGTAGATTTTACAGGAATTCCTAGATGTCTAAAATAATCATGGTAGCCACTGAAGAAAATGTTGCTTTAGAAATTTTAGAATAATCACATAAGCATTTCGAAGAACAGTCAATTGAAATAAACATTTGTCTTTATTCCTTATTTTGTTAAGAATATTTACAGCTCTTTTCCTAATAAATCTTAATTTAATTGATTAAATTTAATAGTTTTCAGGTATGTGAACTTGAAATAATATGTAACGAATAATTATAACGGACGTAGTAACATATAAGCAGCAAATTGTTCAGATCTCCCGATGGCATAATTTAATCTTTCTACACATGATTCTTTCTACGTACATGCGAATAAGTACAAGTGTAAGTTTGAGTGTTAAACTTGTGTCTTTAGCCTAAATAATTCAAAGGTTAAAGGAAAGAACGGAAATCTTCAAGTGATAGGCAGTTCGATAAAATATCTTTGAAATCCATCAAAATAAACGTTTATTGAAATCTTTGTATACTTCTTAGACTTGCTGACCTCAGAGAGAGAGAGAGAGAGCAGTGCAGTGATAAGGAAGATAGTGACAAGTAAAACAACGAATCGTGTGAGATTTTGAGACTACTACAACATCTAGTCACTAGATTATAGTAGACGTTGCTGAGATAGGAAAAGGGAAAGATAAAATAAATCAAAGTGCTCGATTGGTTCAAAAAATGCACATTGAAATTTTTTAAAAGTTAGTTATTTAGATTGCATTATATGTATTTATGTCACAATACTATTTTATCATGACGTATTGAACTTTAATCTTTTAGAGGTAGTTCTTTGTCGTATCGATAGACATTTATAAGAAGGTCAATTTAAGTAGGCTATTGAAAACCTTCCCTTACATGCCTTCGAAAGAATCTCTTTCGTAGCACAAGGGATAAACTTTTCTTTTGTGAATACAGTAAGCTTCTAACGTTATTTCATGCAAATAATCGTGAGTAAGGTTTGAGTAAAAAAAACAATTACTTTGACGTATTTGTCAGCATCTTAAAGATATTATGTTGCTGGGATGTCATGATAGAAAGAAAATACAGTTGTGAATTAAGCAATTTTTGTTCATGATATTACATGCCTGCACATATTTGTGATAATAATAGTGATAGCGATCATGCATATATATATATATATATATATATATATATATATATATATATATATATATATATATATGTATAAGGTTGATCACCGTGATTAAAAACGAAGAGTGACAAATAGTAATTAGGTGGATATTGATTCTGAAATTGAAAATTGCAATTTTATATTCTTTACTAAATAAAATGAACTGAAAAAGCAATGACATTATATAGAAAAGTATGGTATTGTTTGTGCAAAGAAAGAATCTCTTCAGTGCTTTATACTGATTAAGTTTTGGAGTTATTGATGTATTTGCTTATTTCAATGAGTGATTTGATTTTTTACGGTTTATCAATCTTTTCACGTTATTTAAAGACAAAAACTATTTCTAGATCGTAAGAATTGTTTTTGGAGATAACAATGATCCTACTAATTAACCCATGACTAGGGGTAAGAGAGGTGGATTCATACCTTTCTCAATGCTAGCCCGACTGTAATTCGGCCCTCCCATTTCCAATTCCGAGCCAGTATATATTTTTGTATATATATATATATTTTTGTATATATATATATATATATATTTGTATATATATATATATATATATATATATATATATATATATATATATATATATATTCCTTTTGACAAAAGACAAAACGAACATTTTTCTTTACCAACACGTTTCGTCCCCTGAGAGTATTTATCCAGGGTAAATTCCTGAGTAGACAAAAGCCGTCGGAAAAGAAAAGTTTACCTTTTGTCTTGCATTTATATTGTCTTTACATATATATTTAACTTACATCTTATATATATATATATATATATATATATATATATATATATATATCCGATCACACCCAAATAAATAGACACATACGCATATATTTTATATATATATATATATATATATATATTACATGTGTGTGAATGCCACCTCTGATTTAAGGAAAAAAAAATATGTTGCCCGTTTAACCCACACAAAACCCGGTCTCGACCCCCGACTCCGACCCCCTTATAAACATCAGCCGGGGGCAGACTGCACCCGATACCTGTTTCCGCACAGAAATTATAAATTCAGAGGCGAAATTTTAAACAGAATCCAATGGCAACGGGATGTGGTGGTGATAACGTGCACCGTAGCAGCCTAAGGTCCCATATACACGATACCGGAAAACCTATACACAGATAAACAAACTTGTCATTTTAATATTGCCTGGTCCGACACTGAGGCGCTATCAGCACTACTGTAATCGCCCGCCTCTCTTACGTCATCATCGCGTCATTGACCCAGGATATCAGAAAGGTTAACAATGAATGCGAATGTTCTTGATCACCCCGCACTGGAGGTGGGGGTGCAGAGGAACGCGTGGCTAATATCAGTGTCGCCTTGAGAGAAGGGCCTTGTCTACCCCTAGAAACTCCGACCAAACCCAAGGGTTTAGGCGAAGGAATGTGGGAGAGAAAACGGTGGAAAAAAGAGATAATAATAATTATTATTATAAGAAGAAAAGATGGAAACCTACGATAGTAAAAAGAAAAAGAGAAGAGAGACATAACAAATAAGAATTGAAAAGAAACGTTGTGATCACTTTGAGGAACGAAGAAATTAGAAAAGCAACCTCAGAGTAACATATATATATATATATATATATATATATATATATATATAAGTACAGATATAGAAGCTGAAAGTTAATGAGTGTCAAACTCTACATAAAATTGATGATGAATGCTTTTAATGACCACGATGCAATGGCTTCTTTTATAAGCATGAATTCACATTCCGTTGCAATTCATTATTTCAACACTTTGACATGCTACTAACTGCATTTCCTTTCCAGGAAGAGAAGAACGGGAGTTTTGGGATTATATATAAGTTATATATTAAATAATAATAAATTGAACAAATCTCTTCACAACTGAGATATGTCAAAATGACAATATATTTTTTAATTATGTCTAATTTGGGCTTAACAGAAATTGAAATGTGTCAATTGGTTATCAGAATTCGGTCATATCTTCCTTATCCTAAAAGAAGTCACGTACTTATTTGTAATCAATATTAGAAGAAATGTATCTGCAAGAAATATAGTGCCTTTTGCCTTAATTTTGTGATGAGAAATGATTATTACGTGCCGGTATCCGGTTAAGGAGATTTATGGCCAGGTTGGGTATGATTCCAAATGGAAGGAATCTGAATAATAGAAATGAAACAATACTGGAAAATAAGGAAATTGAAAGAATAAGCGCATATTTTAAGCAGTAATAACCTAGCATAGTATAGAAATGAACACTAGATCAACTATGATTGCGGGATTCAAAACTTTCACCACCAAATTACACTATAGTTCGTGTAACTGTAATGTTATGCTCTCTTATTCACTTGAAGAGGCAAACACGAAACAATTAGACATACTTTTCATATGTTTCCCACATTGAGTTGTCCTTCGAGCGAATGGCCTAGTTGATGTGAGCGTTGGTTAATGGAATCTATTAAATTAATAAATATATATACATAAACGTACTTGTATGCTTGTGCTTGTGTATCTCTGTACGATGGAATGTTGCAAAAGATCCGAGTACTGCCCATTTCTCAACATTTGACGTAATAACTGAATATGAGAAATTATTTTGAAATCCTTTCCTAGTCGAGTTGAGATATTTTTAGCACCTCTTTGATTTTTATCTCTGATGTTATCTAAGTAATTTTAAGATTCTATTCTACAATATTTCAATTTCCCAAGCCTTAATTTTAAAATACGCACATATAAGTACGCATATTATCTGTGAATAAATGCATGCATACATATGTGTGTAGATACATGAGAAAAAGTGTAAGTATTTTTACATTTGTATTTAAGAAAAAGTATATTTTCTAACATTTTCCCAATTCCCAGACTGATGTCCAGAAATATATGTATTTTAACAGATATGCCGAACACTTGGGTGCCTGTGTATGCGGCACACATGTAATTGTACGATGAAAAATTACAGTTTCAAACACAGGGTGTGATAGTATTAGAAATGAAAAAAAAATGTTGAATTTTAAACTTAATGATCGAAAGAAAAGTCTAGTGTGATAGAAGTATTACAGGCGTAAATAAGAACACATAAGCCAAGCTCTAGAATGACCTGGTTTTAGGAAATGTGATAATAGTTGAAATTGAGAGGGAAATAAACAGGCTCAAGATATTAAACTATCTCCATTAGTTTTATCACTCTCCTGGGTGAAATATAAGTTTATTTCCTTTTTTCTATTCTTTGAAGATCGCTCGCAAATGCTTTAATATCATAAAGTAGGTTGTATATCGACTTTCATTTTCCTTGAACAAAGGCAAATTGTGCTAGTATAGATATATACATGCATACATAAGTACATCGTACTATAGTGGACTCTACTGTCTATATGGACGTTTAAGGAATTAACAGTTCAGTTTTAGAACTGAAGCTCCAAACTACCCACCCAGAAGATTTGATTAAAATGGTAAAGCCTTGTGTAGCACCAGACAGACTTTTCAAAAGAACTGATAAAGAAAGTCTCCAAACATCTCTGCTCAGGTTTTAAATCAGAGATTTCTTGGTTACCAACCAAGGCGAGAGAGTACGATCTGTTCTGCTATTTGACCCATAGCGAAGTGAGGGGAGGAGAAGAAAGGGATCAATCTTTCTTTTATGTACCGCGTCCCTTCAAGACATAGATCACGGTCCTCCACATCTTCCTGTCCCCCATAGCTCTTAATAAGTTTTATCTTTTTGTTATTTCTCCTAAAACCTGTTCTACAATCCATTTTCTCAAGCTCATCAAGTATTTTACGCGCTGCTTTTCTCTGTCTCTCTTTCTCTCAATCTGTCCCGTGAGTATCAGATTTTTCAAGCTCTCCTTCCTCATTATGGGCCCCAGAAATTTCAACTGCCTCTTCCTGGTGTTAAGTATAATCTTCCCTTTAGTGTTCATTTTTTTTATAAACCTCGTTGTTGTTCACATGTTTGTCCATGGTATCCTCAACAGCTTTCTGTAGAACAATATTTCTGCTGCTTCAAGTCTCTTATTCATCTTTGAAGAGATTGCCTAGCATTCGCTGCCATGCAGGAGGACAGACGTCACGTAACATTTCGGGACTTTTTTCTTTGTTCCTAACAAACTTTTTCCGTCTCTTAATACTATCTTTTGGGATGCATCTTTGGCCATCTCAATATGCCTTCGAATCTCAGTGTTGCACTTTACGTCCTCACAACACTTCCCAGTTATTTAACTTTTTTTACTTGTTTGATTTTAGTATTCCCGATTTGTAATTTGCATTTTCGGCTCATTCTTTTGCTGATAAATACGCGTTCTTAATTCTTGTATTTTATACGGAGTCCTTTATTCTCGCTTTCTTTCGCTACATTCTGTAGGAACTTTGGTAGTTTCCTTTCCCTGTGTGCTATCAGCACTGTGTCATCTGCGTATCTTATATTAAAATTATGTCCGCTACTAATGAATCCTGTTAGGACAATTATCTCAGAATTGCCTCAAAAAACATATAGATGAATCTATTAAAATTCGTCGAAATTTGAATGACAGATTTTATGTATCCGAAAGTAGTTCATGTCAATTTTAGCTAAAAGAGTCACTTCATATCAATGTAATAAAATACCCTGTCTAGGGCAATGGTAAATTAGTCCTCATCACACACACACACACACACTCACACACACACACACACACACATATATATATATATATATATATATATATATATATATATATATATATATATATATATATATATGTATGTATGTAAAATGAATAAAGGGAAAAGGAAAACTTAATACTTCTATTCAAAGCAAAATGTTATTAGTTATTCAAAATTTTTAAGTTCAGTAAAGCTCATAAATATTGATCAAGTTAGGCAAGCTACGGAGGACACGGAATGAAACAGTTCAACAGCTAATAAAAAAGGAAAGTGAGTAAGTGATGTCTTAGAATTTTTGAATTTTTTTAGTTACCTGAATTTTCAGCTAACTTGATCAATATTTATAAGCGTTCGTAAACATTAAAAAGTAGCAAAACGAATAACATTTTTCCTCTTGTATACAAATACTTGTTACAAAATCAAATCCTTGTATTTGTCCTTTTACTATATCGGAAATTTACACACAAACACACACAGGCAGACACACAAGCATATATATATATATATATATATATATATATATATATATATATATATATATATATATATATATATAAATTTGGAATTAGCTAACCAGAGTCTTTTCTGCAGCTGAATGGTAATATCACGTCAGGCTATATGACGGCTTCCAAAAGGGTAACAATTTCGATTCCTCTCGAAGGGCGCATATTTCTACGAAATCTGTCGAACATTCACGAACATTCACGCGGGTAAATACAATTTGTACTGTTTAAGAGCATTTACTTAAATAAATTATATCTATAAAAATAACGTATAAACAGAAAATATATTAAATAGTTATCGGAAATTTTATATGTTGTCATTGTTTACGTTAATATGTTTCGTAATCAAAAATGAACGATCGAGAAAAATAGTTGAAGATGTGGGCTTATAAACATCAATTCGGATATGGCTAACCAGACATGGCTGTATGGTAACGGTACGTCAGACTATATGACGTATATACATACATACATATATATATATATATATATATATATATATATATATATATATATATATATATATATATATATATATCCAGGCAGAGTTTAATGTACAGGACAGAACAAGAATATAATTTAAAAAGCTCAAACACAAATTTGTAGGTCTGATGAATTGAATCGTGATTACGATTCCAATGTAATAAATTATAACCATGGAATATTAATGTTTGTGCTTTCATTTTCATATATATATATATATATATATATATATATATATATATATATATATATGTATATATATATATATATATATATATATATATATATATATATATATATGTATATATATATATATATATATATATATATATATATATATATATATATATATATATAACTTCCTTTCAAAGTCAACCCAAGGGACTTTTCACTTTTCAAAGATGTCTGACAAAACATTTGTAGAGATCACAATTATCCAGCTGGTTGAGTTCTCCTTTTCCGTCCCACGCTGAATTTATCGTTGCGAAAATCCAGAAATTGACAGCGCTAAATTCTCTACTGTTGTTGCACTAAGAGATTTACGTGTTGCAATAAAAGACTGGAGATGAAAGCATTCTACTCGTCACTGTGAATGCAACGGTCACTCAAATGATGATGACTGCTGAATAAAACTACAGAACAGTGTATTTTCATGTACACTGTGATCTCATCTAATTGGCTGCCATTTTATACCGACCATCAGTTCTCGAGGAATTGGTTAATACATTCGAAAAGTTTTCGTTAATTTTTTTCAGAAATCTGTCTATTTATTCTCTTTACGTTAATCCAACTTTTCTTATATCATATTTCAAACAATAATATAGATTTAAAAAAATGTTTTCATAATCGGCGAAGTGGTCTGTCTGCAGGTTGGTTTTACATTGCAAACAAACATTTACATTGTTCCAAACGAATGAGGTAAAGATGTGTAAAGTTGTTTTTATTATTTATTGATACCTGCTCAGAGTACGATGAGATGTTCTTTGTTTTACATTTTATATATTTGCTAACGACTAGCAACAAAAAAATAATCACCATTGTGCAAAACGTACGAATTACGACGTGTCTTTTGCTATATAAAAAACAATCTATTTTTTAGTTGCTTTTCATTTCAGCTAAAATGTACGTTCAACAAAACTAATTCTCTAGCGAGTATTCCATTTCATAGACTCAGGTACTACATAATCATCTTTATTCCCCACTAAATAACAAAGAAAACAGACAATAATCTCTCTTATGTCGAACAAACTCAGTCAAATAGTACTTCATATCCTAACTTTATTAAAGACGCTCAGAGGAGAATATTTTTGACAAGATATTTTTGAAAATATGAATATGATTTTTTTAACATATCTGTTTGATTTTGCTATATAATCTCATTAAACTGACAACTTACATTGAATCATCAACAGCTGTCTTTGAGGCAATGAAAAGATCATAATCCAGTTTAGATGCTGGTCTGATATATTCTGATATTTTTGACAAGTCTTAACCACCTTTCTTTTGAGCCTAGACCCATGCATAATGCTATTTCAACGTTATGTTCAACGCTTTCATATTTTCACACGAAAATCATGGTTTTTTAAGTTTGGTTTTTATTTTGACGACATTTTGAAGACAATAAAATTTAATCTATAAACATAAAAAAATGTATTGATAATGTCTACGATGTTTGCTCACGGAAAAATACGGGCTCATAGTTGCAAAATATGTACTATC
The DNA here is from genome assembly GCA_963932145.1 of Acanthosepion lycidas. NCBI lineage: Eukaryota > Metazoa > Mollusca > Cephalopoda > Sepiida > Sepiidae > Acanthosepion > Acanthosepion lycidas. The sequence continues at coordinate 80,506,753 of OZ010573.1, read as the reverse complement.
TTTATTTATACTCATATATATATATATAATGACGCAAATACAAATCCTCTCTCTCTCTCATATATATATATATATATATATATATATATATATATATATATATATATATATATATATATATATATATATATATATAGTTCCCTACAAAAAATATTGGAACGGCAAGCTCAAATCCTTTGTTTTTGTTGTTTGAGACAACAGCTCAAAATTACAACCCTTATTTCTTGGTATTTACATCTAGACGTGTTAAACAAATAAGGGCATACCACATTTTATTTCAAACCACCTATTTTTAAATTACCAAAACTATTGGAACACGTGACTGATATGTGTTTCTTTTTGCCCAGGTTTTGCCTTTTACATTGATTGTTTAAGCATTAAATATCTCTGAATGACTTCCCCTGGTTTTAGCCTTGGGTTTAATCTGTAAAGAATGCATTTCTTGTTAAAATCGATAAGGAGAAAAGCAAGCTATTTTGAAACTGTGAAAAGAAGGAAAATCTTTCAGAGATATTGCACAAACATTGGACATAGGAAACAATTCGGAATGCCCTGAAAAATAAAGAAACTATTCATGTAGCGAGCAAAGAACAGGTTGGCCAAGGAAAACAACAGCAGTTGATAACAGAAACATTGTGAGCGCTGTGATTAAAAACCCCAAAGCACCAGTCAGTAACATCACCAACCACCTCCACAGTGCAGAGTTAAAGGCTTCACAATCCACCGGTCAAAGAAGACTTCGAGAGCAGAAATACAGAGGTCATACCACAAGATGTAAACCACTCATCATCAGCAAGAATCAGAAGATCAGATTGTAATTTGCAACGTATAGACAGTGATGAGCGACAAAAACTATGGAAGAAAGTTTTATGGACTAATGAGACCAAGATTACTCTCTGCCAAAGTGATGGAAAGGTCAAAGTGTGCAGAAAGAAAGGATCTGCTTATGATACTAAGCAAACAAGCTTCCCCTTGGCTCGGATGGTTGATTCTGGAACAGGCTCATTCATATTTTATTGATGATATAAATTTATGATGGTAGCAGCAGAATGAATTCAGAAGTCTACAGAAACATTTTTTGTCACTTTAAAGAAAATGCATCCAAACTAATCGGGAGAAAGTTTATCATGCAGCAGGACACCATGAACCAAAATATACTGCCAAGCACAACAAAGGATTTCATCAGGGGAAAAAGTGAACAGTTTTAGACTTCTTAGCAAGTCAATCACCGGATCTTAACCCAAGAGAGCGTGTATGTCATCTCGTGAAGAGGAGATTGAAGGAGGAAACCACCCAAAACAAACAAAAACTGAAAGAGGCTGCGTTAAAAGTCTGAAAAAGCTTCATAAATGAAAATTACAACAGTTTTGTGATCTCAAAGGGTGGCAGGCTTGATACAGTTATGGCAAACAAGGGTTATGCAATTAAATATTAAATGTTATTTACTTTAATAATATCTTTACCATTGCTGGCCTGAAAATGAGATCATCTGATACAAAAGGTGGTATGTTCTAAGCAGTTAACACAAGTAAATGTATTACGTTGGTGCAAAATAATGTCGGTTTTTGACGTTAAAAAATACGTCAAAAACGACATTATTTTTGCACCAACCTAATATTCGGTTGGTGCAAAAATAATGACGTAATAATGTCGTTTTTTGACGTTAAAAATACGTCAAAAAACGACATTATTACGTCATTATTTTTTGCACCAACCTAATAAATACCTGGAAATAAACACTGAAAAACTGAACCCATGTCTTATATGCATCTTTTGATTTTAAACCGAAATGTTTTAGAGACCAACAAATTGGTCATGCCGTTCAAATATTTTTGGAGGGTCTCTCTCTCTCTCTCTCTCCACTCTCTCTCTTCATATATATATATATATATATATATATATATATATATATATATATATATATATATATATATATATATATATGCACGTGTTTGTGTGTGTATGTGTGATCCGTTCAATATTCAACAATTGAAAAATCTACAACTAAATATTTTAAATCCAAAGCTTACAAGGTGAAGATCCTCTGGCAATGAAATTTATATTTTTCATTTTCACTGCGTAATATTAGTTCTTCTCAAATAGCTGAAATATAAATATTCATTTTATAGACGGAAGCAAAGAGATATATCAAAATTATAAATGCAAAATCACTTCAGATTTCTGCTTCCAAGTAAGAAATTCGTATTTATTCATGCCACTGTATTTACTTAAATTACCATGTTTTATGTGAATATTATTTCATGACAAAAATGTAAATTTTAATACAAATTCTGAGTTTTCAGTATAGTTTGAAGAGTTGAAAACATTTTCAAATTACAGCATTTTCTAAAATATTTATTGAAAGACAAAATTTAATCAAGAAGATTATGGAGATTGATATTTTTGAAAATATAATTTGTTTCGTGTAGCCTGAATATGATCGATATTATGCGAATTTCTTTCTAAATTTCTAGGATTATCATTATTCATGTTATTTAGATTCGAAATATTGTCTTATTCTTTGTGATTATTATCCCAACGTTTTGACCGTTATAGAACCCTTGGGCTTACATCAGATGCTTGACGATGCGTGTAACTTTCAAGGAATTTCGAACTGAGCCATTTTTTTAATCTAGTGGGGTACATTTTTTTTCGTTCTTCTGACCATGTCTCGGGTAGTTCGTAGTTCTTATTTAGTACTGCTCGGTTGTTGCTTGCCCCGTTTCTACGGATTTTAAGTCAGCACTGTCACAGTCGAACGCTTTAATTTCTGCTATGCTACGAGAACTGAACGAACACAATCTACACCCTTAGATTAAATAAATAGTTAAGCTCATGATTCGATGTAGTTTACCCGGATCAAGAAGTCGAAAGGGATCAAACCTTCTGATAAAAACATAATAGTCGGTATTTAAATAATGTAAATAATTATGAATTTAGTTTCTCGAATGGTTAAATATTAGCTTATTATGTTAAGGAATATTTTAATATTTTAATACATTAAACAGAAACATTTACAATTATGTTAATCTTTTCTTGAATTAGAGTAAACATGAGAACCTTAGAAAGTGCAGAAGCGAAAAATGCATTTACTTCTTTTCTATATTTTTCTAACAGAGATTCTCATATAAACATAGAAATATATGCAGACAAGTACGTTGAAAATTGCATAGTACGACTTGTATACGAGGTGTTGCCGAAAAAATCTCTCAGCCCGACAAAGAGGTCCTGTTTAAGATCCTTCAGATATCTACCCATTTGTCTATATTTCTGAGATGAGGTAATATTTACACTATTTACATTATTCAGACTATTGCCCTAATCTTTGTCGCCATATTTATTACAACGTTTCGGCCGTTGTACATTCCGGCCTTCTTCAGATGGTTGGAACGTCGAACTGAACCCTTTATTTCGCTCTCTGGGGTAGACTGTTCTAGTTCCACGTGCCATGTTTAATGGATGTCAGTTATGAGTTATCTCCTGTTAATTCCCCTCTCTAAGTTCTCCATTGCCTTAACCGGATATTGAACTCATACACTTTGGGTCATGTCATTGGATCTAACCAACGCCTTTATCCACTGTGCACAGGGGGTAAAGTTCAGTGCCCGGTTAAGTCAGTGGAGAACTTAGGTTCAGTTCGACATTCCAACTACCTGGTTAATGATTTGTTCAGATAATACCTTGAAAGAGGAAATTAGTTGTTTAACTAGTATCCTTGTGAACAATGGTTATCTGTTGGATATTGTTCAATCCGTTATTCGGGATAAGACTGCAAGGTTTAATAAAATTAAACTTGCTACGGTTGGTAAATGTTCGGTCTATCTTCGTTTACTGTGGTTGGATAGGATTAGTGAGTCCTTCGCCAAGCGGATTTCATTTCGTTCCAGTCACTGTTATTATGCAGCCAACGTTTGTGTTGTTTTTCAAATCAAGTCTGTCCTTTCATCTGTGTGTAAAGACGTTCTGCCCCCCTATTAATTCCGTTATTTATTATTTTAAATGTAGTTGTGAACTCGACTGCATAGGTAGAACGACACAGAGTTTAGATGTTAGGATCAAACAGCATGTGCCTGCTAAAATACTCAACAAAAATTTTTCGTTTGGTGATACCATTCGAAATACATACTGGTCTACTATAGCGGATCACTTGGTAAATAATCTGACCTGTGCTATGGATTTTAGTGTGAGCTGCTCCGCTGGCGAGAATTGCTCGACAGAATGGCTCTTGTTATTCTATCGTTTTGCGTGTGATCAGTTTCAGACAATTTTTGAAGCGATAAGTTTTTCACTTTTTATTTTCGAAACTTTTTGAACTTTTTCAGTTTATCAGTGTCTTATTTTTGTACATACTTAGTTTTACACTTTTTCGTTTTTGTCTGTTTTCTATTTTTACCCTCCCCCTATTTTGATTTACCCTTCCCCCCTATTTTGATTTACCTTTTCGTATTTCTTTGGTTTTACGTACTTTTGGTTTTATTCTTTTCTCCGCGTTCTTCTTTTTATTTTGGTTTATCATTTCTTGTATTTTATGCCTGTATATAAAAAGAATAATAATATTTACATAGCAAGCAAAACTTTTACTTGTTCGGCCGTGTTTATGCCAACATGGCCGAGAATTCTGAGGCACAAATGGTGTCAAGCCAAAATACGCCATCGCCGGAAAAAAGGGCCTGGTGTGAAAAGAGGCCGAAAAAAGACTCAGCATTGTAATGGCCTAAGAGATACATATGATGCTTATGCTAAAGGCAATGAGCTTCTTACGATACAGGAAGCGTGAGATGCCGTAAAATCTAAAACTATTTCCCTGCTGACCACTGAGGAAACAATGAAGGAAAACAATGGAGGAAGCTCTGAAGAGCCTTCACATAGGACCAAAGATTTTGGCCAGAAGGTCAAATGCATTATGGGACCTTTTACTGGCAAATGAGGAAGAGGCGAAGCGGCTAGCAGGAAGTACCCTGAGGACAAAATCCGTCCGCTTCCAAACGGAGTACATGGGGACGCGATTAACCAAAATCAACGTCCATGGGGTCTCAATGGACATCAGTGGCGATCGTCTGGTGGCCTTCTTTGCCCAATACGGTCCAGTGGAAGAGGTCAATGTGACAGTAAGCAAATTAGGGATTGCCAGCGACAAAAGAAAGAAGAAATAAAGGATCAACCAAAAAAATCAACCCTACAGCAACAGCAAGGGAGAATCGAGACTGACATGGAGGCGGAGGTAACGCCCCCACCTCGGTCCTCCTCGTTGAAAAGGTGGAGGGAAGAGGAAGAGGGTGAGACGACTACAAAGAAAGAAAAAATGGCTCGACGAAGCAGGAGGGAGAAAGAAATGACCAAGGTGAGATCGTTATCTCTCCCTGCTTCACAAGTGGAAACTGAGAACTTAAATGCTCGATCAAGGAGCCTCATACCTTCACCAACTAGGGCTCCATCTCACACCCCTTTCACATCGAACCATCTACTTCCCCCGCCGTCAACTTCAACCCCGCCCCACCCTTGTAGGAAAAAGAAGGGGAGAAAAAATGTTGACAAGGTGGAGGATATCTGTAAAGTAGATAGAAAGTGGAAGAGAGGGACCTTTTTACACAAAAAAAGCTCCTTTGGGACCACTTTTTGAGATTGTATCTGTAGACGGGAAATCGGTAGAGGACCCCAGGAATTTCCCTCGGGTTCCGGGGGTAATCACTTGTATTAGGGACATGGGAAAGCATCTGAAGGTATGATCCCATTTATAGGAGGCCAAGGATTCCTTTCACGAAATTCGAATGGCCCAGACGGGCACAGCTGATTTGAAAAAAAAACTTTTCAGATATTGTGCAGGGAGGGTCTCGGTACATCCACACCCCTCTCTATACGGAGTTTTGAAATTAACATTCCCCATGGACGTTGGCGGGATTGTCTCGGATGGACGGATGACGTCGGATTTGGCACAGGGAGCCTGGGACAATCCGTTGGGGTACTTTCAGCTACAGATTTCCGACCCGTATGTGAGTAGGTTTTTGCACTTACTTTTATTCTTTTTTTTTGCAAGCCTAGAAGATTAAGATAGCCAGTTTGAATGTGAAGGGCTTGAGGGATCGGGGTAAGGCGGCTCGCCTGCTTCGTGATCTCTTGTCGTTCGGAGTGGATGTCGCTGCGATGCAAGAGACTCACTTTGTTTGCAACCTCGATGCTTGTGTGCTGTCTGATGACTTAGTCGTCCATTCAGCATATGGGAACCGACAGCCTAGAGGAGTTACTTTGCTGGTTAGATGTACTCTTGATGCGAAGGTGGATCTTGTGCATACCGATGCCGAGGGCCGGTTGATTGTGGTCGATATTGCCGTGAAAAGTGGTTCGTTCCGGGTCGTTGCGGTTTATGCGCCCAACGACCAGAAGAAGCGGGTCTCGTTTTTTCGGCTGTTGGGGACGTTCCTGGTGGATTCAACGTGCCTAGGGTTAATGGGAAACTGGAATGCCATCCTGGACCCCAAGTTAGACAGGGGGCGGAGAGCTAGTGGTTGATCTGATTTGGTCTCGTTGATAGGTGCAGGGTCGATCACCCCGGGGGGAAAATGTGGACGTGGGTTCTTAATTGGTCTTTTGACCGGTTGGTTAGCTAGCTGGACAGAGTGTTTGTTAGAGGAGCCGACGTAGACATTTTAGATGGTCCCACGTTCCACTGGGTAGGTTATTCGGATGACAAACTCGTTTGTGCCCGGGAGGCATTAGACCGTAGGCCTAGAATGGCTGGTTACTGGAAGTTCAATCTATCTACACTGGACAGGCGGGACTTCCAGGAGCAGCTAATTAGCGTAGTGCAGCGGGAGCTAGTGGGGGCAGTTATCAGGAATAAGTGGTGGGAGAGACTTAAGGATAGGATTAGGTCGTTCATCACTGATTTCAGCAAACGGCTCGCCCTAGATAGAACTGAAAAGGTGAAGACGCTTAAGGCTAGTTTTTCCCTTGCGGTGGCTGGGGAGGTCCCCTAGAGATAGCCCTACCTAGGGAGGGCTTCGAGCGTTTGATTAGTGAGCACTACATGGGCCAAGTAATTAGACATAGGTTAAGCAAGATGTCTCTCGAAGCTGTGGACATGGGCGCAGAATTGTGCAAGGAAGAGATTAGTCGAGGTTCCGATCGTTACATTCATGAGGTCAATTCCCCGGAGGAACGTACTCTTCTGGCCACTGACGACATGTGTGAGGCATTTCGGCGACATTTCGAGAGCCGGCTTACCAAGGAGCCTGATTTCCGTGAGTAGTAGTTTCGCTATTTGGTTGACTTTCCCCAGCTTTCGCCGACTGAAGCGGCTAGCTGCGATGGAGAGATCACGGAGGGCGAAGTCTACGCGGCATTGAAGAAGGTCGGCAGAGACAAGTATACAGTATAGTTTCCCCAAAGAATTGTACTTGAGGCTGTCGCACATCTTTGTCCCGATTTTGACTGTGGTGTTCAACAATTGGTTCCGGTCGGGGTCCATCCCCAACCGGATTTCCAGGGGTGTGATCACTGTTGAAAAACGGCAAGGGTGCTGGGCGGAATTTAGATATATAGGCCCATAACTCTGCTAAACCAGGAGTTAAAGATTTTGGCCAAGATCCTGCAGGAGCGTTTGCAGTCAGTTGCCGAGTTTCTGTTAGGTCCTGAGCAGACTTGTTCTGTAAGGTTCCGAACAATTCAGAGCAACCTCAATGCGATTGATCGGTACAAAAAGGTGACAGGGGCCAAGATTAACCCCGACAAGTCGTCCGGATTGCGGTTAGGTGCCTGGAAGGGGGTCGATCTTCCAGGACCCTTCAGTTAGTCGGACGGTCCTGTCCACATTCTTGGAGTGAAAACTGGAGAAAAATTGGTCTGAAGTACGAGCAAAGGTCGACGCGGCCGGTCAGACGTGGCGTCGACGGAGGTTGTCCGTGAAGGGCAGGGCGGAGACGTGTCCCACTTACGTTTTCCCTCTTGTTCTTTATCGATTGTCCGTACTTCCTCTCTGTAAAGGCCATCGGAAGCCGCTCAAGGGCTCGCTTTCCTACATTTTATGGAGGGGACGCGGGAATCGGGTCGACAGACGAGCCTGTGCACAACGTCCATGGAGGGTGCTGGGAATGCCACACTTGGTGAGCCACAAACTCGCCTCGAGGTTGGCTTTCCTACGTTGCGCATTGACAGGAAATTCGATTATGGCGGGTATTGTTAGGGACGCGTTCTCTTTCCATACTATGAGTCCCCACAGCACGCGGGTTGAACGCCATCGTAAACCCCGGGATCAATAGGATTTCGTTCGTGAGTGTCGGTCGGCCTTGTTGGCTGTTCCTTGGTTCAGTGACCTTTCTCAGCCTAGGAAGGTCTTCTATCGTCATTTAATGGAGGGGTCGCGAAGGTTACTCTACGTGAGCAGGTCTGGTCTTGGGCGCCAGCGGCGGATTATCTCAGTAACTCAGTTTTCGCTTACCCGGCGATTGTCTCGGAATCGGCTGCCTCTCAATGACCAGGTCTTCATATGGGGCTTGGCGGATTTGCCAGACTGTGAACGGTGTGGCCTTGATCTGGAAGAAACGGCTTCGCGCGCCTTCTACCATTGTTTCCGGGTCCACCCCTTATGGGACCATATCAGCGAGTTGACGGTTCGTCTCGCTCCCGAAATGCTAGTGCTCATTGATATGTGTGTGACAATGTGTCGCCCCCGTATTCCGGGGTGAAACGAATGGTGTTTCAGACACGGATGGCCATGGCCCGAATGGTAATTTGGATGACGCGACAGGACGAAGTCTTGCGAGGCAACCGTGTTTCTCATCAGGATCTGATCCGATTCTTTGAGCATCAGCTCAAGATGAAGATCAGAACTGATAGAAAACGTTTACATTCGACAGTTTTCAGTGAAAGGTGGATGACTGAGGCGAGCTTGGTTCGTTTGAACGGGGCTAGTCTTGATTTTCTCTTTTAGTTCAACCTACGTCACATCGGGGTGGTTTCCTGTGGAGCTCTCCCCTTGGTTAGGTTAGACAAGATTTTCTGTACCTAGTTAATGTGAGTAAATGTTGTTCCTGGCCTGTTCCCGGCTGCTTCTTTGGTTATGATTCAAATCGAGATTCCCAACCTCCCCACATTGTTGGCCCCCTTTTTTCATCTCGACTGGGTCAGCTTTTATATTTCCCATGTCTGTATAATTTCTTCTCCTTTCGCACTCCCTTAGCGAGGGAGCCTCTTTGTTTTGTCCAATGGGCAGAATACAGCGGCCTCTGCTTTTTGAGCGTTGGACGGGCCCTACTAACACCAGTTATGTTTAGTTTGACTAGTTTTAATGTTTTAGTTTGTTATTGGGTTTATCTCCCTCCCCTCTCATTCTTCATTATTAGATTTTTATGTATTTATTATCATTAATCTTTTATGGTATGGTGCGCGTTTTGTAGGTTCTCCTTGAGTGGATGCGGTATTATGGTGTATGGAGGATTAAGTGGTGACGGACGAGTTTTTTAATGAGTGAATGGGTCGTGAATCGTATTAGCTAGGTATTGGATAGTTAGTGTCGACCAGCCTCAACCCCCCCCCCTTTTTAGGCTATGTGCCACAATAACGTATTTTTGCTTAATACGTATTGTGAGTTGGTTCTCTGTTCTGGTCAGATCACACTCGTTATTGCATCTGAAGGTGTTGGAGACGTTGTTCATCAGGTCCAGGCGACCCGCTCTTTGTAAACAAAGAGACTGTTTGCTTGGGCATGCGGTGCTGTGTCATTAGCATCTTTGGTGTTATAACTTTTATTATTATATTTTTCCCTGTCCATTCATTCACGTCATCCGCGACAGACTTTCTTCTCATAATTTATTTCCCCGTTTACAGTTCTGACGAGAGGGGACGAAACCGGTCGACTTGTGTTCGTATTTTTGTTTTAAAAATTATCATGGCCTATAGTAAATTAATGCCATTATATATATATATATATATATATATATATATATATATATATATATATATATATATATATATATATCGAGAGAGAGAGAGAGAGAGAAAATAAGATTTGAAAAAAACTAATATTTATATGTATTTATATGTAATATTTATAAGACATATATTTTTACGGAGAAATATTAAAATTATAATTGTTTTACTTACATGTGGATTTTCAAAAAATTGTTTTACTTTAACCTGTTTCGCTTTTAGCTTTTCAAGAAGTTTGTAAATGTTTATATTCCCCGTTTATGACTTAAACAAATTAAAAAAATCAAGGGGTGTAACTTTTTTTATATGTAGCTTATATTAATGAATATGAGATAGAATCTGTTTTGAGGGACGTACCTTTGGTTTAAACTTGCTGATAAAAAATGTTATTAATACACTTTTGTTAGGTGTTTTTTTGTACTCGACTGGGAAGAATGGGAAGATATTAAAATTTGGCAGATTCCGTCCTCCAAATTCCTCTATATATTGGCTAAGTGGTAATTTTCTGGTGTGGGGATCTCTAATTTGTTGGCGATGAACTGTCATCCTTTGCTGGGGTGTCTGGCCGGTTTGGCCAATGTAATGTTCGTGGCAACTTTGCATGTTATTATGTATATTAAATTCTCTGAGTTGCAAGGGAAATTTTGAATTTTGAATTTGGATCTTTGAAGCAATTCGTGACCTTCTAACCTCATACTCCGCAAAGAGTTCGGCTGCATCTTGAGGCTCTTGTTGTCAACAGTTTTGCACACGTCAGTATATATTTTTTAGTGATTTTGGTTGTCGTTTACTTTTTATGATGAGGTATTTTTGTAATAAGCTTTTCATTTTTTTTTGTCCTTTAGTAGGATTGGTAGATGTATGCGTGTGTAGATTTCTGTGTTCTTTGTGTTGAAAGTTGAGATATAAAAGATGACCTTTTCTTCGTTTTACTTTTTGTTTCTCGAAGTGTATGGTTATTAACTTGTTTTGCTTCTCCAATGCTATTGTTGGTTAAACTTTTTGGGTATTTTCTCTTCATGAATATTTTTCCATCTCTTCTTATCTGTCGTCTCTTGTCGTTGTGTTCGAAACTATTATAGAGATTCGCTTGGCTAGCTTGAGTAGAATGTTGGTACATGTGTGTTTCAGATAGAAATATATAAAAGGAGATATTTTCGAGAGTCAGTAGGTTTAAAATATATGTCATTTTCTAGTTTTGTGTTTCTTTTATTATTAACATGTCTAAAAGTTAAGATTTTTGTTGTTGTACTCCATAATAAATTTGAAGCTTGGAGTTATATTATTAATGGATGTTTGGAATGTCCTTAGTTTTTCAAGATTTTTATTCCATCGGTTAGCTGTTTTAAATATTTTGTAGTACATAGAAATATAAAGAAATACACAACCCCAACTGACACAAACAAAAAAAATTAAATTAATTATCTACTACAAAAAATTTAAAACGGCTAACCTTATCTTAAAAAATAACAACATACCATTAAAATTACAAAGAACTAACATTATCTGTGAGTTCAAATGGCTCTTAAGGAAATGTGTTCCTGATCAAACCGAATTCATAAATAATTACATCGGTCACACTACTTCATGCCTTTCCAGATGCCTTACGTTACATCTATCTGACCACAGCTCTATTGGAATCCATTTGAACACACACAAAAACTTACCATGCTCCTTCTGAAACATACTAGTAAAAAATACAAACATAATAAACTCATCTACATGTAAAAAAAAAAGATTACAAAGAATGGAAGCCTTAATAATAAAAAAGTAAAAAAACGACACTCAATTATATTAACTAGGAACCCGGTCACAATGTGCTGAATCTGTAAAATAAAACATCCCTATAACTCTAGAAATATACACACAATCCATACACCCAATTAAAAAGCAAAAATAAAATCATCCTTGATAATGGCTAAAGGTATAGCCGAATGCACTCTGAATTATAAAAAAAATTGGACAGTTTCTACACACTCTGTGTCCAGAAAAGAAAACACTTGTTCGAAAACAAGAACAATTAAATAAAAACTGAATCGCAGTAGCTTGCCAGTCGTCTTCAATGAAACATGTATAAATGAAGGATTGCTGCTTAATCCACAATTATGTAAGCATATATATATATATATATATATATATATATATATATATATGTATACATATGCTCTTTCTCTTTCTTTCGTTCTCTCTCTCTTTCTCTCTCTCTCTCTATATATATATATATATATATACACATATATATATAGCTATTTTAAGGATATATTGCAATTCGAAAGAAATAATGTAAATGCAGCTTTAAGTAAATATTCTAATTTCCTTCGTTAGGATTTTTTTATTGTTTTTTAGCTGAGATCTCTTGCGCCATTTAACTGTTAGGTTAGTGCAAAAATAATGATGTAATAATGTCGTTTTTTGACGTATTTTTTAACGTCAAAAACGACATTATTAGGTCATTATTTTTGCACCAACCTAATAACAATTACCTAGTTAAATATCATCATATTTGATGATTGGTCGTTTTTTATTGCTAATGTTATTTATGGTACTACCCTTATCCACTATGTTATTATTTCATTATTGAAAATGTTAATAATCTTGCTTCTCGTGTTACTGTTACTAACAATTTGATGGTCATTAGACGTATTTATTATCTGTCACATAATCTAGGTAATTATTTTGCTGATATTATTATTATTATTATTATTGATTTTAATATGAATTAAAATTTTTCCGTTTCGAGGTTAGTATTAAAATTGGGATCCTTCCATCATTATGGCTGATACTAACCTCCAGGAGAACGCCTCCTTGGACTTGTGTTTGTCAAATGACCTGAAATGCGAGCGATTATATGGGAATCACTTTGCTAACCTTACAAGCAAGCCACCAATCTGCCACTGGGTGATATGCCACTAGAGTTTGCTGCTGGTAGCCAGCTGTCAGACCGCCGGCGTATTCGTCACAGCAATGTTACTACTAGCGGACCGCTAGAGACCCACTAGAGGCCTGCCAGTGGCTGCCACGTGAGGACCGCTGGAGTTGTCACCGGCGGCCCGCCAGCAGCCCACTAGGTGCTTGCGTGTAGGGAAATCTGCTTCTTTTAGTGTTGGCTCACTATAATTGTGCTTGGTAATTTTCATGTCGCCAGAATGTATCTTGTAAACATTCGTCCGTGCATCGAATATTGCTGTCGCGTCTAGTCTGGCGTTTTTGTTATGAGTTTAGAGATTCTTGGAAAAATCCGAAGAAGATTCTGCAGTGTTATCGATCCCGATCTGGCATCTTGGTTTAGTCACTTTCCTACCTATGTAACGTAGCTTCCTTGAGTATTTTTCTATAAATATTGTTCTGATGAGCTTCGTTGCTAGTACTTTGACTTCACGAATTTAAGCGCAGTACTAGACTGGCAGCTAGGTCTCATAATTTATCTGGTGATATTGCTACTTATAGTAAGTTATATACTCACAGTTTCTTCTCTTGCTCTTCTCGCTTGTGGATCTTTCTTCCGGCTTCTTGCTTTTCTGTCACCTACCAAACGTTTAAACGCAATGTCAATCGTCAACTTCTGTCTCCTTGAATGATGTTCTTTTATCGCCCTGTCTGCTTCTTTTTCTCTCAGTAACCTCTTTCATCCTAGTGGCTTCTGTATCCTTGATTAAAAAATTTTCATGCCAGCATTGTTCAATAAGTAAGCGATCATGGCTCTCTACAACTTAATATTAATCTGTAAATTGCTATGACATTTTCGGAAAAATATTAGTCGAGATTACTTTGCCATCCCCTTGGTTTAGATATTAGAGTACTCTTTTATTAGAGTGGCTTCTACCAAAGGTTAGAGACCCCAATTTACCCTGATATTTAACCTATAGCTTATTAGTGGGAAGAGGATATATATATATATATTTATATCCATGTCTTTTTCAATGATATTTATTTGAAAGCGAACGTAAAAGATTTGGATCTCGCTTCGCCGATTCCAATTTTCCTGGAAATAACTATGAATATCAGCTTCTGATACTTGTTTATTAAAATATTTCCAATAACTTATTTGATGGTTTGAGATTTTCTCATGCAACTCGACCGTTGTTCCTCATACTGGAAATAAATATTTGCAATAGTATAGTTTTTTTTATATTTATTTGTCAATTCTATTTATGTAAAGGTTTGTATGGGTAGGAAGAAAGATATAAACTCAATATATATATATATATATATATATATATATATATATATATATATATATATATATATATATATATATATATATATATATAGTAAAGAATGATAAGAACAAAACATTTGAAATTGCGAAAATGTTGAACAGAGGTCAAAGAACAATCGAAAAAATAATTGAAATCTTTGGCAACGTAAAAACTATAAAAATCTGACTTTAAGTATATCACCTCGCGACACACACACGCACGAAGGTGCATCAATAAATTCGTAACTAGACACCTAACTATTAGCAGAATTTTCTAAGAAAATTTATGGGTATAAAAATCGAACTATAGAATAAATATTCACTACGGTATTAAATACATTGGCAATATTGGATATTTGGTTGGAAAATAAATATATTTTGTGCCCCAAAATAATTTTTTATTATTAAGCTACGGACTTGCTCTTCATCTGTCTATCTGATACGTACATACATACATATATACGCATACACGTCGACCTATACACACGAACACACATATGTATATATATAGTGAGTGTATGTATGTGTGTGTGTGAGAAAGAGAAAGAGAGAAAAAGAAGGGAAGGAAAAGTAAAAATTTGAAGTGTTATTTAAGTATGATTTTGTGTATGGAGATAAGACTTGCTGTTCAATTATTTGGCATTATTATCATTATCAATGTTAGTTTGGAACTACACGTTTCTCTAATGATTTTATTCTTTGTTTAATGACGCATTTCTTTAAGTGTGGTTGATTATTTCTATAAACAAGATCCCAAGATAAAACATTCAATATTAAGACAGATATTGTGAGATGAATTAAAAATAGTGACAATGGAAAAATCGAATTTTGTCTATTTCTCATTATCTACCATGTAACTAAGTAACGGTATCAAAAACAAAATATAAATCATTTGATAATTCATATCTCTCTTTTGTACACACACACACACACACACACACACACACACACACATATATATATATATATATATATATATATATATATATATTTGTATGCTGAAATGTTCTCAACCTACCCAGAAGTCCGATATTAGTTATTTGGTAAGCTTGTTATTTGCTGAAGCGTCATGCGGACATTTCAGAATTTTGTCTTATATATTACAGGCTTATTTACATATATGCTTCCTACTTTCTATATTTCTCTATCTATCATTCTCTGTCTCTGTGTGTATCCACACACGGAGAATGAAGCCTTAAAATAGCCTTCCTCGAAGAATAACGTATTTGCATAATTCTTCATTTAAGGATAAAATTTTATCTACTATACTTAACTTTAAAAGTATGAATGCAATGAAAAAGATTTAATCCCAATGTTTTACAATAAAAACATAAAAGTTATTCAAGAAATGAATAAATCTTCCTTGCAAGAAAAGAGAAAAGAAAACCTAATTCTTCTAAAAAATTTCTTGGGGAGTGTGGTAAAAGGATAAAAAGACAAAATAATACAAATTATTTTAAGTGATATCACCTAAACAAATAAAAAAACAGAAAAGCTGAATCAATAAAACTCATCATTTTTTTGTGATTATATTTGTGGTATTTGGTAAGATTAAGATGGCGCCTAAAATTCGAGTTGAGAGAAAAATAAAACAATACAATGGCAAGCATTTGATAACCTCAAAGTATAAAAATGCATCAGCTAAGAGTAATTATTTTGATTGAGTAAAAGAGAAAATATAACTGCACAAATTCAAGGCTAGAGATCATTTCAATCACAACAACCGAATAAGTATTATACTTTAAGATCAATCGGTGAGTCATGGAGTCTAAATTATAAATACTGGATGCATTGAACACTATTATTATCTGATCGAAAAAGCTAAAAGTGGAACGAAAACGCGATCTTAATTTGGCAGATGAGCTCACATCGGGATTAGTTTGTTATTAAAAGTCGCATAGCTTCTTTGTTGAATGGCTTCGTGAACTTTGATCAAGTATACAAAACTATAATTAATCCAGTGGAAGTTCAGATGTTTATCTTCGGAATTAAATGCAGATATGAAGTCGTAAGGCAACTTTTAAGGAAGAAAAGTTTTCTGCTTTCCATGGAGTTCCTTTGAAGTTATTTAGGAAAAGACAGCTAGCATTCAGGGACACTTTTCCGCAGATAACAAGGAAAGTGATTCCTGCCTCGAGATCAAGGCAAATAGAAACAACCATTTAAAAAGTGTTTGCGCACGGAACTTCCTTAATCACTGGACGCCATATCTCGGCATCAAACGATGTATTTCTAAAATGTTTCCGGTTACTTTATACTGTACATTCAATTTTCAGTGTTTCAATAACTTGCATCTTGAAAAATGCGAGGGGAAAAGTTTGGCTGTAAAAAGAAATCTAAAATGTGAGGTGAAAGTCCATTCCATTATCAGCAGGTCTTTTTCAACAGAGAAATTATCAATGGCCAATATTTTACTTTCTTACTGCTTTCCAATAATTACTTTTGATCGAAGATTTACTGTTAAGGAAAAGTTTTGGATTACGAAACAAAACTTCAGAATAAACATGCAAAAATTTCTTTCGAAGTTTGATCTTGTGAGATGATCTACATACCTAGGATGCAATGTGGTAACAGTTTTACATCATCAAAACAGGGTATATATATATATATATATATATATATATATATATATATATATATATATATATATATATATATATATATATATATATATAAAGTGTGTGCGTGTATATGTGTGTAAAAGTTTACAGTGAGTTTTATTTAAAAAAAAAACTACTGTGTATATTAATCATCGATCGAACCTTATATAATAAGATTAAAATTCAGATATTGTGTGTCAGACTTCGAAGTTATTGGTTCACTCCCATATATATATATATATATATATATATATATATATATATATATATATATATATATATATATATGGGAGTGAACCAATATATATATATATATATATATATCAAGGCAATAAAGTCACTAAGACGCAAGGGCCGAATTAATGAGTGCGGGGGAATCTTAAGAAAATCATTGAAGAACGGACAGTAAAAGAACAGGATTCAAGCAGACAGATGGCGACGAATGACGTTGCATTTTTGAAGATCGTTGTTATCAGGAAAGCAAGAAGCTGGAAGACAGTTCCACAGGCAGAAACAACGAGAGAATAAACTGTTATCACATATATTATGGTTACATCAAGCAATATCGACAGGAAAATGATGTGACATATTTGTTAATCTAGTATTGCGCGATGCCGAGTTTCCTATTTGATAGCTAGACCCTAAAACAATTACTATGAAACAGTTACTAAAATTTTATAGAAAAAGCACGGGGAAGCTACGTTAGGGTGGTGAGAAAGATACTGGAGACGAGATTCTAAGTCAGGACCAATATCATTGTAGATTCTTACTTGAATTTTGTGAAGAATCTCTAGATACATAGCTGAAGCAGCAATCCAGATGTGGTAAGGTGTAAAGTAGATTCTCGCGAGAAGAATGATCCCGAATGATACACGACAAAACTATGTAGTAGCAATCCTAGAAATATATATATATATATATACATACAGTCAGGGGCAAATGTACATTTCTTATTAGTATGAATTAGCATGAATGTAACTCTGTTATATTTTACATCGAGCACTTGTACTATTAGATTTCCAGTGTGATTGAAAAGTAACTCCATATTTTATATATGATGGACTCTCCCGTCTAACTATAATTTTTACAATACGGGAGAGTGCATTATACATATATACTTTCATGACGATAAATATTATCGAAAGTGAAATAACATTGGTTTTCTAATGAGTCGATAAATCGTTATAACTTCCTATATATGGAGG
This sequence comes from Acanthosepion lycidas, assembly GCA_963932145.1. Taxonomy (NCBI): domain Eukaryota; kingdom Metazoa; phylum Mollusca; class Cephalopoda; order Sepiida; family Sepiidae; genus Acanthosepion; species Acanthosepion lycidas. The sequence continues at coordinate 80,488,826 of OZ010573.1, read as the reverse complement.
GAAAACTTAGTCTGTGATTTTACTGGTCGTTTCTGTAGGAGCATTAAGCATTTTTTAACTGCTAATGCATAAGGATTTAATATTTAAACTAGCACTGAGCTTATTATTCATATTTACTTGTTCAGTACCCCGTAGCTTTTCTGATGGAAAAATGATCAAAATTCAAATCTAAATCATAGTATTTTAAATAGAAAAATATATTAGAAAATATATATAAATACAGGAATAAATAAACGACTTCAAAGAGTCACATATTTCGGTTTATGCTCCTTTCTACAAAACTTAAAATAAATTTATGACTGAAAAATTATCGAATTTTTTAAGATTTGAAAATCAATTGGTTTCCGTCCAGAAATTAGTTGAGCCAATTTTTTCTTTTCATTCTATTTTTGCCATTTTTAGCATAATTCAACTTTTGTGGCCATTATCTCTTTTAAAAGTAAACTTAAATTCACTTATTCACCATAAGTAATAAAGGGACATTTATTTTGTGATCATCTATATACTGTCCGGTTCAAGGCACCTATATATAGACAGCAATAAACTGCAAGTTATGAATAGACTTATATAGATAAACATGAATAGATCGAAAGACATATACACAATGATATAAATAGACTGATATCAAGAGAGTGAAACAGTGGGAAATAATTATCGATGAGATACTAAATCTCACTTACTGTAAAAAAAAAAAAAAAAAACTTATTTTTTTATTTCACCGCCATAAACACATGCAAACAAATAGAGAGTATGAAGGAAATTAAACTGTTGATAAATTCGTTTTTTCATTCATTTTTCTTGTCGTAAAATTTATGATTTTATTGCTCGTCCAGAGTTGTGGGTGTCTAGACTGAGTGGAAGGAGAATATATTATTGTCTTATTTCAAACTTAGTCAAATTGTGTGTTTATTTGTATTTGTGTGTGTATTGTGTAGACATTAAATGACACAAGCACATGTAAGTCACTGACGCAATACACAGATATATACATATAGACATATTCAAAATCATACGCAGGCAAAATGTGAAGGATAGAGAAGATAGATATCTGTTAGGTTTTCAACAGGGCTGCTGGAATTTTCAATATGTGAAAAGCCAATCAGGAGTTTGGTTAAATTATTTGCTATAGTTTTCATTCGTCCATAGGGAGAACTTCCAATTCTAGATATCAATTCTATCTCAATTCTAGATATGATAGATTGCATAGAAATGCTTACATTGGCATTTAAAAAAAAATCCATAATTTCTGAATTTTTTAATGTGTTATTCAAACAGGTTTCACCATGCTTTGTTCTCTTGATTAGCCTGCAAACTGATCTAATGGATTTTGTGTCTCGGAAAGTAGTTTATTTATCATTGAATAAAAATATCTTATTTTTTGTTCATTGCATGTATCAATATTCATGGTAACAGTTCCACTTCCTTTGTTTGATGCCGTGACGGCCTTATTTTACGCTAAAAGTTTTAGTGCATTTATGCATTTTTCTGGTAACGTTTTTCATTGTCTGTTCATAATGTAGCAGTGATTATTTCTTGTATTTATTGAGTTTTCTAACCTTATACTTCTGATCTTTAATCATTAAGTCCTTCTTTTAGCCCGATTGTAAATTTTAAGCTTAAACTGAGGGCTTGGAGTTCTGTGTTGGATAATTTTGTGCTCGATAGGTTTTCTATGAGGTGCTCTCATCATTTGTCTTTCCCTCTATTATTTATTTATTGTTTGTGCTAAACTGTGTACATATAGTTGTTCTTTATATGTCTTATTGTTTGAAGTTTTTATTAAAGACAATTCAAAACGTAAATATATTTATAGTTTACTAATTTTAGGATTCTTTACGATAATAATTTATATATATATGTATATATATATATATATATATATATATATATATATATATATATATATATATATATATATAATGAAATGGACAAAGTCTGACAATTATTTTTTAAGACTTTTTTATAAAAAGAACGTGTATATATATATATATATATATATATATATATATATATATATATATATATATGTATTATAATTTCTGATACAGACAAAAACAATTTACTCACGACAAAGATGCGATTTCGTTTCAGTGCATTTAATTGCACTTCGACTGTTGAGAACGAAAATACTTATGACGGAGTGAAACAATAGTGGTTGTTGATAGTATGGTGAAGGATGGTTCATATATTAAAGTGATGGCATGACCTGAAAAAAAATTCTTTTTGACAACAACGGTCAAGGGTTTAGGCGCAGCATTTTCAAGCCTTCTAAGAGGGAGGGGTGGGGGAGGAAATGTGAGAATAGGAGATAGTAATACGATGAATGAGGATGTAGGGATAAATTGAAACGATAGTTATAGTAGTAAATAGAACATTTTGTTATTGTCAGAGCTTAATTACATATATTTAGGTTGGAGTTATCCCTACTAGTTTTGTAATCAATGAAAGTGTTTTGTAAATTAATAAATTAAGAGGTGGAGATTTCTTCTTAGTATGTTGAATACTTATGTTATTCGTTTTTTTTTAAAGAATGAGTTTTAATTTAGAAATAAATGTATAAGTATAAAGGTATATAAAAGTATTTGATATTAGTATAACTTTTATAAACAAATTTTGACCTATTGTTGCACTTTTTAAAGTGTAGAATAAGTATGTGTTTAAATCAATTTATCTGAAAATATCACTAGTATTATATATGCGTAAAAAATTAACAATCATAATCTAAGATAGATTAGTGGAGGGGTATGTAAGAGGTTAGAATGTCTATCAAAAGAAGTGAGTTATAATTTTAAACGTTTAGATTTATGGATTTAAAAGTTCGATTGTAATGTTAGTTCTTTAATATGCCAACAAAAATGGAGGTTTCATGTCTTTGATTTAATAAATGGGTGTTGTTCAAAAGTTCTATGATACATATTTTCTCCTGAAAACATAAAAAAACAAGGTTCGTTCAAAGATTTGCAAGTTTTGTCTTGTTTTAGGATTTTCCATTTAACCTCCTTCAATTTCCAAAAATATTTATAATGTGATGTCATATTGCTCTTGCCTGCATTTGTAAAAGAGAATATGTGATTGTAATATCAATAATTCTAGTTAATCCCACATACAATTTAATATCCCTGGGGTTCTCATTTGATGGGATATAGCATATTCATCGTATTACTATCTCCTATTCACACTTTTGCTCCTCCACCCCTCACTCTTAGAAGGCTTGGAAATGCTGCGCGTAAACCCTTGACCGTTGTTGTCGAAAATAATTTTTTCAGGTTTAATCATTACTTTAACACCTCAACCATACTTCACCAAACTGCTATCAACAACAACTATTATTTCACCTTATTGCCTTTATGTATTTTTTTGTCAAACAAATGGAAAAAAAAGAAGTGTCCTTTCGCATGCGGCTTGCTTACAAATATAACTGTTCATACGCATTTTGGTTTTCACCAGTCGAAGTGCAATTGAATGCACTGAAACGAAGTTGCATCTTTGTAGTAAGTAAATTGTTTTTGTCTATATGAATTTATTATAACAAATAATTATTGCTGTACTATCGGTATTGAGCCCACTTTTTATTTAATGCAGTGAACATTAGAATTTATATATTATTTTCGTTCTTATTACATTCGGATATATATATATATATATATATATATATATATATATATATATATATATATATATATATATATATATATATATATATATATTGAACAGGGGTAGAGTTTCATCCCTAGTTTCCTGTTTAGGATTGGGCTTCTGACTCTTTCAAAAAGTCTCCATCAAGTCTATACTTCTAACGTCACCCACTCAACTCGCCTTATTTTTATTTTATTTTATTCGCTTATAAAATTGTGAAATCTTAATGTCTAGAATTAGCTAACTTTTCTATTGTCCTTTCCTTCGCTAAAATAATTCGACCTTGAGTGGCCCTTGGGCTTTATTTGGTGAAAAATAGTAGAATCTATCTATCTATCTATCTATCTATCTATCTATCTATCTATCTATCTATCTATCTAGAAAGAGAGAGAGAGAGAGAGAGAGAGAGAGAGATAATAATATCAGATCCATAAGAGGAAAGTATGATCCAAGTGGTTCTTTTTAAATATGAAATATTAAACAGATAGATCCGTAGAGATCTCAATGCATAGAATACAGAGCAATATGATATACATCAAGGAAATCTTATTTTCGTGATGTGTTAAATTTTTCATATATATATATATATATATATATATATATATTTCGTGTGTGTAGGCATGATTGTGTGTTTTTACATCCTTATATCTTATAAAAGAATCAATAGTTGCGGATAAAGGTATAGTGGAAACTGTTATGAGTTTAAGCGTCGCCCTGTTCGATCTGACTCACAGTATGAAATTTATAAGAAAATATGTCATATGTTGTTTTCTCTTTTGGGTGTAAGTGCAAATATATCTTTCCAAATATCCACATCTTTTTCTGCTTAAACTGAATAAGAATGAGACACAAAAATATCATCCATTCCGATTATCTCTATTATATACACTTTCTTTACTCTATTATAAATGTTTGTACAAAGTCTTTAAATAATATCAGTAGAACACTGAATAGCGTTAAGCAACGGGGAACAGGGAGAGTGTAAATGATGTCTGCGACTTTATTTTCATCAATACAATGTCAAATATCAGGGTCATACAAATTATTGTTTTTCATTTATAATTATCGTTGTTTTAAATTCACCAAGGCAATAAATCCACAAAGACGTAACTAGATCCTGATTGTGAGAGAATATGCGAAAAAGAAAACCTTATTACGTAGGGAGAACAATAACAAAACAGGAATTAAGAAGACAGAAGATAACCATTGAAACTGCTTTTAAATTTTTGAAGAACAAATTTAACTGGAAAGCAAGAAGCCGGAAGTGAAGAAACTTTTAGCATCAAACCTACATTTAATTACATTTCAACTTACATTTACATTTTATTAATTACACTTAATAATTTCAACTGTAAAATGATGAAACCTTGCTGCCAGTCCAGTGCTGCGCTTAAATTCATATATTCTACGCACCAAAGAGGAAAGCTTATCAGAACAATTACCATGAAAATTTAGAATAGGCAGAGGGAAGGTACATTAGGACAGTAGGAAAGTGACTGATGCCGAGATGCCAGGTCGAGACCAATAATATTGCAGATTCTTCTTTGTATTTCATTAAGAGTCTCTAGGCGCATCGCAGAAAGATCAAGCTAGGATGTGACGAATAAATCCAATGCATGGGCGAATGGTAGGTTTAGAAATGTTTAAGATAGATTCTGGCGAGAAAAAATGTCTAGCACGACAGAGTGAACCAACTTTCCTAGCATCAGCGCTAGCCATTGATTCAATATAATCTTTGAACTTGAATAAAAACGGAAAGCGTTAGTTCGAGAATACTCCTGGAAATTAGCATCAGGCAATGGAAAGCAAAATGTTTTTCTCAAACTGATTTCATAATATTGGTAGAAACTAACCTGCTTCTCAATATTTCTAACATTTTCCAAGTTTTCTTTTCAAAGATTTTCATTAAATTTGTCTATAATTGTAGCTTGCACTAATCTAATTCTTGTTGACTGAAGTTTAAGGCTAAACAGAAAGCAATCTACTGTTCTGAATACTAGTTGGCTAAGAAATTGCGCCGTTGTTGTAAAAAGCTTATCTTTTGGAATGTTGGCTGAAGGAATTTACGTGATAAAAGATACAAAAGAAGCAAAAACTTAGTCTGCAACTCTGCCACACTCTTCCGAAACATGAAATATCATCACGAATGATGTAGTGTCTTTGGGAATGTATAGTTGCTTCAATGTGTACGTATTAAGGGTAGAAGGAAAAAAAACGAACAGAAAGAAAAACGGAATAAAAAGATCGAATGAGAACTGCGGAAAGGAAAAAGAAATGGAGGAAGAAAAACGAAAAAAAAAAGAAAGATAAAAGAGAGAAATATCCAAATGTATGAAAATAGATGTAATTAAGAAAAAGGGAAAACAAGAAAGAAAATATGGAATTAGTTTCCGAAGTGGAAGCTGGATGATGATGATGATGATGATGATGATGATGATAAGAAAGAGAAAAAAGAGAAAAGTCAAATTCGACCAGAAGGCTGAAAGAAAATTGATGAAGTCTGTGAACGGGCTTGGCATCTTCGACAAAAGGCCATGATAAGCGATATATAGGGATGGGGGAACATAGATCAAAGGCTGATTCTCTACCGACGTTGACGATGCGTGAATGGAATGTGCAGTTTCAACACTGAATGTTATGTTTACACCTTCGTCTTGAGTGCATCGCGTAAACAACTGTGACTCCAGCTGGCGGGTTTTAGTCGTCGACAGCTGTTGGGTAATGCCGTGGGGCGGGATAACGAGGAAGGATGACTCGTGAAGAGGAGAACGATAAACTGGACAAGAGGCTCAAAGAGATAGATAAGAAAAAGAACGAAAAGAGGAAAAAAAGAAAGAAAGAGAGAATGATGGAAGAGATTAGTAAAAATAATAACGTGATAAAAAGATAGAAAACTTTATGGTAAATTAATCAATCTTTGACATGCATCAGCTATGTCTTTTAAATCTATGAAAGACTTTAAGATTAAGAGCTGAGAGTGTGAGCTTTCATCCAGGTGTTGATGAGCTTATATTTTAGAAAAATTATTATAGGCAAAGTTTCATATGTATAAATTTATTGATTTGTGATATTTTCTGTGAAATATGATGTGAGTATTTACGAAATGGCTCGTTTACCCTAAAGTATTAATTGCATACGTCAAGAATAATAGGGATCATTCACCATAATTACAATTGGTAGCTACAAAATGGACGGGTAGCTCATGTTAGATCAAACCACTTCACTACTTTTCCACCGGAATCTCTAAAATGCTTCCATTAAAACTTTTCTCTTAATGAAACCGACATGTTTGTAAAAGGATACTTAATTCCAGAAGGAGCATGCATACATATTTATATGAAACCTTACACTACTGACAATAAGACACGAGATGTGATAGAATTTTCGTAAGGCTTTTGACGTGATATGCGTACTAACACAAATGCTTGATACTTCGGAGCAGTTTTATGGCTAAAACACTGCTGGAAAAATGGTACACTTGTGCCACTTTCGGAGTTACACGTTGAGTGGACGTAGCAGGTGTAAATTCATGTAACCTAAATACTGTCGAGAATTTTGTATGAAATATCGTGTTGCAACTTTCTTAACAGCATTTGACGCGGGTGATAGGTGATGTTTTGTAAGAAATATTCCGAAATGCTATTCTCTCATTTAAAACCAAGTTGGATTTCATAAGAATTTTGATGGAAAATTAATATATTGTGTTCATAGCATGTTGATTTGCTGTTGCTTAAAAAATTGTCAGTTTTCTTATGATATATTCTTTCGAATAATGAGTAATTTACCTTATGGATCAGCTCCTTCAATCGATCCCGAAATCCCGAATATTCAAGTTGGTTTTTCACGTACGTTACAGGCTCACAGATGCAATACCACTTCTACTGCAGGAGAGATGTAGTAGAGTATCAAGTCAACTTTCAACATTTCCTTTTAATTCGTTTGCAATAAAAAAGCATTTTTGCAAAATATACAATTAGTGCTTTATCTTCCTTGTGAATTCCAGTTCTTCTGGATGTATTACTGTAGTATAAAAGATTAATCCAGAATTATTCTTTTTATAAGACCGAATATGAGTTTTGCTTCTTTATTCCGAATATAGTATTAATCAGCTTTGTATAGTGAATAAACTAATATCTACATCAAATGAGCCACGACCAAATTTTGCATTAGCACTTGGTCCAAAGAAAATTTACAGGTGACAGAGGGGAATGAGAAAAGAAAATGATAAAATCAAGCTGAAATTTATTTTATAAGTGGTTAATCAAAGCGTTGATGCTATCAGCGAGATAAAGAAAGAGGTTGTTTGTTTTCCATTGTTTCAATTATTTTTCTCAAAAAGGATATATATTTTGGATGTTATTCTTGTGTTTTATTCCTACTTCATGTTCTCTTGGTTCTTCTTAAATGACGAAAGATTTTTTAAACAAAATAATATAAGATGTGAGATAAGTGCATGCTTTTGAGTGTGTAGAATGAGTGGATTTTCAAAAGAAATAGTAGAAATAGAGAATTATTAAAAATAAAGGGAATAAGTAATTTTATTAGAGAAAGGAATTCATGAAAGATATATCGACGAGAGGAAAATAAATAAAGAAAAAGAATACTGTAACAAGGATTATAATAAAAAGGAATGTAGTAAGTAAACGTAAAAAAGAATAATCTCATTAGAAAATAAAATGATTTTTTTTAATGATGATAAATGTTGGCAAGGAAAATACAAAAATATATAAATTTACAATAAATTAAAATGTACTGAAAATGCAAAAAATGTTGAAAGTATCTCCTCAAAATCTGTTCGCAAGAATTTAAATTGCAAACAATAAGTAAACACACATCCATGCACACACATACCACAAACAAAAATAAATTTATAAAACTAACCAAGAAAATGAATAAAAATGCATATCTTTTTCGTTCAACAAATATTTATTACATTATATTTTATTTCGTGTCCTCAGTGTACATCTTCATCTAAAATTGAAATTGGATCCAATTTAAAAAAAAAAAATATTTAGACTTAAACACATTAATAATTCAAACAATTTTTATTGAAAAGTTCTTGCAAGCCATTGTAAACGGGAATCGTTAGATGCGGCGTTTAAAACCGAATTGACGAACATCACTTCGTGCGCGTGCGCGCTAATATGATCAGTGCTCTGTTGAGTCGATGTGGCACGAAGGGACACTAACATCGCCCAAGGACAAAAAGGGAATAGTTCAGGCGACGAAATATGTATCGTTCTGGGAATGAAGAGGACAAAAAAGGAAGGGTAAAGAAAAAAAAAAAGAAAGTTAAGAAAATGAAAGGAAGTTCGAAATAGAAGAAAAGGACAAAAAGGAAATGAATTAAAATAAAAATCAAAATGAAATAAAGAAAAGTGAGAAAGAGAGATATAAAATTAGAATTTACAGTCTATTAGAAGCAGGAAAATTAGAAAAAAGAATTAAGTTATAGATTACTGAAAAAAATGATGAAAGTTTCGGAGAAAAGAAAAGAGTAATGAAGCAGATAAGAAATGAAAAATAAAAATAATACTACGTACGGCAAATAAAAAAAGATGGCACAAGTATGATGTAAAGAAAGAAAAGAAGAGAAAGAGAAAAACGCAAACAAAAAAAATAACAAGAAGTAAAATGCAATATTGAGAGAAAAAGTAAAAACGTCAAAAATATAAATGAACCAATGAAAAATATAAATGAAGGTAATAAAACAAAAAAGAAGTTCAAAAATAGCCCATTGAGACGAACGAAACGTTTATGGCGGGTTTGGGATTTGCTAGGGCGCCATTTAATTTTGTCGTGCTTAACACTTCTAGAAGAATCGGTCATGTGGTCGGCCCAGCCCCAGGTAAGGGCGGCAAGAGAATGGTGATAGGCGCCCAGCGACTGCTAGATACGCTGAAGTGACAACATGGTGGAGAAAGAGGAAACGCTGTGATAACTGATGTGCCAAAGATGGCGAATGTCGCTTGCGGCCAAAGGCAGGATGGTGTCAGTTGTGGTTGATGGCCGATCAAGGCGTTCAGAGATGAGGGGTGAAGGAAGATGCTGGGTGTTGAAGAAAGTCTTTGGTTGGTGGTTCTGTCAAGAAAAAATAGTGTGCGGTATGATCGAAGTGTCTGTGGTCAGAATTGTTCGGAATTGACTGACGTTTCATCAGCGACTGTCCATTACAGCTGGCTTTTCTTTATCATCATTTTTCTACTCTGCCTCCTCCTCTTCCCCCTCCTCCTCATCATCATCAACAGCAGCAGAAGCAGAATTTTGTTAATCATTGTTTTTATCTGATTGTTTATGATCCTGTATTTTCTTTGTGGTTATGAATTCTAGCAATAATTCCAGCACTGATTAAAATAATTATAATTATGAAATCTTTTCCCGGATTTTAAAATTATTAGTTAACATCTGCCATTATTGTGAAATCCTTGATGTTGAAATCAGAACATTAATATTAGAGTACTATTGCTGCAACTATTGAGCACAGATCTTGATGTAGGGATTATCATGCTAAAAAATGATTTCAGTATTAACGCTACCTTGTGTCAAAGTATCCATATTTATTAGCCTCTATCGATATGTCCTCGAATCTTTTTATGCGTATGTGTGCAATCTACATAACCAATTTGTTGAATATTAATTTATATTTAAAATTATCTTTACGTTACAAAAGTTCAAGATCTGTTGTTTCGATTTTTTGTTTTTTTTAACGTGTCTACTTTGCGGTCATGACGAATAGGATTTGAGATCTTGGTCTTCAGTGTATAACAATGTAAGTCAAGCGATCGTATTTCATGAGTTAAAATTTGCATCTTCTTAGATTTGTAATTTCTAACGCATATTCCATATTCATAAACAATGTTTTCACCATTATTCTTGTTACAACTTTGATTGTGCCTCGTTTTTGAATGCATATATTTTAAAATTATTTTAAATATGATTGCATTGTGATCTTTTAGTAAAAGCCTATCGCTTTCTGTCAGACTGTCGCTATCAGTAAAGTATTTAAATTATTGTTGTTATTATCATGATCAAAGTATACATATTGATATTCATTAGGAAGGGCAATATTTATTCTTCACCATCATTATGCTCATCCTTGCTATTACTTGCCCATATCCAAATTCTTGAACGGATATTACTGACAGCCCTTAGAAATTTAATGCCTTTCTCAACGTTAAAAATTCTAAAGTCGATTGGAAGATAACTTTTTTATATTCAATACTTTGAGTTTATTATAATTTTTGAATAAAGTAATTTAGGATCATATCCAAAATGTTCTTTCTTTTCTTTGTTTAATTCCGCTAATTCATCATTTAGAAAGTCAATAAAAGAAAAAGAAAAACAGCATAAGCAAAATGATTTTTGTATGTGATGTTTTCATCAGACATCAAATCGCATTTAATATATTTACATTATCATATATGTTTATGTATATGTGAGGCTAATAATAAAATAACATCAGAAAGTATGTGATATTTTATTTACTTTTTATATTTATTTACATCATCTGGGGAAGTAGAAAAATAACTGTCTATTCACAAATTAAGAAAACGATTCCATTCGGTTAATTGTCCCCAAGAAGAATTCAGAAGATTTTCGCCGTTTACTTTAAACTTTCTTTTTTCATCTTTTCCAGAGACTAATATATATGTATGTATGTATGTATGTATGTATGTATGTATGTACATATATATATATATATATATATATATATATATATATATATATATATATATATATATATATATAAGTATGTACGTATATATATATATATATATATATATATATATATGTATGTAAGATATATATATGTATGTATGTATGTATGTATATATATATATATGTATATATATATATATATATATATATATATGTATATATATGTATGTATATATATATATATATATGTATATATGCGTGTGTGTATGTTTTTCTGAAGATTAAAACTTTAAAATGATAGTAGTCATGCAGACGTAATATATATGACCACATTGTCTATATCAGTAAACACTGTATCTCTGATATTGAACACTCTCCCCCTATGAATATGCCATATTTTAAATTATATATATAAAAATATCTATTATATATATATATATATATATATATATATATATATGCATATATATATAAATTCAAATATCAATAAAAAATATGCCTGTAAAAATATAAGGATAAATACAAAAGGAAAACAGTTCTTAACTTCTTTGCATCAGAGAAAGAAATACTTCGGTTTTTATCTTAATTTACGCACACGCACACACACATATGTATAACGATTTTGTATTATTTTATATATCAGAAACAGTATTTAGAAGAAGTAAAACGCAACGATTTTGTGACGCGTTTCATCCGTTTTTCAGCTTGGCATACTATTTACATATATATATATATATATATATATATATATATATATATATATATATATATATATATATATTGTTTGTATATGTGTCTGTATGGTACAACGATGTCCTATTTCATACTAATTTTTATTCGCTCTCAAATTCTGTCAATGGGGTTTCTAAAAGCAGATTGTTGATCAGATTCCGAAACAGAACAGTTTAATAAATATAGTTCTCGCTTAAGGAATATTTGTTTTATATGCCGTACTTTCAAACTGATTTAAAACCGATATTTCTATTGATTTTGTTTTAAAATTCGAAATTCAGAAATCTGTACATCCTCCTATGTATCAATTGTGAAATTGCACCATATTTTAATCAATACAACATCTTCAAGGAGTATCAGATGAGTGTTTCTTTTCATATATTACTGATATTTATCCTTAAGTAGATACACGTTCAAAGCAATTATGGCAGTGTGTGATCAAATGCTCAATGTATGTGCGTCATAGGCATTTACATTGAACACATTGCAATGTTAAAATTTATATGGAATTATATCGCATTTGTTTAATTTACTTATGAGATTTTAGTGTTGACTATGATTTCTATCAAGAGAATTGAAACCTGTTTATCTCATAGTAAAAGGAAAATGTCTAAACATTTTACCACCAACAATTATATTATCAGTATAGTTTTAAACAACTTTCAATTTTGTTTTATACTAACGAGTCCTGTCGTTAGGACGATGGGAAAGTGACAGATGCCGAGATGCCAACCCAGAACCAATAACTCTGCAGGTATTTCTGTATTTTATCTAGAATGCCTAAATACACAGAAGAAACACTAATCAGGATGCGACAGCAATATTCAATGAATGGACGAATGGTAGACTTATAAATGAGTAAGATAGCTTCTGGCGAGATAAGAATTGTCCAGAACGAACTGCCTTTTCTAGTAGTAGAGGTAGCAATTGAATCAATATAATTTTTCCACTTCTTGTTATAACTGAGCAGTAGGGTAATTATTGGTTTACCTCTGTGCTAATTCAATCGTATTGTTGGCTCGTGTGCTCATTTAACCTCATGGTTTGTTCATATGTTAATTAAACTCGATGGTTTATCCATGTAGTCATTCAGCCTCATTGTTTGCCCATGTGCATATTCAACTGCATCGTTTGTTCATATGCTCATCCAACCCTGTGATTTTTCCATGTCATCATTTAACCACATACTTCGTCACTCATTTCAATATGTTAGACATTTGGTCGTGGAACAAAATGCAGAAATATGGATTCATGCCTATCTGTATGACATTAGTGCTATGTGAGAAGGAACTGCTTTAGTCTAAACTCGAACTTGCTTTGACACTTACATTTTGGTGTCATAAATATTGAGAAAATAATTATCTGTCTGTATGTATTTATGTATATATGTTTAATTTTATCTATACTTTTTCATTAATGTACATGCATATTTACGACAACTTGTGGTCAATTTTCCGATAGCGCGTCTGTGCAGAGTGGTGACGCGTATACAACACATATTGAAAGCTTATATTTCAACTTATACGTTTCAATATACCAAAACATATCATAAACCCACAATACACAATCACACACACAGAGATATATATATATATATATATATATATATATATATGTGTGTGTGTGTGTGTGTGTGTGCTTGCAAAAAAGGCACACTGTTTTATTTGTCATGTTTACAGATACAGGTTTTCGCGTCTCCACACTCGCACATATCCCAGCTCAACGCTATTTCTATATCATAATAAAATAACGGAGAAGGTGAAATCGAAAATGTGTTAATAAGGCGGGACTTAGGCTGACGGAAGCAGATGTTGCGGAGAAAATCAGCGGCTAAAATGGAAACGAAACCAAATATAAAAGAAGAGGCGGCAGAAAAAGGAGATGCGGACGATAAGAACGCTGAGCCATCTGCGGTTGGTTTAAAAGTTCCGCCATGTTTTTCTGCACGTCCCTTCTGGCTGTTTTCTATATTTATTTATATTTATTTATTTTATTGTTCTGCTTTCTTTATCCACACAGCTGGTAACGAAAGATTGGATAAAACGATGAGGAAGGAAAAGAAGTCGAAGAAAAGAAGAAATAAAAATGAAAGAATAAGAAGCGGTAATGGCTTCAGAAGAGGAGCGCACACTGACTATACGCGTATGTGAGAGAGATAAAGAAAGAAAAGAGATAAAGAGAAAGAGTGAACGTGGAATGAGACAGGTTGAAAAAAAGATAAAACAATGAAATGTTAAGAATGAATGAAAGAGGCCAAATATTTTAAAGTAAAGACAAGAGAAAGAAAATTTGGTGAAATTGGAAAACGAATACAAAGAACAGGAAAACGAAAGGTATAAAGGAAAATCTTGAATAATGTAGACGAAAAAAATACTGTATTATGAAAAACAAGTGTTAAGTAAAACAAAAAAAATATTTCGAAACTGAAGAGAGAAATCATAAGAAAGAAAATCAAGATGAGTGAGAGTAAAAAGAAAAGATCTAACACAGAAACGCCGAATTGAAAATTGAAAATCGAGAAAGAAGAATATGATAAAATAATGAGAGGAAGAAGATGAAAATTTGGAGATAGTCGTTTCTGACTAGGTTCATTTATGAATATTGTTGGAAGAAAAATAAAGGCTAGAAAATTAAAGAGAAAAAATAATTGGAAATGATAAAAAAGAAGACGAAATAAAGGCGAAAGATAAGAAGTGTAAATTGTCTTTGATAAGAATAGACTAAGGGAAAAAACAAAATCAAATAAACGCAAATAAAAAGCCAAAGGAATCATGGCGCAGATGATGTTTAAAGAAGTTCGCCTTTTGCGGTTTCGTGGTTTCGTGGTTTGGACATGAAGAGCCATCTACGCGTAGGCGCGTTATCTCTCCCTGGAGAAATCAACGGCCTTCGCCAGACTTGTTGTTATTGTGGTCAGAAGGCGTCAGAATATTTAGAAACGACAAGAAATTCTCCCCTTCTGTCTTACCTTTTCTTTTTTTCTCGCCTTGCCATCGTTTCTGAATTCTCACTTTATTTTTATGTCTTTTCCGTTATCAGCTCTATCCCAAACCATTTCTCTTCACCCCCTACTTCCCTTCTATCTGCCAATGTTCATTTGCTTCTTTGTAGCTTTCTTTCTGAATTATTTTTCTTCATCTTTGCTACTTTTATTTTGTTTATACATTTACTTTTTGTTACTATTTTTTTGTTTTTTGTTCCTTTACTCTCATTGGCGTCCGCATTTCTTCCGTTATATCTCGCCCAATATCCTCTGTATTAACACTTTAACATAGTTCAGCAGTAAGATGCCGGGACTTGAGGTCATAAAATCTTGGGCTTCTTGCTCAAGGCCCGGTTGGTGAAGCCTAATAACGATAAGTCAAAAAGGCGATTTGTAATCCGAATTAAAAGTGTCTTTTTAATAAACAAAGGAAACAGTCGATTCGAAAGACAATGTTAAATGATTATGCTGATATAAAATATGTAACTGCAGCTTCTAAGTCATAATGATCAAGGTGTATTAAACAGGAAAATGCCTCATGTAAATAATGATGATAATTAGATATTGTAATTTTGCATAGATTAAGTTGTTCACAAAGAAATAATTAGTTGAGTTGTATTTAAAATTATAGATTTATCTCTACGATGCAACTTGCTACGCATTTCAAGTTTTATATAACGTAGATTTTAAAATGGCGTAAATATATGAAGCTGACAATAAATCTATTTTACTTTGCCACATAAATTCCTTGTGTTATTAAATGTACGAATCGTGTAAGATCTTTAATAATAATAATAATATAAGTGGAAAAAAGTGGATAATGCTGCTTCTTTTTTTTGAAAACTGCGAAAAAGTACGCACACAGTAAATTTATTAGCAAATTGAACCTTGGCTAGAATGAATTGGTTAGAGCAAGGCGCGTAGCAATTTTTACGTTCGAGAATTTACTCTCAATTAATTCTGTTAGAAATACAGATGTGATAACAAACAAGTATTAACAATTAACAGAATATATTGCGAATGAACCCCAAGTTTGCTGTTTTATAGGTTTAATTTCTTTTTATTTATTTTACTGCTTAAATCATTCAATAAATATAAAATAAGAATTCACTAAATTCCTTCAATAAATATAAAATAAGAAAGAGTCGTGTAATTCTTGATACTATTTAGTTGTTTTCTAAGAACAAGGGAATATATTTTTCATAGAGTGTAGACAATGTTATCGTGAAGGCCAGTATCTTACTATGATAAAATATTGAATATTCCATTTCTGAAATGTTTTATTGAAATGATCGATAAACAGTTTCCATGGATAAAAACAAAAACATTTTCAATTGTCTTAATAAAATGCTAGAAAGTTTTCAATATTCCAATCTTGCACAGTAGTATATCGACGTTGTACCGTAAATCATGCAAGCCATTATTAAACGTGAAGAAATCTGATTAAAACATGCAAAAGGAGAGAATAATATTCAAGAATGATAAATCTACATTTATAATAGTGTATTATTTACAGTCAATATTAAAGAGGACATTTTATGTGGACTTTTTCTACGAGATCTTCATTACTTATGTCTTTTAAGTAAAAGTAGGTTGGATATGGTTGTTTCATCAAAATACACTTTAGTCACTCCAACACAAATAAATTCTAAAGACATAAAAGTAATTTTGAAATTCTTTAGCTGTGAATGAGAAGGAATTAATTCATTTTCAGGAAATCTATATAAAATTGTTGGTCTCCATCTTTACGATATGGTAACGTTTTCTAATTTCATTGATACGATAAAAACATTCTAAACTATTAAAAAAGCGAATAGTAATGATGAGATAAGCAATTAGTTTAATATTACATACTTGGAAACAGAGAGATCAATCTATTTTTCGTCAAATATTATTAAGAACAGTGTAGATATTTTGGCAATGTAAATTGGACACTTGATATTGAAAATAATAATTTTATTGGAGCAATTTAGTGCATACATATGAAAACTCCTTTTAGACTCGTGTGGTACGTCTAGACACCTTCAAAATATAACAACTGTAAAAGTTTTATTTCTAGTTCACATAAAATCGTTTTCCTCTCTGTGTCATATCATTTCAGGACGTTGGTAATGATGACTCTACAATTATCTGTTCTTTAAAACTCTTAGTAAATATTGTCTTTTTGTTATCTCGTCTAAACTCTGTTCTGGCAACCATTTACTCTATCAGGTTAGATAAATTATGCGCTATTTTCCTCTGTTCCTCTTGCCTTCAATATTCTCTGCGTCTGTTGACTTTCCCAACTCCTCTTTCCCCATTATCTACCCTTGAAACTTCAACTGTATTTTCCTGGTGTTAATTATACATGTCCTTTTTGTTTTCGTTTTCTCTAAAACTTCGTTGTTGCTCACATGTGTAGTCTCTGATATTCTTAGCATCCTTCTGTAGAACTATATTCTGTTCCTTGAGGTCTCTTCTTTTGTGAGAAGATTGTACAACATTCATTCCCACGTAGGAGAAATGATATTACGTAACAGTTCAGTATTCTTTTCTTTGTTTCTAATTAATTTTCCTCTTTCTTAAAACTTTACTTGGCTTTTTGCTAAGCATCTAATGCACCATTGGATTTCAGTATCCTACTTTTCATCCTCTGTTAAAAAACTTCCTATATATTTAAATTTTCGTACTTGCTTGATTTTGGTATCTCGAATTTGTAATTTACATGTTGAGAAATTCCTTTTGCTTACAGCTTTATATTCTGTTGATGTTTAGTTCTATTTTTCTATTTCTCAGCTTATGGATGACATTTTTCGTTATCCCAATTAACCTTCGTATTTTAATTTTGTGCTTTCCTTCCTTTATTAATACGCTTTCCATATATCTAAATTGTTGTCCCTTTTTGATTTTGGTATCTCCAATCTGTAATTTGCCTGTTGGTATGTTCTTTTAGCTAACAACCATGCATTCAGACTTCTTGCAACTGATGTTCAGCAGTCCTTTCTTCTTGCTTTCCTGGATTACCTCTTGTAGTAATTTCTGTAGCTTCTTTATGGTATCTGCTATATCTTATTTTATTGATATTGTGGCTGCCAATAATGAATCCTTGTAGAACTTCTAATTGTCTTAGAATCGACTCTCTCGAAAGGTTGAATAAGTCTTGTCTTGCACTCCTTTCTATTTTTGTATATTTACTGAACTCATTTTCTATCCGGATGCAGGCCGTTTGCCTACATGATGTACAGCATCATTAAAATCCATACATGCAAATACCCATTATTTTCACATTTGTAGCTGATCACCGAAAATGAATTAATTATAGAGGCAGTGAAAAAGAATTTATACAAAATTTCACTTACAATATTTTATTTACAAGAATTATTTAATAAGTAATGTCTGTTCTCTAATTAGAACAGATTTAATTAACCAACTACGCAAAGAATACCAGAACGAACGTAAAAGTCTTTGGATTCCAAACCGTGCTTCTCATTCATGGTATTGAATAAGTAAGTGTATAATAACTTTGTAGAAACATCTTGGCAGTTATGAAACAAGTGTGAGTTGCCTACTTCATTTGATTATGATTGATGTAATCTCAGTGTCTATTACATGGATCCAAACAGATAAACATCTGAGAGTACCAGGCCATGGTAGTAGAGTTTATAAGGCGAACTTGTCAAGGCATGTGCTGTGATTGTCTTTCTGTCTTTAAGTTGGTGTGAAACCTTGCATTGATATAGCACTAAAATATAATTGAGCTTGAAGAAACGTTTCTTTTGAGGTTTGAGCGTGTGTTCACGTTAGAATCATAATTAACTGTGGTGTCATCTGGAAAACAATAGCACTTCTCAAAATAAAGTTATCTTCAATAGAATGTAGTATCTTAAACTCCTTCTTTCGGAATGGGTGTGGATGCTGCCATTCCATTGACCATGTTTGGCTCTTTTGCTCAGAATCATTAATTCAGAGCTCGTTTCCCGTTACCATTCTGCTCTTCCTGTTTGTGTCTCTATAAACACTAACATAGCAATCATCTTCCATTAGACATGAACGTCGTCAATAACATTAATATATTTTGTTCTACTTCCTGGTGAAACTATGTTAGGTGTAACGACTTCATTTGCTTGTTTACTGAGTCAGTTTGAATTCTGGGAACACAATTTGCTCAGAATTTTGATGAAAAGAGACTGCACTGAAATGAAAGCGCTGCCTGACTGTTCTGAAGGCTTTCAAGGAGATTTGCAATAGTTGTTCTTTTGACTGCTATAGCGAGAAAAACGTACTGCAAGACCTAAACTTAATTACAAACAGCACCTTGCCTGTCATTAAGGTTATTTTCTCATTTATCATTAGGATTACCATTATCTCTCCAGAGAAATCTTTTTAGAAACTAATTCCATTATAGAAAATGCAGTCTTTCTCTACATTTAACCATCTTCAGAAGCTTCTTTGCTTTCTCCGTGTTCCGATGGAGCAAATATTTTGAAAGATGGAGAAAGTGACGATAACTCCACATGGCGCCCGGCCTTTCTAAACTATACAACTACTGCCTCAAGGAATCTAGTTTCCTGACTGCTGGAAGTCCTCTTCGATCGGTCCTGCCTTCAAGAACCCCGTCGACCCCTCTGACCCTTCCAACTACCGTCTTATCAGTCTCCTTCCCCACTTCGGCAAAGTCTTTGAAACCCTAATCAATATCGAGGTGGTAAACCACCTCACATCCCATAATCTGCTCTCATACAAGCAATATGGTTTCCGCTTTGCCCGATCTACAGCTGATGTGCTTACGGCCATCACTGAAACTGTCTACCGAGCTCTTCAAAATAACGAGGAAGCTCGTGCCGTGGCACTAGACATCTCCAAAGCATTTGATAGGGTTTGGCATGCCGGCCTTCTTCGCAAGCTCCAGGGTTATGGCATTACGGGTCGATTATATAACCTAATACAATCATTCCTGTCAAATCGTGAATTGAAGGTCGTTCTCAACGTATTCTCATCCAGTTCCTATCCTACGAACGCAGGTGTTCCTCAAGGCTCCATCCTAGGCCCCACTCTATTCCTTATCTACATAAATGACCTTCCTGACGCCATAACTTCCCAAGTTGGCATCTACGCGGATGACACCACAATTTATTCCTGTCTCAAAAAACAAATCTAGTCTCACTGACAAAACTCACCTGGCCGTGCGTCTCGAAAAGGACCTCCAATCGATTGTGAACTGGGACAAGAATTGGCTGGTCAACTTCAACGCTTCTAAGACAAAACTGCTCTCTATTAATCACCACAGAGATTCTTCCCTTCCCTCCATTAGAATGTCTGACGCTCAACTTCTCGAGAGCAACTCTCTGCGGCTTCTCGGTCTCACGTTGACTGCTGACCTGAGATGGAATAAATACATTGAGTCAATTGCTTCGTCCACCGCAAGGAAAGTTGGCTCCCTGAGCCGCGCCAGGAGGTTTTTCTCCCCGGAGTCGATCCTCCAGATCTACAAATCAACAATCCGCCCTTGCATGGAGTATTGCTGCCATATATGGTCTGGTGCCCCTTCTGTTTGCCTCGGGGTTCTTGATAGGCTCCAGAGGCGGATATGCAATGTAGTTGGCCCTGCTCTGTCGTCTCGTCTACAGTCACTTTCTCACAGATGCGCCGTCGCCTCCCTCTGTCTGTTATACAAATACTTCCATGGAAATTGCACCGAGGAGCTGCATTCGCTGGTTCCCAGACGTCATGAGTTCAAGCGCCATACGAGGCTGGCATCACGCTCTCACCCCTTCACTGTCGAAACTCCTAAATTTAGCCGTTTCTTCTACTCCAATAGCTTCATGTCTCGCACCTCTCGCCTGTGGAACACCCTTCCCTATTCCTGTTTCCCTGTGAGCTATAATCTCCAGCTATTCAAGTGTAATGTCAATCGACATCTCCAGTTGCCTTGATCTATCCACTACCCTCATCTTTTCTTCCATCACTCCTATCTGATCTTGCTCTAAATTTTCTGTAACCCCTTGCGTCCTAGTGGCTCCCGCCTTCCTTGGGGTGAAATGCTTAAATATATATATATATATATATATATATATATATATATATATATATATATATATATATATATAATAGGAGTAAATAGGTTTCCCTATCATCCGACTGGAGGTGGCACGGTAGAGTAATGGACAGCGGCTTGGATTGAAGAATCGGAGTACCAAAATAGAATTCCAGTCGAATTCATTACATTCACTTCATGCTAATACCCTTGGGAAAGGTATGAATCCTCCTCTTCTTCCCGCCTAGCTATGGGCAAATAGCAGGACAGACCGGGTTCTGTAGCCTTGGATGGCAACTGGCCTATCTCAGAAAGAAATACCTCGTCAGTCTTGTATCGAAAGGTACATGATCGTCTAAGCGTGTATCACGCAAGCCACAATTAAATTAAAATCTCTCGATTCACACGCCTCCCCAATCTTTTGAACAGGGATAGAGATTTATCCCTTGTTTCCTGGTTGGGACTGGGTTTCCGATTCCTTCTAAAGTCTTCTAATTCTCTTTCACTCTCAGTAGCCCCCTTGCATCTTAGTGGCATTATTGCCTTGCTTGGAGTGAATTGATTAACACACACACACACACACAGACACACACACACACATATATATATATATATATATATATATATATATATATATATATATATATATATATATGATTGAAACATTTACAATTAAATTGGAATAAATATAAAATTAAATTGGAATAAACATTGCTCATATATATATTTATTCAACAAAAGAGAAATTAACTGTCCAGCGTCCATACTATTTTTATTCAAGTACTTTCAAGTGTGTCATACATAATAGTTTTTATTATCTTTGTTCTGGAATTATTCGGAATGTCATGTGTTTATCAGATAGAAGTGACGTAGACGGGTTTGTACGGAATTGCCAATTTAAATAAAATAAAAAAAAAATAGACCATTAAGGCTCTCAAAATTTGCCAGCATCTGAGTAATAAGATATTATTTTTATATTTTTAACATCCTTTTAAAAATGCTTTCCCCTATGGTGAAATATATTTTATTTAATGTGGGTTGTTTCATTTATTTTTGAGTCTTTCTTTACAATCGTGCTGTGAAATATTTGTCTCTTATTGACTAATATTAGTTTTATGTTAATGGTCATATTTTAGTTGATTGGCATTTCGTAATCAGTATGTAGACCATTCACGCCGGCAATTGTTTATGGGTAATTTCTGACACTGTTTACAATGTATCCAACCAGTTTTAGTATCACAACTGCCAATTCTTCACGATCTGAGTAAGGTTTTTTGTATCAGATTCGCATTACATAAATTTATCATATACTAGATATTTCAGATTGGTTTTTACGCAAAATTTGCTTTTAAAAAAATAAAATCATCATGAAGGCAGTAATATCTAAAGTCGTGAAAAAGATTAAAGAATATGTTGCAAGGTACTTGATATGGTCTCGATCTGACATTGTAGAAAACTTGAATTATCTAAGGGACAAAGTGCTATGCACATATGACATATAAAATATTCTATCTCTTTTTCAGTCTGTCTGTCTGTCTCTATCCCCCCTCTCTCTGTCTCTATCCCCCCCTCTCTCTCTAAATATTTATTCTTCACCACTCAACTCTATCATAATATATATATATATATATATATATATATATATATATATATATATATAGCCAATTTGCTTTGATCTCAAGGACATATTCAACATTATATTAGTTCTCTGACTTCTGGTGAGTTAATAGGAATACCGACAAGATTCTTAGACTAAAGTGAAATGAATTATTGATGTTCGAGCGGAACATTTTAAGAATATATATTCCATTTGTGAAATTGTAGGGGCATTTATTAACGCAATATCTACAATGTTCTGCGTGCACCCCGAATACCTGATGGAAATAATTACCTCTCACCATGGACAGCCTATTGGGTGACGACTATGCAAGCTGTTGGGGTTCCATAATAGTGTGACGTTTGTATACTTCGTATAGTTTGGAATATCTATTCAAACTAATCTCGCAAATGACTGGTAACCAATACGTTTCACTGCTACCTATATGAATCCATTCATGTAATCTACTCTAGCAAAACTGGATTATTCGTGCATGATAATGCGCCATGTAATCGAGCCCAAGTTACCAAAAATTGGTTTGAGGAGAATTCCAGAGGGTTGAAACAAATGATTTATAGTCACTACGTTCGTTCGATTTGAGTACAATCGACCAATTATGTGACGTGTTGGAGAGGACTATTCGCACGGAAGATTCTGCGTCTACAAACATCAGGGAGTTGTGAGCAATTTCCTCTCTCTCTCTCTCTCTACAGGAGAGAGATTGTCCAGTACGATATTATACACATATTTGATTGCCTTTAGCTCGTTAAAGCAAAAACGTTGTACTTCATTTCACTGCAAAGATGAACAAGGCTCTATTGTAGGGTAATGTGTTATATAAACTACCTAGCACATAACCTTTTTTTAATACGAATTTTTTCTGTAGAGTAATTTCTGTTTATCAGGTCAAATTTATAGTTAAAATTTGAAAATAATTACTTTGTTGTAGGCCATGATATACCAAGTATGTTACCATTAATGTATGCTCTAATTTCACTATTCTTTACTATGATAATATTAATTTATATTATAATAGATATAAATATAGTTGTATAGAAAATTAAGAAGTTTTATTATTTACACATTTTAAATAGTGAATCATTAATTAAAAAAAAATCGAATAATCGTTATCCTTAATTTCAGTGGATAATTCTTGTAAGAAAAACTGAACTTTTACTCTTTTTTCTTTATGACTGATTATATTAAATTAATTCTTAACTTTTGACATCCTTTAAGCAGCCCACATCGTCTTTTATTATATTGGTTGTTACAAAAGTTTCTCTTATAAATTTTTTTAATTGTTATTAAATTACAGATTTTTTTTATATTAATAGAACCATTTTCTATTTGTGGCGTGATGTTGAGGCTATGCAATCATTGTGATGTGCCTGGATACTGGAGACGTTACACCCAGCATAACTGCACTAGAAGATAGATCAATATATATTAATATTATTGACGACGTTGATGCCTAATGAATCTTTTATTGAACCTTGTTATCTATTCAGTGCCATCTTGTGCTTGTTAATAGATTAAAATATATCGGCACATACTGAACGGATATGTTTGGATGGTTTAGCGAATTAGTATAAGAAGAGCAACAGGAAGAGAGAGGGGTGGAGAAAAAGACGATAAAAAGAGAAGCAAAGAGTAAACAGGAGGAGGTAAAGAAATACATCTGAAAGGGGTTCGAAGAAAGAGAAAATGAGAAAAGTCAGAGAGAAAAACAGGTAGAAAAAAAAAAAGCAGAAAGAGAAACAGAGATGTATTTAGAGAAATACTAAGTTAAAAAGGAAAAGAGATATGAAAAAGGAACCGAAATAGTCAATATTTTGGAAAATTAATCGAAATGTTGCAAATACATCGGAAAAAGCCCAATGCTTTCCTAATTTTCTTCTTCATTCTAGAACTATTTTAAGTCAAGCCTCTTCTCGTCTCTTGTAAAGCAAATGCAGAAATAGATATTTAGTATTTTAGACAGGAAATTGGACAAGTTGTTGCCATTTCTATTTATTAATTTTTCTTGTTCTACACACGTGCGCATACACACACATACACGCACGCTCACTCACATACGCACGCACAGATATATATATATATATATATATATATATATATATATATATATATATATATATATATATATATATAAGGTGAGGTGATTATAAAGCTGGAAACAAATAAGAATTATAAAGATAAAAAGTATTGCATCATACTCTTAATAGAAATAAAGTTGGAATCAAACCGTGCGTTCACTCTAACTTTTTACAACACACGAACTGTATAAAGTAAAATAATATTTGCGTGTTCATATCATTTAAATAGGGACTTTTTCATTACAATGTACACCATTAATAAAAAAGGGAAAATATTTGTAAAATAGAAATAATCCCATGGCGTATAGTCTGAGAAATAGATTTCAATCAAATAATCTTTTTTTCAATTTCATTATTTAAAAAAATTATAGACTTTGATATACTGCTGCGTAAAATGCTTCCTTGTGGAGAATAAAGCCACGGTCTTAACAATCTACGCTGTACTGCTCTGGCTTCTGTGGCAAATACCGTATACAATATGTAATGCGTCTTGATATAATCAAGTCGCATTTTATATTGTATACGGTATTGAATACGATCCCGTGAAGCTAAAATCAAGGAATAAGTTATGTCCTTGAGTATAATACGACATTATAGTACAGCCATTCATATGTCATTTATTTTTGAAAATTTGTACAATATTGTCCATTAAAATCTCAATGCCGTACATATATTTCACTAAAATATTTAACTTTTCACGATATTAAAGATTAAGAATTAACCAAATGTTTAGCCATTGTATATTTCATCTCCTAATTGCCATTTCATTTTTGAAATTTTGTGGAAAGTTGCTCAGTAGACATAACGAGTAATACATGTTAAGGGTTTAATTAATATATCAAACTTTTCTACTTCTGTATAAACCATGGAAATAAAAGATCATATTGCGAAAAAGAGAGAAACAAATATTGATGACATTAAGAATGAATATATAAGGAAATATTGCCTACATATCAAATACCATTTGTAAACACTTGTTATCCCCAACTTTGTGTTTTATTATATAATGTGCTGAGTGCACTTGCAATCTTGTTATTTCAAATAAGACGTTTTTAAAACCTAAAAGTTTGTTCTTATGCATAATACGACCTACATTTTTTGCCTTTAATTTTTGTTCAAAATTTCTCGTATTATTGAAATACGGTAGGATTTTACGGAGTGAAATTACCAGTCTCACGCTAAAATGGTTTTGATTTGGAAGTGCCCTTTTCCGAAACTAGTTGCTGACTTTGATTATAGAGACACATCTACCATTCTAAATAGTCGGAGCGGGGAAAGATATACGGTATCTGTGCGAAAGTGAACGCAACGAAGATCAGGCAGAATCTCCAGTTGGTAAGTCGATTTCACTTTCCGCTACGAGCACATCAAGAATTTTAACTTACGTCGTTAATTATTAAAGAAAATAGATTTTATTTTAATACGACAAATTTTATTACTTTAGACTTTATTTGTTGTAGATACCAGTATGGAATACTGCATAAAATAAACGGAGTGTCTTCTCAAATACAGGTATCAACTAAATATAATATTTACAGTATGAAAAATGATATCAGAAATGTTATTTCTAATTTGTGTCTAAATACTTTTTACTTTTACTTTCTTTTGGAAAAACTCCTTTTTTATAGATCTAGTGTGACGTTTTTTTATTATTGTTCCTTTGTATTCAGACTGTTACTAAAATGGTATTATTTATTGTACTTCGCAATTCTTAATTCATGTTCTTTTATTGTTCTTCTTCCTTAATAATGTCTTTCTTTTTCACTTATTCTTTCAAACACGGTAACACCCCGCGTCTTAATGAATTGAGGTGAAATGATTTAAAGATACGAAAATTTTGTCTTCTCGTTCTCATAAAAAAACTAAGGTATAAGAACATTAGATTGCAAATCAAGTTTAAGTGGGATATTTCCAAAAATGCTTAATGTACTAAGCGCGAAATCAGAACACGAACCTTAAATGTACAGATTCAACATTAATGCGCATTTCTCTCTATGCATTAACGCAAGTACATACACATACACAAACAGATTAGCGTACACATATTTATCTATAAATATATCTACTGGGTTTATCAGTGCCAAAAGTTTTGAACGGAAAACATATGCCTTAGTTACAGTGTCGTAACGGCCTGAGATGGCGTACTTAGCTGAACAGCATCAAGTGGAGCCTTGACAAAAATGGGAGTTAAAATAGCTTTGGACGTTCTGAACCCAGCTTTGAACAAACATGAGCGCACTTTATGTTCTGTCGGCTGTCTCGACAGGTTTCCGGCTGCAGCCAGTTTCTATCTAGTTTGTTTGCCGCCAACGAAGGCACCAGTGCCGGCATTCAAACCATTTCTACCACCATCTACCAGCTAGAGAGAGCACCCCTGATGTTGAGGATAGATGCCGTCGACATAGCATCCTTTACTCGACCGACGTTTATGCTTCGCGTCGTCCTGGGTAAAGATTCTATCAATGCCCGATTTATGAAAAGCCTCTCTCTTGTTGTCAGTTCAAGGATTTTTTTTTGATCTTTTATGAGAAAATATTTAGTTACTTTTTTTTATTTGAATGGATGTAGCTTTCCTATATTTTTTTAGTTGATTTGCTTTTCTCTGTTTTTCAACATTTCTTTTATCACTCACGTAGATGTCTTTTTGAAGAGAGTTTTCCTATGAAAATTGTAATTCTCATTTATTAAGCTTTTTCATGAACTTTATTCGTTTAAGAGATGTGTTTATTTTAATAAATCTTTTAATTTTTTGTTCCTTAATTCTTTTAAACAAGTCTTTTTAACTCATTCCTTTCTCTTTTTTCCCTTAGTTATTAGTTTAAACATTTGCTTCTATTCTTTTTCTTTATTTCCTTCTTTCTGTCGATTTTGGACTCTTTTGTTTTTTTGCTTCCACAAACATATTTGCGTGTTTCTTTACTTTTTTAAGTATGGGGAGCAGAGTAGATGTTATGTAGGTGTGCCTATGTTTATATATACATTTGCATGGGTAAAAGTGGATGGAATGAGGTGGGGTCATCAAGGCGGGAAGTGCACAAATATCCTTCGGTCGTCGCGCCACCTGTCAGTGAAATAGAGAGGTCAATCAGTGGAGTTGACGTAATAATCTACCACAAGAATAAATAAAGAAAACACTAAGGCAAAAAAGAAATGCAAAGAATGGTGAGGAGGGAGGAAACAGCCCTAAATGATGGAACCAAAGGGGAACGGAATTTGGTAATGTAGGTGCAAGTACGAATAGGTCATATATATATATATATATATATATATATACATATATATATATATATATATATATATATATATATATATATATATATGAAATATATTAAAAATATATATATATGAAATGCATAAACTACATACACACGTATTTTCATAAAATTATATATGACATTTACAAATTCAAATAGACAAAAATATATGATTCCAAAACGCAATAATTTGCACTTACAAAGAAATAAGTTCAAATTCATATCTACACAGACATATATAAGTGTGGGAGGATTATATATTTTCATGAATAATATGATAGGATTATATATATAGTATCTCAGTGTGCATGTTTTTAGCTTGGATATATCTTTGTTAAAAAGTAGGTATATATGTAGATATTTATATGCGTCAATATGTTTATAGATCGCCCGGGTATAATTCAGCGTATTGTGTATCTTTTAGAGGTTTAGACTCTACATTATATATATATATATATATATATATATATATATATATATATATATATATATATATATATATATATATATATATATATGTGTGTGTGTGTGTGTGTGTGTATGTATATGTATATGAGTGTGTGTGTGTAGGAATTAAGCAACCGACATTATAAATATCTCAAATATTATTATACTATAGGGGATAAGTTTTCAAGTAATATATATATACACACACACAGATATATATATATATATATATATATATATATATATATATATATATATATATATATATATATATTAGATAAAATGTAAATTTAAGGTATACTCTATCTATGGATTAAAGTGGTCAATATCAGAGATAGAGCGTATGTAAGTATAAAAGTAGACATTGAAGTCAACACACAGAGGCGTCAGTCTGTTTCATGATAAACGCAATCATCAGGTTATATATATATATATATATATATATATATATATATATATATATATATATATATATATATATATATAGACACAAATAGAACAATTTGTGAGCTTATCAAAAGATGAATATGGATATGTGATTATATTTTCGGTCAACTCATAAATAGTTTCATTTGCATATAAATTTTTCTTTGTATTCACGAACACATACACTGACATACAGACTCACAAATACACACACACACACACACACACACACATATATATATATGTATACACTAAAATTTTAAGTTTTTAGCTGTACACATACGCGATCAAAAAATATAATCCAAAAGACCTTTGCCCGAGCACTTCCCAAATGTCTAACCAAACAACATATTATTTTGGGAAACATTCTATTTCAGCCCAAGAAAATATATCAGTCCTTCTATCTATCTATCTATCTATCTATCTATCTATCTATCTATCTATCTATCTATCTATCACAACCTGTGCAAACTCCTATCCATTCATATTGAAAGAAACATAAATATATCCATACGGATACATACTATTTTCATGCGTTTGCATCAATTAATTTATTAATAGGTTTAAACTTACACATGTATACGTTTAGAAATGTATATAGTCATATGAACTTAACGACATAATACTTTAATAGATGTATATCTAGCCACATGCGTATTAATATCAATGACAATTACTAATGGTCCCATATGTTTTTAATGCTAAATGAATGATTTGTAATGAAAATAAAAACGTAGTTGACTCAATCAAAAGGGCATTTGGACGTTTACATATTCACTTGGTATATGTTTCTTGCTAAAATAACATACAAGGCTTGAATATTCGGTGTAACACTTCTTACCTTATGTATATATCTTCTAAACAATGTTAATATAAATATATATATATATATATATATATATATATATACCTTCTACATAATGTATGTATATATATATATATATATACTGAGTGTGTGTGTGAATATATGCTCTACATAATGTAATTATTAATATATATATATATATATATATATATATATATATATATATATATATATATATATATATATATAAATCTTCTAAATAATTAAAACACACGCATATACCTTCTAAAGAATATATATATATATATATATGTATATATGCATATAGATAGTGTTACATTTTTAACTATATGCATAGATATGTTTTTCCCTATGTGTGTATATATTCATGTATACTCCCACATCTGTGGATGCGTGTCTGTATGCCTCTTTTGGTACTTGTTTGGTATAAATGTAGGGTCACTAAGTTTTCGACGCATTCTGCGATCTCTTTAATTGCCCATTATGCTGGAATATCAAATATATTTGCCCTTTAATCTCGCGCTATTGCTTTCATCAAGTGCGCTGGCATGGAAAACTTAGGGAAGGTTTCCCATCATTTACATTATCTATTCTTTAACATCGACTCACAAAATTCATCAATTAGCCACTTGCATAAATAGACAAAACACTTGTTTCTCCATTATCACAGCGTCTTCATATATATATATATATATATATATATATATATATATGTGTGTGTGTGTGTGTGTGTATGTATGTGTGTGTCTATTTACGCTATTCTATATGAGTGCTTATATGTGTAGACAAATAATCACAATAAAGTTCAACCCTTTCCATACAGAAAACATTCAGCATTCATTGATCGAAGACTTACCGTTACTCTCGGATGAAATTTATAAAAAACTATGTCTTGAAAGATACATTTGAGGAAAATAAGTTTCACAAGTCCACTAACTGCTATCACTTTTGATGAAAGTTCCATTCCTAACCTCTTGGCTTAGTGTGAAAGTTTAGTTTATCCAGATAATATCATTATTTTACATTTAATTATACGTGCTAACAATTTTGTTCATTGCTGTTGTTGGAAATATTCAAATGATTTGTATTTTTTATTTGGTAATGTTCTATTTTATTCAAAGGCGTCAGTCTATATGAAGAAATGGCTTCTCTAAAACCTAAATGATTCATTCGTTTGAAGTCGTTTTTAATCACTGATCTGAGAAAACAAGTGTAGACATTTCTGAACTTGTTGGACACAATTCATGTCATCAAGGCCGGTGCCTACTACCCCCAAAACACTCAAACTTTAAGGCCTGACTGGGGGTTCTTACCAACATTTGTTTTTCCTACCTACATTTATATACACTAAAAATTAAACTATCCAATAATGAACATTTTTGCGGATTTGGACGTCATTCTGAATTTTTTTTGTAGAAATCTGCGAACTTTTTTGCTCATAAAAAGTCTCGAAAATACACTATACATAATTCACTATTATTTTTATCCATGATGTTGAATTTGTTAAAATTATTCAACTTTTTAACAAGAAAATTCTCAAAGTGATATTAAGATTTTCCGCAGAACATTGTTGATTTATTTAAGATTTATTATAGAGGGTATGATCTATTATGGCATGTCACTAATCTGAATATGGATACATTGTATTTATTTAAAATGTATCTAGTTGAATTTTTCACCTATTGTTCGCATATGATTCATTATTGTACATAATTAAGCTACAATAAAATTTGCATTTTATAGGAATACTTCCTCAGGCAAATTGTGAAGTGTGGGGAGCTCTATATCAGAGATCCGTGAGGGAGACCCTGGATTCTTGCACCGGCCCTACATGACATTCATAATAGCTGAGAAATTAAATCTAATGAACATTCTACAACACTGTAACAAATATAAATACAACTACATGTGCGATACGTTTACATACATCTATATATTGCAATAATATATGTTCTGTGTTGATATTGGTCTAGCATCTTAGAAGCATTTTATGGTAGTGTAACACTTATGAGCACAGAAGTTGAAATTATTCGAATTCCATACGAGTTTGTTGTGTTCTCTTCAAAATACCGTCTTTGGCAAAATCGTAAATCAACTTTTATTTCATCCGTAGCTATAGGTAAAATAGCAGGGCAGAGTGAATTCCTTAAACTTAAGTATTAATTGATGGTTAAAATATTATTAGAAACAAAGTAAAGAGTGTTAAACTCTGATGCTATATTAATTCTATATGGCTGTGAATGCTGGATAATCTCTTCACAGATGAAGAAGCCCAGAGGATGCTGAATATAAGCTGAAAGAAACATCTGAATAACGGAAAAGATTTAAGGGAAATAGGAACTAAAATGACACTTATACATGGAATTTTGAAGCCTGTTGAAATTTGTTGGGAGCATCAGGAAGAAATTAGGCCTAGATATTTTTGACACTCATATTGCAAGAAAAGTGGGGGGAAAAACAATGATAACGAGTTTCTGTGAATAGATTTGTAACAGCGGGACAAACAAGGTATGCTAGAGATTCAAAAGTTAATTAGAGTAAAGAAAAAGACAGAATGTTTTGGAAAGACATGAATGCTCACCTCTTGAAGGTACTCTTTCTTGGAAGAGGATGAGACAGGATTTCAAATTATTTGTCAAAAATAATAGTTTAGGTGAAAGAGGAAGCGAAAAACATTCTTATGAACCCTAAGTAAGGCCTCATTCCTGAAGTTGTGGGAGAAAATGAATTCATTTCAGAAAATGCTATATGAGTGACATGATTTTTGACATTCTGAAAATGAGATTGGGATTTACCCTTAATTCGATACAGAAAAGCTGGAAAATATATTAATAACTAAAAATTATAAATGAACTAAAAATTATAAAGAAAAGATACAGAATAAATATTAACGGCTTTTAAAAAAGTTACTCATTTTCATTCTTTTCTTTCATCACGAGAAACGCCAACTTAGAAAAAAAGGAATAATGATTCATTATTTAACCATACACAAATACCCCCTCTCTCTC
Organism: Acanthosepion lycidas; assembly: GCA_963932145.1. NCBI lineage: Eukaryota > Metazoa > Mollusca > Cephalopoda > Sepiida > Sepiidae > Acanthosepion > Acanthosepion lycidas. The sequence continues at coordinate 80,456,149 of OZ010573.1, read as the reverse complement.
TCTCTCTCTCTCTCACACACACACACACACATATATATATATATATATATATACATATATATATATATATATATATAAAGCATGAGGAAAATTCATGAATGGAATGTTACCACCCTTCTTGACCGCCTGAAGACTGTATTTATTGAAAATTGTTTCCCTGCGTATGAAACTTGAAATTGTGAAGACAGCTGAAAAGTCAAGTTAAATAATTTTATTATAATTTTCACCTTGCTCTATATCTTGCTATATGTTACATCGAACACTGTTTTTTGAAAAGTCACAAAAATGCATGGGACTACTGAGAGTGAAAGAAAATGAGGAGACTTTGGTGAATATAGGAAAATTAAAAAAAAGATTTGGGGAAGACAGAAAATAACGATAGACTTTGCATTTAAAATTTTTAATATTGTATGTGCATACCTTTGTTGTATAGATTATGAAAAAGTGTTTGATAAAGTACGTCATAAATAACTGCTGGTACTAGTAAGTAGCCTTGAATTTGGTGGAAAGTATACTAGAATAATTCAGAACTGATACTGGGAGCAAAACACCTAATTACCGACAAGAAATGAATTCAATAAATATACAAAAATAAAAAGGGGTTTAAGACAAGTATGCGTCTTCTCACTATACCATTTCAACTAACAAGTCCTAACAGGATTCATTAGTGGCGATCACAATCTTAACAATAGAAGATAAAAATATGTCACAATGTTGATGGCAGACACAGAAAGCAAACTACAATAACTTCTACAGAATGTAGTGTAAAAAAGCAAGAAGAAAGGATTAAATATTAATTGCAAGAAATCTGAATGCATGATTATTAATAAAAGGAACAGTCCAATATGCAAATTACAGATTAGCGATATCGAAATCAAAAACTCTCAACAATTTCGATATCTGCGAAGCTCATTAACAGAGTACAGAAAGGGTGACACTGAAATCCGTAGGCTCATTGGGATAACGAAAAATGCCTTCTAAATGCCGAGTAAAGTTTTCCGAAACAGAAGAATATCACTAGAAAGAAAGAAAGAAAATACTGACATGTTATCTAACATCAGTCCTCATATAATGTACCATACGTTTAGATACATATATATATATATATTTCTTGTTAAAAAGTTTTTAACACATTCGACATTACGGATAAAAAAAGTGAAGGTACTGGCAATAATAATGCCACTCATCATTAACATCAGGAAGAGGCATTTGAAATTTCTGAGGCAGGAAGTTCTGGAAAATCTGATGCTCACAGGACAAATTGATGCTAAGAGAGACAAAGGAAAGCAACATACTATATACTTGCCTAACTTGACTGGATGGATGGCAAAGCAAACTTTGAGAGAGAATAATGTAACAGGGAAGCAAGAAGCCAGATGAGAGAGAGAGAGAGAGAGAGATTAAAATGGCATGTCATTGTGTGTGTGTGTGTGTGAGTGTGTGTATGCATCTGTATGTTCGGACATCACGATCGAAGTGAATGTCCCAGTGACCAAGTGTTTTGCATAGTTAAACGTTACGATATGTGACGTTTATCTTGGAGGTTGCTGGAAATCCCCAGAGGACATTAAAAAAACATCATGTCATTTGTAAGCAAATGATTCAATTTCTAACAAAATGAACGGATATACTGAATTTAATATGAAGCCAAAAACTGTATTTTGACTTCACATTAGTAGAACTCCTTTGATCATAGTCGACTTTCGAGGTCACTGGAAGTTATTGGATATTGAATTAGATTCTAACCTTTTTACTTAGACACCAAATAGCGATATTCTTGGTAGATGTTGGAAATTTTCCACACAAAAAGACACGATAGCTGATACCTGAGACCTGTAACTTCACTTTTGGATTAAAATAGCTGTTTACAGTAAAACTTACCCCTGACGACATACATGCATCTGACGATTGCAGGCAGTATAAGTTGTGTGATCAATGTAGGCTATTATGTATATTTTTAATATATATATATATATATATATATATATATATATATATATATATATATATATATATATATATATATGAAGAAATATAGTCTTAAGATGTGTTATATTTATGGGATGCTCAATATCAGAGTCAGAGCGTGTGTAAATATAAAAGGCTTGGCGATTGCATGTAGCATGAAACAGACTGTCACCTGTAAGTGTTGGCTTCTATGTTCACTTTTATATATATATATATATATATATATATATATATATATATATATATATATATATATATTACATAATATATTCACATATATATATGTATATTTATATTTGTATGTGTATATATGTATGTATATATCTCAATATAACTGTGTATAAGTACGTAAATATAGGTACATATATATATATATATATATATATATATATATGAGTATATAGAGTGGGGGAAAACAAATGTACAAAATTGTACAGTCAATTATGTGTCATGCGTCATGCATGCTTAGGCGATCATGTATCTTTCTATACATGACTGATGAAGCAGATATTTTCCTGCGGTAGATTGCCATTTTTTTTGCGGCAGACCAGTTGCCATCCAAGGCTATAGAACACGGTCTGTTCTGCTATTTAGCCATAGCTGGGGGAGATGAAGATTCATACCTTTCTCACGTAATTGAACGCAATGGATTCGACTGGAATTCGAACTTGACTCTTTGATTTCTCTATCGAAGCCGCTATCCATTACTCCACCTTACACAGATGCATAATAACTAAATATGTATAAAAAAGAGAAAAATATTTAATGCAAACAAATCCCATTTATTCATTTTAATGGGTGAAAATGTATGCGTACAATACAAATCTCAGATTTGAAAACTTTTAAATTGCTTTAATACTCTAGATAAACCATGTGGAATATTTTAGAAAGTGTGAATAATGTTATCAGCAGTTATATTTAGCCTAAAAATACAAACAGAATATTCTGTAATGGATATTCGTTTTCATCATGGCAAGATGTACAGAATTGACAAATTCACAAAAAGAACATATTGTTAACCTTTGGAAAGAAGGTAAAAGTTACAGGAAAATCTCAGACAACCGGAATATTCCATTTACTGACCTTCAGTCATTTCAAGCTTTAAAAAAGAAGAACAGGTGATCCACGGAAGATTTCTTCAATATCTTCGAGGAAATTAATACGCCAAATTAAACAAAATCCAATAGTTACTCTTAAAGAGTTGCAGGATGATTTGCTTTCATCATTAATCTGTTCCACTAAACGCAAAATAAGCAATGAAATTCATAGGAACTATCTAAAGTCACGCTTCCCTCGGAAAACTTCACTGATGTTGAAAAAACTCGGCGATGCCAGGTTGAAATTCGTTCGTGAACATAGGGATAAGGAAAAATCGTATGGAAAAGAGTATTATGGACAGACTAAACCAAACCTGAGTTGTCTGGACATAATTCTAGAAATCATGTATGGTGGAAAGATGGCGATGCCTTCAAACAAAAGAACACAGTGAAACTTCGTGGTGGCAGCAACATGGGTTGGGGATGTTTTTCTGCAAATGTTTCTGGCAACATATCAATAATTGATGGTAGAATGAATGCCACAGCATGTCAAAATATTTTGGAAGCAAATTCAACCTTGAACTTCCTCCTGACTGAATGTTCCAACAAGACAATGATCCTAAGAACATTGCAAAATCTACGAAGAAATGGCTTGCTAAAAATAATGTAAACATCCTGAAATGGCCAAGTCAGTCCCCAGATTTAAATCCAATCGAGAATCTGTTACGTTATTTTAAAATTCAAATCAAATCAAGAGCTCCAACAAACATCCCGGATCTGAAGTCCATATTTGAAGAAAATGGAACAAAATACCAAAATAACGAAAATTTGCAAAATATTAATTGAAATCTACAAGAAGAGGTTGGTTGCTGTAGAACCGAATAATGGCTATTCTACAAAGATTATGAATTCTTTCTTGAAAAGGAATAAGTTGGATTTATTTCTATTAAATCAATTTTTTCTCTTCTTTATGCATATTTACATGAAAATATGTTTATTCATCAGTTGGAAATACCATAAATTAAAAATGTGTATGTGTACGAATATTTGTTTTCTTCCACTATATATATATATGTATATATATATATATATATATATATATATATATATATATATATATATATATAGCGAGAGAGAGAGAGAGAGAGATAGAGAGAGAGAGAGAGAGAGTGAGAGATAGATAGATAGATAGATATATAGATAGATAGATAATGATATGCTTCGATACATGAAGAGATTTCTCCAGACAAAATCAACATTTTAAAGATGGAATTTATTTTGGGTGAATAATTTCCTTTTCGGGAAGAAATGCACCAATACATAGTTTCCCTTTTGTAATTAATTTCTCTATTGTTGTTCTAAAAATACACACACACACGCGCGCGTGCACTCACACATAAACATAAAAACTCATATACATATATATATATATATATATATATATATATATATATATATATATATATATATATGACAAAAGGTAAACCTTTCTTTTTCAACACCTCTCGTTTGTATCTAAATATTTCCACAAGTTATTTCGCACAAATCATAACCAAATTAATCATGCATTCAAATATTAGGTTGGTGCAAAAATAATGTCGTTTTCTCACATAGTAACATATGTGAGAAACGACATTATTTTTGCACCAACCTAATATTAAGCTCATAGTGGCTGTTTTTCTTCTTGTTCAATGATTATTAACATCAATTCTATCGACGTTGTACATTGAATTTTTAAGTCAGCTTAGGTTTCAGTTATTTACATTTAAATGCAACATAATTCAGGTCTATCTATAATACAGGACACTGCAATTTTAATGCTTTTATTTTACTTGTCTGATTTATTGTCGAAACGTTTGCATTTTGAGTCGTCTGGTTTACAATATCTAAAATATATGCACCCCAAAATGGTAAACCTTAGAATGTTAATTTTGTGGAATTTATTAAACGTCTGCCTTGCCCTTTACGATAAAAAAAGTAGAATGAATAAAAAATCATGATATGTGCTTATTTTTATCATTCTGCCGACGAGTGAAAATATTATCGAGACTGCTTGATTTTATTTGTAATAAAAAATGGTCCAGAATAAGATATTACAAAATTCTAAAAATAAAAAAAATGGTTTCATTTTAGGATGACAAATAATTCAAGAGAAATAAGTAAATAAACAAATTATAAACATGTAAATATGAATGAAATTTAAAAAAAAATATAAAGGCAATTTAATTTAGTAAGAATCTGGACAGCCGGTTTTTATTCTAAAATATGTTAAAAAAGAAAACAATATGAATGTCTGAAAAAGACTTATGCAATCAAAAACGAGAAAATATTAAAGAAATAAGTAGACTTGATGGCAAAACATTTTAAAGAAAATATTAAGAATTCAAAAAGATACTATCTTTATACTGAAATCAAATTTTCAACTAAGCAGATGTTATTTTTGCATTTATTTCTTTTCTCTATTTCGTTACGTTTTGTTAATTCCTTGAAGCATTTAAAAAAAAAAAGAAAAAAAAAAAAGATGACCACTCCCAGTGGTTTGGCATTGAGTCCACCATTTGCTTTCACTTTTCTTTTTCCGCTTCTTAATTTCTCCATTTATAATTTTCGATTTCTCCCAGCTGTGAATGTTGGATTTTACTTTTGATATTTGTAATTTGCAATTTCTTTATTTTTCTTTCAACTATCCAAACTTTTTTATTTTAATTCTAATTTTTGAAATCTTTTTTAAAAACCCCGGATGTATCGAATGATTTAAAAAATATTGAGATCAGCTTTGTATTCCTTTAACATCCACTTTCACATCGGATATTTAATAAAAAATCTGGGCATCAAATTATAACAGCTAACGAAACTACTACTGGAGCTGCTTCGAATACTGTAACTACTACTAATACTGCTATTAATAATAATAACAACATTAACAATTTATATTGTTATATAATATAGAATGGTGATGTTAAATATAGGATGAAACTATTCAAGATTAGTTATTCTATTTCAATTATTAGTTGATCAATGCCGTCAAAAATGGCTAAATATTTTTAAGCCATTACCATTATTAGGTTTTCACTTGTGACATTTAAATATATAAATATATATCAAATTATGAAAAAATGACGAAAACTCTGGCCCAAAACTGTATACTATCTATACCGTTGATAGAGATCTCTTGCTTAGTGGTTATGTTAATTGCCTTTTTGCTACTAGATCTGTCGTTTTAAGCCTATGATAATGCACTTGTTACTTTAAATAACTGTTAATAGTAATAGCCGTTTCCGTGTAAGAAAACATTTGGCATCGATTGACTAATCCCCAAGTCTTGTTGTCTGTTGAAATTTATAAAATCTTTCTCTTAAAACAATTTTTCAGGTGGTTTCTGAAGCTCTGTTATCAACGCTTTCACTTATTGATGGGTTTTCCCTTTCTAATTTTTTATTTGAAATAGTGGAAGAATGTCAACATCTTGATTTTGTCTTTAAGTTACATATGGTATACATTTTAGTTGTTGCTGTTGTTGAAATCCCTCAAGTAATGTGGTTTCTATTTTTTTGGTAGAGCTCTTTGTGATTCTGTAGCGCCAGCCCACAAAGGTCGAAGAAGAATGGTCTTCGCCAAAACCAAAAGGCTTTATTTGCACAAAGGCATTTTAACCATTGATCTGAAAAAAATTAAACAGTTGTGTACAACAAACAGTTTAGATATTTTTGAACGTGTTGGCCCCATATATTACATCCATATGAAGAGTTGATCCTATACTAAATTTCGTATGCATTTTCTTTTTTCAGACAAAAACAATTGACGTGTCGTGTAAAAGCTATTTTAAATACCTACTTCCTGACTAAAATTATTATGTTTTTATTACTGCTGTAAGAATTGTCTGACGTCAGATAAAGAAAACAGTATTTCAAATGTTGATATGAAAGACGAACAGCAGTTACTCCACTCAGAAGACGAATGATGTATATTGTTCTAAATTATATTTAATCATATTACTCTTATCTAAATATATATTTTAATTAAGATCCTTAATCTGCAAACTGATGTCTTGATCTGGAATGTTCTTAATCCGATTTCATATATAAACAAGGAAACACTTCAGATAATACTTACAAGGGCTGGCTGCGCGATGCCAACTAGTCTGTAGTGTAGACGCCCGCTCAGGCATATTCGCATTTCTTGAATATGCACAGAGCCAACCTGTCGATTATACTGCAGCTATGCTGAGCAAACCACAGTTATAATTTTCTGGGAGAGGAAACATAATCTACACATTTTCTCTCACAAGGCTTAGGTCAACACTCATAATATGTCTCTCCGACAGTGCTGCACCGTCAACAGTCCGACATTTTCAAGAAGTCATCTCTTTCTTTGACAAATCGACCATGATGAGATTCAAATCCGTGTGTCATGCTCAATACGCTAAAATTCTAAACTTCGGATATATATATATATATATATATATATATACATATATATATATATATATATATATATATATATATATATATATATATATATATATGGGTGTGTGTGTGTGAGAGAGAGTGAATGAATGATAGGATAAAGAACAAAGTGACAAGAAAAGTGAGACCTAAGGTTTAAAATGCATATTTTAAAATTATCAATCTATCTTGAAGCTTTTATTTTAGTTTTAATTTCAACCTAATAGATAAAAAAATACTTGTTGCATTTCAAACTGATTTTAAATTGATTGGAATAAGTAAAAATGGTAATTTATTTTATTAAAAAAATTAAAAAAATAAAATCTACTCTTCTGAAACTTTATTTGAAAACTATTAGCTGATATAATGTTTAATTCATCTGATTTCAAACAAATATTAGTTACTTTTAGTTTAAAATATCACCGAAAAGCATTTTTAACAAGGAGTTTGGCTGTCTTTATGAGGTGTTGATACCGTTCTCATTCGACTTAAGCGTCGATTTTTTGTAAGGGGAAATAACTCATAACAATTACTTGACGAATACAATGTGAACGCCTTTATATATATATATATATATATATATATATATATATATATATATATATATATATATATATATATATATATATATATATATGCATTTTTAACTACCCAGTAATCTTAATAAATTAAGAAAATATTCTAGGCAAAATTGTTTATAATAGTTACCTATTTTATTGAATCAACTTTTCTAAAAGAGAAATATTTAAAAAGTAATTTCGTATTTTTTATCAAGATTCTCTAAAACAAAAAGTTTCGAAAATAATCTCATTCATTTGTGAATAAGACCTGAAAGTTTCTTTAAAGTACAGCAATTATTTGATTTATGCACCAATTTCCAAATCTATATGTTGCACCGCAAAAAGACGCTAACATTTCTCATGAGACAAGAAAAACTTTTCAAGGTTCAGAAAGGATTTTTGTTTCTATGAGAAACATCAGGTAATACTTCAGAAGAGGTAATGTTTTCTCAATAAAATTAATATTAATCAACCATTATTGCTAAAAAGTTCAAAGTATGTTGATATGATAAATAAATCATGTGAATTTCAGCTTATATTGGTAATATCTATATAATAGCTTTTATTGATAATATATATATATATATATATATATATATATATATATATATATATATATATATATATATATCTGTGTGTACGTTCAAAGATTCACTAAAAATGAGCATAAATGATGAAAAATATCCCCTAAATTCAATAAAAACAAAGTTTTATCATTAACATTTTTGTTATTATTAAAAGGAAAGATCAAAAGGTTTTTTGATTATTACATTTTATTTTTTATCCTTTTTAGAACGTTCGAAGTTTCGGTTGAATATCATTCATTTCTTGCGTCATCGGGCGCCATAAATTAGTATAACAAATGTTAATATGTTTTATTTAATTTCATTTTAAATTTGATATTTAATGATTACCAGTGGTTGTAAAAAATGAGAAAATATTGTAAAGTAGCTGAGTTATGGGAACACTGTAGATTGCAAATCAGCTGCTTAAAGATAATAGGAATCGAAACTATTGATACGAATCGAAAATAAGAAACTGGTTTAAACAAAGTGAAACGTTAAAAGAATAATATGAAAAGTGGATTAATCGACAAGAATATATTTGAAGATAGTGTTGTGAATTTAAACAAAAAAGACGCAGAATATTAAGAACATTGGCTAAACATATAAATACAACAAACGGTCACATTTAAATAGATATCGTAAAAACATACATGTACGCTTGATAAAATAATACATAAGAACTGATTTCTTCATGCTACTATTTTTTACCGATCCATGTAGACATCAAGTGGCTGTATCTGATGTACGGGTTAGAGGTTGGATCTTTTATGAACTCAACATATCTAAGAATAAAATGTTCTGTGCTAATAATGAAGGCAGTAAAATTATAGGAACGTTAGTGCTATTGATGGCGTCAAATTAAATGCAGAAGATTACTTCAAGCTGTATTTTTCTTAAGTTACAATTAAGATATTTTGTGCTAACGTGTATACTAATGCAAGAAAATATTGCTTGACATTCTGGAAAGCCCACTCTTGTTAAAAAAGCTACAAATTAATGGAATGACCCCAGTCACACCTAATATAAATTTGATAGTCAATCAATAATATATATTTATATATATATTTAGTTGGATTGATGTAAGTTTGTGACACAAATCTGTGTCTGACGATTGGAAAAGCGTGAAAACTAGTGTCACAAACACACATCAATCCAACTAAATATGTTAGCTCTATCTCTGATATTGAGCGCTTTCCAATAAGTACCGCTCATATAATATATAAATAATATATATTGCACACACAGACATATATATATATATATATATATATATATATATATATATATATATATATATATATATATATATATATATATATATATATATATATATACATACACTTTTCGTATATATATATATATATATATATATGAAAATGGAAACCAATATTCGACCAAATATAATTTCTGAGAAACAATAAAGTCCTCTGCAATTAATGTTAAATATAATTAAGACAATCTGCAGTTTAAAGATTGATGAAGGTCGTAGAATATACAGTAATATCACAAATTTTCTGTTAACATATACAATACTAATTTATTTTAATCTATTATATATGATATTTGTTAATCAAGTATAGATTTTTCTCATATCCTTTGCATATATCTAAAAAGCAAATTTATGTTGGAATTCGTTTGCATAATATAAGCTTAAGTTAAGTATACATATAAGGAGTTTCCTATTACATATTGTAGGATATTAATATAGACAATTATTATGTTATCATTGGGTATTATTATTATTATTATTATTATTATTATTATTATTATTATTATTATTATTATTATAAGCTAAGCAATATGCTGTTAATCTAATGAATATTAACGCGAAAATAGGAATCGACGAACCATGTTCCAATTCAGTTCGATCACTGACGCCAAATGGCATTGGGATAGGCATGAATCAGTCTATTTTGCTCTCTAGCTATGGGTTAAATAGTAAAGTCGACCCGGCTCTCTAGACTTGGCTGACAACTAATCTAAGAAATGCAGCATTCTATCCTCCTCAAGAGTACATGTTAATTCACAGATAATAGAAATAAAATGAAAAAAGAGACATAACATTTTGCTTTGATTATAAACTGAAACTCATTTGATGTATTACTTAGAGAGAAATAAATGTAACCGGAAAATCTTATTAACATTGAATAACTAATACCAACGTTATTGAGTACGATCTGACTTCCATAATAAAATCTGACAGCGTGTAATGTCATAACTTGTAATTATACATGTATATTTTATGTGGATAATTTTAAAAAGAAATTCTATTCCCAATCTTACACTATCCTTATGAATCATGCACTTGACGTGGAACTCAGAAATATTATACATTTATCATTTTACTACTTTTTTATTTCTATTTTTGTAAAGGTTTCCTTATTCCATTAGAGAGCCTTAAGATTTTTATTAGAAATCACTGCTGTAAAGATTGCACATTAAATTATTTTAAATGATGTGATCATTGATCATCATGCTCAAAAATGCGATGCTTTAATTGTTTCTTATACTTATTATTATTGTTAAAATTCTTATGACTGTTATTATCATTATCCATTTATAATATTATGGTGATGGTGCTAGTGATGGTGGTGGTGCTAGTGGTGGTGGTGGTGGTGGTGGTGGTGGTGGTGTTTTTGAAAAAATATTTTCTGATTATCGGCCTATTTGCAGCCATTTATTGGCGCTTTGTTTCCATTTTCAAAACGGTTTTTTGAATTTGTAGTCACACCTGCTCATACTAGTTCCACTCTCACACAAGGAAATTTTACTTTTGACGGTTTTTTAAATTTTTATTCTTTCTCCTCTCTTTTTCTACAGACTACTCGAAAATTTCGCGAATAAAATTCATCTTTTAATAAATATTTTTCTTCAATTGTTACATTTCAATTTTTTCCCTCAACTTATTTCACTTTCAGGCTTAAATTCTTTCATTTGCAGATTTTAACTCTATTTTATGTAGCAGCGTGTGTCACCATTTCTGTTTTTGTCCTTGTAATAACAATGATAACTTTGTGCAGATGGCCGTTCTCGCCCGCCAGTTATTTAGTCCGCATTAAAGTAGCCCCACCGCCATAACTATTTTTCATTATTATTATTATTATTATTATTATTATTATTATTATTATTATTATTATTATTATTATTATAGTCATTATTGTCAAAATAAAGTGGAAATCATTTCTTCGCTAAAATCAATTTTTCTAATTTTTTTCACTTTCTGTAAAATAAACAATAAAAATAAAATAAAATTACGGAGAATATAATTAAAAAGGCAGCTTTCGAAAATCTGCATCGTTATACTTCAATTTCTTCGTCCAATTCAGCTGCTTTACATATTTTTAAATCATTTCCTTTTTCAATAAAATTTTTAATCTCTCTTTTACGTTACTCGTTTCCCCATTTATATCCGTCTCTCTTTCCAGTAGTCTAAACCCTTTCAGAAAATTTTAGAAGCTCTCTTGAGATATGGTCGGGAAAATTATCATTTAATGTATATATGGGTGTGTATATTTATGTCGGTAGATATTAGACCCTTTTACTCTCGCTTCATATATATATATATATATATATATATATATATATATATATATATATATATATATATATATATATTACATACACACACGCGTATGTATGTGTGTGTCTCTGTGTGTCTCTGTGTGTGTGTGTGCGTGTGCACATTTTTCCTTGTCGGAAACTTCGATATATATAATTTTGTGTCAGAATTAAAAGGAAAGGCTGTGCTATGCTAACCCAAATATATAAAACTGACTATGAATATAGTATCAAGAAGTCAAAGTACGTACGTATGCATGCTTAATCTTTAAGCAACAATGCCTATTTAGTGGTGTTATCTGTTGCGTATTTCATCCCAGACCAAAGATTTAAATGATAATATTAAAACCAGTTAAGCGCTTCTGGAAAAAAATGTTTGTAACATAATATTTTAACAATCTTAATAATATCAAATTCTTGTAGATTAAGCAATATAACATACGGTAGGTTTTTAGTAAACATACATTTGCATACAAGAGAAATTAGTATTAAATAATTTAACTAGCAGGATAATAATTTTTCTACAGTAGGTACCCTTCAATATCAATATGATATGGGTAACGATATATTTGCTTAATCATTTCACCCCAAGCAAGGCAATAAAATCACCATAACACAAGGGCTTACTGAGCAGGAAGAATATAAAAAAGAAAAATATTATTAAGGAGCGAGAACAATTAAAGGACTGAAATTCAGAAGACAAAATATCAATTGACATTGCACATAATTTTTTTAAGGTCAAAGTTGACTGTAAAGCAAGAAGTTGGAAGAGAGTTCCACAAGAAAGAAGTGTGAAAGAAGAAACTGTTAGTATAGAACTAAAAGTTACATCTTTCTATTTCAACAGGTAAAATGATTAAACCGTGCCACCAATCTAGTACCGCGCTTAAACTCCTAAAGTCTACATACCAAAGAGTAAAGCTCATGAAAACAATTACCATGAAAATATGTATAGAAAAAGCACAGAGAAATTCCGTTACGGCGGTGGGGAAGTGATTGAATGTACTACTAGAATTCTCGCAAAACAAATTAAGGATGTGAGGACATTTCCTGAATATTTAATAAAGGGAGTGGTTGAAATAAGGATGTCTCCGATGGAATTTTCTCCCCCAAATTATGAAATAAAGCGGTCTATATTTTCTTCTGATACACAAAAGAATGCACATACACATATGAATCTGATCTCGCATAGAGGTATTATAAATCAATGCATTTATAATACTCAGTAGTTCCTATTCATTGCAAGGATAGATTTTCAAAGAGATACCACAAGTAATTCTTTTAATTTATTACTATAACATTTATGTCTTTTTCAGTTTCGGATATATTTTCCCTTCTGTACAACGTTGAAGAGTTCGTAATCTATTCAATGTCATTAGGAAGAAAGAGAGATTTATGCAAGTGATACAAAATATTGAAGTGATCATAAGGAGTCATGAACTTTTTTAATTATAATCTTTGTTCTTTTCCTTTGACCACATTTTTTATCTATCTATCTTCGTTGTTTTCTTCATTTTCGCATGTTTTTACTTCGTATCAGCCTTTACCCTTTCGCATATTCATCTCTTTGTACCTAGACGACTTATGTGAAATTCACAGTGCATTACCCACAACAAGGTAAAGAACTACTTCGACATTGATCTATCCTCTTCCATCGTCTTCGGCATCAGGTTCACAACCTCCCTCCCCCATTGCTCAGTCAACACTATGCTGACAGCAAGCCGAAAGTATGCAGCCTCTTTCTCATCGGTAACCTTCGCACTCGCCGATCTCTTTCTTTTTTGTGCATCATCGCTCTACAAGTTCACAGGAGTACATAATCTCCGATCGTAACCTCTTTATGACGTCATCACTAATATGGGCGTACAAACTCGAGAAAGAAAAAGATCGCAGAATCGTACATCAGTTAATACTACTACTACTACTACTACTACTACTACTACTACTACTACTACTACTACTACTACTACTAATAATAATAATAATAATAATAATACTCTGGGTTTTGAAAATGTGAAATAATATATTAATAGTTACACTTATATTCAATGTAATATTGGAAATGGTCCTGATATTATACACATAGAATAAGAGCACCTCGAGGCGGTGTAATGGTTAGCAAGCTTGTTTCGCTAGAACAATTAGGACTGAGTAGTGAGTTCGATCTTCACTGGGTGCCCCTTAATTTCAGTCTTGTGCCACATCTAAGCTATGCTTGAAAAATCCCTATACGCATATAAAATAGGAACACGAATAAAGAAACGATAGAATTCTGAGAAAACCTGATGTTACCTGATCTCGTACAATTCCAAAATTGGATTCCTTTGATGCTAAGAAATACAAGTAAATGATAATGTTGTTGAAATTAACATGTTTATTTTGGGCATCAATTTACAAGGAAACAATCTATAAGTTTTTGCTTCGTATAATCTTTCTTATGTTCTATAGATTACTCCTGATTTTTACTCAGATTCAGTTGTACCTGCTGGGCATATTTTTGTCCTTTTTCCAGTGATAGATATGTGAGTCAAAATCTAAAAGTATTTTATATTTTTAATCACCAGGAGAGGATTTGGTCCGTACGTACCTTTTATGTCTGATAGAATTAAGGCTGTTGCCCAGTTCTAGTCCTTAAAGTTATTATTATTAACAGCTCCAATTCTAAAATGCTTCGGTCGGGTGATAATGCTCATATCTGCTACATGCACACTCTCAATGATAGAAGGCAACTCGAAGTATTCCTCCAAATATTCCCGAGTGTGCCAACTACAAAAGGGACAACTTGAGCTGTTGCTTGGTAAATTTCTCCGATTTGTCCTGGTAGTCCTCGTTACCTTTGGATGCTTCGCCTTCACGAAGGTACCACAACGTCTATTTATGACTCTTGTACACAAATATAGTTTCAGTGCCAAATGATTTCCATGTGTTTGTCAGTCAAGATGGTCGTATTCCACGTGATCTTCACTTGCTCATTTTCGGCGACTGAAATTGATGAATCCTCGTACCAGTTCTCTGCGCAATTAAGACCATACTTACTGTATAGTTCCTAAACGACTTTATTATTGTTATGATTAGTAGTTCTAACGTTATTAGTATTGTTGTTGTTGCTGAATAGGTGTAAAATAATCGACCCTTTAGTAATGGGTGGTTGAAACCGCTATCAGACATATATTCATTTCTTATTTAAAATAACTAAATCTGAAGGGATTAGGCGATCAATTTAATATTTTGATTCTTGAAGAGTTCTTCGTACTGATCGCATTGATTTCTATGGCTAAATCATATTTTTCCGTTAAATTATTATTATTTAGCAAATTTTGGGGATATCTACCATTTTTTAAATAAATACACTTACAGTATTCTTCAACGTTTTGAAATATGCATTTATTTTTACTTGTTATTTTTCATATCATTTGATGCTAAACACCTGGAAGTTGATCGTATTGTTGGATATCTTTAGTGTAGTACTCAGAGCGAATCAATGTCGTAAAATGATTATGGCATTGACAACTAGAAGGTGTTTTGAACATTATCACGCTCTCACTAAATAAATGATAGCCTTGATCAAAATATAGGCTACGTGTGTTTTGGTTTACATACAGACACACAAGCATGTATATATCCATATGATTACATTTATACACACTTATATGTATTTGTATTTCTGTGCATTAATGCCTATCTGAATACATTTAAATAACTTTATCTTCAGTTTCATTTGCTGTTGCCAATACACAAAACATAAATGTCAGTTTTGAAATATTTAATTCATGCATTGCTTTTTACTTATTTCACAGTTTGATTTTTTGTCGAAGATTTCTTGCCACGAGTTCTTCAATATTGTGAAAATATATTTAACATTTTGAGAGAGAAAAAAGTGACTATCTCTTAAAATGCAATTTTGATGGAAGCTAAAAGTATTGAAAATCTTGCAAATATTTTTTTCCGGATTTCCCAAAGCGAGATGCGCACATCAAATTAGCTGTGCAGCATGGCGTTCTTTACTAAAGGCTGTGTCATAGTGCATGTGTTGCACAGAGCTGGAGGCTTATCTCGAATCTCGTGGTTCCAATGGAAAGGGAGATATTTTGTTTCGGATCGAATTTGGCAGAAGAAAATATGAAGCAGAATATTATTACACTTGGGAGAGCATTTATTTTGTGACTAACGCAGAGCAATATAGCACTTAAAGAGATGAATAACTCTTAGAAATAAAATAATTAATAATACAAATAATGAATAATTTCAGAATTTTATTAATATTCAAAAGTCGCCTATAACTTTTACAGTAACAAGCAATAACTTACTTTCGTTTGTAATCACTTCATGTAGAATCTGTGTTATTTATGCGCACCTTGTGACCCATATAAGGAATGTTAGTCACGTATTCGAACTCAAGTAATGTTCTTTTATTGCTTTGCTGCCTACCAGTAAGTGGAGAGAAAACTGAAGGCCTTGACCTTTCTAAACGCAATCGGTAAACACCATCCTAAGATACGGTCATACTTTTGGCTTTAATTTATTTCGTTTGTTTTCGTTATGCTGATTTCTGTAGAGAGTGACTCTCTTTCCCTCTAGTGAGAAGATTGCAGTGTTGATGTTTGGATTGTTTCTAGATATGTAGGAGGGAAGGCGCATTTAATTTCGTATTTTTTACTTTGCGTTAATCTTTCATTAGATTTTTCTACAGTTCTTTATTAGTCTATTCAGTTTTTTCTCTTCTTATATTATTTTTACTTTCTCTAGGCAGGATCAAGGACGTCGCTAAATTGGACACCCCTTGACATAAAACGATTCAATTACATGGAAAGGCTTAATCAAATTTCATAATCATTATATAAAAAAGAGAGAGTAGAAATAAATTTGATATAAGTTTCGTTTTTCTTGCGTAATACAGAAATTGAGAATTTTTTTCAGATCTACGTTTATTATTGTTTAGCCTTGGAGTTAAAACACAAATATCAAAACACTTTAAAGTTAATTGGTAACAAATTAACAAAATAGACTCTCGAATTTGAAAAGTTTATTAAAGATCAATTAATAATCAATTAAACATTCAGTATTTATTCATTGCATAATATTGTCATTTATGAAAAGTTCATTTTCTGAATTTACATATTTTTACATAATTAACCCCACTTCAATCTTATGTTATTTCGAAAAATTCCTTCTGATTCTAAAAATATATATATTGTAAAAGACAAATCTTTTAAAAATATAAACGAATTCATTTTTTTCATACGCTAATTTACTAAACTGAAAAAATTAAATCCAAAATATTAACAAAAGTATTGACTGTTTTAGTAATATTTTGATTTTATACATTGAATATATATTTTATATTTACAGTATATAAGAGGAAATCATACGATTTTAAAATTTAAAAAATATTTATCAATCTAAAAAAGTTAATTTAAAATGTTTATTTTTCGTGATCATATACTTCCTATACAAATAGAAAGCTTTTTATATAATAAATAATTGGAGCAATCTAGAAATCTAAAAAAAGTATTCAAAAATTGTAATCTTGTCTTTTTTTACAAGAATATTAAAAACTGATTCATTAATTATGCGTTATATATTCAGATAAGGAAGCCATCCTGTTAATGTAAAATATTTTGCAATTAAAAATCCAAGAAAAATATTGTTATTTATTCAAGAAGTTTTGGTGAAAATAAACTAAAAAAAAAAAAAAAAAAAAAAAATGAAAAATGAATTTTCTGGATAAAAGTAATATGTTTAAACTTGTTCTAACTTTCATTATTCAAATGTATTGAAATCTGTCAATTCTGAGGTTAACCATGCCACCTAAATACGGCGTTAATTAAAATGGTTATAACATGTGTTGTATTTTTCGATTGATACACTTTTTAGCATAGAGTATTAAATTGGGTTTATTATATACTATTAACACTCGAATACAGATTTCATTTTTGAGCTTTTGATCTTCCGTACATTTGACGCTTTTATTAAGTTGTCATAATTTATTTCCTTTTTTGGGAACTAATTTTAATGACGAATATATTATCCTAGCTACTAGTCATGTGGCTGTTAATAAATTTGGGGGACAATAATATACCTTAGTTTTGAACGGCAGTCACAGCATACACATCGAATTCAAGGGAAACTGTTTGCCTCCATGAAAAAAGGAACTATTACCACAAGACTAACACAAGAAAATATTTTTTGTTCTAAAAGATCGCTCTATTCACCTCACCTTGAACCAACGGATTGTTTTCTTTTTTGATCGCTACAAAACACTTGTGAAATATTGGGAAATCTTTCTCTCTAATAAAAGACGGAGTCAAGATTTCGCCAAAAAATTTTACACAAGATTGGAATCTTGCAAAATTTTATTCAAAAGCTATAGAAGAGCTGCCTGATAAGTGACAATTAATCGTTGCTAATAGCTGAATAAAATATGACCATACTTTTTTAAGAATAAATTTGCTAAACAAAAATGGAAATGACATAACCCAGTAAATTTGAGTGCGGTTTTAAGTATTTAATTCAAAACGTACTGATAGACATTCTTTTTAAATTGTCCATATAATTTTTCTTCAGGTTTGGGTCGTTCAGGAGTTAGTTATGGACAGTGTGAAAAGAAGATAAGAGGGACAAAATGGAACTGGAAACCTGAAATGGGACACTCTAAGAGAAGCTTTAGTGACATCAACAAACGACATCATCCCAGTGGAGAATGGTGAAAGAAGAAAAACGAATGGATCACAGATGAGATTCTCGATATAATGCAAAGGAGGAAGAAAACAACGTGAAGTCATGGGACGGAATACAGAAAACAACACAATGAAATGAGGAAAAGATGCATGTAGGTTAATGAAGAATGGCACAACGAAATATGTGCAGAAATAGAGATAATGAGTATCACAGATAAAGGAGATAGTCATAAAAAATATGAGAACTAATGAGGCAGAAGACATGCTTATCAACAGGCTGCCTAAAATCCAAGTATGGAACGCTCATATTAGAGAAAGAAAAAAAATCTTCATCGCTGGAACTAATTGGAGATCTCTTCCACGACGAAAGAGAACAACTGACGCAAAAATACCAACGGGCCGGAAATACTAAAAACCAAAGTGGAAGCTACACTGGCCAAACTGAACAGAAACAAGAGTCAGACAGAATTGTAATAGAGATACTGACAGCCTTAGATGATTTTGGCATAGACAAGATTATAGAAATAATAAAGTCTACAACAGTGGTGATATACCGGTGGATCTAAAGAGGTGCATTTTCATAGAACTACCCCAGAAACGAGGCGCAAGAGAATGAAACTCCTACCGAACAATCAGCCTAATGAGCCACATAACAAAACTCATCATGTGAATTCTGATGAATAGAGCACTCAACGGAATCAGGTCAGAGGTAAGAGAAGATCAGTACGGGTTCGTCAAAGACACCGGAACAAGGAACGCGATATTTATAGTCAGAATTTTATCAGAAAGAGCAATATAAATGCAGAAGAACATGTGCATGTGTTCGACGAAGTACACCACAAAGATCTTGAGCAACGTCGACATATTTGGGAAGGATATTAAAATAATCAAAAATCTCTACTGGCAGCAAACCGCCTGCATACGAATAAAAAAATAAGTTCAGCAGATATTCAAAAAACAGAAAGAAGTGTAAGGCAAGGATATGTCTTCTCACCGGACTTATTTAACCTATACAGCGAGGCAATTCTGAGAGAACAGGAAATTCTGCCAGCATTGGCGGCCACAATCTTAACAACATAATATATGCAGATGGCACAGAGCTGATAGCAGGGACGGAAAGGGAAACCTCCTGCAAGATTCAGCTAAGATGAGCTTGAAGAAGCATAAACTACAAAACAAATTGCAAGGTCACCTGCAAAAAGATGAGCCCAAAATGCAATTTCCAGATCGAGGACACTAAAGTCAAACAGGTACAGAAGTTTAAATATCTTGGAAGTGTTCTGACAGGGGACAGAAAGTGTGACAATGAGATCCGAAGACGTATTCGGATGGCCAAAGACAAATTCCAAAAGCTAATCAGAATATTGAGAGACTGGAAATTTTTCTTGGAAACAAAGAAAAGAGTACTGAACTGTTACGTGATATCTGTTCTCCTGTATGCCAGCGAATGCTGGACAATCTCCTCAAAGATGAAGAAGAGACTCGAAGCAACAGAAATGCTGTTCTACAGAAGGATGCTAAGGATGACATGGGCCGAATATGTGAGCAACGACGAGGTTTTGGAGGGAATTGAAACAAAGAGAAAAACTTATAGTTAGCATCACAAAGAGGCAGCTGAAATTTCTGGGACACATAATGAGAAAGGGGGCTTGGAAAATCTGATACTCACAGGACTGATAGAGGGAAAGAGAGACAGAGACAAATAACGCGTGACATACTTAATGGGTTTGAGCAACTGGATGGAAGAACAGGGTCTGGGAGAAATAAGAAAATGACAAAATTTATTAAGCGCTACAAGGAAAAAGAGGAGGTGGAGGGCCATGATCGCCTACCTTGTGAAGGGACATGACACACAAAAGAAGACAAGAAGATTGACAGACATGGATAGAACATAATTCCCTCATTCAATATTTCTTGTTTTTTCATTTGTTTCATTTCTTTTATATCAAATGAACAATAAGTAATTTCTAATTTAACATCAGAAACTTAAAAAAATATTTAATAAGAATAATTATATACGTCATTATCAATAGTACTATTTCAAAGATGTGTTACCTTTTAAATGCTTTAAACAGTGACAATGAATTCTATCTGAATTATAATATTGTTTATTAGATCACACTGACGTCATATCAAATATTTATCATAACTTTCCTTGGTTGGGGGTCGATTTTAGGTTGTTTTAGCTTTTTAGACTTCACTAAATGATTATTTGAGCGACTTTATATTCTTGTTACATGTTTGGCTTCTGACTGTTTAACCCATTTTCCAAGTTTAGGTACCTTTGAAAAATGTTGTAGATATCAGTAAAGTGTTGAATATTTTCATTTTTAATATTTTTACAAAATCACCATAGGTAATTACGGAATTTCTATCAGTTTACATAAAGCAGGCCATTTTAAAACTCAACAGAACGACCAGTTGTTGCGCATCGCTTATCCGAACACGTACTGGTTTGTATTGTTATTTTAGAAGAGTGACATTATTCAATCTATTGCTATAATTTTTCAGACATTACTTCTCCTAATTGACAGTTTCATTTTTTAATTAATGTATTTACTTGATTAGGTGTTTCCAATAATTTTCACCACATTCCTTCCTATGTTATTTGTTATATTATTTTCTCCTTCTTTTTTCTAAAAAAATTTTCTTTGTTTTCTTACATTTGTTAGGAATTTGTGATTAACATTGACAATTATTGTGCTTCCATTCATTTCCTTCAGATTCAATCAAGACAAGCACCAGTTATTCAAATTTAGAATTATTATTTTTTAGAAGACAGCCGTACTTCAGAAAGTCGACCAGTCTTTCTTTTCGGACATCTTGTTCGCAAGTAGTTGAAATATAAACGTTTCATCTATTCATCTATTTATAATTGTTTTCCTGTATGTTTAGAAGAAAGGCTAAAATAGATGCAACGACAGCAATGTCTCCGATATCATCCGATGCTCTGCGCTGATTTAAACATATTAATAAAAACATATCCCTTAGCTAACAGACGATACGTTATAGTGACAAGGTCAATAGCTTCATGCGCACCGGAAATGCCTACTTAAGGTTCAGATTCCTGTCACAATTGAGCAAATTCAGTTCCTTTTCGTTCCTTTTCTCTAACCAAGTGATAACATTTACTGAAATGATGTTTTGACTATGACAGATATAGTTGTGTAAATGCCACTAGCGCCATTGGCCGATATCAGAGCCCAGGAAAAGAGCATTTGTTACATTTATTGAGAGAAGGCGCCAAAAAATTCTGAATTTGACTCTGCTAACAATTCAGTATGAGAATATCTGACCACTGTAGAATATTCTTCTGTTTTTCTTTGTTGCATTTGGGTGGTTGCTTTGCATTTTTGTGCCTTTGTTCGTACACAACCATTGCAGGTAAGCACTGGTCAATGAGCCTCCCTGTCAACTATTTCAAACGACATGGTTTCAAGAAATTTAGAGTAACAATCGATATTCCGCTGTTGCTACTACTTTTGAACTGTGAGATTCATGTCCACTGTCCTGTGACATGTGTGAAATTCTCACAAATATCCATACAGCCAAAGAAGAACGAGATTCTCTCGGTCGAAGAACACATCAAAGCCATACAACGGATAAATTCTGATCTGAAATCAGAAAAAAAGATGATATTAGCAAAAATAACATGTTAGCAGGACTTGGAACTACAGTAGTCATGCATGATATACAACGCATTTAGGAATAAGATGTCAAAAGACTTTCGCGACGCCTTGATTTTATGTTTGTTAAAAAAAAAAACAAAAGCAGCAAAGTCGAATGCGGAAATTATCGCGCAATCTCTCTCCTGACAATCATAAGCAAGTTCCTTGTCTGCCTCATCTTTAATCGACTCAACACAAGGTCTGACGATAATCTTCCAGAAACTCATTGAAGTTTTTTTTTTATCCATATGCCATCTCTGTGTTAAAAGTATAATCAACGTGAATCACGCTAATGTCTGCAACCCAGGAAAAATGATATTCGAAGGTATAAAAAATGCAAGTTGTCGCATCTATTGATTATCAATATAAAATAACTCCAAGTGAAGTAGTCCAACAATAGGACACGAAGACAATTTTTGTAAAGAAGATTCCAAATCTTCATTTAAATCTTGGATAAAAATTAAACGCTGTCACTCAGAATCATTAAGGTGCTTTGATCATTCTCTAAGAATTGGGCAACTGCGATTAAAATGAGGTTCTCTACTGTGTAAGTATCTATGATTATCATTCTGATAAAAAAAGAAACCTATTCACAAAGATAAAAAAAAAACTGCCTATATTGTTCTCCTTAACAAAAATGTATCTATTTTACATTTTCTTTCTTATCCTTCATCACTTCTGCCTAGCTTTTTTTTAGATTTACCATATCTCAATATTTTGAGGTGGATAGGTGCAAGTTCATAACAAATAAATTAATCTAAGGAATTATAAACATTGTTAACAGTAATATATGCAGTTGTAAAAAATGTAAAGCAGATGTTCATTAGATGCAGTTTGCAAAACTGAAGCAGTAATTTACAAAACAATAGATACAAATGACGAGAAAAAAATATACATAGGTTGTACTGAAGGTAACTTTAAAAAGAGGTGGTACAATCATAAGTCATCTTTTAAGCTAGAATGCCTTAGAATTTCCACTAATCTAGCCAACCATGTGTGGAAATTATAGGAAAAAAAAAAAAAAAAACGATCCAATCGTGATCTGGAAAATTTTAAAAAAGCTAATCCTTACAACAATCATAGCAACATTCGCAACCTTTTTCAACGAGAGAAATTAGATATAATAAAACTTTTAAACCAGAGATCGGAAATTATGTTCCTTTGTATTTAATTATTATTGTTGCTATAATATTATAGCAACAATAATTGACTTCCTTATTATAAGGATTATGATATAGTTATTGTTATAAGTTCCTTATTCAGACAATATATACATATATATATATATATGGCCACCCACTTGATAATCCGGCTATAATAGCGAAACAGTTTTATCGGATCAGTGGTTGGCGCCAGGAGTGCAGGTACGTCTGGGTGGCCACCCGCTTGGTGATGGCGAAAAGCTAATTGACGAATTCCAGGTAATTAGGTTAAAAGATAAAGAGTCTAGGGTGTGAGCATTTAAGATTTTGAGGATCGTAGGGGAAAGCAAGAAAGCGCGAGTGAGAAGAAACGTGTGGATTTTGCGATTACATCTGACTATTTCAACAGTGAAATCGAGTAAAGTGCTTAATTCTTGAAATCGATGTCCCAAAGAGTAAAATCACCAGAATAATTACCATAAAACTATTTATAGAAAAGATATAAGGAAGTTATGTTACGGTGGTTGGAAAGTGACTGAAACCGAGATGCCTGCTCAGGAAAGTTAACCTTGCATATTCTCTTTTTGATTTTGTCACAAATCTCTAGATATAAAACAGAAGTACCAGATCAGTTATAGCTGTAATGTTCGATTCATGGATGCATGGTAAAAATATAAATGTGCAAGATACATTCTGGCAAGCAAGAAAGATTGTCTAGCACGATATAGTGAACTGATTTTCCTAGAAGCAGATTTATAAATTGATTCAGTATGATCATTCCACTTAATGTCAATGTGCAATTAATTACCTTCCTTGAGGTTAGCATTAGCCATGCCGATTGAAGGAAAAATATTTCTCTGTGATGATTAAAAAAGAGCAGTTTCGTTTTGAAGGCGTTAAACTTACCAACCATTACTTGCCCCAATTAATAATATCCTGAAAATCATTTTCAAGATCAGTTTCAAATTTGATTTTTATCGGACCATCACATTTACTAATCTTATCAGAGGAGATTTAGTCATTTTCATTTCACTGGGTTCATCCCCCCTCTAATATATGGATTTCAAAGTTTTACTAATAATTTCTCTCTTTATCCCAATTTCTTTGTTTATCAAATCAGAACTGGTTTTGATTTTTTCGACTTCATTATTATTGTTGATGGTTATAAAATCCCCCCCAAAAAATTAAGTACGTCTTCCGCGAACGTGTGTGATTTTATTAAACAATTTAAACGAACTGTTGTGAACCTCTGGAATCCAATCATAGGGAAGCCTAAACACAAAACATTGTGTGACTCAGCTTTGAGATTAGAGTTAATTTAATTTCTTGCAAATAATTTTTTTAGAATTACATAATCAGATTTTGTTGCAAAATATTTTCAAAATATCAAGTAAAATTCTATGAAATATATACTTTTGATTGCACTAATTTTTACAAAAGTCTTAATTAATTGTTGAATAATGTTTCGTATTTATTTTTATGAATTATTCTTATATACGCTTGAATACATACATGTCAATGAGGTAAAATTACTTTTAATTAGGTTTTTACGACTTTTTCAATGTTTGCATATCAGGATTTGAATAATTTTCAGAATTTTCATGCATTTAAATATTTACAAAGTGACATTTGTTAGCATCAGTATCAGAGATCAATTTGCACATATTGATTATAAAGAAGTTAATTTATATGAATAAGACCATTTAAACGTTTTGCAAGATAAACAGTTGAAAATTAATTTCATCTATCTATCTATCTATCTATCTATCTATCTATCTTATATATATATATATATATATATATATATATATATATATATATATATATATATATATATATGAATTACATAAAAAACTGAAACCCAATTGTACGCCATTTATATGGCCATTTCTCTCACCGAGAGATTTCTCTCTTCGGAAAATTCCCTGGAGCTTGTCAATACTAAAACGTTTGGTAAAAAAAAACCCCCAAAAAACAAAAAGCAATCATCACCTTTTTTAAGCGGAAAATTAAAAAAAGATAGGAAGTATGAGGAAAAAAGAGGGAA
Source organism: Acanthosepion lycidas (assembly GCA_963932145.1). Classification (NCBI taxonomy): domain Eukaryota; kingdom Metazoa; phylum Mollusca; class Cephalopoda; order Sepiida; family Sepiidae; genus Acanthosepion; species Acanthosepion lycidas. The sequence goes on along the minus strand of OZ010573.1, from coordinate 80,430,481 downwards.
AACGGCAAATAATGGAAAAGGCATTTAAGAGGGAGATAGAGACAAAAAGAGGAGAAGGAAAAACCAAAGAAATGAGGGGGGGCAGGATGACAGATACATTTACAGAAGTTAAAAACGGTTGAAAATTAACAATGACCTATATTTAAAATGTTAACTCTGTTCAAATACGAAAAATAACATAAAGAAATACAATCTTTAAAGATAAGAAAGTGTTTTTAATGTTGTAAATTAAAGAAGTTAAGAATTTAATAATAATACTATTATTTAATTTTAATATTATAAAAATGTGTGTGTGTGTGTGTGAGTGTGTGCGTGCTAAGAATTGTACCTTACAAGAAACCAGAGTTAGCAGAGTCAATTTGAGGTGGCCTTCCAGAATCAAAGTGCGGATTCACCTTCTCTACCTGAGTTACAAATGTGGAAAAGGATTTTATTACAGACAGACATATAAATACCCACTCAAATAGTAAGAGAGGGCAATCTCGCAGACATTACAGACAAGAATGCAACATTCACTTTTCGAATGAGTGATTCCTGAGGCGCTGAAAAACTGGCAGTCAATCAATTGATCTCGTACGGAATTGAATATAGTTTAATGTAAAATACAAGTGAATTTAAGTTTTGTATTTACATGTCATATCAATGACGTCATTACATATATATTCATTATTGATGAAGTTGAAGAAATTCTCAAACGGTAGAATCTTATTGGAAGTCTTGAACTAGAAAAAGTAGAAAGAAATTCATAATTACTTTTGACATCAACATCTTTATTACATGAGCCACGGTATCACAACAGAGAATGATGCAACTGACATGCAGATCCAAATACGCAGACAAAAAATAATTTTAAAATGTTTTGTTCTGTGACACTATTTGGCTTGCTAAAATGGAAAAAGAAAAAAAAAAGAAAGGCGAGAATTAAATTTAGGTGATAAGAAGCCATCACGAAAAGGACACTAAGCGGTGTTATTTTTCTGACAAGGAAAAGTGGTAAAATTTTTTATTCCCATTGTCGAGAAGGTAAAAAGGAAGATACTGGAATTAATCTGATTTAGGTTACGGGGCGGGTGGAAATTCCATGTTGGCCAAATAACCTCAGAGACAGAATTCTAAATAGATAAAAATTAACTGTGTCGCAGAATTACAAAAACAAAAGTGTCCGCTGACCACCATGAAGGAAAGGTTAAGCCTTTGTCTATATGTAGAAATCATTGAGAGGAGCATCTGTTTATCGTCAGGCTGGCTATGATAGCGAAATTATTTCATCGGGACGAAAAATTGGCTGTGTTTCGCCAGATGGCCACCCACTTGATAATCCGGCTATAAAAGCGAAACTGTTTTATCGGATCAGTGGTTGGCGCCAGGAGTGCAGGTACGTATGGGTGGCCACCCGCTTGGTGATGGCGAAAAGCTAATTGACGAATTCCAGGTAATTAGGTTAAAAGATAAAGAGTCTAGGGTGTGAGGTCTCCTCGAAGAGAAGAAGGAAATGGTAAAGTGAAAAAAAAAAGGATAAAGTTTTTTTTTCTTCTTTGAGCAAGATTTTTTAAACCGATGCTAGTCTGGCCACACCCAAGCCGCTGAGCGCCCATTGGCTGAATGATAGCAGGAGTATTGGGCGGAGGTAATCATGTGAAGAAGGAAGGAAGGCCTGTTGCGCCCCCCCTGAAGGGATAGGTGTGAGATGCCACTGTGAGAGAGAGGGGAAACCCGTTGACACCCTCTCAGGGCATGGTGAGATACTAATATGAGAACAGAAGGAGGTGGGAAGACGAAAGACTTCCAAAAATGGAAAATAATAAAATTTTCCTGACCCAAACCAAATAAGTGGATTGTGGGTTGAGAATTATCAAGGAACCTCAAACCCCGACAAGCCCACTCCGGTTTTGGTCGGCATCCATATAAGCAAAGTCGCAGCAAGCGAAAATCAGTTGGAGTTAAGTTGCAGTTGGGGTTGGAGACAGAGAGGCAAGCAGTTGCAGTGAGCTGAGAGCTCTGAAGACCCGCCTCGCAGAAGCTGACAAAGATTCACGCAAATTCCGAACTTAACTTCTAGCCAAGAACAATTTATTTTTGAAGAACGACTTAGACTCACACCACCGAAACAAATTTCACGAATATCGTCTGAAGATACACCAAGAACCAGTTTCTTAAAGAACAAACAACTTAAGATGTTAAGACTTGCCTAACAAACACAAAGTGTCACGGATCCATATAGCGGGTTGGGAAGTAGACGCAGTCCTGTATCCAGCAACCATATATAAAATATTGTTATCCTTTTTTTTTAATACATTTGAACTTTTCGAGTTATTATTTTCTTTTCTTTGACATATAATTGTGCGATATCACCCTTATTCGAACTCGACTTGCATTACGGCCCGGCGACTGATTGATTTCGTCTGCCTAAGATCGATTCACAACGTGGGTAGGTTAGACTAGAAATCAAAACAGTTACTTCGGTAACCAGACGTTGGAGGCGAGCTGGGAACGACAAGGCTGATACCGAATCTAACCAGATTCCCATCCGAATCACCAAAAGGTTAGAACGTCACATTTAATGCCGTAACCAATACCAAGCCAGTTGGTCATCACAGGACAGGATAGCACGACGGACGCAACCAGGCAGACGTCACATTTGGCGCAGCGACACCGGTGGGGGACGTCACAGTTGTCGATTTAAATAACTTCGCCATTTAATCTAGGTACCTCAACGTGATCGCTAAGAAAAGAGCATAGCATGATTAAAAAGACGTCAAACTTGACGAAAACAAAATTTTATCGTCTAAATGTTTATGTTATTATTAAGAGGAAATATCAAAGTATTTTGGGGATATTTTTTAAATTTTTTAATCTTTTCTAGCACATCCGAAATTTTAATTAAAAATCTTGTTTTTTTTGAGTCAGCAAAATTGACAGATGGCAACTATTTTTTTTTTCCATTTTATAAAAAAAAAAATGAAAAACTCAATTTGAAATTCTTTTAAATATCAATTATCATTTTTTCGAAACTTATTTTAAGAAAATCCGAAATTATAATGTTTATTTAAAATATTTTGAACCAAGGTTAACTTAGCTTTTGCGCCGAAAAAATGTAATTTGAAAATAAAACAAGGCAAGTCATATCTTTCGCCTCACTTGATAGGTGATGAATGACATATTGACACATTCCGTGAGGATAATTTGTTCTACGGAAGGAGAAAAGTGAAATTATTTACATTTAAGTGAACAAATTATTTACCTCATTATTAAAAATAACGAGGTAAATAATTTGTTCACGTAAATGTAAATAAAACTTTCAGCGCTCTATTATTTTTGTACTTAGCTTTCACCTTTACGTTTACCATGCTTTATGGAAAATATATTATAAAGAAATTAAAATAAGTCTGTTAAGAGTGAGATTAAATTTCATATTTCATAAGGTATCTAATTAATTTATAGGTATCTTTCTTATGAAATTTTATCAGAAGTGTACATAAAATACTATAATTTTATGTACATTTATTACATTTTACTGTGTTATTTGTATTTCCATTCATTTTATTATTTATTTTGATATTTCATTCATGGAAAAATGTCATAACTGAGATTAATATAAAAATACGATCATATAAATTTCATTAGATGATACTGATACTTGTAGGTACCCTTCTCATTCGAAATTGAAAAATCAAATTAACTTCTCCACACGTGTTTCGCAAAGTAAAGGCATTAACAGCGAAAACAATGCTTAACTCAAATAAAGCAACTTAATTGTATTCTGGTTGGTCTTCCGTACTTTATAATTACAGCCCGATTACAAACACAAAATTAGATTTTTTAATTACTGCAGATCTGATTAGTCAAAATGATACAATTTACAACGCGCTAAAAAAGATCTATCTCATAAGGACCCTTAGGAAACCCGATGCGGTTTTTAACTAATTTCATAGTATTTTAACAACTTAAATATAAAAATCTATTATAATTAAAGAAATAACAAATATTGTATTAAAAATTAATTTTTCATCGAAAAATTTTTTGCTTTCAGAAAATATTGTCCATATTCATAAAAACAACTAAAAGCAAATATAAGCATTTGAAATTAAATAATATCTTTGTTTTATTGAGTTTTATATGTTACAATTCAGAGCTGAGTTTCAGGTATGGGGTTCAATTAAAAAAAAACAACAAACAAACATGATTTGCATTCCTCAAAGCCTTGTGCTTTTCACTAATGTAATCACTAAACCTAACGCGATCGAATTTCTAGTTATGGGGTGGGTAATAAACATAAAAACATATTCGATCATCTGTGAATAGTTTCTGAAAGTTTCATTAACATCCGACAATTATTTTTATTTTTGCAAGATTTTCCAAATTAATATGTGTCATACAAAAACGTGCTAAAAATTCTATTTGTTATTTTACTAGTTCCGGTGATACATAGACAAACAAGGTTTTTTCAAAAGTTAGAATGTTCTAAAAAGAATGAAAAAGTTTAAAAATAATTAAAATAGACTTTGATCGTTCTTCTTAATAATAACATAAGCATTTAGACGATAAAATTTTGTTTTCGTCAAGTTTGGCGTCTTTTTCATCATGCTATGCTCTTTTTTTAGTGATCTCATGGAGGTACCTAATTTAATCACTTATTGTGAATTCCAATAACTCCAACCATAACTGCAGCTTCTCTCTTGGAAACAGAAAAGGACAAACATGACCAGACCGTAAAAATGAGGAAGGTTGGTGTCTTTTAATCAATAGGCGGCCCAAGACTGACTACAGATCCTACGGTCGTGTTTGTCGTGCTATCATGATACAAAAGATTATATCTGTGTATACTTTGTCACTCACCACCCAAACCTGACTATCTGAGGGGATAGGAAATAACCAAAGATAGTCAAATGGATAGAGCATAAAAGCTATAACACAGGGGAATAAAAAGATAAGAATGCAGTCTGAAAAAAAATAAATATGAGAAAGAAAGAAAGAAAGAAAAAAAATTCAATCGACAGGAGAGGAATGAGTAGAAAAGAATAACGTATGAGAGATTTCAGAGGAGAAAAAAAAACTTTTATGAACTCGGAGTCTTTGGGAAGGGGTAAGAGATTAAGTGGAGAAGGACAGAGAGAAAGACAGAAAGTGAGTGATAGCGATAAAGACAAACAGGTACAGAAACGAAACAGAGAGGGTAGGAGAGAAAGAGAGAAACTAACCCTGATATGCAGTAAAAGGATTACGTGAATGTTGAGTTGGGAGAATAGATTATATTAAGTGAGCGGACAGGAAAAGAAAAGTTAAATTAAAAGAAAAGATAGAACAGATTATTCTAAATAAAGAGAATAGAAAGAGAAAAGCAAAAACAAGAGAGCGATGGAATGGCGCTGAAATTGAACAGAATCTGTGAAATGGTGCGTACTCTTTTCTAATTTAAACAAACTAAAATTTAAAAAGGAAGAATAATTTTAAAGTACAGTAAAACGATTGTGTGAATATTGGAGAACAGTTGGAAGAGTAGAGTGTGAGAAATGAGAAAAGGATAGGAAAAACCAATGAAGGAAGGAAAATATCTGGGAGAACTTTTGCACCAAGAGTGAAAAGGTTGAAGAATAATCGAAAAGGGAGCGAGACTGTACGAGTCCAGTCAAAGAGAAAAACAAACAAAAGACTGAATCATATTAAGGAATTAAAAAAACAATTAAAAGAAATGAATGAAGAGAATGATGCATAGTCTGGGTGAAGTGAAGTTGTGTTAAATTATGGATAAGTGGATGAAGAATAAGCAGAAGAAGGTTAATGAAAAAACAGCTATAAAGGGAGATAATAAAAGGAAAGCGTTTTTGAAGTAAAAAGAGCTCAGGCCGGAGGAAGAGGAGGAAACGGCTAGCAACATGATGTGAGGAAGTAGGAAAGAAATCTAATCAATATGAGATGATTATCAGAACGTTCTTGTTCTCGTCGGATTTCACGCACAAATCGCGAGCAGTTGATAATGTAGAATAAAACTATTCGCCAATTGTTACCAGGATGTCATAATTGTATGCGCAGACGTGTTTTTCCCCTCGAAATCTTTTTGATATTCAATCCGTACAATTCATAAAGCTCGCTATAAAAAAAATGAAAACAAAAATAAAAACACTCAACATGGATTCAGACTGAAGACCAGGGAATTCAGACCTGTGATGGTATACACAGTCACATGAACACACATTGACGAAAGCGTGAATATGCGCTGATTCAAAATTAAGTGTACACACATAGCAGGAAGTAGATTGATATATACAAATAGAAAATGTGGAAGATACACAAATACATAGACACACATACACATACATACACATACGCAGACACACACAAACACACACATATATATATATATATATATAAGATTTCACACCTTCATTAAAAATGAATGTTTAACTATTAATGTAAAAAGAAATCGTATCGGACATTTGTCTTTGATGTGTTATTGCAGAGACTGAGTTAAATTGATCATTTTCAAAGAAAAAGAAAATGAAGAAGTGTGATTTGTTCAAAGACTTGTCATGATTTATCTGGGTTTACATCTGATACATTTATAAATTTTACTTGTACAGAATATACACACACATACACATGTATTCACTCGCCATTTGACGTATTATATAGGCATAGATTCATGTAACACTGAGTGCGTCAATTATACACATAATATACTTTGGATGTCGTGATAGAATGTGTAAATAACCTAATTTTGATCACTCCGCCAATTCCATTTAATCACGAAAAAGGCTGATTTGTGAAACTTGTCCCTTCAAAACATCGGTGATCATGATTTTCCACAGTTTCCTGTTTCTTATACCATTTTTTTCTTTCCGCTATCTCTCCTAACCCCTGTTCTGCCAACCATTAACACAAGCTCGTTAGTAATGCACTGTTTTCCTTTGTCTCTATTATCTTCAATATGTAAGTGACAAATTTTCTAAGCCTTCTTTCTACATTATGTGAATAAGTAATTTCAACTGCCTCTTTCTGGTGTTATGATTTTCTAAGCATAACATGTCGCACAAGGCCGAAAGTATGGGGATCGGACTCACTGCTCAGCCGTGATTCATCTAACAAGACAGGCTTGCTAAACATTACACGAGGTCGAGATGATCAAAATGATTTACTAAACGTAGCTTACATGAGGCACAAGGCCGAAAGTGTGGAGTACCAAGTGAGGATCGAACTGACTACACAGTCGTAATTGATCTAGCGAGACAAGCTTACTAACCATTACACTATGTCCTTTCAGTTTCTATTGTTTCTAAAATTTCATCATTGATTACATTTTCAGTCCATGGTATTCTCAGCATCCTTCTCTAGAACCACATTTCTGCTGCCTCAGTCTTTTCTTCATCTCTGATGAGATTGTCCAAAATTCACTGCCATATAGGAGAACTGATATTACGTAAGAGTTAAGCATTCTTTTCTTTGTTTCTAATGAAATTTGCCTGTTTCTTAATACTTTTTTTTAGATTTTGAAAAGCAACGTTCACTATTCCAATGTTCTTCTTTTTACGGTGTCTCACTTTATTTCCCTTGTTAAAAAATTCCTAGATATTCCAATTTTTGTAGTTGCTTGATTTTTGGCATCTCCAATTTGTAATTCGCACCGGTAGGATTATGATTTTACTGACAACCACACATTTTATGTTATAATTGATGTTCAGTCTTCTTGTTTCCTTTATCTTCTGCTTCTTTTTGTTCATGTCTAACAACATGAAAACGATAAATGTCTTGGTCAAATAAAAACAAATGCAATAAAATTCTTAAGGGTAGAAATAGATGAAGATATTTTTAATAGATATTGTATTAAAACGAAATGAATGTCGCAGAGCGTAGATCGCATATCCAAAGTGAGATGCCCATGGTTGCAAAGGTAAATAATATTACAAAAGATTTAATCTTAGGAAAAAAAGTTTGCAAAACAAAGAAAATATACGTAAGTGGAAACGACGTTCTAAACTCTTCAAAACAACGTTATTAAGTACAGCATACTTCAGAAACTCTTGCATTAAACAAAAGGCACGCAAAACTATAAAGATCCGTTTATATACTTCAGCCATTTCATGCTAAACTTTGTGAAGTAAGGAATTTACAGATTTTTGAAACCACAAGAAAACACTTAAGCAGTTATAGAAGGAAAGACATAGTTAAATACAAATACGAAGGTATTCAGAACTACAGTCCACACATATACCTAGATAATCACAGGTTTGCTCACGCTACAGCAGACAGTATGAAAAGACGCACTTGTAACATAAAGTGATATAGACATACTCATTCAGTTTAGGCATTTGGTATTTTTAAATTTAAACATATATACGTGCGTACAATGGAAAGGATTGCGATAATCTGTTACATATGTACGTACACACACACACACACATACATACATATATATATATATATATATATATATATATATATATATATATATATATATATATATATATATATACTTTGCAGTATATATATATATTTGCAAATTTATACAATCACGCAAGTATTTTACAAGTTTCCTTGCAGAAAACCAATACGAATGCACAATAAATCATAAGACCTACAGATTGACATTGTTGTGTGAAGCATAATATAAACCTACACATACTTAGCTAGTACTGCACGCACACACAAACACACATACATGCACACAGATACACGCACGGGCAAACATACAGACATGCATTTGCCCTATGTAAAAGACTTTGATTTCCTCGCACTATCACATCTATGAGCTCCATCGATCTGTGGGCAAGTAATTAAAATTCAGTCCCACCACACTCGTCTCCGCCGCGTCCAAGCTGCCATGAACAGTGGCAAGCGACAAAGAGTCCGCCGCACATAGTAATTATTTGATTGAAGCTGACGGTCCGCTGTAACATGATGGCCGACCGACCAACAGACCAACCGACTGGTCTGTGGTTTTTAAATAATCCACTGCCTCACTGCTCCCAACTCGAGCAACCAATCGACTTTTTTTATCGGATTTTGCCTCCTTCTTTATCTTTCAACTTCTGTTCCTCCTCCTCCTCTTCCTCCTCCTCCTCCTCCTCATCATCATCATCATCTCTCAGACAAACTTAGTTCTGCTTCTGTCTTCGTTTCAGGTTTTCTCACACTTTCTCTTGCTTTCTCTTTTGTTTTCTTTCATAATCACGTGAATCGGTGAGAAAAAGAAGTTTTAATTATTAAGAATATTTTGTATTTTTTCTCTTTTCTTTTCAAGGAGCATGATTATCATTATTGTTTTTATTATTGGCCAATATGACGTCAAGAGAAAAAACATATCAAGTTGAGGTACAACAATTACTTGCTTGTATCAGCATATCAAGAAATTGTTAGTAGTACGAATTATACAACTGTGAAATTAAGTTAAAACAGACAGTTCGATTAGAAGCATAGCGATTCCCATAGTGTTATGAAATGTAAATATGTTCGTGTAAGAGATAACTGTTGATGACTTTCACGTATCTAGCAGATACTAAGCGCATTCTTAGATGTAGCACAAGCATCCAAGAATAGGGCATCCAACGAGAATCAAACTCATCACTAATGGTTATGGAGACTAGCATACCATATATTATATAACAAGGTGGCAGATGAAAATGTTTCAGAATTTGTCATATTTACATAAGCTATAAAAATAAATAAAATAAAACCTTTCTGTATTCAAGAGATCTTCTGCAGTTTAAACTATATTCCTCTTTACTAATATTACTCTTGTACGACACACCATTAATAAATTTTATTTTTTCTTACATATAGTTTCCACCACCCTGAACAGAAGTTAATTTTAAACTCCATAATCTTTTCAGTTGCTTCATATTATGCCGCCTCACCAGGATACAGTTTTGAAATGATAGTTCTCTTTCTCTTGGACTGGTGACAAAACAGTCTGCCCTGCCATTTAATCCTCAGGTGCTGGGAGGAGACATAAATTCATACGTTTTCCAAGGGGTATTTGTGTGAAAGTGAATGTAATGAACTCGAGCGGAGTTTGAACTGGCCTTTGCTGATTTCACTTTCCGAACTGCTACACATTACATTAGGCACGTATACATAATTAGCGTTAGGAGATTTTATTGCGCCAATTTTCCAAATGGTAAATCAACCGGGAATGAATGTTGGTAGTTAAACTACTGGTGTTTGAAGTAAGCTCAAATAATCTACGGTGCACCTGTTATGGTAGTCCCCCGTAGATTAAATAAAGGGGGTCCAGTTCCAAATTTCCTGAAGGTTACACGGATTGATATACACTTGAAGTAAGCCGGACGACACAACGACTAAAACGTTGCGATAATAACAACAATTTTAAGGACATAACGAATATAAATAATGTAAATAAGAGCAATTCCGTATTCCAGGAATCCACGCAGAAATTTATAGTTTATATATATATATATATATATATATATATATATATATATATATATATATATATATATATATGTGTGTGTGTGTGTGTGTGTGTGTGTGTTATGAAATGGACAAAAACAGTATGAAACATTTACCGGCCTGAATGTCCGAGAAATTTTCACAGAAAGTATTCATCCTCCGACATTTTTATAAAAAGAATGTTAAACATAAAAATGTCTTAAAATAATTGTCGGACTTTGTCAATTTCCTAAAGTATGGCGTCATTTGTTTACATTTGATACGCCATGAGCAGACATGAATGTACGTGAGAGATTCATGGAAGATTGAAGTTTAAATACAGTAAATTCGACCTTGCCAACCGATCACTCCTTCGTGGCCAAATCGGTAAAGGCATATCAAGCTAAGCTATATGACGGTTCAGTATAGGATACTGGTTCGAATTCTGTCCGAGGATTAATACTTTCTGTGAAAATTTCTCGGACATTCAGACCGGTAAATTTTGTTTAATACTGTTTATTATAAACAGAGCATTTGCTCAAATATTTTTATCTATAAAGAGAATGCTAAACATAAAAATGTCTTTATATGCGTGCGTGTGCTATTTGCATTATATAATGTATATTTCTTTAAGCCAGTCATGGGTATCCATGTATGCACTTGCATATTTTAAAAATATAAATGACTTAAATTTTTAATTACCCGTATCCATGCTTCAAATAGTAGTTTTTTTTTATATTCTTTGCTCGAATAAAATCTTCGTTTTCTTTAGTCGACAATGAATGTTCAACTCGTTCAACGTTTGTTTGCATTTAAAAATGCTTTCTTACAGATTTTTAACCTTAAAAGTTGAACTGAGTTACTGTTCTTTGTGATTCAAACAATTAAAATGTATCAGTATTTTGATTAACGTATCTTTGTTCAAGATAATTGTAACGATATTATACCATGTCTGCAGTTGTTTTTAATTATGCCGATCAAAAATATAAGAGAAACAAAAAACAGAAAACTTTTCAAAATATTGAAAGTGTGAATCTGATGTTAATTATTCCTATAAAACGACATGCTACTGATAAAACTGATACAGTTTCAAGAGTATTTTCTTGGGTTAACCTAACGCATAACTTCCTTGAGATATTATTAACTGTGAGACTGCATTCCCTATTCATTACAAATTGCAAGTCGAAATTTAGCGTTTGATCGACGCCTAAATTTCGGGAGCTCTGGATAAAGTAAGCTATGTCCCATTTGCTATTTCTAAATCAGAAAGTGTGTGTCGATCATAAACTATTGATTTTATAATGAGCTTTAGCAATAGAACCCGAAGTCATGAAATAATTTCTACTATTGAACATAAACATACGAAATAGTGTTAAATAGTTCACATCATTTCCAAGTATTACGAAAACTACGGATATAGCTGAGCATCTTGTATGTAAAATTGAATTTCATTGAAGTGACTTGCACACTATTCTGTCATACATGTAGAAAGGCATTTTAAGCATGATGAATTGTGAACTACAAACTATTAAATCTCTTTACTTAAACATAGGTGTCGCATTTATATGTTTTTCTATTGATTTCATTTCAACTAAGGAACAAAAACAGTGAATTTGTTTTCTCCAGAATGTGAGTGAAACTTATGCATTGAATGAAAATTACAGAAACAGGAAGTTTTCATTAGTAAAATTTACTGCATTTAAAATAAAAAAATGATATCCTATTTATAATTGCTTACGCTACCCAGATGAACTGTCTACTTAATAAACATGTCAAATTTCTCATCCTCGTTAGGAATAGGAGTTAAAGTTCATTTAAAAATCAGCTTTCATACACTGAATTATAAAAAAAAAACGTAACTATCTTTAATTGAAGTACTATTGCATCACCTCTCATATCTAGCTAACAGTAGGTATGATAATGAACTTGTAAAATCTGCTGTAATTAGAAGCAAAACGTTTATTATAATATATATTTTTTCAGTGTGCCCACGTCGCTACCGAATGTGGCACAAAGTCAATTTAAAATGGGTTTAACGGCAATACCGTGGAAAAATTGCTGAAGCCCCCTCGGTATTTCCACTTTCTGGGAATGCTTCAGCCTCCGAGTAGTCACCCCAGTCCCCTCGTAGGATGGTCCCATCCCTGGGGCTTGAGGTAATATTATTTTTAAAGTTTTCCTGGCAAAACTTATTTTATTATGAATCAGAATCGATCTGTCTGTCTGTCTATCTATCTTTCTGTCTCTCTCTCTCTGTCTATCTATCTATCTATCTATCTATCTATCTATCTATCTATCTATCTATCTATCTATCTATCTATCTATGTGTAAAGAAAGAGGAAGTAAGGGAAAATAGAGAGATGGTTATTCATAGGTAGAGAAATTTACGTTATTTAAGAATATAAAAACCACTTAATCTGAGCATGTATTCCAGTAAACTGTATACAAATAAATAATAAAAAATGAGAGAGAAAAAAGAGCAATTGAGTGTTTATACATTTATATATATTGTTAAGAAGGAACTTTGAATATATTAGACAAGGATATAACATATAACACGTAAGTATATACTAAGTAGGTTCATTAACATTCTTGTGTGTATGCTTCAAATTTTTTCCATATTTTTGTGTCCTACATAACATTAAAAAAAAGTTTTTTGAATGATTGGAAAATATAGAAATACATATTTCTGCCATTGTCAGTCTTTTAGTCTTAATATTTCTCTGTAAAAAATAGTTACTTTTCTCAGGCATCATGCGAGGCTTAGAAAGTCCTTCTGTACTATCGATTACATCGTCACCAGTGCAAAAAATGGCGGAAGATGTAGTTGTCAATGAGAATTGGCCATAATGATGGTTATTGTGATGATGAGGACTATGAAACAGAAGGCACGATGCTAGTCAGTTAAAAGGACAAACAAATAAACAAACTTTAATAAATAAATAAATTATTAGTGAAAAAAAAGAAGTAAGACTAACAAAAATAGAAAATAAATGTCAAGTTGATGCTGATTATTTTGCTGCTGGTCATCATTGTAATTATGATAACGATGATTCTATTAATGATGAGGTAACTATTGACAAGCCAGCTGCTGCTGTTATTTTAGTAAGAAAGAGAGAAAAATAAAAATTAAAGCATTAACTGCCAAAATTAAACGGGCGCAAGAAAATGAAGGTCTCGTTTGCCTCGGTGAAAACGTGGTGATGACAACTAACTAAAATGTTAATGACGGTCGGGAGGTAGCCGCCATATTGACGCGGTTGGGCTGGGCGACTGTGGTTTGGATTTGTGGTTGTAGTACTGCGATGAGGTTTACCACGTATTTGCCAATTCGTCATGTTCCTACTTCTTTGCCCCTGAAGGCCAAATAAAATTACACAAGCACACACATATATGCAGAATGCATATATTGACTTACTGATTCATCATTGCATATAACAGTAGACGCACATTAACACTTTACTGCGCATGCGTATTCTTATTTTCCTAACAATACTCTCCCCTTGTCCCTGTATTTTTTTTACAACTGCTGCGTTCATTTTTTTTTTCTTTTTCATGTAAAAGAGAGAAGAATAAATAAAAATTAAATAAATACTAAAAAAGAAAGATAAATGACACTGTGGGTGCACTGGTGAGCATAGGTGGCACTGGAAGCTGCTGAGATTGTTGAAAAAGGCGGGGAAATGGGAGAAGTGTTGTCAAGAAAAGTGGTTTAGAAGGCAAACAGGTAAAAGTGCAAACAAAAGTAAAATAGGAAAGAAAGAAGCTCACTGATTTGAAGAGGATGACTGGTTCGTGGGGATCAGCGGAAATGAAGAATCAAGAATGAGTGACGAGTGGTAGAAGACAAGAAAAAGAAGAAGAAAAATGATAAAAAGTTTGAAAGAGAAATAGACATTTATATAAGAGGAGGATAGCAGTGTATGATAAATGAAAAAATAAATAGAGAAAGAAGGAAATTTCTATAGAGAATGATTAAAGTCTGTTGGGGAGTGTCGTGGATAGATGTGAAGAAGACGTTGTTTAAGGATGGAAGGGAAGACTGGAGGCAAAAGAAGACAGAAAAAGACATAACAGACGAGGAGAAAATAGAGGGATAAAATGAAAAAGAAAAGAAAATTGAAATATACACTGAGAGATATATTAGAGTGTTCAAATGAAAAAAAAAATGGAGGAAATCAAGAGGACTAGGTTGTCATGTTTTAAAACAGTGCTTCACACCTAGAAATGAGACAGTCTTTATATCAGCCTAGCAACAAAATAATCTTAAGATACACAATACAGCAAATATGTGCGCAGAGGCATTTGCAGGCGCAGTAAACTTGTCTGCATCAGAACACACAGAAAACTTAAAATCTTACACACGAATATAAAATTCTCTTGCATGTGTGTACATGTGCAAAATTAGAACTATCACTAATGTGTTTATTATACATGTCTGATGAACACTATTAGTAAGTTGCTGTTTATGTAACCCATGATATAAAGGTAGGATTTATTAAATAAATACAACAAAATGACGCAGCAAATTCTGGCGGTAGGCAAAAAGAAGGAATAATCATAGATACTCCAAATGCGAATGAAACCGGTTTACATCGGAACGATTTCAGCTTTTCAGATCAATGTCCATTGACTTTATCTCTATACCTCCCTACCCACGCAAAACTGTTCTCATTTCTCATTAACAAACTGAATATTTCTGGCGGTAAGGAAAATAATTTGATAATTCTGTAACATTTCAACTAGAAAATATTATTTTGTCTGAAATTTGAACATTGATAATCAAAAGAATATGTATTATAGGGGATATAAATAAATAATATCCAATAACAATGTGCTTTGATTAATACCCTCATACGCGACGTGGTAGTAAAAACTTTAGGGATTTAAAAATTTTTCAAGATCTCATGCGATCACTCCGCTAAGAAATAAAAACAAAATGCTCAAATATTGTAAGTTTTTTCCTGAAGGAATCTGTAATATATATATATATATATATATATATATATATATATATAATATATATATATATATATATAAATATATATATATATATATATATATATATATATATATATATATATATATATATATATATATATATATATATATATATTTAATCAGTAAATATAGCCACTTGTGCAAAGATACATACATATTCATAAACCCCTTCTTTGTTTCAAATAAAAGCTTAAAGCAAACAATTAAATCTATTTCTTGTGCAAATAATTCCATCTTAATATTTTAATTTTAATAATTTCTTCTTAACGTGTTCTATTTATAATGACTTCTAGTAATAATGTCAGGAAATTATTGCTTCGAAATTCTTCTGTAATAAAATTGTTCCTTAAATTGTTAAATAAATGTGAAATTCAGAAAATCATAATTACTTGCATACATTGAAAACAGATAAAAATATTAAATTAATAATTTCTTTGAAAATAATATACATTCTCTTTTCTTCTGTTTAATTACAACACAGTATCACTTTCCGGTATTGGATGTTATCTAGCCATTTAAATCATGGACTGATGTTACACTTTTGTCACAGGTATCATTCAAATGTCCACTTTATTTCCATTAATGGAATACAGTCTATTATTTCACTCAAACGGTTTTGTTTGCAATCTATATTTCTTATGTAACAATGTTTATCAACCTTTTAATAAAAAACTAAACTGAGTGAACACAAAGACTAGAAATATTTAGAGTTTTTGTTTTTAGAGTAGTAATTTTCCTTAGGTATATATGTAACATTCAAATCATTATTTGAAATAGCAGGAGTAATATTATTTATGGCAGTCATGTATTGAAATATTAATTGCAGTAAAACTATTTTCTTTCAATATGAAGGCTACAATGAAACAAAATGATTTTTTCTGCTCATAAATTAACATTTTAATATTTGATTATATATTACATCTATAGAAGCCACAAATATCATTTCGTGTATTTTTGACTTATGAAAAATACAAATGGAATCTCCGACTTTGTTTTTTCCTGTTATTTTAGTTCGATTTCCTTCAATCCTGTCTACATCTTTTTTGATAAAAGTGGATCCGACGAAATAAAAAAAAAGTACTTCTCATACATGAATAATAAATCTGGAAGCTTTTGTGGTTTGTTTGTTTTTGTTTAGCGGCATATCAACCTCTGTGAGTTATTTAATGCCAAAATCTAAATTTTTGTACGTAATTTTATTTTTGAGAGATAATAATGGGTTTTAGTAATAAAATATTGCTAATTATTCCATAGCTGGGGAGAAGAAGTGGATTCATACCTTTCCCAAGGGTATTTTCCCGTAAGTGAATATAACAAACCCAACTGGAATTCGAACTCGGCTCTCCGATTAACAATTCCGAGTCATTATCAATTACACCAACCGCATATCCAAGATTACAGTAAGGTATAAGGTATTTCCAAGCGGTCACCCATCTAAGTACTGAGCAGGCTGAACGTTGTTTAACTTCGGTGATCATACGAGAACAGATGTTTCAATGTGAAGTGGCCGTAAGCCGAGATAAGCTTTTGCAAATTTTGAATCCAGCAAAGACATATCTACAGTTGAATGCAGAATTTATTGTCACCAGTTCAAGTTGATTATGTATTCAACTTACTGGACAATCATTGTAGGTTATTTGCTGACAGAGGTTTTCAATAAAGCTTTACGTCAAATTTGTATAGCGCTAAATGGCGCTTAGTGTCAACATCTGAGACAGATCGATATAATATTAAAAGTTTTGTTACTCATTGAATGTTGCTTGTCAGAATCAAGCTATTATAATTGGTATGAATCTAATAAATTACTCACATAATCAAACATAAAGAGCTATCAAGGGCGTAAATTAATGGTCACTTTATCTCTGTTGCTATCAACCAGTTTTCAAGTTTAGGCAAATTCTTGGCTGAGTTTCTGGCCTTTGTGCCTCTTCCAGAGTCTAATTCTACAAAGATATTACCCTATATGGTAATACGTACAAATGTTATGATTCAGTCGGTAAATGTGATGAAATTGTTAAAAAAAAAACAGATAGTTCCAGCTATTCCCGGATTGTTGAGTTCTAGTTAAAGTGATCGATTTCGAATGCATTTGATAACTCGTTCTATCATTATCGCCATTGTAAAAGGTTATAGCAGTTGCTTTCACATGACCAATTTTAGATCAATACTTTGAACCTATTTCATTGATTATTTCTGACTAATTATCAGCTATATAGACATAGCATTCGATATATGGATAAGAGACTGAGAATTGGATTGTATAACGGAGATGCATTTACTGGAATTTATCTTGAATGACTTCTTACTTCAGGAAACAAGGATACCAATACTCTCGCCCCATGAAAGTAAGTATATTGCCAATTAAATTAGGTTTTGTGAGTAATGAATAGCCAATAAGAAATGAGTTTATACAACATTCATTAAATTCCGTTCGCTGTTAATGACACAAACCTAAAATAGATGGGAAATCAATCAAAACGTGATACTATAAAAGAATATATATTTGCAAAATATTTTCAGACGAAAATAGAAATTCTGTGAAACTAACACATCTAATGATATAAGGTATGAACTTTAAAGTTCGTGTACTCTCTCTATATCTCCCCGGAAATGTACATACACACATTCCGATCGATAAGCATAGACGAACATAATATAACACACACACACACACACTAGAAATTATCTTTGAAAGACTTTGTCGAGACGAGAACTTTTCAGCAAGACTTTATATATATAATCTGTGTGTGTGCAATCGTAAATATATATATGTGTGTGTGTGTGTGTGTGTGTGTATGTATGAATGTATATATGTGGAGGCAACCGTAAAAATATAAATATGTATATATAAGCATATATAAGCACACACACATAAACATGTGTATAAATTTAGGCGTGACATAAGAGGTTAAGCGTATTCATTTGAAGATTCTTGTAGATATAATATTAATTGCCACATACCATTTTTTTAGTGGAAGCTGAAAATTTCTCGGTTCAATCCATTTCTCAATATCATTTTTGAAATAACCAAATTTAGGGATATAGATTTGACAAAGTGGTTTGCTCTGAGTACTTTACTGTCGACCCTTGTATATAGTCATGCATGCATAGAAGTGAATATCTTTGCGTGTGTGATTGTAATAAACAATTTACACCTATACTATTATGCAACGCGTATCTACATTCATGCACACATATTCATATAGGTATGTATATATGTATGCATGCCAGAATGACGCTCCTATGAAAAATAAAAAATAAAAAAAAGATTAATTAGGTTTTTCAGTTCAATATCCTCATTAGTGCAACTTCGCCTGTGTTATTAAGAGGACCTCTGAGTCAGGAACAGACAGGTTCAGTTCCTTATCGATCTCTGAATTTTCTTTTTTTAACACAAATTACTCATAGTTATTGTAGTTTTATTTTATTTGGGTGTGCAATTTTTTATTCTTTTTTTTTTCCTGCGGTCATTATTCATAAAGTAAAGATGACGGCTTGCTGCTTGTTTTCATTTCCCGCCATTCCGTTCCCATGGTATTTCAGGAATGCGCGCCAAAAGTCGATTTGGCGTTTTTCGGACTTTTCGTCCTTCTTCAGTTCTTCGATCCTTTTCTTTTTCCCTTTTAGCACGTCCCATTAAAAATCTTTCTTTTTGTTCTTCCTTATCCTTCCTTCCAGTTATGGCGAATTTTCTTCCTTTTTTCTCACATGCCTTCTTTTTTCATTATTTTTTCTTTGCTTAAATTTTTTCGATCATTTTTTATTCCTTTTTTAAATATCCCTTTGTTTTTCTATTTTTCATTCTCTCCTTCTTTCCTAGTTTCATTCGTCATTGCTTTTTATTTTCAATATCTATTTCTTAGTTGAATCCCAGTTTTTTTTAATATAAACATGATCTTTCAAACTGGTACTTATGAATAGTTTTAAAATCAAAACATTTAAGCGCTGCATTTGGAAGTCATTTATGAGAAATCTGCAATATATGAGTGAAAGTGTGTAACGTAGCTGGTTGATGTTATCTTCAACATCCCGACACCAAAGTTTCGTAGGTGAACCTGTCCGTCCACTCTTCAGTGGGTATCAGCAACTGACTGCCTATATTTTTCGATTTTTTATTATATACTTATCATTGGTGTAAAATGTTTTCTTCTTTTTGCGTTCATGTATGCGTTTGTGCACATGCAGCCATATGCCCGTCTGTACAGATGTACGCTCGTGCGCGCACGCCCTCCTGCGTGGACGAGCGCACGTGTAGGGTGACGTAGTCATTTGTCCTTTTCTTCCTTTTCCCACTTTACCCTCGCTCTTTAGCTTTTCCTTTTTTTCCCTTTTTCTTTTTTTCTTTCAGTTTTTGTTTGTAGCGATTTGTCGCAATCTCTAGACATGTCACGGATCTTGATTTTAGGGTGTACTATTTTTTTACTAGAGTAGTTGTATTTCTTTTTACATAAATAATTGATATTAATGCTTAACTGATGTATGTATATATATATATATATATATATATATATATATATATATATATATATATATATATATATATATATTAATGCATGCTTCATTAAATAATATAGATAAG
The DNA here is from genome assembly GCA_963932145.1 of Acanthosepion lycidas. Classification (NCBI taxonomy): domain Eukaryota; kingdom Metazoa; phylum Mollusca; class Cephalopoda; order Sepiida; family Sepiidae; genus Acanthosepion; species Acanthosepion lycidas. The sequence goes on along the minus strand of OZ010573.1, from coordinate 80,410,518 downwards.
TTTTGTCCATTTAATTTTATCAAATTTCTTTCATATCGTCTGATAAGCTTAATAACATTATCATTGAAAGACGAAAGAAAACCACATATTGATACATGTTTTATAATATATATATATATATATGTATATATATATATGTATATGTATGTATATATATATATATATATATATATATATATATATATATATATATATATATATATATATATGATATTCTATAGATGTGCATGTGTGCGCATACATAAGCGTATAAATACAGATATATGCAAATAAATTCAAATAATAATAAATAAAAAAGATAATTATAAAACTAAACCAATACAATTAATACTTATGATACCACCAAACCAAATAAGAAAACGAAATAATAACCTAGTGGATATATATAAATATATGTGATTGTTATTATCTATCTACCAATTTCACTCTGTTCCCGTATATTTATCTCACTCTGTTCCTATCTATCTATCTATCTATCTATCTATCTATCTATCTATCTATCTATCTATCTATCTATCTATCTATCTCACTCTGTTCGCATTAATCTGTCTTACTCTGTTCACATGTATCTATCTATCTACATTGAAATGAAAATACAATTAAGCAGAATCAGAATCATGTAAAATTTTCATTGCTTATTTTTAACTTTTCCAAATTTTAAATACAACATTCTTGAAATTTCTTGCTTATTATATATTAATTTTTAAAAAGAGTATTTATGCATTTATTAATTAACTTCATTTGTTAAATTTTTATTTATTTCATATACACATTTATTAATTTGTTATGTTATTGATATTCGTTACATACTTCTTTTATTTCTTTAATTATTTACAGATTTTTCGAGTTTATTTCAGTGTTAATGAGCGCATGTGCGCCTGCCTACGTGATTGTCTCTCCTCACGTCAGCTTTTTAGAAATTAATTAAAAGGATGCTTTTCGTAACGTAGGATATACTATTCTTGAACATAGACCATTTATACTGTGCCAAGTTAACAGCCATTTTTCAGGAAATTAAATTAAAATAAGAAATCGAATAAAACAGGTTAATTTACTGATGTTCCGCTGTAAAATGTATATATATAGTCATTTATATTCAAACTTGTACACCGAGGCAAAATATTTTCTTGGGCATTTTCAGTAATCGTGCATTCAAGTAATAAATTCATTAATAAAGACGACAACTTGAATTGCGTAGATTGTATGGTCAGTAGTTAATATAGCAATATTATAAAAATCTTCGGAAACTGTTACTAGCTCAAAAATTCAGATGACTAAAACAGTTTTGTAAATTCTATTCATTTTAATGCTGATACCAACCAAAGTTGAACTGAATACGATGAATGTCTTAGAAACGATTTATTGGGAGTTCAAAAGAAACGTTAATATATAACATGCACGTTAGACACAGGCACATCTCTCACACACACGTAAAAAATGTGAAAGAGATCCTCCTCTTGACCAAAAGGGGATTAAAAAGATGTTGATTGTTGAATATCTTCATTTTGTTTAGAAACTTGCTAATGTCGAGAATTTTTCAACATCCCACCATATACATACATATATATATATATATATATATATATATATATATATATATATATATATATATATATATATATATATATATATTTATTTGTATGTGTGTATAAGTGGTCATGGTCTGACGATTCATTTTGTATGAAATTATCGCTTCTGGGTGTAGACTTGAATGTCTATTTATATCTTTATACGCTCTATCTTTGATTTTGAGCACTTTAACCCTGAAATATAGCCTATATTTAAAGTATATTTTATCATATATATATATATATATATATATATATATATATATATATATATATATATGCCGGCTGTAATAGCAAAAATGCCCAAATCGTATAACAGCAAAATTGTTCAATTGATATATTAAGCTTTGAAACATTGGTTCTTAGAAATGATTAAAGATATCTCACTGGAATTCTTCGAGAGTTTTATAATACTATTGGACTCTACTTTGAACAAGCATGTATTTAGCTCTAAATTGAAATAATGATCCCTCTTGCTGTTGTGACCTGATCCATTTTTCCTCTTTATTGGTTCTACTTTTCTAAACTTAGTCGCCGTTCTCTTGATGGTTCTTGAATGGAATTTGAATATGGAAGGAAGAGTATGAATGTTGGTATAATAACTGAATGCCTGAATGATCTTTTTCCTCTCGCCATTACTCTTTTGGCAAAATATTGAGGGGCTGACATAAAACGATTTTAAGGTGTGTGTATGTGTAAATACACATGGAATGTTAAAAATAGAGCAACTGTTTTTCTTCTATCCATAAGGCTACTGATGTTACGGACGGCGTAAAAAATAACTGCATAATTTTGATGGGCGAATTCACTAAATGGTAAGTATAGGGAATAGTGAGCAAAAGAAAATGATTCTAAAAGAAACTCCATAATAAGACCAAAGAGAGCATTAAATATAAATCAAGAACATATTCCAGGCTTTGGGTTAGTGTAATCTAGATATCACACGAGATATAAATTTCAAATGACAAATACTGGACGAAGTAGTTGAAATAATTGGCCAAAGAAACGGAAATAGAATGTGTTAAAGAAATTACGGATAATGAAAACTAGATTTCATTAAATTTGAAAAAGGAGATCAAACTGAAACTGCTGCATTTAACAAACAGACAAAAGAAATGAGGTGAACATTAAAATAGTAGAAGAATCTCTCAGACAAATGGAAAAGCTTGAAATATGCTCAAGCTACAATTTCTTGCATTAAGATAAAATAGAAGTGAAGCTGTTAAATTTAAAGAACGAGATGTTAAATATTAGCAAAAAATATGATACAAGCCTATACTGTTAGCACATAAAAACATACCCCCATGAATGACTCCGGGAATTTTGAAAATGTTTTCCGAGTAAAATCAGTGTTATATTTATTTGCGTTTCAAAAGGTTAAACGTGGAATAGCATCAAATATAGTAACAAACATTTTAAAAGATGTAACAGAAGAATTACACGAAAATTTATTATAGCTATTTAGATAGTATTTATGGAAATTAAAAGTACCACATGACATCAGTAAATCACCAATAATTCTGCTTTATTAAAATATATTATAAAGAAAAAAGTAATTACTTCAATAAAATACGCAATTGACTTTAACTTCTACATGAGCAAGCATTATTTAACAGTTATTGAGATATAAGTATTGCAAAGACACTGATAAAATAAATACTGGAAAATACAATTTCGCCTAAGGTACTTAATGCATACCTTGAAATTATCTTCAAGAACATGAACTGGAAAAGAATAAATAAAGCCAAACAAATAAACATAAACGGATATTATTGAAACCATCTCAGATTTGCTGACGACATTTTAGTGTTATCCCTATCATCAAAAAAAGATAAGGAAAAGTAACTTCCTTTTGTTGATATTTTAGAAGGTGGTTATTGGACACTATCTATCTACACTTTCTTTGTATCTTCTTTGTTCAGGCAAAATGTTTTTGTTGCACTTAGCAATGCTTGTTCTTTTACGATTCCTATTTTTCTTTGTGGTGCTTGCTTTGTCATCCATTTGTGCCAAGTAGGGTTCTCTGCCTTAGATGGATAAAAGTATAAAATTCTCCAAATTTCCCTTATTCGTTACGTGTCCCAATAATTACATATGGCTTTCTGATTGTTATGAGCAATTTGGTAGCTCATATTTTTTAAAACTTTCTTTTTTTTTTCTCAGTTGTCCATGAAATATTTTAATTATTTCACCTCAGGTAAGGTAATAAAGCCACTAGGAGGCAAAATGGGTGTTACATAACATGAGAAAAATCTGCTATTAAAGAGAGAGGACAACAAAAGAATAAGAATTAAAAGATAGAAGATAACGATTGACATTGCATTTAAATTTTTGAAGATCAAAGTTGACTTGGAAACAACCCGGGAGAAATTTCCTGAAGCGAGAAGTGCGATAGCAGAAACTGTTAGCATAGACATTTCGGTTACATCTAGCCATTTCAACTGTAAATTGATGAGACTTTGCCGCCAATCTATTCTCAACAATCATTGAGATAACCACATCTCTGTCATTTCATGACTTTTATGTGACGTAACTGTTCATTATTTAATTTCCAGATTATATAAATGTTGTATTTCATCTTTCGATATAACAGGAAAATAAATGAGGAAGACAAACTTGTAAGTAAGTAATGAAATACAAGTTTTACTACATGAAGACACTTAGCAATTGACCTAATGCTAAATCTCCTCAAATCCGCTTATTTACATAAATGGACGGTTCCATTCATTTATGTCTTATATGACAATATATAGCAGTTCAGCCCTTTTTTAATTTTTCTCAAAGAACATTTTCCGATGTTTTAATGCTTTGCTCAGTTTCCAAAACACTTTTTTGGCATTATTTAGGATTTCTGCATAACACTTTCTATCGTCTGTTGTGATACGGACCCAAATAGTCAAATTTCAATACTGTCTTGATTCTTGGCGTTCGTGGTACTTTCAGGGTATCCTGTCTTCTTACAATTAATGATTATTCTTTTGCAAATTATTTTATTGGCTACGTTGTTTAATACATCTTTCAATTTTTCTTCTGAATTTAAAACCAACACAGAGTCGTCGCTATAGCGTATGTTGATACTAAATTCTGGTAGGTCTTCTAGTCCTTGTACAGGAGTAAAAAAATCGTTGTTTGTTTTTTCTTACATTGAACAAAACCCATCAGCAGTAATCCTAAAAAGGCAAAAAAAGACTGAAACTAAATAAGAAACATTCTCCAACATAATAACTATCAGTCGTATATTAGTTCGAAAACGAGAAAAAGGAGAAACTCCACATACACATAGTTATAGCTAAAACAACATATGTAAGAGATGCGGTTGAATGAATAATCATTTGTGGATATTATACTATTAATTTGTATTCAGTTGTACATCTTACCATTAACCTGTAAAGTGCTTGACAAAACAAAAAAACAACTAAAAAAACTAAAAAAGAACTAAAAAAAAACAACTATATTTACTTTATTACAAGTAATGCCAGATGCAAATAGCATACAAATGTCTAGATGAGATGTGGAAAATCTGGTAGGCATATGATAGCTGGAATGAAAAAATGTACACTACCATTTTCTGGATGAAGTTAGAATAATAAACAGCGAGCACCGATGGAGAGTGAGAAAATTGAAAGAAACTTCAATTGTTGGCTTGATGGGTATCCAGAATTGTGCTGCTCAATTTGGACACGGAATGACATTTTGGAAAATATTTTCACCTATGACATAGAACAAGCCTTATAGTTAAAGTTTATTTTTTTTGTTTTGCAACCATTATTTATTTTGTGGAAAATAAACACTCCATTACAACAGGAATAGTGCTACAATATAGGTCACAGAATGAATCAGACAAAATATTGTGAGATCTACAAAATTAACAAAAAGAACAAATTTATTTTGTCTAAAAATCCTATTTGAACGATAATGAATCTTACCAAAATTCAAGACGATATCACAAACTCAGTCGTAGTTCCTATTATTAGATTAACTTGGAAACCAAGGAATCTTTATCTTCACGCGGGAGCAGACATTCTCTTGTTAATCAGTCAACAGTGGTCTTCTGTATTTGGGGAGCATTGATTTAAATCTTTGATTGAAACTTGAACATTACACTGCGAAAAACATTTTAATCATTAAGAAGACTTTTAGAGATAATTCAATGAGAGAAGCCCATATTATTTAATGCTTATAACAGCGCTTCAAACTTGGTCGGAAATCCGTTGAAATCTGTCCCCGTACTGGATGCTGTGTACGACTATCAAAAAACTGACCGCTCACTCTTTCGATTTCTAACTTTTCCCAATGACGAATTTGCTATTTGAAGGCCAATTTCAGACCATGGACAAGATTAAAGATATGACGATCACGGATGTGGACTTTGTAATTTGGTCTGAATATTGCAATTGGTGGTGCAACAAGAATAATTTGAACTGGACTAAAACACAAATGTCATTATAGAAAAATATTTTCTTTATTCTAAATTATTGAATTATCTCCAGATTGAATACTGATAAGTAAAATTACTCTCATTATGAGCGATAATTATACTTTCAAATAACTTTTGTTAAACATGACTGTTCAGATATGATCTGAAATATTCTGATCGACTTTTCATATCCTTAAACTGTTTTCTGATGCATGTAGAAATCTTTCAGTTCAACAATTTTTACCAAATCCATTTGGCATTATTATTGCTACAACAAATAATTACTAAAAAGTTCCCGGCCCGACAGTCTTCCCAAAATATGACCAAATAAGCTTTCTGGGTGAAAGTTCTTCTTGATAAGGCCATACATTTTCCGAACGCCCTCGTATACACATACACACAAATATATATATATATATATATATATATATATATATATATATATATATATATATATATAACAATTTTAGATTGGAATTATGGTCGAAAATGATTGTTAATTTTTAAGCTATTGTCTATTTTACGTTTTTACTCATTTCGTTTGTATAATATTTAAAAAAATCTATGCTAATTTTGAAAATGCTTTGTCACCTACATTTTATAGAATAAACACAGTTACACACATATAAATGTGTTAATCGAATGGGACTGTAAAATATCTCATATATACATATGCATACGTAAATAAGAAAGAATAACAATATCATATTATAAATAGTGCTTTTATACAACAGGGATACTTGTACACAGGATCTGTGATATATAGGCTATAAATTGCCGAGATGAAACAGAAAAGATTCAATGTTCGCCCGACTGTTATTGTTCAGTAAAACATACCAAAAACACAACAAATAAAATCGGTTATAAAACCACTAGTAAAAACATCGTGCGATCACGTTAACTAATTTCTCGACCGATATAATGGTATCCATTTAAGAAACTTACCACAACTGACCAATCATCAATGCAGAGTAACATAAAAAAGTACTTGCTTACATGTCGACATTTCGTTAAAAAAAATCATTCGTTCTATTAAGGGGTTTATTTTTTGAGTAGGATGCATCTCCATTGTACACACAATAGAGTACAAATAGTTTTAGACATCATTTCGTTATATATATATATATATATATATATATATATATATGTGTGTGTGTGTGTGTGTGTGTATGTGCACGCCTGCGAGTGTGTGCGTACGTGTGCGTGTTTGTGTGTGTGTGTGGAGGTGAAAGTTTAGAATGTTGGTGGTGGTGTATAATATGATAAAATCTATTTTATTCTGGCAATATTTGATTAAACGTCTTGAAGGTTCAATGGACTTTACTTAGAAATCGATATTTATAACAAAAAATGACTGGCAAAAAGATGTAGAAATTTCTGGGAACTTCCTCAATATTTCATTTTCCACATATTTTATAAAATGTACATGAACTGTGCATCATTTTATAATGTTGTTCCAATTAAACAGATTAAAATGAAATGAGAAATGATAAAGATATTGATGATAGCCAAACAGATAGTGAAGGGTTTTTTCACTAACACTGATATAATGAAAGGACGATTATCTGAAAGAGGAAAAGCACCAGACAGAAGAGAAGCAAGAAGAAGCTAAATATCACCTACCCTGTACGATACACATTGAATGAAATCTTAACCGAAGACGAAAGTTGTGATATCGACACAATAAAGAACTGTGTAAGACGGCCAAGAGGTGCTACTTCTTACTAAGGGATAAGCACTGAAAAAAAAAAAAAAACAAGAACGTTTCTGTATGTATTCAAAGAGCAACAACAAATTGAAGCAAATTCGCATACGCGAAATGTGTATACGAATTGAAAGTTAGTTATTGACAGTGTGAAAGTCGGAAATGAACAAAGACTGGAAAGCTGGTTGTGAGATGTGTCTATAACACCAAATTAGAATACTATAAGAATAAGTAAAACAAAAGAGAATATAAGGAACAAATAGGATGATAAAATGGAAAAAGATAAATTGCTTCTAAAAATAGAAACAACCAAAGCAGAGAAAAAAGCAAAAATTATTAACTACAGAAGTTAAACTCAAGCCAAACAGACAGAGTTAATTAATAAAGACAAAATAGAATATGACAAAAAGAAAAAAGATGCTAATTTTGCAAACAATTCAAGGGAGAAAGGATACAGAAAGGACGATTTATAGTAAATTGTAGGAACTAAAGAAAAAAAAAGACAGCAGATTGGTAAGAAAATATCCCAGAAGTGAAGAACGATTGAAGAATGATCGGAAATTAAATCTAAAAATTTTAAGAAGAAAACTGATGACTGGAAAGCATCATGCCACAATCCATTTTTTTTGACTGAAGCGCTTCACAACTTCACTTGCACGTGACACTAGCACAGCATTTAACCAAAGTATGAAAGAACAGAGAATGGATGATAATATAAAAAAGAAAGTTATATAAACTCCATGTAATTATGTACCAGGAACATGCCTACATGTGATGTGAAACATCTAAACAGCGCAGATAACAGAAGAAATATTTTTTCTTTAGAAAGTCAAGGAACGTTACCAAATGGGAAGTAATAAAATCAGTGATTTTCGGTCTTATCTATGAAAATATAATGTAATTGTAATAGTGGCCTGAACTATGTGCATAACGAAAATATGACTGTGTATACATATTTGCAAAGGCGAAAGAAAATGTTAGTCATGTCATATTTATATAACCTCGAAATTGTAACTACAGAAGATAAAATCAGTAAACTATTAAAATTAAAACTTTGGAATGTTTTTGACATTGAGAAATGTGCAGTGTTGGTGATGATCAAAATAAAACAAAAGAAAAGTACCCTGGATATTCTGAAAACAAATAAGATCAATTAAATTGAGATTAAGGGAAAACATGCAAAGAATTCTCCTGAAGAACAAAGAAAAAATTAGAAAATAAAATTTGTAGCAGAAATTTCAGCAAATAAATAATTTTTGAGGGTGGGGAAACTCTCCGAATCATTATATTAGGTAAGAGACGAATTCAAAAACATGGAAATAAAAGTTTAAAAAAATGATAGTGTATAAATCTTTTTAACAGAAAAACGATTTTCTCCAGTCACGATGACCACTTCTAATCTTAACCAGGCTCTGTGTTTGAACGTTTACTGGATCTCAAGTTCACTCGTGACCCTGAGTAAAATTTATATACTATTCCTGGCACCGATGCTGAGAAAATAGTCGACTCATTTTTAGCAATTCAGAAAATATCCAACACCTTCTAACATGCTTTATTTTTACAAGAGTCAGTTGAAACCAAAAATTTAGTATTGTTTCCAATCTGGGCTGGCGCTGCTGAATCCTCATTTTCCAGTCTTGTTCGTGTGAAAATCGGATACATGGACTTGTAACGGGGAAACATTTCCTCTCTGCAATCAGAGTTGCAACATGGCAAACATGTCGCTATTCTGTGGCGCTATTTACATGTCAAATTTTCTGATGAAACTTATATTCATTAGTTTCACCCGTTCACTAATTTACAATTAGGAAACGTCATGACACTTCCACGGAAACGAAATACACTCATCTACTCTCTTTTCGAATGTAAGGAAAATTCCACTAAGATAGGTTTTGAAAAGAACTACCACACTCACGTGTGTGCTTACATGGAGTTCTTCAATCCCCGGCCCTCTTCAAGTGTCAATCTTTATCTTTTCATTTTATCCTCATTATCTTAATCACGTTTTCTTTCATTCATATCACTCGCGTCATTCAGCATTCCGCATTTTGACTGTAACTATTATTTCTGAGTTGCCCACGAGCATTGTATTATGTGAAAAAATAGTTTGAAAATACGTTTGAAACGAATATTGTGAGATAATGAATTCGCTAGCATCGAAGATTATGTTGATACTGTAAACAAGGGACTTAGTCGTTCAGAGAAAACTGAGAAAGGCCAAAAAAATTACAACAGACAACGGCTGCAACAGAGGGGACAAGATGTAAAACTGAGATTGAGGAAAGCAAAAACAAATATCTAAGCATGAGAAGAAAACGAATTAACTGAACATATTCAAGGCATCTCAAATGAGTCGATATAAAAATGGCTGTGCAGAGAAAATATAAAAAGAGAAACGAAGTCAACCTTGAAAAAATAAATAAAAAACTGGGACACGTGATAAGAATCAGTTATTTAAAGGCTACGACAGATGAGACACTAGAGAAGATTATATGGAAATCAAAACGAGGCTAAGAAATTTCATTACAGGATGGGTAGGGTGGTCCATGGGGGAGGGGGATTTGCAAGATCAGACATTGTTCCAGATTAATGAAACAACTAGAATCCACTGCGTTTTGAAATTCACACTGATCACCTATTCCAAATCCAAAGATCGGATCTAGTAGATGTGAACAAGGAAAAAGTACGTGTCTGGTAGAGGTTTTCCCTGTCCTAGTCGAGAACAGAATAATTTAGAAGAAATTTAAAAGTGAAATAAATATATTAACTTGTAGATGACAATCATGGCAGTTGCAATCGGGGCTTTGGTAGCCGCAACGAAAGTATTATAAAAATCCTGGAAGAACTGGAAATTCGAAGAAGAATCGAGATTACCCATACGAGCATAGAATTAAAATCGGCTAGAAAATGCTGTCGAGAATATTGGAGTATCGAAAAGATATGCTGTCAGGATTTACAGTAAAAGACACCATTCCTTTGAAAACTAATCGAGTGCAAATAATAGTAAAGCATAAAATGAGGAAGACAACACGTTAAAAATGTTAAAAATATCAGGAAAGACATGTCTGAAAATGAAACATTTGCATTGGTTTCCAAAAGTAGACGTGGTAAAAGAATGATAATAAATGGAGGTAAATAAAGTGAAAAGAATGCCTGATCATAAACAATATGATATCCAAGCAAACATGCTTCAGAAAGATTAACCTGTAGCGAAACGATATATTGATATATAATCGACGTATTACCAGATACATGTACCTATTTCACTATATATGTAAAGTGTACAATCTATATTTGTGTATGTCGGGGATAATAGTTTTCAAATTAAAAAAGCAATATTAAACATTCACTATTTTATTACACCGAAATTTAAAAAAAAGTAATATAATGTAACAATTGAAATAAGCTATTTTAAATATCTCCCCCGTTGGTCAACGTGACCTGATAGGGTAAGAAAATAACGAACATTCATTGAATCAATTTGTTGTCTCTTTGTCTTTATATAAATAGTGATGGATATTTTGTATACATATATAGATTTAAATATATTACTCACAATATATTTATATATATATATATATATATATATATATATAAATATGAAGTGACAGAAAGGAAGTGAATAAAATCTAATCAGATTATGTATCCATGAAAATTGTAAAGAAAGAGATGAATGAATTTTTGATACACAATCGAAAGATTTATTCTGACAATCAGAAATATAGACTGACAAAAACTGACGTGCTGATACGTAGATGATACTTAAAATATAAATACTGTATCTCTTATAAATGTTAGCGTTCATACATTAAACAGGTAGCACTTTAGAATAATACAATTATATGAATAATAATAATAATAATAATAATAATAATAATAATAATAATAATAATGATAATATGCGCGTTGAATGACCTGATCTTACTGATCTACCATGTCTCAACTAACTTTCTTCTTTTCATTGCACCTGAAAAGCTGTTAGAATATTTATTTGATCATGAGCAAAATCTGGGAAATCGAAGAAGGGATCAACTAGCAAAAATAAAATAAAAAACGGTGTCGATGAAGGGAGCTGTCTAAATACATCAAAACTCCTATTCTAAGATGGCGTCCGATCGCCTTGAAAACAAAGGACACTAGGTCGCGGTGAGTTGATCCATGCCTAACTCTCTGCACGCAGTTCTGAACCATATCAAGACCGAGCTACTTTTGCAGTTGTCAAATCGCTGAAAATCTTAGCATATCATCGCAAGCCTATTACTCAATCAATAGCGAATAGAGGGAAATGAAAAAAAAAATGTTAAGATATTCAATGTATAAGGAATAATGCTGAACGGGTTGATGCTATCATTTTTACAACGGCCACCTTACTTGATCCACTTGTCTATTCACTCAACCAACCAGTTAAATAAACGCCAAAGCCTCGACCACACGTTATTAAAACGGGGAAAATAAAAAAGTTAACAGAAAATGTTGCCTGAAATGCTGCTGATACTACAAGGACTGCAGTAGAAGCAGTAGCAATCAAAGGAGAATAATGGAAATAATAATAATAATAATAATAATAATAATAATAATAATAATAACTAATAATAATAATAATAACTAATAATGATGATGATAATAATAATAATAACTAATAATAACAATAATAACTAATAATAATAATAATAATAATAATAATGATAATAAATATAGAAAGAAAGAAAGTTATATAATTAGGGAGTGGGCAAAGAGAGAATGTGTAAAGACGAGACAGAGATGAACGGAGAAAGAATAAGCATAGTTTATAAAGATAATAATAAATGAAGATAATGAAAATTATTAAGAATGAATCCCGAATAGAAGAAAAGAAAAAGTTTAAGTAATCGATAAAGAATAAAGAAGGGCAATAACTGGAAAGAAAATCTAAAATAAAGAATAATGTGAATAAGATGGGTTAAAAGGGAAAGGTAGGGTCAGAAAAGGAAGACGTGCAGTAAAAATACGAAAAGAAGAATTTGGGTCAAAAAAGAACGATATGGAATTATAGAGAAAGAAAAAAAGTTGAATCGAAAAAGGAGAAATATATTCTACCAGAAAAAAAGACGCTTGTTCAAAGAACTATGCGAAGCATGTTCAACTGGAAATAAAAGGAAGCTACAGCGTCGAAAGAGAGAGAGAGATAGAGAGAGAGAGAAAGAGAGAGAGAGAGAGAGGGAGAATGGGGAGATGGAGAGATAGAGAAAGAGAGAGGAAAAAAGAAAATGTGAGAAATTAAAAGAAAAAAAAAGTAAAAAATAACCTGAATTCATTTAGAGACTCAGCAAACATGAAAAGGATCGATTTAAAAATAAAGGCAGAATATAAAAAAGAAAATGAAGCCAAAATGAAGGAATTTTGAAAGAAAAGCAGAAGAAACGGAACAAAACGAAAGAGGAAAACACTAAAACTAAAATGGTCATGAAAGAGTAGAATAAAATGAAAAAAAGAAAAAGACACAATTTGGTTTGATTAACACAGTGGGCTGGGTTTTTGAATTTAGTCAAGTAGACGAAGAAAAATTCTATGTAATCAGTGCGCGTTGCCATTGGCTGCTTTCAGCAACGGCTGATCGGAAAGAGCTGACCTCTGCGCTGACCAAGCCAGTCACGTGTGAATATACGAGACGTCCGCCTCGCATCAAAAGTGAAATGCTAGCTTTTGATCGTCGAGACATCGTGGCCCTCGACCTCACTTAGTGGGATTGAAATGCGTAACATCAAGAGGCATTACTGCTAGGAAAGCTGAAATGCATAAACGTGTCTGTTAGAATTGCGCTCACTGGCACAAGATTGGAGGATACTGGTCTTAGTAAAAGGTTGACGCGAAGAGGAGGAGAAGGAGGTTTGTTAGTTGCGTGGTCGGAGAACGAAAAGAAGAGGAAGGGAGATAAGGGATCAGTAGAGTTTTGAAGTGGAAGCGGGGTGAGAAGATTTGGTGATTGAGAGGTGGATGTGGTTGAAAGGGTGGTTTTGAAAGAAAATGATAAAAATGATATGGATTATAAAGATTATGGTTATTATGATGATGTTAACTATAAAGTAAACACGACGGAGGACTAAGAGAAAGAAAGAATATAGTAAAAGGATTAAAGAAAGAAATCAATCAATGAATGGCTCAGAAATTATTTGGAAGAAAAGTGAATAAAAAGAAATTAAACAGAAAAGGAGTTAAATGCATGGAAAGAGGAAGGTAAAAGAAAGAATAAGAGAGAGAGAGAGAGAGAGAGAGAGAGAGAGAAAGTAGAAGAATAATAGGAAGAGAGAGGAAATAAAAGAAAAAATAATAGAAAAAGAGAGGAAGTAAAAGAAATAATAATAGCAAAAGAGAGGATGTAAAAGAAAGACGAATAGTAAGAGAGAGGAAGTAAAAGAAAAATAGGAAGAGAGAGGAAATAAAAGAAAGAAAAAAGAGAGGAAGTAAAAGAAAGAATAATAGAAAAAGAGAGGATGTAAAAGAAATAATAATAGCAAAAGAGAGGATGTAAAAGAAAGACGAATAGTAAGAGAGAGGAAGTAAAAGAAAGACGAATAGTAAGAGAGAGGAAGTAAAAGAAAAATAGGAAGAGAGGAAATAAAAGAAAGAAAAAAAGAGAGGATGTAAAAGAAAGAATAATAGAAAAAGAGAGGAAGTAAAAGAAAGAATAATAGAAAAGGAGAGGATGTAAAAGAAAGACGAATAGTAAGAGAGAGGAAGTAAAAGAAAGAATAATAGGTAGAGAGAGGAAGTAAAAGAAAAATAGGAAGAGAGGAAATAAAAGAAAGAAAAAAAGAGAGGATGTAAAAGAAAGAATAATAGAAAAAGAGAGGAAGTAAAAGAAAGGGAAAATAATAAAACGAATGAACCATATGATAATTAAAGTGAGCAGAATGAAAAGTGACAAACAAAACAAAAGACTTGAAGAAAAAGGGAAAAAAGTTAAGAACAAAGACGTGTAATAAAACTAAAGAGATGTCGATATTTAAAAACAAAGAAATATAATTTCTTTCTAAAAAGAAAATTTATGTGAAGAGATTTAAAAATCATAAAGATAACATACAAATTGAGTATCGCGTAATAGATGAGAAACAAAACCACAGGGTGGGTGAGAAAAACGAAAAAGAGAATGAAATGATGAAAAGGAGAATGAAATAAAAGGGAAGAAAAGAGAGGGATCATGAAGAAGTGTTAAAGAACAAAAGGTTTTCAAAACTCTCGTGCTTTTGAACAAAGAAGAACGAAAAGCATTGGAAATATAGACAAAATGTGGACAGAATGAAAACATCAATTAACAATGGGAATATGAATAGTTGAAAGAGGGAAGATCAAAATTGTAACGCAAAAGGATAAGAATAACAAAGAGAAGAAAGGCAGGAAAGGAAAAAAAAAAGACCATTAAAGAAATAAGAGATTCGGGGAAGCAGATTAGAGAAAGAAAAAATATTAAAATTTAAATGTACGTAAAGAATGATGAAATTGTGATATAAGCAACAATAAGGGCAGGTATCTGGTTGGTAGTCAATGAATGCATTGTGTTGAAGACGAAAACTTTAAAAGAAAACTGAGAATGAAAACAAGGACATACCACCCACTGAAAACATAAAAATGAGAACAAAAATGTTACCTATTTTTCCTACCCAATAAAATAACAAAATTAAAAATGAAGAGAAAACAGTTGAAAAATCGACGTCATTAAAAATCAATCGATGGTGTTATTAAATAAAAGTTGATTATTTACACTATTTGTAATGTTCGGACTGTTGTCCTCATCGTTTTCATATTCACGACGTTTTGGCCATTGTATGCTCGGGCCTTCTTCAGGTGTCTGGAATTTCGAACCGAACCATTTATTTCATCCATCGGGGTAGATTCTTCTAGTTCCACATCCGCATGATGTTAATGCTACTCAACATTTTCTGCAAGTTTTCGAAAATATAGATGCAAAATATGTATGGGCCATGATGGAACAACGCCTGGCACTTTCAATTAGCCCTACTATAACAACTACTGTATTGAGTCAACATATGCAAGGAGCGGGGAATATTATATCGCAGGATTAAATTCGTCATTTTTATGGTAATATGCATGCGATGCTACAGGCCTGTGTTAAATGCGCAGGATAATATACAATGCCTTAATATCGGATCTTGATAAAATCGTTGCATCCTCTATTTTGGAAACTGTATATATATTAAATAATCATTTTTGTAATCCCGCTATATTTTCAGTGCATTTAATTTAAAATGAATTGAATGGGTGTTAAAATATTTTTCCGTCAGTGTATATGCATATACTATCTGAAAAGCGAAAAGAAAAACGTGTTTTCTAAAATTTTCCCTATATTTACAAGGAATTTTAGCAACATAGATGTAAGATGCAGCAGTTTCAAAATATTAACTGAATAAAATGAAAATAAATTTAAATTAAGTGCAATATCTTAAATACAATAGAGAATCATATTTAAACAAAATTTCAAATGATAAACGCGGGATATAAAGTCTGAATAGACGTTAAAAAAAATTAAAAATGCAGAATTAAAACGTTTTTATATTATATTTCATAGAGAGTGGCATATATGATATATTATTGTCTATTATATGAGCGTAAAACCTTCAATGTGTTTTTTCAATTACTCCTGAATTAATTTGACATAGAGTGTAAATATATATGCATATATACTCGCAGTATTTATATACATTGTTTTTACATGTAATTATTGTGAATACTATTATAACTATTAGAAGTGCTCCTTACTAAATAAGATTATTGAAGGTGAGTTTGCCCATCATCCTATACATAATGAGTTGGTCTTTTCTTCCTTGTTAATGTAATATATCTATAAATGAATCCATTAAAGCCCACTTTAAAATCCCCTATTACTTATAAAAACGAAAATAAATTCTCGGTATTAGTTATAGTTTTCTAAAAGCATTAATAATGGGTTTATAAAAATCTTGTATCAATCATTTGTTTCTACCTATTAATGCATAACGTCCCCGAAAAGAATGATAAACATTAATCAGATGAACTATTTCATTAATAAAAAAAAGTATACATTTCAGATTTTGCCCACCTTAGATTTTATTAATTAATTTTGCCGAAATTAATATATTTTCATGTTGGAATAAAGGATTTTGTTTCAAACACAAAATTTCTCAAATATCAGAACTTGAACAAAAATATTCTGTATCATATTGCACATTTTATACTGAACATCTTTTCACTCAGTTCGAAGTCTCTAGGCATAACTGCAATAGCAAGAACTATATGAAGTTTTCTGCAGTAGAATAATAGATATATTTAGTTACAGAGATGGTCATTGTGGCATACAAAATATAACATTCGATCAGAAAACGGTTCACAAAGAATGCGCTATCATCTCGAAGCACTAAACACTAAATACAACTAATCAACAGTCTTTGGGCAACACCCTCGACCTTAAAAAGCAAACCGTTTGAGCAAACACTACACCGAATGGTTCTAGAAAATTAATCATTCAACAACGTTCACTAATATCTATTGTCTGTCCCCATCGATCTAACTGGGACTTCTTTTGTTCCGTTCTGAAACTTATTCAACCTGATACGATCAGTGATCGACCTGCCTTTCTCAGCGCTTCTTTTAAACCAAATCCAAATAGACACGCATTTTCAATCACCCGAGAGGGCGAGTTTACAGATGGACTGTTATTGTTTTCTTTTCTTTTGTTTAGTAGTTTGTTCTTTTTTATGATGTGTGGAGTTAGTTTAATCATTAGCTGCTATGTGGTGTACTTTAAGATGTAAACACTCAACAGCATATTGTCTAATTGCTAAAGAGATAGAAGCTGTTTTTGTTAAGCATGTGATAATTTACTGTATCGAAGGAGATTCTATTATACAGACTTTACTGAATAATTCATTCAGTTGCATGTTTTTTTATACTTTCCTTTTTTTAAACCGGAACTAACTCCAGCTCTTTGCCTCACTTAGATTTTTATCAAAGCAACATTGTCATCTGGACAGATATAAACTGGGTAATGTGAAAGGTAATATTAACAAAATTGGATGACTCCCGCTAGTCACCGCAGCTTGAAACCGAATCACACATATTAGAACAAAATGTAACGTTTCGTTAGTAAACAACGAAAAAAAAAAAAAAAAAAATCTAAGGATTCACCAAAGCGTTATTTTTCCGTTAATGAATTAATCATTTTTACTGGTGGACTAAGTTATAATTTTAAAAGATAAACTTAATTCGACAGTTTTGCTTCAGTGTTATGGACGGAAAATCCTAATGAAGTATATTGGAAAACAATATTTCGCATATATTCTTCTTTGCTTTACCTTCTTCAGATTGTTGGGGCCCATGGCTTCCCACAACATCCTGTCCTTTGTAACTCTTAATAAACTGTATCTATTATCTTTCCTTATACTTGTTATGCCCTAGAATTTTCAAATGTCTCTTTCTGATGTTCAATATAAGTGTACTATTTGTTTTCATTTTCTCTAAAACTTCGTTGTTGCTCACGTGTTAAGCCCATGGTATTCTCAGTATTCTAATTTAGCACGACGAGAGACAGTTAACATTTCTAGGGCACATAATAATGAAAAAGGGTTTGGAAAAGTTGACGCTCATATGACATACTGAAGGCAAAAGGGACATAGGAAAACGTCACATAACCTACTTAACGAGTTTGTGTAAATGGATGCCAGAACAGTAGAGATAGAAGATTAGGAGAGATAGCGAAAAAACAAAATATAATAAGAGCTACAAAGGACGGGAAATTGTGGCGAGCAATGGTCGCCAACGCCCTGAAGAGGCATGGCACATAGAAGACGAATAGTAACAGAAAAAAAGTGGGGACACGTTGAAATTAACTATAAAAAACAAAAACAAAAAACAAAATTAAAGCTACCATCTTTTTGGTCGACCCTTATCAAAGAGAATCGTTCAGAAGATAAAATATTTAAAAAATGAGGTAAAACAGTTTAAGATGAAACTTCAACTGTCATGTACCGTAAATTCTAGAAAATTAATCATTCAACAACATTTACTAACACCTATTGTCGGTTCCATCGATTTAACTAGATATTAAGGTGGAGGATATTTCTATTTGATTTCATATCTCCTGGAAGCAATTTGTTATAATATCAATGACTCTTTCCATGATAAAAAAAAAAATATAGCCTTTATCCTTAATCAGGTATTTTTCCTTAGCTTTTTTATTTTCTGCGTTGCACACGGCATATACATTAACATTGTCATATTCTTTTAAATTAAGCTGTAAATCTCTATCCAACTCCTGAAACAGTAAATGTATACAAGAAGGATATAAAAAAACTAAGAAATACAAACTGGTAATATTTAATATCAAGATACAATCTATTGTTCTCTGGAGATAGCTCGTTCAAGTTTTTCAGTATATAATCCAGGTATGTTATTTTTAAATAGCGTATTGATACTTGTTTGAAATCGGAACTTTGACTCCAAGGTTATCTCCAAATTGCACCGCCTTGTTAATATATATTTTTAACAATCATCAATATAAGCACATGAGATCGAATACATAGTAACCGTCCAGAAAGATAAATAAGACCTACAAATGGGTGGCAGAAGTATCAAAGACTAGCTAACAGCGGGAAGAAGGCAATGAGAATGCACGCCCCTATTCATTGCAAACCAACCATAACAATGCAGAACATAAATACAGAACCGAAAATGACGTGAATTTCTTACCCTGTTAGGAGTGACATTTGCGACAGGTGTCGCCTGATAATCATCTAGTAACAGTACGTAACAAAGAAAATATCAAAATCTGGATATGAAATGTTAGGGTACTGCTCCAATGCAGAAATTTAGAAAATGTAAAACGGAAAATGGGAAGGCTAGATATCAATATTCTGGGAGTATGTGAAACTAGATGAATAAACAAGGGGGACTTTACAAGCGACGAATACATAATCGCAGAGTAACAGCTGTACAAATCATTCCAGTGGAAGAGAGGCAAGAAAAGATGTGGATGACAGAGGAAATTCTCGAGCTATTGATCGTGTGAGAACTGATAAAGCCAAGAAATTGCACATAATATTGGATGCTGAAAAAAACAAAAAAACAATAGAAATAAAAGCAAGCAAGCAAAATATGAATAACTCAACTAGAAGTGTGCAGAAACAGAAAAAGTATAGAACATAGACATAGCAGGTATACATAAAAAAAGATAAAAGAAACAGATAACTTTCTTCGAAAGGATACAAAAAAATTTTAAAGGAAAAAATCATTAAGAAAAAAATACTAAAATAGAACGAATACTTCAGATGGGTATTAACATGACATAAGGGAGAGAATTATAAAATATTTAAAAAAACCCTGTAAAAATTAAATCTGAGGTAAGAACGATGCTGGCCAAGATGAAAAGAAAGAAATCAATAAATGTCGTTGTAATAGAAATGCTGACAGCTGTGAACGATTTCGAAATTGATAGAATTACTGAAATCATAATTTAAAAATATGACAGCGGTGAAATACCGGAAAAAAAACTTTGAAAGCGTTGCCTAAGAAATAATGTGCGAATGAATGCAAACTCCATAGAACAATCAACTTCAATGCGTCCATGTCTAAACTTATAATTAGAATTTTACTGCACCGTACTTGTAACAGAATGATGCCGGAGATAGGGAAACAAAAATCTCGCATTGTTAAAGTGCGAACAAGACATTCCATTTTTATGATCAAAATATATCAGACTGTGCATCTTACCCTCTAAACCCCCGACTGGGGTTGGGGGCGCGTTTTTTTCCGTTGTGGCCTCTGGCATTTTTTTCATCATTGTTTTATGGCCATACGCCATTTCTAAAAAAATATTTTTTAAAAATGACTTTACATTGTCAGTCATCAACTAATAATATTCCTCGTGTATTTGCATGGCCGGTACGCAGGAATCCTCGACGTGGTTGGAGACCCAAAAGGGCTAGTTTCATCAGCGTTTTTTTTTATTTTTGTATTTTTACCTTTTTTCTACCTCAGTTATATTGTCAATCATGCTTCCATACTTACTATTTTTTCTTTCAGAAGAGTTCTTTTAAATCAATTAAGAGGGTAATATACTTTGGTAAAATCATTTTTTATTCCGAGATTATCCACTAAGGCGGATCGCTGATTTGTTTCTTAGTAATAGTAATACTAAACAGAAGTTCACGGCAGGTAATTAAAATAAAATTTCTAGTCCCTATCTTTTACATTTCTACAAAGATAAGATCGAGAAAAAGATCATTAAAAAAAAACAAAAAAACGTTTAGATTTCAATACATGAAAAATTATTAAGACAATCCCGTTTGTGTTGTGTTGGAAACTTTGTAAAACGTTTTTCAGCGGAGATGCGTCAGTTAATAATCTTTATGAAAATGCAAAAAAAAAATGGGACTTAAACATTTATTTCGAGCAAAATTTAGTCATGAAAATATTGGTGGTCATTACAAAAAGAATAACGTTTTCTCAGATGTTTTAAATAGAAAAATATTCACTATATAAGCAAATAGTTAAAGAATATGTACTGAAATTTTCTTCAAATTGGATAATTTCCTGATATCTGGTAATTTAAAAAAATGCTGGCTTTCCCTCCTAATTTTCCTTAGAGGGTTTGTGGGCCCAAGATGAGAAACTTCGAAATAGACATGTAGTAATGAGAGTGGCTTGGTATCAAAATTTCGGAGGTGAGGTCAGACCCTCAATGAAAATGCAGGAAGACATAAACCTATTTCTTAAACTACACAAACGTATTTGAAGGTAACAAAATGTATGTTAAAGTAGTATGAAAAACGGGATGCATTTTCTTTGAATAAGATGACATTCCGAGTTAAGACTATGATGGATTTGTATTCTGATAAATTATAATTTTTTAGAAGCTCTACACGAAAACTAAATATATAGGTCGCACAACGAAAACAATAAAGATTGTAGGTAAGAGAATTGGGAATACACAAAATTAATGATTCAAGAAATTTAGTGAAAATTAACGGTAGCTTGAATAGGGTCATAAGCATCCAATTGCTGGAGAAAAATTTGATATCAGACTTGAATGAAAGTTTGAATATTTCAGTATTCTGGATGAATAATGTGTAAGTGTATTGGACGATTGATTAGCTCATGTCTCTAACGTAAATATAATCGAGAAAAGTGGGCAGAATTATACATAAAATGTTTGCCAGAAGAATCTACGAAATCTGATCCGGTTTTGGAAGCTTAGCCACAGAGAATGATAGAGATGATGAATTATTTGTAAGCTTCTCTCTTCCCAAGCGCATTGAAGTAATTATTTAAATTAAGAGAAGCTACACAAATTATGAAAATATACAGTAACACCTTGAAATGGATATTATGTAATACATTTTCGTTGAAGGCATTTTCAATTTTAAAATAATTTATAAGTTTTGGTTATTTGTACTGGCTAAAATCTTGCACGGCCAATTTTATGGGTCGCCTCACATCTTCCCCTTTAACTACTACATCATGTAGAAGATGCTGCCAATTATACTGGACTCAATTCCTCTTAAACCAAGACTCAAACTTCAAGGCTCAATACACAGTGTCGCATGTGAATCGATAAAATCTGTCGAATCTTTTTACTTACCAAGGAGGCGAAGTAAATTCTACTGAAACGGATGTGAAAATTTGCACAGCTAAAGCCTGGGCCGCTTTGAATAAAATGGATGTAATCTGTAAATCTGATCTACTAGAAAAATTTAAACAAAAACACTTTCAAGCCATTATAGAGGCTGTGTCAATGTCTCGTGCCACTTCTTTGACATGAACTAAAACCCTAAAGTCTAAGCTTGATGGAATCTACACTCGGGTGCCGAGAGCTATACTTAAAATTTGGAGACAACATCCAACTAAATCACAGCTCTATGAATCCAACCCTGATTTCTCTACGATCTTACGCGAACTCAGAATGCACTTTGCAGGATACAGATGGCGAGCAAAACAACTCGCAAGTGATCTACTGTTCTGGAAAACTAGCCATGGAATAAGACGAGTTTATTACCCAGCAACCACCTTCATTAACTAGCTTTGTTATGACACATAATGCCTCTCTAATGACCTTAATTAATAGTAGGGAAATTTGACAACATAGATTTTTATAGATTCTATTTCTAATGGGAGACAAGTTATATTTTTTAAATAAAGTACATATGCAACTTAAATGTTTTCATTCATGTTTTACAACAGTTTATGACAGATCTTCTATCGAATAAATAACTTTGAATTGTTTTCTAAATTTCAGTCATTAACTAAAATCGATACTTACTAAGTGTTAGTATTGTTATCCGATGTGAGTCTATAGCAGAGTGAGTTTAAATTTTTTTTAGAAGGAAATATTTGTTCTATCTAGTTTTTCATTCAGAAATTCACGCTATTGTTACCCAGTCTTCCAAGCTAGAGAACAGTTTAATCTTAAATCATTATATCTTTAGAATTATATGACACGGCAATTCTTTTTATAAATTATGAAAAAGGATTTCGACGTAAATTAAGAAAATTTTACATCTTCATGTACCTTAAAAGAAAAACTGGCAAAAAGGAAGCGATGGTCATATTTTCTGTTACTTTTTAATTTCACTTACAGGAGAGTAATACAACCTTTCTCCGATTTAAAAAAATTGAATATTCAGAAATTGATCAACAACTACTCGACGATATTGCCGACATCAATATGTGGGAATTAGACTAAACTGATTATTTAAAAATTACTGGATTTATTAAATATATTTGGTTATAGAACCAGTAATAGGATAGAGTACTCGCAGTAGTTTTTGAGTTATTGAGCGCAATAATGCATTCTTTACAGAATTCTGATTTGTGGCTATGTGCTTAAATTTGCCTAGTATAACAATTACTAATGGAAAGAAAATGAATGTACTAAAATGAATGATATTTTATTTATCATCGCTATTTTCAATCGGTTAAAATACATCAGTTCCTGTTAGGAGAGCGAACTAGAGTGGAATAACGTGTAACAGGACATTGAAAACCAAAGGACCCTGTTAGATGAAAAATATTAGATAAATTGAATTCGGTAGCCAGAAACATGAAATGGTGTTGGAGAGGAAACAAAGAAAAGATGTTGACGAGAATTAATAGCAAAATGAGAAGGAAAGTGAAAGAGAGAATAAAAGAGAAAAATAGGAAGAAAATATAGAAGATGAGTAAGTATTTCTTCGAATCTATTTTCGTGTCAAATCCTGTTCGTATTGAGATTGAACAATCAATAGGTATCGATTTTTGTTATGGAATCTAGTGTTAAATATGAGGACATTACAAATATGTCGCTAGTTCCATCGCTTCATCTTAGCAGCCTTTCTATTCATTCATTCATTCATCGGCCTGCTTATCTCTGACCTTTCCATGACTCCACCTTGAGGAAGTAAGAGTAGAGAGCGATCTATGCATTGGTGTTTGTTTCCCGAATCTGTCGGCATGCTTCACTACAATACATGCTGACCCTTCACAACTCATCTCACAAATATTGATATTACTTCCATTTTTCATCTTTATCCGTTTTCTTTTCTATATAGGTAATGGCTGAAAAGGGAAATATTTCTACGAGAGTTGGGCTTTTCATACACAATTGCTGTTGTGCCGTATCGAAACTTTACCTGTTAAATGAGAGATTACAAAGAGATTTTCATTATGGTAGCTGTTTGCTTCTATTATACGGCGGCATTATGGTTGCATCTAATAGGTTTGACGTAGGATTCATATAATAACGTCCTTATCTAAGCCTTTTATAATACATTCGCCTACTTTGTCTGTTAAAGGAAGAATTTTGCTATTACGGGAAATCGTTGTTGGTAAAATGCTGACTATTATGTCGCACTGTCAATGTTTCAATAGAACTTTATATAATTTTTTCTTTCTTTTTCTCATTTTTCAACCGATTAAATCAGTGTATTTCAGCTTGTCTCTGTCTTCTTTCTTGCTTTGTATGCTTAACAGGTTTTCTCTAACAGTACCTATGAAGATTTCAGTTTTTCCTATTTAAATCTTTTGATGAATCACAGTTTAATGATTGAATATACTCCTGCCTCGAGTATAAAATAATAAGATAATTCCCTTATTGCATTGGTAAATATTTCAGCTTATTAAAATATTTCAATAACAAACATAATTTTGAATGCAGGTCATTATTAAAAGTAACAATAGTGTACAAATGAAAAGATTAAAAATTGACAAAGTTTCCATTTCACTGAAATAAAAACGTTAAGGATCGGTAGAGTTACCACTATACTTCTATTTTCTCTTTCTTTCTTTCTTTCTTTCTTTCTTTCTTTCTTTTGTTTTATTATCTTTTCTCGCTAAAAGCAAATCGCGTCTCTGATATATCTTTTTATTTCGACATCCTCTGCAATGAAAACGGAAAGTTTCCTTATTCATCTGAGGTAATGCCAGGATGTCACACATGATATAGCTTATAAACTAATGGAGGAACAATCAATACTATGATGATTCCTCTAATGTTTTCTTTTTTTTTTTGGCTTATACCCGCATTCATTCTTTCGTTTGTTCGCTCGTTCTTTCTTTCTTTCTTTCTTTCTTCCTTCCTTCCTTCTTTCCTTCCTTCATTTTCTCAGTTGATTTCTTTGATGCATTCACTTTTATTTACTATTCTCAACAAACAGTTCTTTGAAAATATTAAACTCTCTTTAAAATCCTGAAATGATATATTCGGAATATTTGTTAACTTTGAATCGACATCTACAGTGTTGTCGTATATTGTTGTCTGATAGTAAACTGAAAATAGTTAAATTAATTTAGAATTATAGATGATTTCAAAAAAACAAGAATGAGTAGTGAATCCATTCTGACAATAATAAAGCAAATCGTAAAGAAAATAAAAGAGGAAATAACAAGGTGAGAGGAAAAGGGAAATAAATGAACATGAATTGATATAATCAAAAAATTGATAATAAAATTAAGGAAAATAAGAAAATGAAAGAAAATTATTAGAAAGAAGAAACTTTTTTCTAAAAAAAAAATTGGACAATATCCCCACGGATGAGGAGAAAACTAGAAATATGGTTCTACAGAAGGATACTAAAAATTCCATGGACGGAGCGAGTAAGCAAGAAAGAAGTCTTAAAGAAAATGGCAAAAGAAAGAACATTTATACTCAATATCAGGCCGTACTGGGTATGACGATAAACTGCATCCGCGTCCTGGGTAAGACGATAAACTACATTTGACAGCAAGGCCTCTGATCAGGAGGTTTTGAGGAGCGTGGAACCACCTTACTAGTGTTCCCAGGTCTACCCTGACACGGAGTGGTAGCACTAGTTAGGGTCTGTCATGGGTAAATAATTAACCCCCAAATTGAGGTCAAAACAGTATGAAAGTGTAAAAATAGGTTTTAGTACCAGAAATACGCTGTAAAAAAATTATTACCAGCAATAAACTTTTGAAGAAAATTATTAAAGCAATACAATTTTTTTTAAAAATTACCAGCAATAACAATCTTGTCGGCATTAAATAACCCATTGAGGTTGATATGCCGTAAAACAAAACAAACCAAAACAAATCAAAATCAAGTTGAAATTCCTTGGACACGTAAAGAGGAAGGAGATCTTGGAAAACAACCATCACGTGATATACTGAATGCAAGAGAAATTGGGGAAGACAGTGAGCCAGTTACCTCACGAGCTTTTACGAATGAATGGCGAACCGGAGAGCGATAGCAAAGGGATAAAAACAAAACACTCTTGAGTGACACAAGGGATTGAAGTTGTGGAGTGCCTGAAAAGATCTGGCACATATAAGAAGAAAAGTATCAAAAGGACACACCAAGTTTATAATCTTGTAAAACATACTTTCTTTCTAAAAAGACTACAATGGTTTGAAGTATTTAAGTATTTTATCTATTCGTATCGTCATGTCCCGAAGGATTTTGGCTATTCCGTTAGCTTTACTGGTCGATGTTCATACCACTTTCTGCGTTCTAGTGTGTGAATTTTAGCTGCCAATGAATATCATGGAATTCTGTTACTGTGTCTGAGCAAGATTCTTACGCTTCAATACTGGGCTATTGTTTCCTCTCTCATCCCATAAATTTTGCACAAATGTGAAATGCACGATTTGTCAATGTATTTTTTAATTAACTTTATTATGCTGATTTTTCTTGAACTGTCATTACAGTGCGCTCTCTGATTTTCTTCAAATATCCTTTTATCAACCAAACCTAGGACTGTTGTCTCTGAAAAAAACCTCAGTGTTTTTTGGGATACGCTACATTTATTATTTCTTTCAAGTTTTAACTTATTATTATTACTAGTTTTAAATCATAAAAATTTCACAGTTTTCCTATTTTAATATCTTGATGAATTTTAATTCTTAAATTAATAATTGAGTAAGCACATAGCGAGTTCTATGACAATAAAATATCTGTAGAAATGGCCCTTTCGCATCGTTAAATATTTGAACTTAAAATATTGCAATAACAACAATAATGATGGTCATTGGACGCTTCGATGTAGTGTATTGGTTAACAATTTTGCATCACTGGCTGTTCCATATTTCCGGCCTTGGGCCACGTCTAGGCTACGCTTAGAAAATCACACGGATCCTCGACTTGGTGTAATTGTTAGCAAGCTTCTCTTGCTAAAAAAAAATACAGCTGAGTAGTGAATTCGATTACCACTGGGTACCCCACACATCTAATATACGCTTAGAAGATCACCATAATGCTAGTCGTTATTTTAAAAAGTGGGTACAAATGAAAACAAATTGAAAGTGACGTTTTTCCATTTCACTGAAACAGCCGTCAAACACTTCTTTCTTACTTTCTTTCTTTATTTACCAAGCAATGTATTTTCCCGTTTTCCCCACGATCAAAACAGAATATGCTATTATTTATGTGGTATTGGCAGGTCGTAAATGTCCTGCGAACTAACAAAGGGAGGTACAAGAACAATTATAACAGGAATATTATTATTTTTTATTTATTTATTTATTTATGCATTTTCCTTTGATTTCTATTGTGTACTCATTTCCTTCCTTGTACCAACCAGAGATTTAAAGTAAGAAATTGCATCGTGACATTTTCCATTGCCTATTTGTGCATGTTTTGCATAGATAAATCCCTTCTTAGAGTGTGAGCTTTGCTTGTGAGAACAATAATTTTCTATTTCTTTAAGTCATCCGATGAATTCTAGTGAAACCTTAAACACAACTGGAATTATTGACGTCATCATGTGCAATATTTTTAAAATTTCCACTTTCCCTTTCTTGATTTTTGTATTTCCATAGTTTTTGAAGATCTGCAAAGTTACGTTATTATTATTATTATTATTATTATTATTATTATTATTATTATTATTATTATTATTATTATTATTTTCTTCTTTTTTCAGTTTAGTACATCCCCTTACTCGAATCCTGGAGTAGCGCAAAGTAGGAAATATATAAAATTTGTTTGCAAAAAGTCTTTTCTTTACATTGATAATACTCTCCCGAATAGATCAGTACAATTTTTTAAAATCTTTCACAAGGATTTTGTTAATGTTCTTGTCTATAACAATATAACAGGTATAACAATAGTTTTACGGAGGAACATATTTCTTTCAATTTCAAGATTCTTGTACTTATTTATATTGTCACATTCTTTAACAGCTATATGTTCATCTGATGACGCTGCCATTTCTCTTAGAAGGCTTTTTAGTTTGTAGTCATTAATCATAATGTCTGGTATATGTGGCGTTTATATGGCTGTCGATATGAAGGGTAAAAACGCAATGAACACTAGCCACATGACCGTATTTTTATGGCTGCATTATTATTATACTGATTTATTTTTTATATGACTTCTTATCATCATCATCATCATTATCAGAAGCATCAGCATCAATGACATCATCATCATCATCATCATCATCATCATCATCATCATAGGAAAAAAAACTCCTTTCCCATATATCAGTGAAAATATATAAGGCAAAAATTGACATATTTACAAAAATATTTAGTACATGAATATAATATTTTCAGATGGCATAGAAAAAGTTCATCTTTTTTATGCCTTTAACCAAGTAAATGCCAAGAGATGTTGACCTACTGAAGAGAATTATTTTCTTAAAATCCGTTAATTTAGACAATTCTGCATTTCTATTCGATCATTTTCATTTCAATTTTAATTCTTCACTTTTCTAAGCAATCTTGAATCAGAAAAATATAAATCTAGAATTATGAAGAAATAGAATAAAATAAATTGAAAACATGACATGTGACAGAAAACCAAGAACAACGGAGTTAGAAAAGTTCCGAAAAAAGAAAAATCAGAGAAAAAAAGAAAGAAAAGGTACATAAAAGTAAATATATATATATATATATATATATATATATATATATATATATATATATATATATATATATATATATAAGGCAAAAAAGAACTAGGAGCTGACTTAAAAGGTGAGGAAAGAGAGAAAGAGAAAAATAGAGAGAGAGGACGGAATAGCGAGAGATAGAGATAAAAAAAAGGGAAGTCAATAAATGATGAGGACCAAAGACATCGTCACAGCGAATCGAATGCCGGTGAGGTTATTCTAGGTTAGTCGACCCACAACATCAATATCAGAAACGGAGATTTAAAAAGAAAAAAACAAAAACAAAACAAAACATGAAAAGCAAGAAAAAAATAACAATAAAGAAATAAAGATGTCGAATTAAGGTTGAGTACAAAAAATGAGATTAAAAATATTACGGTAGGGAAAAGAAAAATTAAGCGTAGACTGCAACGTTCTTCGCATCTATCCCTGTCATTGTCCTGCAGAAATTAAAAAAAATAAAACTAAAAATAAATATCTTGTATAGGCGTTCGTGTTTCTTCTGAATCTTCTGTTGTTGGTCATAAATCAAACAACGAATTTCAGGCATGATTGTCAGTCTGGAAAATAGCCTTACACATCAAAAAGCCACTAACGAGAGATAACCACAAAAATGCTCTTGAAGGGGCGTAAAGAACAAGGCAACGGGGATGACGGGTAGAATAAGATAAATATAAATATAAGAATGGATATTCGTGAAGCCGGCATTTCAAAAACAAGAGCACAAAGCATAGATGTATGTATTTGCAAATATATATGTGGATATTAAAGAGAGAATATATATATATATATATATATATATATATATATATATATATATATATATATATATGTATGTATGTATGTATGTGTGAGTGTGCGTTATAAAGACATGACTTTCTAGTTGGTTGCGAGTGTTTCCTAGTATTTCTAGATTCTTGTAATCAAGGTAAACTATATTTTCATTGCTGATTTTCCAGGGGCACACGTTTGTCATTTGAAAGACTGATGCAACACAATCTTCCCTTCGTTAAACTTCAATACATGTCCCCTATCACCAGACTAGCCTAAAATACCGTCATATATAGACATCTAAACAAAGATTGTCTTCAATATTCGTGTAAAATAAAATAATACAAAATAAATGTCTAAAGCTGTAATGCAAATAAAAATAAAGAAGCAATAAAACAGAATCGAATAAAACATGCAACATAAAATCGGACAAAATTCCCAGTAAGGGGAAAAAAAAATTCAAACAAGCAAAAAGCGATGAAAGCAAATCTCTCGACTCAATGAAAAATAATAGAAAAAATCTTTAAAAGGCAAAAAAACTCTCCTAACTGCTCCTAAATATACGCAACAACACAAATAAAAGAGAGAACCAAAATTACAAATGTCGAAAGTCAACAACACTAAAAACAAGAACAAAAACAAATGTTAGAAAAATATTCGGAACTCAGAAGGCAGAAAAAAATTACATACAGTACTAAATTGAGGAAAGTGTAGAAAATAATAATAACAATAATAAATAAATCGAAATGAGGTAAAAAATGCGAAAATCCTCCATAAAAAAGGTCGATCTCTTGCAGTTTCGCTGGAGGATTGACCCGTGGTGCAAAACCGGCATTAATTTAACTTGTTCCTCGATCGAACGCACTTGAAGAAGAAAAACTTACAACAAAAACCACAGGAATAAAATTGATGACTGAGATGTTAAGTCTACGAGTTTCGTTTATTTATTTATTTATATACTACTCTACCTTTGTCAAATCAGTCTAAAGATAAAGATTACTCTGCAAACTTGCAGAATACTCCATTTTTACACCGACGCATCTCTGTCTGTCTGCCTAACTATCTATCTGTCTATCTACTTCTTTCGTTAATGTGTGTATGTGCGCATAATCATCCGTCTCTTTCATTCGTATAACTGTGGGGAATATATGGTTGGACATATAGATCTATCATTATATTTACTTAACTATCACTGTGTGTGATGTTAAAAAGAAAATATTGTTGCTTATGCACAGACTGGTTCACATGCGTTTGTCTAATAAAAATGCATAACCGTAACTGAGACGGCGAAGAAAATATTCTTTTTTTTTTTAAATTTATGAATGTTTCTTTATATCTATTGTACACACACACACACATACATACATATATGCTATTGCACACACGCAGACAACTTATTGCGCATGTGTATATATTTGTGTATTTTGTACTTAGAAATATATATCTGTAGTCAAAATTTCAACTTTTTACACTTTCTAAGTTTTTATGTACCATATGTCGAGTTAAACTAGTATTTTTTTGCAAAGATTATAGCACTTGAGTTGTCTTCTAGTAAAAGATGTTTGCGTATTTGTGAGAAAATAATATTTTAATTGACAAGTTTAAGTCAACTATTGTATGAGACTAACAGGACACAGAAAGATCAACTCGAAAATGTCATCGGCTATCAACTTATATTTCTATGAATCTGTTTTCATCTTTATGCACGTCCATAATTATTTTGTGCATCATTGTTGTCAAAAAATATCTTCAGATCTGAACACGTTTATAGCTCCTTATAGTTATACACTTTTTTTCTTTATATTATGCTTTCTCATTCTTTTTCTTTCTGTATATTATACTCTTTCTTTATTTTTTCTTTTTCTTTCTTTCTTTTTTCTTTCTTTCTTTCTTTTTTCTTTCTTTCTTTCTTTATTTCTTTCATTCATTCTTTCTTTCGTTTTTTCTATGCTACTTCAATCTTTATATGCTATTCCTTTCTTTCTTTATATCTATAGTACTGTTTATTTATATTTATGCTATTTCTTACCTGCTTTATAATTATGCTATATTTCCTTCTTCTTTCATTTCTCTTTAAATTTATGTTATTTAATTCATTCATGTATTCATTCATTTTTCTTTTTTTCTTTCTTTTTTCTTTCTTTCTTTCTTTCTTTCTTTCTTTCTTTCTTTCTTTCTTTCTTTCTTTCTATGTATAGTATTTCTTTATATTTAATCAATTTTTTCTTTCTTTTTTCTTTATATTTTTTTCTCTCTTACTCCTCCTCTCTACATAAGGTTTGGTTTCAAAATCAGCATGAAGACTTATTCTATAGTCAGTGGCGAATATCCTTTTCTGCTATTTGCGTCTCTATAATAAATATTTCGCCTACAGATTAACATGCTTAATATTTCTGTATCTTTACAGAACAATTTCATTTGCAGCAAAGATACAGACCTTGTTTGAAATTATGATGTGCTTGAAAGGTACTCGGAGCATAAATGTTTGAGCCATTGTACGTAATGAGATGTCTTCATTTACACGTTTATTTTCCAAAATCTATCTATCTATCTATCTATCTATCTATCTATCTATCTATCTATCTATCTATCTATCTATCTATCTATCTCGGCCTGTTCATATCTATATATCTATCTGTATATCTATCTAAATTTGTATTTCCACTTGAATGTATTTATTTTTTTCATATGCCCATTTTGTGCTTATATGTACATATATCCTACTTATCACACACACACACACACACACACACACATATATATATATATATATATATATATATATATATATATATATATATATATATATATATACATATATATACATACGATTTATTTGCTTATATTATTTACGCAAATGCCCATGTAGGCCTGACAGTATGTGGGTAAAATGTTATTGCTATTTTTTTTCTTTTGTATTAATGTATGCTTAGGCGATCTAAACAATATGTCATGCGTCCATTTGTATTTTCAAGCATTTGTATATGTCAGTGGATGTGTGCCCACCAATATGTTAGCGTGTTCAAGCGAGCGTTAACTTTTCTATGTGTCAGTAACCTTTACCCCATTATTTAGAAAGAGGTTGCAAATAAAACTGTCGGCCATTGAACATATGTTATGTTAGTGAAATTAGAAAAAAAAAAAAAAAAACTAAATCTTTACAGTTGTATATTCTTTCTGCCTGTTTTATTTCCTATGACTCTGTGTGTTTGGGCTCTGCAATGCAAAAGGTTGGTGCCATTCATCAAATTTCTACCAAATTTACGCTCAAGTTTTTAAGAAGAAGAAGAAGAAGAAGAAGAAGAAGAAGAAGAAGAAGAAGAAGAAGAAGTTCCTTATAGTTGGGAAGAAGAAGAAGAAGTTCCTTATAGTTGGGAATAATAATAATAATAATAATAATAATAATAATAATAATAATAATAATAATAATAATAATAATAAGAAGAAGAAGAAGAAGAAGAAGAAGAAGTTCCTTATAGTTAGGAATAAGGCAGCATATTTGACAGAAGATATTTTGGAGAAAAGATGAAAAAAGAAAGCGATGTTTAACTTAACGAAAAGAAAGATCATTGTAAACGAGAGGAATGCTTGTATACAATGGCATCAAATAATTCTAATATGACAAGAGACCAAGTTTTACCAAGCATCCAGATCTACTTTTCTTTTTCTCTGGGCATGTGCTGTGAGATATCAGTTTGCATTGTAAAAATAAACAGCTATTTGGTAACATATTATCTGGGTTCTGTCCTGTTCTGTGTATCAAAATCCTATTAACGTTGGTAACCATAGTTTTCATTAATCATATTCGGCATTACTTTTAGCTACATATATGATTTATATAATTTACTGTGCGTAACTGCGTTACTATAATAACGTTTCCAATAACGTTGTTTTTAGTAAGTGTTGTAATCACAATATTTTCAACTGTTTTCAAATTACTAAGCCATTTTTGCTTATCTACTGGTCGAAGGCTCTTAATACTGCATAGTTTCTTTTAGTATTATTGTTAATACGACATTATGAATGGGGAATTTTTCTAGGTCGTGGTAACTGAGAATTATTTTTTTTCTGATTATTTCAACTATGAAAAAGCGAAAAGCGAAAAAGGAATATTTTATCGACTGTATCTTAATTTATAGATGACGAAATTAAAACCTATTACATAATATAAAACACATAATATATATATATATATATATATATATATATATCTAAAAGTTATGGTGGAGCTAAATATATAGCAAAGTATTTTTAATTTATTAAGGTCTTCCGATTTGCTCCTTATCTAATTTTTCGTCGGGATTAATCCATATATTTAATATATTTTAATATATACATAAATAAGCACACATACACGCAAATATATATATATATATATATATATATATATATATATATATATATATATATATATATATATATATATATATATCGATCGGTTAAAACATTTGACATCACTTCTTAGTAATGAGTGAGATATTCCACTGCTAAATCTGCAAAAAGCATTGCGCAATGCCAGCAAGGGAACTATAGCAATGGAATATCTCATTAGTAGATTTTATTTACATTAAACGTAAGTCTGTAACTTTATAATTCTAAAGAAAAATTTTATCAGCTCAATGTGAATCTCCCCAGTGATTTTATCTTCACGTTATGAAAACATTCTTCCTACTGAATATCCAATCTCTAGTTTTCGTAAAAAAGTGCACCCGAAAAGTTTAGTACACACACATATTTATTTACTCAAATATGTACGGTATAGAAGAGAAGAGGAAACCATTTCATGTGCAACTGTCATATAGATATTCGTATTTATTAGATTCACCGAAATGTTTCACTGTAAATAGAATAATTTTGCGCTTAGGAAAAGTGTTATATATATATATATATATATATATATATATATATATATATATATATATATATATATATATATATATATATATATTATTTTCTTTTCTGTTATATCGATTTATCTTTAAAGGTAAGAATTACTATTTGCAACTGTTCAGCCCTGACTATAATTTTCATCCAGACAAGAAAATATTTGAGTGTTTTGTAAAAACAACATTGTATATTATCTGAATAATTTTCCTCTAGAATCTAGTTTCATGGCATTTCTTCATTGGAAACTTACCTGAAACTAATGTAACCTGTTTGTTTTTATTTTATGTTACTAATCTACTTTTAGCAGTGACATTAAACATCACCAATTCGATCATTAATTATAATTAAAATAAAGCGCATGAATAATGACTATCATCAAAAATATTTCTTTGTTAAAAATTTTCTTGTTTCACATTAGTACATGAAATAATGTGGGATGTAGGTCTGCATTTTAGGATTAAGACATTCTTTTATTGTTATTATGCGATCCAAGTCTCAACCGGTGTAGACAAGTACCTCAACTTGTCATATAATATTTCTCAACGCGCTTTTGTTTTGTAATTCA
Organism: Acanthosepion lycidas; assembly: GCA_963932145.1. NCBI lineage: Eukaryota > Metazoa > Mollusca > Cephalopoda > Sepiida > Sepiidae > Acanthosepion > Acanthosepion lycidas. Next base: position 80,375,252 of record OZ010573.1, on the reverse strand, counting down.
AGGAAGATGTAATAAAAGAAGAAGTAAATAATAAAAAAAATTAAAGTGGAAAAATTCAGTGTCGAACTGTCAATAAAAATATCTTTTCATTTTGTGCATATTTGACAAAATATAAACCCTTGTCCCCGAATGTTATTTAGAACATCGATAAAAAGATGATGGCGTTAATTTTATCTTTTAGATGATTTTCTAATTGTCAAATTTCAAAATTTCAAATTGCTATATTTTCAAATGCATATAATAATTTAAAATGCACATAACAAGATACACACATAGACAATAGACAAAAATGTTCCCATCGTAAACTGAACCTGCAACTGCCTTACTGCGCAAGTAAGACTGAGACAACATCACTGATTTTATTCCTCTGTGCAGGCGCTTTACTTGCATTTTATAATAGTCATTCTTTATAAGATTTAATCGAGAATAAGACATTGCTATACTTAGATAGCTGTCTGTTTATGGAATCGTTAACTTAATTACCTACATTTCTAAAGGCCGGCTTGCTATCCTTTGTCTCTCATATCAGCACGCTTACATTTTGCCTTCTTTTCAAAAGAAGTTAATAGGCTTTCGCTGAAATCGAGCAAGAAAAACTTTATTCTTTACTGAAACCAAATATACGAGGCAAAATCATGTTAAAATATTTCGATATCTACTAAGCAGATAAACTTACTAGATACATAAATATTTAACAAACACAAGCAGGTAAAAAGACAAAAGGAATAAATTTGTAGTATAATGATTGTGTTCCGTCAGCATTTCTAATAGGGAGCTACTGTCTACATTAAAACTCACTATCAAAATGATATGAATTCAAATGAATTTCTGGTTTGTTTTTAATCGGATTATTAGGTGGGTGCAAAGATAATGACGTAATAATGTCGTTTTTCGACGTATTATTTAACGTCAAAAAACGACATTATTACGTCATTATTTTTGCACCAAACGAATAAATCAATAAGTTTAATTCAAGAAGAGATAAGCTATGTGAAAATTGTTTTAAATTAACAATTACGAAATATTAATACATTTATACAGTCACCACAAAATCTTGTGATAACGAATGAAAAATAATACTCACTAATAATTACAAGTAATGCCATAGTGTATGCATATCTCAAGTTTATGGGTACGTTGGTTTAATATATATATATATATATATATATATAAATACATATATATATATATATTAAACCATATCTTTAATATATATATATATATATATATATATGTATATATATATATAGATATATATATATATACATTATCCCTCACTGATAGCACAAAGCAATCTTCAATTGCTGAGTATAGTTTGGTATTTGTTGACTTGACAAATGCATTTGACACCGTAAACAGAAAGGCTGTGTGGAATATTTTAGGCACGCTGGGATGTCCCGCAAAGTCTGTTTCCATTCTTCACTTGTTTCATGATGATGTGAAGGTATGGGTTAATGTTGGTGGAAAGCTCTCTGAGCCGGTGACAGTTGAAAATGAAGTTAAGCAGGGCGATATTCCGGCTCCAACCCTATTTCCCCTGTACTTCTCTATCGCTTTTGAATAGGCCTTTAAAAAACTGCAACCTTGTTATTTACATTCGCTATCGTTCAAAAGGAACCCTGTTTAACATCAGGAAGTTTGATGCAAAGTTGAAGGTTCACTTGTCGTTGATCAGGGATTTGTATATGCTGATATACTTCAATCTTGTGGCTCAATCGGAAGGAGATACGCATCATCCCATGGATGTTTTTTCTAATGCATGCACTCACTGGGATTGATTATTAATTTGAAAAAGAAAATAGTCATGTACCAACCAGCTCCAGGGAAGCCATATTGTGAACCAAGCATCTTTGTCTATGGTGAAAGATTAAACGCTGTTTGCGCGTCTGTGTATCATGGGAGCACGTTGAGCATGTTGTGTGATGTTAATGCGGAAATTTCATACAGCATACAAAAAGCTAGCGATGCATTTGGAAAACCGAATAAACGTCTGTGGTCTCAGCACGGAATTTCAGGGAGTACAAAACTAAAGGGATCTATGGTGCATGTGGTGCTTACACCACTTCTTTATGCTTGCGCGACGTGGGTGGTTTACCGCAGACAATGAAAAAGCTTGAGAGATTCCACCAGTACTGCTTACGTCGTATCTTTGGCATTACCTGACAAATGTTTCTTAGTGATGTAGAGAGGAGCGGCTGTGATAGTATTGAGTCTGTTATACTAAAACATCAATTTCGTTAGGCGCTCCAGCTCGTCAGAATGGATGACAGTCATAATCCAAAGCAATTGTTTTATGGTGAGCAAAGAACAGGGAAGGAAAATGCCGTCAAACATAAGATGCACTTTAAGAACTGCATCACGGATACGCTGAAGAAATGCAGCATTCTTTGTGAACACTGGGAAGAATGTACATCTGTTCGTAATAATTGGAATGACTGCTCGGAGTGGAAGGTGCCACTTTGAGGAAGAGAAGAGGAGGCACGCAAGGCTTAAAAGTGATGTGCGCCAAGGAGTCTCCGTTGAACGTCTTGAAGACACCTGCAGGCAGCTCGATCTGACGTGTACAGATTGTGTTAGAGTGTGTTTGTCGATGGCGGGTCTAAATAGTTACTTGAGTGCGCACTGATGGAGGTTGGCAATTGATTATATAGAAATAGACGTCCAGCAGCTGAAATGCGATATTTGCATAAAGTCATGCGGGTCCAGAAGCGGTTTCATGCGACATTTTAAATTGCATGATAATTTAACATCTCCTGTTGGCCCTCTTAAATGCCCTGCTTGTGCCAGAGTATGTAGATTCCTTGCTGGACTAAAGGGCCACATTTGTACAGCATATCTGTAGATATTCTGCAAAAGGTTATGTAGTCGGACACGGATTGGCAACCAACAATATATATATATATATATATATATATATATATATATATATATATATATATATATGAATAAATATCCATAATATCCCTCACTGATAGTACGACGCAATCTTCAATTACTGAGTATAGTTTGGCCGTTACATAATTTACATTTTAAAAACATATCTGGTTATCGCAATGTTGGCGCAGTTATGTACTATACTGAAATTATAGTATTTTAATTTAAAAAATTACATTTGGTATTTAAAATAAACAGGATTTGTATATATATGACAAATAATCTTTTTTTTATTTTAGAGTTGTGAATATTAATTTTTTATTAACGGGAGATTACTTGTTCTTTTTTATTTTATAAAATAAACCGCAATTTATATTCAAAATTAATCTTGATCATCGTATTTCAGCAGATTATTTATTTTTATGCCTATATGTAACCATCAATTCATTTCTCTTGTTTAATAAGCTAGTATTAATTAAGTGTTTTAAGTGTTACATCTGTATCCTATCCCGTTATCAGATTTGGCAATTACATTCCAATTGATGAAAGGTGAATTGCCATCATACTTTAATAGCCAGAAATATTTGGAGAGAGCAGCGCTGTTTTTGTATATTACGTTGTGTCATTCGATGATAGTAGAAGCGAAATTTCCAACGATTTTCAATGAAACTAAAATAAACTTCGTTAAGTGGATGTATATCCGCTCGGTAAACAGTATTATCAGCAAAATAAAAACAGTGCTCAATGTTAAGTAACAGAGTTAATAGCTCTGTTACTTACATTGACAATTATTTTCATATTAAAATTTGATATTTTAAATATATATAAATTTTATATGATATTTAAATATATAAAATATATATATAATACACGACATTGATCGCAAAACTCGGAGTTTCATAATGTCTATAATGGTCGATAACATAAATAATATACATACATACATATATATATATATATATATATATATATATATATATATCGCTTGTGGAATGAGCGGGGTATTCGACTGGATACGAAAATTCGGGTTTACAGAGCTGTTGTACCTGCCATGCTTTTGTATCGCTCAGAGTCATGGACTCCATACAGGTATCATATACGCCAGCTATTTTTTCCATAAAAGCTGTCTGCGTGCAATCTGTGGAGTTAAGCTTCAAGATAGGACATCTACCGTAGACCTGTTTAACAGGTGTAACATTGGACGAATCGAGACTTTTATCATACAGTCTCAGTTAACTGGACTGGTCATGGCTTGAGAATGACTGATGACAGGATACCCAAGATCCTAATGTACAGCCAGTTAGATCAGGGCTACAGGAATGTAGGACGCCCATGGCTAAGAAAGAAAGACAAGCTGAAAAGCAACTTGCCAGCAGTTAATATACCACGTAACACCCTTGACCGCTTAGCTTTGGAGCGAGTAGAATGGAGATTAACGTGTTTTAGTGGACTCAGCAATTTTCAATCTGCTTGTCTGAATAATCTTCAAGAAGCGAGAGGGAGATCTAAAAGGTCAGCCAATCTAACAGTGATCTCATCTCACAATTCTCACACCTGCTCCATATGTGGCCTCCTTTGCAAATCACTAGCGGGTCTTAAATGCCACTTAAGATTACCGCATAATCTTTCATAACTGAATCAATAAGCTGGCAGATCCTCATACATCGAAACAGACAGGAAAGTCCATTATATATATATATATATATATATATATATATATATATATATATATGTAGTTAAGATTCCGGAGAAAGCAAAAATCCATCTCCCTCCAGCGTTGATTTATATATATATATATATATATATATATATATATATATATATATATATATATATATATATATATATATATATATATATATATATATATATATATATATATATATATATATATATATATATATATATATATATATATATATATATATATAATATATATATATATATATATATATATATATATGTAATGTAAATATACATTACATATATATGTAATGTAATATATATATATATATATATATATATATATATATATATATATATATATATATTACATTTTCTACCGGCCTGAATATATATATATATATATATATATATATATATATATATATATATATATATATATATATATATATTCTGGCTCGTAGAAAATAAATATACTTTTGAATAAGAAAAATAAAAAAAATCACAAATATCTTCAAATAGAAGTAATAACGTTTAAATTGATAAAAATTCTAAAATTCTCGTTTTTACGTTTGAATACAAAACTGCAGATATGAACAAATTCGAGGGATCTATGGCAGGAAAAATTGTTGGCCTCGATTGATCGACCGTTCTTCGTGTCTAAGTTGGTTAGAGCGTGCCATGCTTAAAGGTTGCTCTTCACTTCTGTGGGCGTCGAAGCTTCAAGTCCCGTCGGAGATTTCATACTTTTCTTTAATAAATTTTCTCGAACATTCAGATCGTCAAAAAATACTGATTAATAACTAAACTGAACGTTTACTCAAATGCAAATACCCAATAAAAATAACGTTTAAAGAAGTTATTATTATTATTATATTTTTCTTGTATGCGTACAATTGTTTTCTTTTCTGGGATAAAATAATAAATATAACAATACTCAAATTTCTGTTGATTCCGATTTTTACTGGCTAAACCTTTACCTATTTTCAAGGATTGTTTTTCTTATACTAGCGTAATAATTGTTAGACTATCATAATAAATTTTAAACTGGATAATATTTGTTGAAAGTAAAGATATTCTTAATTATCAAATAGCCAGTACATTATAGCCGTGTTCGTAATTGATGAGAATAATGGATTGTTTCTTAACCAATTTTAACAGGGAGAGATACATACGACATTCTATATCTCGGCGAGAATGTTGCACGTTGAGGTTGGTACAGTTTTACAGTTCTGATACCATCGGCTAGATGTTGTTTTTGATAATAAGAACGGATGATTTTAATTTTTTATCATAGATAATCAATTTGATATTTTTAGCTTATTCAACAGGAATGATGCATTTTTTTTTACATTTATTATGTCCAGAAAGGACACCTGTACACATATAACAAGAACATAATAAAACAAACTAAAGTACCTTGTTAATCTTGTTCATCAGACTCCCACTCTGTATATATATATATATATATATATATATATGAGTGTGTGTGTTTGTGTGCGTGTGCGTGCGTGCGTGCGTGCGTGAATGTAAACCGAGATAATTTTCCGCCTAAATTCCTGAAATCATTTGTTCAATTTTGGAAAGTGGGTTCATCTGAAAGCTTTTTAACCCCAATTTATATATATATATATATATATATATATATATATATATATATATATATATATATATATATATATGTATGTATGTATGTGTGTGTGTGTGTGTTGAAAAGTGACAAAAAGAAAAGTATATGGGAAAAGAGTGATAGACGGAAAAAGTGTATCTGTATGTGCGTGTGTATGTATGTATGTATGTATGTGTGTGTGCATTCACCGAGATAAAGAAATTCATTAAATTGATAATTCAATAAATAGAGAATTAGCAATTTAATTAATTTCTTTATCTCTACGAATTTGAATAGAATTAAATAGTTTGGTATTGTCTCCATTACAATATTTTGAAGAGTTTATTTCACTTCAGCTTTTGATTTTTCTTTGATACAACTAACAAATGATAAAAAGAAAAAAACCTAATCTACACCGCTTTGATAGGGAATCTGTGTTTATTAATTATTTTACTTTCTGATTCTGTGACATCAAAGATATTGTGAAAATCGCTTAAAATAATGTAGTTTAGATCATTATACTTTTTAGGAAGTATCATGTGATTTAATCTTTTACTTTACTGAACATATCAAATATTTCATAATGAAATGAATAAAATCAATATATCAAAATTTTCTGATGTCTTAATAGACGCAAATCTTTTGTGTATTTTGCCTGACTAAGTGACTGAATATTAAATCTAATACCCAAAAATTTTTGGTGTAAGAACAAATTATGAGAACACTTTATTTTGAATATATATCTGCGACCCAATTATTTCTGTCTGAATATTTGGGAAGTTTTCTTTATTTATATTATTTACTAAAGGTCGAAGCAGAAAAGATCAAAGAGGAGAAGGGTTTATAAGATTCAGAAGATCTACGACCCATACAACATCACGACAATATTCAGAAGCAGCTCCATTCTACGGTGAAATCCTTGTCGAGTCAAACCTACTAAGCAGGAGAAAATGACCAAGAACTCCGTGTACTCCATTCCTTGCAGCTTAGGCAAATAATATAAAGGTGGACTGAGCATCCCTCTAAAAGTTAAAGCTCTGGGAACATGGAAATTCCTTAGTTAAGAGTGAGACATTGGAATCAGGACTGGCGTATCCTGTATAGCGGGAAAAAGGTAGTCCCTGTGGGATGAATTGAAAATAATGGACAAGAACACTGAAGAGTTAGAGGTCTGAAAGAATCATCAGATATGCGAGGCTATGTGAACCTCATTAGAAGGCCTAATATAGAAATAAAAACAATATGAGAGCCGCTAATAATGAAAGAAAAACAAATTACAACAGTTCTCCAACAGTAGCATCTGTAATAAAATAGAAATCTTCAGTGAGTGCCATCAAGCATGAATACCACCACCAGCAGCAGCAGCAAATATGTTAAGCATATTTCTCCACACATTGAATCATTAGATCTTGGTTTGGGTGAAATAGTAATTGTGAATTCAGTCACTTGTACTCACTGGAAACGGAGTGAACATTAACTAAGCAGTACTAAGCGAGGGTAGTGGAACGAGAATAATCAAAATAAATGATTCAGTTCAAGATTACCTGTAGATTAACATGATTGACATACACCTGATGAAGTTCGAAAGGCACAAGAGCCGAAACTTTGTGATAATAACAACAAAGACGGAGTCCGCATGTAAATATATATTAAATGTTTTGGTAAATCTCTTTATGAGCTACAAAGATTTTGAAACTAAAAATAAGGTGCAGTTATGGTGTACGTTGTTTTAGCGTTCTTTTAGTCAATTCAGATGGATTCCTGATTTATAGGCTAGCGACTGCCAGAAGAGAATTGATAAGCAGTATGTCAAGTGAAGATTTACTCAACCTATTTGTTTTTGATTTTCCCCTGTCGATATCATGTAACGAATCGTCATAAAAAAGTCGATTTTAAAATGGATTTCCCATTTGCTTTTAAACTTCTTTTATTCACATGTCAATATAAAATAGTGTGTTTTACACTGACATGAGATTTACATTTATTATTTTAAGCATGTTTATGTGTTAGAATATCAATAAATTTCACATTTTAAGCATAAATAAAGTTCTCAGGCGATATTTTATTTCACTTTATTTGTATATAAGCAAGAGTTATATTTTAGCATTTTAGATATATTGCGGCGATATTTTAGTGTAATCATGAATAAAGTTAACGTTATTACTATAAATTTAAGTAGGTCTATTTGAATGCTTTCAAGTGCATAGTTATTCATTTTGATCGCTTGTCATTTTTTTCAACTACGCATAACTGTAAATATTATTGCCCGTGTAAATATGAAATATTTACTGAAAAAATATATATAGTATATATTGATCTCGAGATCATAAATAAATGAAAATAGCGGGTTAAATATTAACATCGACTAATATTGAAACATTTATGAGATTGAAAATGTATCATATTATCTTGCTGTCTTTGCTCAGCATATAAATATCTATATGTCTATTCTTTGCCGGTATTCATTTAACCAGTACTGCTAAGTCTGGCTCATGACATGATTTCTTGGGGGATCTAATGACCTAGGAGCAGCTATAACTTTAATGAAATACATCATTTAAAGATAGTTTTTCGATAGATCTGAATTCACGTTGTGAGCCTTTGAAACAAATACGTTCCTAGTTTCTTCGCAAAAGTAAATCGAGACAAAAGTTATCGGAGAAATTGATATTCCTGCGAGATGAATCTCAGTATTTGAACGTCATTCGCGTTTCCTTTGTCTCGGGCAAAATCTTATTACAGCTGAGAACGAAGAGAAGATTAAACGAAAATGAAAAAGATTCATCGGTGACTATATGTTGCCCAAAGTGTACGTCATAAAGCAACTTCGGGCAGGATGGATCCCCGGTAAAGGCATGTTGTAATGGGGTTCGTCATAAAGGTTAGAAAAGCGGAGGGACACAACGTTGGAAAATAAACATATGGACTGATATTAGGGATCAACTTAATGCTATGGAGAGTAAAGGTAGGTCTGGGTCAGCGAAGATTGCAAAAGGAGCATGTCGGGTTACTTTTGAAAGAACAGAAACGAACGATCAGATTGATGGGGTAAATGTGATTAGAGATCAAGTAAGACTGGGATATGACATGAGAGAAAGAAAAGAAAGGGACTTATGGAAAGAGGTAGTGGCTTATAATCAAAGGGATAGATATAAAATGTAGTAAAGAAGAAAAAAGAGAAATACACATGGAAAAGAAAGAAAGAAAGAAAGAAAGAAAGAAAGAAAGAAAGCGATCAAAAGAAAAATGAGTGAAAATATAAGGGATTTGGCAAAACTGAAAAAAAATGACTGAATCGAAATTAAACTGATGGGAAATGACTGGGAGAATTGAAAATAAAATGAAAAGAGAAAGCGTGAATTAAAAAAAGGAGGTGGTATGTGAATAAAATAAAAGAGAAACAAGGAAGATTGAAAAACAGGAGTGTAATAAAAAAGAGGGGAATCAGATTAAAGGGTTAAGAAAAAAGAGAAAGATCTAATATCAGACACAAATGTATATATTAATAAAGGGAAAAACAAACAGAATAAGAAAGAGTGAAAGAAGGCGGAAAGAAAGAAAGAAAGAAAGAATGCAAGGAAAATAGGTGGAAGGAAAGGTTGCATGGAAGGAATGAAAGAAGTAAGTAAAGAAGGAAATAAATAATAATGTAAGACAGGAAAGAATTAAAGAGGGAATGAAAGGCAAGAAAAGAAGAAAACAAGAATACAAGGAAATTCGGAGGGAATGTGGTATGGAACGAATTAAAGAAAGAAAGAAGCATAGAAGGAAGGAAAGAAGGATAGAAGGTAAGAAAATGAATGAGGACGGAAGGAAGGAAGGAAGAGAAGAGAAGAGAAGAGAAGAGAAGAAGGAGGGGGGATAACATACTTGAAATGTCTAAAAAGAAGAAAAGGAAATATCGTGAAATTTAGAAGATAAAGAACAGTGCCCAAAGAAATAATAAATTTGAGAATAAAGAACATATGAATGAAGCAATCAAACAATGCGAAATCGGGTGAGAGATACACAGGGAAATATTATAAAGCAATGAATAAAGGGAAAGAGTACAAAATATAAACCATAGAAAGACAAATCAGATAAGAACGAATCGTAAAAGGAAAGTAAAAAAGAAAGAAGAAATGCATTTGGAAGCAACATATTTGAAAAATGGAAAATGGGTAGAATCGGAGGAGAGAGTAGAAAAAGAAGCGGACAGCAAAGTAAGAGAGAGCAAAGTAAGAGAGAGCAAAGTAAGAGAGAGCGAGAGGAACAAGAGAGAGAAAGAGAATTTTAAGGGGAAAAGAAATCCAAATAATGTAAAATAAACATTAAAATTAATTATTTTTAGTAAAATCGTCAGAGAATGAAGCTCATAGTAATAATAATAACATAACAAGCAAAATGGCTACTTTCTAGCTAACGGAAGCTACAACTAAAATGAGAAGCAGATACCTGTTAAAAATATGATAGAAACGTAAACAGATAAAAACAAAAATTGTAAAGACTTTGTAATGCCTTCTAAGGCCATATTTACTTATTTTGTTTAAACTTGACTCAATTTTCGTTTCTTTTTCATCTTTTTGTATATATATTTCCTCACACAGATAGATAGATAGATAGATAGATAGATAGATAGATAGATAGATAGATAGATAGATAGATAGATAACACAAACCGAGCACTGTCAGGTTATTAATCAGTATAGAACTCACAACATAATAGTTATGATCTGGGATAATATCTTATCATAGGTCGAAAGCAATTATTTCACACACACACTCACATATGTATATATATACACACACGTATATATATCTATATATATGTTTACGTATGCATGTATCTGTATATACATGTGTATGTTTAGTGATATGCAAGCATGTTTTATACCATTTATTAATTTTATATATCTATGTCGTCATTTCCGGCATTTCTGTTTCGTTTACCCTTTATTTGTTTTACTGCAATTTGATTCATTATATATTTAATTACGGATTTATCTATCTATCTATCCTCATTTATTTAACATCTTGTTCTCTGTCTATATTTCGAATATTTTTGCCCTTTTTACAATTTCATTTCTTCCTTAACTGTTTATCCATACTTTCTCTTGTTATCATTTCTGTTTTTCTTTCTCGGCTCATCATTCAATCGTTCTTATATGCATGACTTTCTTTCTTACTTAAAACCCTTGTCCTGGTTTTATCTTTTATTTTACTTTTTAATCTCTCCACTCAAATCTAATGATCCTTTCCTCTCTCTCTCTCTCCTTTCTATTCTTCCCTTCGAACATTTCTGTCCTCAGATCTCTACAAATACCCACAACCTTTATTATAATACCTTCAACATTGCCCTCGCCTCCGCCATCATATTCCGGGTTTCACTGTTTCCAGTTGTCCAACCTCCGGATACTCTACGCATTAACTTTGATAATTAAATTGGAGCGAGCTTCTAACCTGTGCATATAAAACTTCTGAGGACAACGCTCGGTCGATCGAGCGTAAAATGTAAAGTTAAGCACAGTGCCCTACAGGGTTAGCAGTGGGTAAACCCGATGTCAGGCACTTGACGGTAAAACGAGATAGGAAGAGAGAGAAGAGCGCATGCGCACGACAGGTCAGACCTGTCGCTTTCTGAGAGGTAGATGGAAGTGTACAAGAGTTGGATGGGGTCTTCAGTTTGATTGGTTCGGTAGTTGTGTTTGTGGTGTGCTTGTGGGCGGTTGGCGATGTTGGAAGAGTCGCAGTATGAGTGGTTTTTGGTCTTTCATTTCTACTACTTACTCTCCCTCTTTGTCGTCCTCCACTTTATCAGGGGACCTTCACCTCTTGTCCGCCATTTTGCTTAGTGGATCGATCATGTGCCGACTTATATGACAGGCAATTTCACAAAGGTGAACCTGCCCTGGCCGTGACTGACGTCTATGTATGTGATTAGGGAGAAATTATAAAATGAAAAGCCAACAGTACAAACAACTAAACTAGGAAAAAAATTAAAAAAAAAATGCGTTCGAAGATGAAACAAACGAGAAAATGGCGGTCAGGATCGAATAAAGAGACGGAGGGAAACAGAGAGAATGTAAGGGTGAAAGTAAAAGAGACGGAGTCGAGTAAATAGAAAAAGAGGTAAGGAAAATAGTGAGAATAGGGTTAAGGCAAAAAATGCAATTGAAGTTCCCAAAGCAAAAAATAAATAGATCGATGGCCCGTGGAAAATTAGAGGAGCAAACGAACACAAGGCAAATAAAATGCAAATAGCAGTATTAATAAATACAAGACAAGTTTTTGTAATTGCCGCTTCTGGTTATGTGTTTTTTAAAACGCTTTTTGATGGCATTTTTTATGCTTTCGTTATAATTCTTTTCTTTAAAAGTTCTGGAATAAAAATAATAGGGAAATTTGTTACAATCCTTCCATGAAATTATATTTACGTTACAAGTGCCCAAACATACATTACCTGCACATATGTCTTTATATATATATATATATATATATATATATATATATATATATATATATATATATATATATATATATATATATGTATATATATATATATATATATATATATATATATATATATGTATATATATATATATATATATATGTATATATATATATATATATATATATATATATATATATATATATATATATATATATAGCGAGAGAGAGAGATAGTAAAGGAGCTTTTGTCCAATGTTATTTTATTCTTTATTACTATGAACGCTAATTTAAATTGCTACACGTGTTTGAGTTGCTGTCTCCGTTTTTTGCTTTTTTTAATGAAATTAATGACACTCGGTCTAAATTGAGAAGTCCTGCTAAAGGAAAATTGTGCCTACGATAAAAATCGAACCCAACACACGCCGCTACGAGTATGGCTATTTAAGGAAGGCCAAGTGACTCATTGTGCCTTCATGGGCTATGGTTCTCATCTGAAGATGTGGAAAGGCTATATTTAATCCATTGTTAGGTCAGCTGCCGAGAAATTTGGTTCATTGCGTCGTGCGAGACAATTTTTCACTCCGAAGTCTCTCATAAGTCTACGATTCGTCCAAGCTTAGAATATTGTTGCCACATATGGTCTGGTAACCCTGATATTTACCTTGAGCTCCTTGATAAAATTCAAAGAAAAATCAGCAATATTATCGGTCCTGATCTGGCGTCTCTTCTTCTGTCACTTTCCCACCGCCGTAAAGTTTCCTCTCTGTGTTTTTTTTTATAAATACTCTCATGGTAATTGTTCGGACGAACACTTTGTTATGGTACCCAGATTTTGAACTTAAGAACAGTACTAGACTGGCATCAAGAGCTCATCAATTTACAGTTGAACTGGATAAATGTAACCGTAAATTATATGCTAACAGTTTGTTTTCTTGCACTTCTCGCTTGTGGAACTCCTTTCCGGCTCAAAAAATTGAATCCACCGTCTATCGCTATCTACTGTCCTCCTGATTACTCTTTTCTCTCCCCGCTCATTAGTAATGTTTCTGTTCCTAATTCTTCCGCACCCAGTAACCCTTTGTGCCTTAGTTGCTTTACTGCCTTGCTTGAGTTGAAATCGATAAAAAAAGAAAAGAAAAAAGAAGCCCATTTCTCGTTGGTACTAGCTTTGGCCACAGAATGTCGGATAAAATACTTTAAAATTCTATTGTTTACGTTTTCTGTACGAAACTGAAGCTAGAATTACATTCTCAAAAATTTAAATGTGACGACAATTGCCACCTTCTCTCTTCCCGCAGACTATTCTTTTATTCTCCTTTCTCCTCATTAAGTCCAATCTCAGTAACCACTTGCATCTTAGTGACATTATCGTCTTGCTTGGAGTAAAGTGGTTAAAAAATATCGAAAAGACAATATCACAATATATTCTCCCAAGTTGAAACAGCTATAAAGTTTTAAGTGATTGCTTGATGTTTTAAGGGTTTGTTTCATGTCTACAAACACTCGTGCATGGATACTCATATGCAATATCATGCATCTATACACACTCGCACTTATAAAGGCATAATGCAAGATAATGTAGTACATAAATACACATTTGTAGATAGAATACATCTGCGTGAACAGATGCATGCACGTATCAAGAGTTTTTATTTAATATCTCATAACGAATCAGTATTATGAGAAAACATAAAAATAGTAGAGTTGAAATATTTTCCGTCATTATTTTCATGAGTTTAAAACTAGAATGGCAAACGATAAAATCGATTATTTATCTCCATCCTAATTTCAGTGAATTTATTATTTTATTTAATGTAATAGATTAGCAACGAAACTTCAAATGGCATCATTATTTGTACCTCCATAGCATTTAGTATTTTGATTCTATTGATTGTTACCTTCAATATTCGTGGGCATCAGATACCAATAGTCTAGTTTTGAGTCCCGTAACCAATTAGGGAACCACATGTACTACAACTGTTGCAGCGGTGGTGTCTCCAGGATGAGATCGCTTGACTAAGCCCAACCCTCTTTTATCCAGTCAGCTCTGGTATTTGATCTATAAGTGGGCGGAATTAGAAGAAAAGATGGACTCGTAATTTTCCCAATTGTGTTTGTGCGAAAGTGAGGGTAACGAACTTGGTTAGAATTGGAAGTCAACTCACCGATTGTTCTTTCCGTGTAGCTAACTGCCGATCAAAAAAAAAAAAAAGAAAGAAAGAAATCAATGCCTTATAATTTCATTATCATATTAAATACACTAATTCCTAATTGCCTTTTTATGATAATCTGCCAAACTGCGACCGAAATTAGTGATACAAATTTCCACGAATTAGTCTATCTATTTTTTTAAAAAAAATTCTGAATATATTTCTTATACTCAGTCTCTATCTCTGAGAAGAGGTATTACGATTGTTTATATTATTTACATTATTCGGACCGTTATCCTCATCTATATTCTCAACGTTTCGGCCGTGTGTCCTCAAGGACACATGGCTTAGTGTCCTCAAGGGCACATTGCCCGTTAGATGGCCTTTATCCACTGGGACACGTGTCCTTGAGGACACATGGCCGAATGAATAAAGGTGTTATTTGCATCCAGTGACTAAGACCCAAAGAGTTGTGTGTTCACTACCAGGATGAAGCAGTGAAAAAAAACAAAAAAAACAACAAAAAACTTAGAGTGTTGACTTAAAGGGAAATAAATGAGAATCCAGAAGAGGCATGACACATGGAACTAGAACAGTGGACGAAATAAATGGCTCGGTTCGAAATTAAAATCACCTGACGAAGGCTGGAGCGTATAACGGTAGAAATGTTGTGAATATGGCACTGAAGATGACGATAAAAATCCGAATAATGTAAATAATTTTTTATAGTATTGTTTAATTAATACAAAGTGTGCAGAAGTGAGGACAGGGCGTACGATGGCCCCGGTTATCCATATCAAGAGTGCATCCGATCAAAGAGTGAAATAAAAAAATAGTTTTTGAAATTGTCTCTGTTAACTTTGTTGTACAAGCGCCCTACAGTCCCACAAGCTGGTGTGAATGTGGATTCATGTTTTGATAAACAAGACCAGAGTAGACTTTAGTCTTAGGGGCATACAATCATGGAGTTGACCCCGGGTATCACCAAATCAGTGCACCTCACTGAGCCAGAGGATTATTGAATAAGTTTGTTGTAATGTTGTAAGTAAGGTGTAAGATATAGGATAGATAACGGTTGACTCTAGACTAGCGATCAGGAAAACCTGTATTTGGGAATCTGTTCCACGACGTAACAGGGAAGAAGTAGTGGAACTTCCTCTTTATAAATGGAATATGAAGGGAATGAGTGTACATGGCATAACATGAAGATTTGTACTGGTGTTATTATGGAATGTTGCTAAGCTGGAAATAGTGGTACCCAAGAACCGACTATTTTTTCCAGCATCTTAATCAATAAGTCGGATATACAAGATCCATTTAATGCCTGGAATAGATTGAAACATTCTCAATAGATACTCCAAACAAGGAGCCTCATTAAGAATAGAATCATTCATTATGACTGGAAAGAAATTCAGCTCTGCTTGGGTATGATGAACCGTTACTAGCTTGATTTTAAATATTGAAGGTACTGAAGTCAACTCATCGCCATAGAGCTGTGCAGAGTACTGGCATGCTTCTTCATAGAATTTTTAGAATCAAACGCCTTCATCCCCAAGATGCAATATATATTTATCCGATACAATGATATATATCATTACCAGAACATATCGATTAATAGATTAAACGTTATAGATCATACTATATATATATATATATATATATATATATATATATATATATATATATACATATATATATATATATATATATATATACATACATATATATATATATATATATATATATATATATATATATATATATACATACATATATATATATATATATATATATATATATATATATATATATATATAATTATTGGGATCAAACATAGAAATATAGATAAAATATGAATTAAAACACAACATGATAGGGTAAAGAGCAAATAGCATACGTTTAGAAATTTAACATGTTTCACTATTATTTTCTGATCAAGCTTAGATAAAAGCAAAACATGATAAATTTATAATATAAACCTTTTCCTGTTTGCCCCTTATATAATAATAATAATAATAATAATAATAATAATAATAATAATAATAATAATAATGAACTCTCCCGTCGGTTTCCACGTAAAAGTAACTGACAGCTTAGTTGATTCAGTTATGAAATTTTGTGCGATAATCTTAAGTGGCATTTAAGACCCGCTAGTGATTTACAAAGAAGGCCACATATAGAACAAGTGTGAGAATTGTGAGATGAGATCACTTTTAGATTGGCTGACCTTTTAGATCTCCCTCTGGTTTCTTGAACATGATTCAGACAAGCAGATAAAATATATAGAACAACAAGTACTGCAATTGATATATAATATATTGATACATGTATATATATACATATATATATATATATATATATATATATATATATATATATATATATATATATATATATATATATATATATATATATATATGGTATAAAATGACAATTGGAAAAAGATCTTAGATTTTGCCGACGCGTTTCGTCTTCCGACTTTTTCAAGGCAAAAATGAAATCGAAATGTTCTTGTTGTTATAGTTACATTAAAAAATCCAAATTTAAAAAGATAGATGCTTCTGTCTAAGCATTTTTTTCTGGTTAATGTAAATTACCTTTATAGTAAGAGATTTTTTTTTCCATGTCAACAATATTGATCTGGAAATTTAACTATATATATATATATATATATATATATATATATATATATATATCAATTATCTGGGTAAATGAAAGAATATATTCATTTATTCCTACTAAGTCTGTAATAAAGCAATATAAAAAAAAGTAGAAAATATAATTTGGAGTGTAATTGCTCTATTATCTTGATTTATATATTTCATTACTGTCCTGGCATAACATAATGAAAGACAGATATTAGTCTTACCCTACAAATGGTAGTTGATGTTATAAAATATAAATACATATAAAAAAATAATTTGAAACAACAAATTTTCCTAAGAGATACAAATTTTAGCATAAACCATTCCGTGGATTTAATAGGAAAGAAAATCAAATATGTTTCAAACGGAACGTTTTCGTTGTGTATAACGAACAAACAATTCATAGTAATATATATATATATATATATATATATATATATATATATATATATATATATATATATATATATATATATATATATACGGCGTGTATCAAAGTACTTTTAAAAATATTACAACAGCAAAGGTTGGATGACTCATTTTCCTTCGTTCTGGAAACGCAATCTGATGCAGCCATGCAGCCTTGTGTCCACTACCATTCGCACGGCAGTATGTAAAAATCATATATGTGTGTGTGAAACTGAAAAAGAGAGAAAACAACATATTCCGTCCGTAGTGAGTTTGTGATCCAACATGTCTAAGCAATATTTTTTGTAATCTTTCGAGCATAGAGGTTCCTGCTAAAATATTTCAACCGTAGTGAATTTGTTTTAGTCACTATACCCATAAAAAAATATGTTAGTAATATCAGCCTTGTTATAAAAAAATATTTATTTGAATAAAACCTTATAAGAAATAATGTTTAAGCAATAAATTTTCGCAGAAATTTTGAAAAGAAACGGTTTAAATATATAAGTTGGTCAAATTCAACGAGAGCACAAACAAAATAACCTAATATAAGTACATATATTTTTTGTTACGAGCGTAGTAGATGTTTAACAGAAGAACAAGTAAATAAACCACTATTAAGTAAAATGTGCATTGTAAAATTAACCTTCACATGATGTCTGAAGATGATCGAAAATGTTATTTGAGTGAGGGCAAGTTATAATTAAAAATGGAAACAAATATATTTTCATTTTCCTCAGACTGTTCATGGCAAAATCTGTTACTTCTCTTGCTACAGATCGCCAATAACCTTCTCAAGCAGAGAAGATACCAAATAGCAGAAGTACAAAAGAATACACCAAGTGAAGATTAAAAGATATTAGGATATTACTGTATGAAGCCTCACGGAAAGATCAATAGAAAAGATAGATTGATTTTAGGATGAAAACAACATTCGGTCAATATCAATTGAAGTCTGCTTTTTCTAGATGACACTCTTTACTCAATGCAGCACGTCTAACACTGGAGTTGAAAGCATTCAAACGATCAGAGAACTTTGAACCCGATTCTTAATCTGCGAGGGATTTCAGTCCAAGGAGACTTTGGAATTAAGATTAACAAGGTCAGAGTTTTGCTATGGAAAACTGTGTAACTTTGTGATAATACAGCTAAGAAAGTTCAAATTGAAAAGCTCTGCGAGAGAGTTAGGATTTAAGACAAAGTTCAAAGTTCGAACCACTGGCCGGCTTACAGAGTAGAAAACAAACTTTGACATCAATTTTTACGGTACAAGAACAGAATAAAAGACGTGTTTATTACAAAAATTCTTTAATATCTAGTTAAAACCAGAGATACTAATATTTATCGTTGTTTTCTTTTCTTGTAAAATCTGCATTGTCTCCGTGCAGACACTACGATTCTTATTACTTACAAGACCCATTTATAGAATGTCTATCATCACGATTACATATTGTGAATTTCACAGCCTGTACGCATATCATATAAACAAGTTCACACCAACTTCATAATTGTGTGATATATGATTTATTTTTAGAAGTGTGTGATACGTAACAATTACAGAATCGATGAACAGGGTTCAAACTCTGGTGGAACGATTTACTCTCCTTTAATACTTAATTTCTCTAGAGAAGTTATAAATCAACTTCCCTTTATCACCTATGGATATCTGTTGGTAACATGTATCCCAGTAATTTCATATTTGATCTTAGTGCATATACACTGCCACTATGGCACTTGGAGATACCATGAATGGGGAGTTAGTCGGTATAGCACATCGATAATTTAATGGGACACGAGAAACGTCACCATTCAGATTATAATAATTTATAAATGGCGAATATTCAAACAAGTGTGTTGAATCAATGACCTTAATTCCCTTACTATAAAGCTCTACGTTAATAATACCCACTTGCGTTGTTAAAAAGGAGAAAATAGAAAAATAATATTTTGATTGTCATTTATTTTTGATTCGTACATTCACTTGTACTTTTTTGTTTATATGCTATCATGTCACGAATTAATGTGTGTTGATTTGATTGTACACAGGATGATTCTTATATTTTACATCAAAATAACATCTAATAAAATTCTTGGTTTGTATTACATGACAACATGCATGATGACGAAAAACCGCAAATAACGGGAGAAAAGTTGCGCTGAAATAACAGATCTGAGGTGTTCGCTTGATAGACCACAGAAGAAAAAAAAATCTTGACGCCATTCTATGACTATTTGTTTCCTTTCTGACATGGGAAAGCCATTAAAAATGTACAACAGAGATTATAAAAAAAGCCCTGTGTTGCACTGTCATTTAGAAAGTAACTCACCTAAAAGAGGATACAAAAATATACAGAAAATATGGAGAAAGAAGTATACAGCATTGTCTGCGGCAAGCAAAGCAATTATAAACCAGAATTTTAAAAAAGAGCGTTGTTTTGGATTTGGAATTTATTTAGATGAATAGAAAAAAACAATAAAAACAATACCTCACCCCAAATGAAGACGTTACTGCTGAAATCGCACAATACCTCTGCCAGATTTCTACTAAAAAAATTACCTGAAGGAAAAAAAGAGGAACGTAAGTGATAAAATAAATACTATCATAAGAGAAACAGTCACGGCTATTTCTGGTACATATGGACCGAATAAATTTTAAGTTGAGACGAAGAAATTGAGTAAACGGCTACATCTTCAAACAGACATCATCTAACTAAACCGGCGGATGAAAGGGGGTTGGATTTTAGAAAGAACAACGCATATCAACAAAGACTCAAAGATTGGTTTGGAGGTGAAAGTAGAACAAAAATTACGTGGAGAAGCAAAAAAAGTAATTATTAAAAAAGCGAATAATTCAAAGATCGATGCACGTGATGAATCGATAGAATATAAAGTTACCACTAAAAACAATCATCTGTAAAAGAGATAAATAAATCAAAAGATCTTTGTTAATGGAGACAGGTTAAAGAGTTAATGATATAGAATTCAACAATACAGACAATAGAATCTACCAGAACAATGAAAGCAAATTTTCCAGACAGATAAATGAAGAAAAATGGAAGCACAGAACAACCGGATGCAACTGAACAATTTTCGTATTTTTATTTTTCGTAGGGGAAGGTTATATTAATAGAGAAAAGAACGCCAAAAAAAAAAGAAATATATGAGGTCAGAAACGTTCATGAAAGTGATATTATCATTGAAACCTTGATAAGCGCTTCAGGGAAAATTGTTAACTAGAAAGCGCTAAGCCACAATAGAATTGATATGTTGTGGTTCAGGAGATTCATACTTTATGAAAGACTAGTGCAACAATTGCATCAATACCTGAATAATTTATTCTTATACTTTACTAAGGCATACAGTAATAGTTAATGAAGAAAAAGATTACTCTAATCCATATATTACAAAAAATAACGATAGCAATTACAGACTTACAACTTGCCTGCTTACAATGTAAATAATGCTAACGGAACTATTTGCTGAATATCACTTAGTCATTTTTAAGTAATGGTAGGAATGCGCGAAAGAATCCAGCCGAATAATTATCCTATTATATCATTATTCGGTAAATTGTCAAAGTAAGAACTTAAAATAGATATTTCCTTTGTCATGAACAGATTGAAAAAAAAACAAAAACAAAAAAAACTAAGAGATTTTAGATTTCCCGAAGATGTTAGAACTGGTGTAGTTCGTAATAAAACCAACAGAAAATTTGAGAGAAGAACAATTTCTAACTGAAATCAGCGTAAAAGGCATTTTCCACTTAAGCTATATAACTAATTCACATTCTCTCTAGTACTGATTTCGTTCAGAAATTGCCGAAGAGTATTCAAATTCAATGGTAAATTTAAAAATAAAGATTAGTATAACCTTGTGTTCATAGCCACATAAAATTTATTCCATGAGTAGATATGACAGTATTTTTGTGCATGTACGGATGTATCTTCATGCGTCTTCTATATCAGGAAAGAAAGACAACACGAGTGATACAATTTGATAGAATTTTCCAGTTATGGGTTAATATTGATTCATTTAACAGCAATGAACATAGTCATTGGAAATCAGGAAGCAAGTATTAACGAGAAAATATGGTGTTGTAATCTGTATATTTTATAAGTTCTCTTATTCACGCTAAGCAGATTCTGACTATCGATATTTTTCTTCAAACCCAAATATTAGTTCAGAATTTTAGAAACAGTATTTGTGGCTCTTAAACGACAATACATAATAACCACTTTCAGTCTTTGGACGTCGTAAGAATGCTCATCCTAAAACTATTTTTTCAGTAACAACTTTATATTACTCTTCCTAATAACAATATTGCAAAACAGAACAAATTCTAGAATGGTACGAAGAACAACAATACAGAAGAAACTCCCGTTTACAAGAATTTCTCTTTCATAGATTCTTGAATTTAATCCTAATACTGTTTTCTTAACAAATATATTAATTCGTAAATGTAAAAAACGTTATTTAAAACGATAAGTTATGTGACTTTTGTAATATAGTAATTAATTCTAAAACAGCAAACATACGTTGTGGTATATTTATGAATTTTACTGATAACATTATAAAATTTTAAGCTGTTTGCTTATCTGGCCTTTTTTCCCTTATGTTACTTGAGGTGCAATCAACTACTTACAGTTTTGTAGCATTGTATAGTACAAATGGAATGAAATATTATCTCTTTGAAAATTCAAAATTTACATAAATACGGAACAATACAGTTAATACATTCAAATATCTTGATAAGCAGTTTGGAAATTTATCGAAACTTAATTGCATTTTAACAGTCTTAATCCATGCTAACGACTAAACGTCTATTATTATTCGCAATATTTTTCACCGTGTAAAGAAATTTTTAAGATTTCCTTTTTAATTATTGTTCAGTTATCTCATGAGACTTTCTTTTAATCGGATGAGCATTTAGTTATATTCCTGTCTTTTTGGTAACATTTATAATCCTTGGTTGGGTTCTTAAGGCTAAGTTATTATTACTTTTATACCTTGCTTACTAATTTTATAATCTTTTGTTTCGAGAATTACTTCCCTATCAGTTCCAGATTATGATAATCGGTTGAGACAGCAGGCGCAAAGCCTGGTAAGTGCATCGATTCTTTGGGGGTAGTTATTTAGCTATTGTTTGAAGGCATTCATTTTAAGATGATTGCTTTCAGATTGTGTGCGGATCTTTTTTCCTTAAGTCAATATTCTCGTTTAATATCTTAGCTTAGTATAATGTATTTTATTTCCCCGACTGATTGCTTCTTATCCAATGGCTTCTTGTCGTATACCATTCCACACAACCTGACAATTCCGATCATGTCGTTTTCAGTAATTGCTGTTCAAAGTTTCATTTCAAGTTAAGTAACAATGAATCCAATAATGAGTTGAATGGGTGACACATTATGTATTCTCTGTTACAGAAAAAATATTCAGTCCTTATGGAAGACTCAACTTTATTTTTTAGTAAAGAAAGAATGAAGAACGATAACTTACAATTTCACTGTTAGCTTCATGTGAGATGAATTTCATTAATATATTTTACAAGGAATTATTTGTGTATGTCTGTAAGATTTCGCAGCGCCTATTTGGAAAACTAGAGACAGATTTAACAATATACAAACGTTTTGTAACATAAAAATTCTGAAAACTTTTGCCTCTACTGAGCAATCATTTTTTTTACTTGACTTTGTTGTAATGAGATTAATCAATGAAAATTTTGAGATGAAGAGAAATATTTACTTATAAGATATATAGAACCTAAAAATGATTCAAATATGAGTGCAAATTACATAGAACAGACTTTCCAAGTGACAAGTCTAAATGCCTGTTATCGGCACTAGCATGGAATTTTTGCTATTCAAAAATGAATTTTATTTTGATTTTATTGCCGAGGAAGATTTATAGCCAAATATGAAAAATGCAAAATATTTTTTTAAAAAGATTTTGTTTATGTGCTTAAATCTTTGCCTTTATTATAAATTTAAACACTGAAGGAGAATTAGTTTATCATTCCGATAATCAATTATTTACAGTTTTCTAAAACAGT
Source organism: Acanthosepion lycidas (assembly GCA_963932145.1). Lineage (NCBI taxonomy): Eukaryota > Metazoa > Mollusca > Cephalopoda > Sepiida > Sepiidae > Acanthosepion > Acanthosepion lycidas. The sequence continues at coordinate 80,351,403 of OZ010573.1, read as the reverse complement.
TGCAATAGAGATATCGATTTATTAAGCGTAGCTTAGATGTGGCACAAGGCAGAGGTTAGTGGGAACACAATGAGCTTTTAACTCACAACTCAGTCGAAATTGATTTGGCAAGATATGCTTGTCAACCATTACACCACGTCGCGGTTTCCAAGACATAAATCGTATTTTTTAAAAAAATACTGTATTTTTATTTTTTAAATTATCTTTAACTTAAATTAAGAAATGCTGTAGTTTTATTTTAATCATTTGTCCCAGGCAAGACGATAATACCAAAAAGACCCAAGGGTTTGCAGAGAATGAAAACAACTTTAGTGAAAAGAAAGGACAATAAAAGAACAGTGTTCAGGAAGAAAGGAGACGGTGATTCGTGTTGCATGTAAGTTTAAAGATTGTAATTGGCAGAGAAGCAAAGTAAGCGGAAGCGAATTCCAGATATCATATTTATTAAATTTACAATAATAAATCAGGAACAAAATTATCCTTATACATTTACCAAATAAAACTGTACAAATTTATGTATATACTTTTTATTCGTGAATGATCATATACAAATCTCAATATGAATGCAAATGCAGGAACGTGTCTATAATTTAATTTCCAGTGTGCAATCATGCTACAGCGAGTATATTTTAAATGTTGACAATACAAAAGTTCATTTCTTTATAATCTTTCAATTCTAAAGAAGAATTTACTCTAAGTAGCACATAAAACATTCGTAATTAAAGTAGATAAACAAAAATAATTTGATATTTTCCCTTTGTTATACTTTGCTTTTATGTTTTAAATCTTGGAGTATTTTTTCAAAAATGATATTCCTGCAAGATATTTATAAGCCAAGGAATTGGTCATATACAAGGCTTCACTGGAATCATTCTAGTTTTATCAGAAAAAAAGACACATAAACACACGCATATGAACACAAATTCATTTTTATATGCTTAAACAGACATGAAATATGTTATAAATATATATTACGAGTCTCTTTACAAGCATCAAATATCAATATTGTTTTCCTTATGTCAGCAGATTAGAAGCGTGCAGTGGTTTGTATTTAGGTAGGAAAAGAAACAAAAAACAAAAAAAATCAACATAAGCAGTAAACGTTTACAAAGGAAAAAGAAACCTTTTTTTTTCCTTTTAGCGCCATCAAGGATTCAGAATAAAAGACAGATATAAAAGCAAAGTTTGTTATTAGAGAAAATGAGGGAGGCAAGGGAAGATAACCACTTCCAGGGAAAAAATGATAATCAAGGAAAGAAAATGTACAGAGAAGTTTTCTATATTCCGTATTGCCGTTGACAGAAGAATATATTGATATCGTCATTTTTTCTTATTTAGTTCATTGTTGTTATAGTTGGTAAGAGAAGGGACGAGCAATGGATAAGTGATTCAGTTAAATAGCTTTAGACGCGGAAGCAAACCAAACGGAAGCGGATACAATTTTGGGCACGCATGCGTAGTTCATTTACCGGCCCACTTATTGTTTCTCTTGTACCCGCCGGGCGGTGGACGTAAGGGTTGGCAATAGCTAGCAAAGTGGGAAAGGAAAAAAGTAAATAAATAATGATAAATAAGTAAACAAAAAAGGGAAGTGAGGTGAGTAAAAGAATGTCTGTCCGGATTGGCACACGTGCCTGTTTACAGCGATGCCGTTCAACCATTTGTTCCTGCTATTTTTATATCATTATTTAATTTGCACATACACGGGGGTTCCTCTTCTCCCCTCTTCTTATTTCCTGTCCCTAATTTAGTTCATATTTCAATTTTTTTTCTTTCTTTCTTTCTTTCTTTCTTTCTTATTCATTTTACTTTTTCTTCTTTCTTTCTATTTTTGGATCGTCATTACTGACGATTGTTCTCTCTTATTTTCCTTCTCTTCTCCCTACGCGCACTTATGTATCATTTATATTTATGTATTTGTTACTTCTTTTTTACATTCTATTTTCCTGTGCTTTATTTTTCTTTGATTTTGCTTCATCTGATCTCATTTATTTTTTATACTTTTACATTCTCTTTTTCCATCTGCTTTTATTTATAGTCGTTCTTTATTTTTTAGGGGGCATGTTTCTATCTTACTACCTGAGGCTATATTATTGCTTTCTACAAGTGGCTTTGCCATTTTTCTTTTTACTGACTTTACCACTGAATAGTTTCGCGCGCCCATATTATTGAATATTGATATTTTGTTATTTTTTCCCTCGTTCCATGAATGACAACATCCTCTTTGCATACTATTTTTTGAACATTTTTGTCTCTAGGTTTTCCAGCTTCCTGTAAACGCCTACACATGTCTGCGTAAGCAGACCTATGATACAGAGTGATCTATATATCAGCAAATAAAATATCTATGTACAATGTATCTCGTTCTCATATAATACACCTAGTGGTACACTTACATTCGCACATCTATGCAAGAAAGTATATAGACACATGAAAAGACACACGGTATCTTCATGGACCCATGTGCATCCAATAATAATCATACATGCATATAAATAGTGAGAGTAGCAATCATATAATTACAGAAATATGTGTGTACTCAGAAGCAAATGTTCATATCGACACATTTGCAAACATAGATATACACATACTTTCGTTCAATATATATATATATATATATATATATATATATATATATATATATATATATATATATAATCGATGTGAAAGAATATTTTAAACGTATACGTAACTTCCAGAATGATTAAGTAAACAAACCTGGTAAAAGTGAAAGCATAAGTAACTTCAATAGAATTTGCAATAATTTCATTAGGTAGGACTCTTTCTTTCTTTCTATCCTTCTTTCTTTCTTTCTTTCTTTCTTTCTTTCTTTCTTTTTTTGCATACAAGCCTGTGTATATTACATTTCCTTTACATCAACTTCTGTTTTATAATGTATAATTTGTTTTTCACTTTTTCTTCATTGATTTTATTATATTATTTCAGCCACCCATAGACGAATTCACATATGCAATAATCTACTTCATACACATATTAATCGCACACAACTTTCTAAGATTTATTTCATTATTAATATATATATATATATATATATATATATATATATATATATATATATATATATATATATATAATTGGTATCACCCCATGCAAGATGAGGACAAGGTGTGGACGAAATATGAACAGATACATTACTACTGAGCTAGAATAACAATAATTCAAAAGACAGAATATAACGATTGACATTGCATTTAAATTTTTGAAGATCAAAGTTGACTGGAAAGCAATAATCTGAAAGAGAGTTCCCCAAGCGAGAATTGCAATAAAATAAACTGTCGGCATAGAACTTACGATTACTTCTTCCCATTTCAACAATAAAATGATGAGATCTTGCCATTAATATAGTACTCTCTTTCTCTCTCTCCCCTCCCTTCTCTCTCTCTCTCTATATATATATATATATATATATATATATATATACATACACACATACATATATATACGCATATATATGTGTGTGTATATATATGTGTGTGTGTGTGTGTGTATGTATATGTATGTATAATGTCTGTGTGCGTGCACACGCGGACGAAGATAACTACAGCGTCAGTTAAATTAATCATATGAAATCTGGAACTCAGTAGAATTTAAAAATTCTAAATGAAGAAATTTTTTTTTTTAGCTTTCAGGAGATTAATATAATTTGGTCCCACACAAAATATTCCCAAAGAATTGCGATATAGACAATTATTGCTTACACTGCCACTAAGATTATTAATACCAAATGATAAATGATAATATCTATCTTACTATTAGCACTAATAAAGGCGTAGCTTCTAAACATGATTTACTCTGAAAAATGCATAGGCACAACAACTGTAGATATGGAAACGGTTAATTCAGCCACATCAGTAATGTCAATAAAGGTTTTCGTCCAGTATTTTTATCCGGTGTTGAGGTGATGGCATTAAGAGACTTCGAGACGAAATCAAATCATGGAATGTCATGAATTTGAAATCCTAGCAATTGATACGGCTTGATGGAAGTTCCCAGTACTCTTCAATCCAACACAAATTCATAATAATGTACTCTGAGGACAACAGACAATGAGGAATACACATGCATATTAATGCATACACTAATGATATGCACTTGCATTTATATATACCGTGGAACAGATTGCCTTAAATACAGGCAATACAACACTACACCATGTGTTAGATAAATAGTCGCTTGCATCTTTCTTCTGATTCACAAAATTCAAACGGTGTTTTTCTTAGTATTTTTCTCCATTTTGTTAAAATCCCTTTATTAAAAACAAAACGTAAAATGTAAAAACAGAACTAATAGGCAAGATATACAAATTAAAGACTAGGTTTCGAAAGAAGATATTTCACAAAAAAAAAAAAAAAAAAAAAAAAATGATGCTTATCAGAGCTACCATTAAGGAATATTCATATATTTTGAACTGTATATATTTTAATGATGCTATTATTACACTTAATAATACAGACAAAACAACGATCAGCACAGGACATTGAAAATCCATCTTAACGTAAGATTTGCAATGTTAAAACAACTCTGATCCTTGAATTGAATGAAACATGAATATATTCATCTTTATTAACCTTGTTTTTTATGTCAAATATAAGCACGTGACGCCAAATAAAGTTTTACAAACCCTAACACAATAAGAAATAATATTAAAATAAATTTCCATGAATATATTTATGTGAATTCTTTAAAAATTGAAAAATATTTCCAAGTCTTTTTTTTCCAGCAATCTATTGATTTGGGTGACTGTGAATAGTCAAAAATGAATAAACGATAGGGTCGTAATATGCTCCGGTGTGGATAATATAAAAATTAGCATTAACAGTGTAGCTAGTTGTTTATTTGGCACCTGACAGTAATGTGCTTAGAATGCAGGTGTTTCAAGCATAGACGCAGATTACAATGTATTACAGATGCATGTAATGCATGTAGGCGTATGATTTGTATGCACATGCATCCGTATCTATGGTAATAAAAATCATATGCAATATTTCCCGTACACAACTCTTCTACTTTCTCTTGTGACGAAATGAATTAATATATATATATATATATATATATATATATATATATATATATATATATATATATATATATATATATGTGTGTGTGTGTGTGTGTGTGTGTGTGTGTGTGTGTGTGTGTGTGTAATAGATTGAAGATCAGGAACATACATAATATCACTATCGGAGTGGGCTGATGGAAAATCCAACAGATAGTAACGCGTCTAATATATATATATATATATATATATATATATATATATATATGTCTCTGTGTGTGTGTGCGTGTGTGCGTGTGTGTGTAAAAATATATAGAAAATAGGAAAGAACTCGTTAGGTAATAATCCAAAGTTCTTTAGTATTTTTGTTATTATTTTTAAAAAATAGTGCTCGATACAAAAGCAGAGCATAAATATAATTATTTATTTAAAAATATGATTCCATCGCTATCTAAGAGTTCTCATGTTTCAAAACAAGAGCCGAAAACTTAAATATAATTATTTGAATTAAATTGAAGTTTTCGGCTCAAACTTATATATATATATCCTAGCAGCCCGTGCTTGATTCAAAAATCGTACGACTCATACAGCAATCGCTATCACTTGACTTAAAATATTTTTTGCCTTTCCTTGCCTTTAAAGGAGTGCCCTTTGCTGTGCTGATGTTGCTACATGCCTTACTTCTTGCCTATCTCACACTGCGAATTTTTTCTAATCTCTATACTAAACATTAAATATTAGACAATTTATATGTGCTGATCGGTGGTACATTATGTGAAGAAGACTGTTGGGCATTAACGGTTCTGTTAACAAATAATTCTACAGGCTATTGAGTACAAATAATATCTATCTATCTATCTATCTATCTATCTATCTATCTATCTATATATATATATATATATATATATATATATTATTACTATTATACATCCCACAAGCACACGTATAAATGTATGTTATTTTACATATTCTGAGGATGTGTTTCACGGAAACAAGCATTGGTATGAAAAATAATAATACATACGTCCCCATCTCTGTTTTGAAGAACTAGAAAATGCATTTTTCTCATCAATGTATTTTCATATAAGAATATTTCTGCTTACTTATACATAAACACATGCAATATATTTGCTTTAAGCACATATTGTCATTATTATTATATTGATACGACTAAATACATACATCTTTATATAAATACACACTCACATATACATCTATCTATCTATCTATCTATCTATCTATCTATCTATCTATATATATATATATATATATATATATATATATATATATATATCCCCCAAAGCACACACACACTCATGCACACGAACGTGTCTATGTATCCAGCGTGATGTGATACTCGGTGAGAAATCAGTAAGAAGGCCACAGCACAGCACGCAAACCCGATTTTAGTCGGGATTTTGACCGGAGAAAACCGAAGCAGCCATAACATCGTTAAGGTTTTACTGGGTCTTCCTCGTGAGAAGTCTTGATACTTACTCGGTGGAAACATAAGATGCCTGTCCGAAATGCCCACAAGGATCAGGAGGTCGGTCGACTTTGAGTAGAAAGAAGATGCGGCGACTCCGTGACGTTTTATCGGCCACTGAGGCCTTTAACCATAGCTGGAATTAGTCACGCACATATGACAGGTGGCCCTGTGGAATCTCTTTCCATCCAATCTTTGTCGGCGAGCGAAGAGGCAACTTAGGGGCGGTGAGTGTTTTCGGTGCAGCCAAATGGAAGACATTGTTTCATAAAGAAATCGCTAGGGTCAGAGACACTTGGTAAGCAGGCTAAGTCGTTAGCTATATAATGAAAGACAACGGAACGATAGGAGTGGTTATGTTAAGCGTTCACATCCGCGCTCAATTCTATGTATGTGTGTTTGAAACTATTCAAAATCAATGATACAATGTCATAAATAAAGATGAATAAATATAATCTGATAACTTAATCTCTACAAACTATCTGACGAAAGTCTTTTTTCTTGATTTCACAAATACACAGATCTAATAATGTGTCAGACGTAAAAGACTTCTTTGCATGGCAAAATATATATTTTTGAGTTATTATTTAAAACCCAATTTTAAGATTGTTCAAAAGATGACTACCTTCTGAAAAAATAAAAATATAAATCTTTATCATTCAAACACTGGAACCCATAGTAACTGCTAACAGATATTGCAATCCTGATTTTTCAAGCATAAGAACGTAGACATTTCTGCGGAACTATTGCACTGGAATTTCAGATTCCTTCCATGAAATTTATCATTCATTAAAAAAAGTCACATCTTATAAAATAATTCGTTATATATTTATACAACTTCTTCATTTACTTAAATTTGATTTTTAAATTTAACACGAACGGTTGCACACGAGTATTCCTAACACTTTATGGCTAATAGGTTAATCGTCAATATTTACTGAATTAGTCAAATAATTTGTAAAGCCAATCGATGTTCAAAATATTTTATTCTCCTTCTCTCTTTCTCTATCTCTCTATCTATCTATCTATCTATCTACATACATACATATATATACATACACACATACATACATACATACACACACACACACACACATATATATATATATATATACATATACACATATATATATATATATATATATATATATATATATTAGGTTGGGGCAAAAATAATGTCGGTTTTTGACGTATTTTTAACGTCAGAAACCGACATTATTTTTGCACCAACCTAATATATTATAAATACTATATTATAAATAAAATAAAATTCCTTAATCTCTTCCTTTTTATAATTAAACAGTACGAATCTAGAAAATTCTACGCCGGTTTTTAGAAGTAGACAGAAACAAGGTTTTCATCCCGCATTAAATATTTCATTAAGGTACATGGGGAAACAAAAAAAAAACTGTTTATTTCGCGCATGTACATGGTGAAACAATTTTTTATTTCCCGCATGCATTTTGTTTGTTTTTGATTGTCAACTGCATAGTATAGTAGAGTCAGTTGGGCACTGTTTGTGTGATAAGAATTTGGAAACGGTATGCAGTACTACTTGACATTCGGGCTGGAAGCTTCAATACGAACATTTCAGATTACTTGGGTGTCAATCTGAGGACAGTGCAGAGGATTCGCAAAGTGTTGTATGATTCTAATTGTGATTACGAAAGTGTTTGGTATGATCATTAATGATGGCGACGTTATTCTTCTATTCATCTCACAGGGCCTGAGACTCAACATGGATGCCCACATCAAGTGCCTTGAGGAGATAGTGCTGCCCCGGGTCAATAGGGTGGCTACGAGAAATTACTATATCTTGCAGCAGGAATCTGCATCATGACACACAAGAAGGAGAACCCAATTTATGCGATCATATCACCCCTTGCATCTGACCACCTATCTCCCCAGACTGTAACCACCTTCATTATTATGTGTGAGGCGAGAGACCAACAAAACATTTTATAATACCAAAGACGAACTGAAGGCAATGATTATGGAAGCAATTTAAAAGAAGGGTTGCAGGAAAGTCTAAAGTCGTTAGAAATCGTCTGGTGTCCGTGGTTGAAGCTAATGGCGATTTTATTGAATAAAACCCGATTTAGTATTTCAAGGTATTTTTGCGTAATTTTGGTAAATATATGTTAAAAAATTTTCATAGTATATATGAGAATTTACCCATCGCACCCTGTATAACCGTCCCTTTCATTCGAGTCATTTTTCATCAATCACAGAATTGGAAATCAATATTTATGCAAATCAAGATATAATTAAGTAAAAATAATAGTACGTAAAACTCACCATAGAAACCAGCAAAAACATCATTATCAACAATAATAACTAGAATTAACAATAAAACTAATAAAATAGGAACGCCACTACTGATAGCAGTTTCAAGAAATAAGTACATTCGGCGCACACTGAGAGAATAGAACATCACCTTCATCAATTTCCGTTTTTTTCTGTTTTTATAAATATGCTGACATTACCATAATTATTTAAAAATTTTAAAAATTCGTCATGGAAAATTAGACACGAACTGAAATGTAAATAAATAATACACTAGGAAGTTGAAAGTATTTAAAAAATATTTGATAAGTTTTAGATATCTTAAGAGAATCTGTGCCGATTGATCCACTAAAACTTCTGTGCTAAACCTTTTTGCATGAATTCTGAATATAACTTTAGAGTTTTAATTATGTAAGTGTTGAGATAGATTTTAGAGAGGAAGAAAAACGTAGCAAAAATTAAAATCCAATACTGACAGAAACCATCAGCAAAGAGAATTCAGGAGACAAAAATGAAGACAAAATAATCCAATCACGGTAGCGCGGAGGGCTTTTGAAACAGTAAACTATATATTTAGCGAAGACTTGTCTAAAAGGAGAGTGTTAGTTCTAAATGTCGCAATGCAAAAATAGATATGACTCTACAGTTTCACAGACGCGGAAAAAGATAATAGTAATTAAATAAGTGAAACAGACCCCCAAAATCTTCTACTGAGTGGGGGAGGGATCTACTTGACTAAGAGAAGATTAAAATATGTTTACACATTTGTACTAATTTGGGTGAGTCTTACCTGGAACATTTCACCAACCGCTTTTAGTACATAATACAGTAGGTATGGAATAAATAATATTTGATATATGTTTAGCATGTTTAATAAATATACATTTTTCATTTGAATAGTGATTGCCCACAACTGAAAATTAGTATCATAATTAACATCTTGTATCTATTAACAAGTGACAAATGAATATGAGTATAATGTTTATCATTTTTATAGTAAAATTATACTTCAGTTAATAGTATATTCTGTCCTTTTTATGATGATGATGTTAATGACGATGAAGAGAAAAGTAATCACTGCTACTGCAGTTGTGTTGACCGCAAATATAATGATTATGACGATTTCAAAGAAATATGCAAGGAGATCATTAACTTTATCACAAGAGGCTGCCTGTCATTTTTTATTCTCGCTCATTTTTGAAAGAACACTGGAAAACCTCTTGTGCCGGATGTGCCGTGTGATGAACCAATCAGAGATCAATTTTTTTTTTTTTTAGATATTGGCAAGAAATAAATGAGGGTAAAATTAAAAAATGATGACAGGGGAAACGATTGAAAAGAAAATGTGGAGATTTTTTGGAATGAAGAAAGCAATGTCTAGAGGCACGGGTAAAGAAAGATGGAGGGTGGGAGAAAATAAATAAATAAAAGAAAGAAAGAAAAGAAAAAAAATAGAAGAATAGTTGAAAAGCAAATAGAGTTAAAGAAAAGAGGAAACAAAAACGAAGAGGAAAAAATCAAAAGAAGAGATATAGGGATGCAGAAGAAAGAAGAAGAAGAAAATAGAATAAAAAAAGGAAAAACTGGCGAAAAAAAGGAATCATCAACTTCGCCTGGCCAAAACGATTAAACGAAAGCTTAATAATTGTGAATGAAAACGAACTGTCACATTTGTTTTTAACATGTTACTTCACTAGACTTCTTTCCTAGTTTATCATTATTTTCCTTCTCAGATTAAAAAGTCTATCGACATCTTATTTAAAATTAATTTTACTTGATTCTACTCTTTATTTATTTGCTTTTTTTATCATTCTAGCTTTTATACTTTTCTTAATTCTTTCATACTTTTATTACATTTTTCCCTTACATTTCTTTTTAACTTATTTATTTAGAAGTTTCTTGATTTTTTCTGGTTTTCCTTCTTCTATTTCTTTAAATCTTTTTCTTTCACAGTTTTTTACTTCTTTTTTCTTCGGATTTTTCTTGATCTTTCTTACGCTTTCATTTTTGCACATTCTATTTTCTTCCCCGTTCTTTTTTTTTTATCTTTCCACTGGGGACTAGACACCCACCACAACTCTCTTTTTTGGATTTTTTGTTCCCTCTCACCCTCCTTTCATCTTTCAGCGAAATACAATAAATTTAATTAATTTCACCTATTCATTGGCAGAAGAGAGAATTCGGCAGCGCACCCCCAAATTACAAGCATTAAATGAGAGTTTTATTTCCTCAGCATTTTAATTTGCCGTGTCGTCCCATTCCATCTGATCTGACAACCACCCCCTCCCAATGACGTCATACCCTGAAGTCTTGCTCGAGTTTCGAACCGAGTGGTAAGAGAAGCCGAATAAAGAAAAAGCGTATAAAAATGTTTTGTGTGGAATTTAGTATTCCCTTATGATAAATTACCGCTGTTTTCGTTCAAAAAAGAATTGCTGACATCCCAACCTCATTTGATTTTAGATTTATTTTCCTGTTTCTCATTATATTTGAGTAATAGTATTACTTACCATTTTGACTTTGGGGTTTATAGCAAATGCAATTCAGTTAGGAATAATCATTAATTAAATTTTATTATATTTCACTTCTTTGTTTATATTAAGAATAAAATACTGAATTTTGTATGTATTTTAATCTCATCTCGTTTATTATAATTACATTTAGTTTATAAAAAATAACCTTTTTTTTATTATGCTTGCCGACCAGTTTGATTTTACATTTTTAAATGACTAGTGATTTCTTTGTATAAAAAGAATGGAAATCTTTTATTCCCTTCTATATTTCTTTCTAAGCTACAATCAAGTTCATCCCACGGAAAATAGCTGTTTACAGGTTATTATTATTGAATTACAGGTATCATTCTATTTCCTAGTTTTTAACTGCTAAGAATTAACGAACAGATTATTTACAAGGGCAGAATGGCAAATAAAAACGCTCGACCCTGGAAAGACACTTTTATTAGTGAGCCTTCCAAATTTATTATTTATATACAAGGATTTGAGAAAACGATATAAACATTTGTATATACGAGAACAATGTTGCTGACTGTAATCTGACCATAATCTTGGTTAAAAATTCTACTTTAATAATTAATAACATAAGTGATAAAAACATAGATAAAAAGAAGAAGAAACTAAATGAAGTTAGCTAACCATATTAAAACATAATTTGAAGTTTAACATTTCAGCGTCCTTCTCTTTCGTGAAGATGTGTAATCACATAAATGTATGTATCACTTTAATCCGACGAAATCCTAAAAGACGAAACACGTCACACGAAAAAAATTTCCACTTTGTCATTGATTTTCCTCTGCAATAATTTATAATTAAAATTGTGTGTGTCTGTGTATATTGTTCATGGGTCTGGCGGTGTAAAACTTTCTGTATATGTATGTGTGGTTGACTATTTACATATTTATAAATGAATTTTAGACTTATATTTTAAACTTATAACAAGCCGAGATCTATGGAGATGATGGAGAATAGATGATGCAAAACAAGTAAACACCAGATTACAATAGACGTGAATAAAAAAAAATAACCGATGTATATGTAATTGTAATCATCATTTATATATGCGTTAAAACACCGTATGAAACCATAATCTGTTATAGTTAGACAACTAAGATCATACTGCCTACTTTTGAATATTAAGGTTTGTATATATACGATCAGTTGAAGTGATACGTTATGATTAGAACCTAATATTAACGCATTTCCTCGTCTGATAAACAGCTAGGCGAAACCCGATAAGCGATAGTAGCCTTTTTAAAAATATTATAGCGTCTCTGTACTTTTGTATGGTGATCACTTTTTCATTACTGTTCAATCCGTAAAAGTGTTTTACTTGGTTGTACGAAATTTAAAATAATGTGAAAAAGTAATATATATATATATATATATATATATATATATATATATATATATATACATATATACACACACACACACACACACACATATATATATATATATATATATATATTAGGTCACTGGCGTGCCACAAGTGGGAGTCAATATGCAGTTGAATAAACAATTTCATATAGTAATCTTGTTAATTCAGTAGCAGTAAAATGTTATTACAACTATAATCGACATTTAGATGGAACGATAAAAAGCTATATCTTGAAATATAACAGGTAGAATGTAGCAAATGAATCTAACTTAATGGATAATTCAAATATAGAAAAATAACAAAAATGAATTAAAATGACTAAAATAATACTCTTGGAAAACGTATACATGCAACTCTTCTCTCACAGTTATGGGTTAATTAGTAGGAACTGTATCACAAAATCATTACTATCTTCCAAAAATTCTGACAATCTAAAAATATTGTCTAACCTTAAATAACGTGCAAAAGGTAGATAAGCCGTAACAAATTAGATTACATTGAGGGAATGGAAACTTTTTTCTAAATATTTTAATAGGTAGTTTCTTTTGTCTTCTTATCTTTTACGAAATGTCCGTCTTTCTTTTTAAATTTCTCTTTCTGCTTCTCTTTTCTCAGCATTTCATATCATTTCACAGTGACGAACCTCTGGTCTAAAGGTAGACCATGAATATACGAACATGTGGGTGATAAATAAAATTTGTCAGGTTGGACATTTACCATAATCTGTACTTCATTGAACAAACATCAGAATAAGGAATTTTGTCGTGTCTGTATCTATATATGTATATGGACATATTGTGTGCATGTGTGTCTACCCATATATATATATATATATATATATATATATATATATATATATATATATATATATGTGTGTGTGTGTGTGTGTATGTGTGTGTGTGTGTGTTTGTATGTGTGCGTTTTGCGTTTGTTTATGTTTGCGTAAAGTATTCTGTTCTGATTTTTCCTGTGTCTATTTTGGGTTTATTTGGACGACTTTTACGCAGAGTATTGTTATCAGCTAACGATTTGCCTGAACAATCTTATGGAAGCTACAAAGTGAAATATATTTGTAAAAAATTGGATAAATTATTTTGGCCAAAATTATATTGACTTTATATTCCCGCCAAAATTATATAAAAGCGAAAATTAAGACCCCCCCCCTACAAAAAAAGAAAAGAGAAAGTGTAATTTTTGATGGTTTATTTGTTGATCGACGAATATCTCGAATGAAGATGATAAATGTTAGAATATATACAAGAGAAGTTAGAAAAATTGCTCCCAGCAAATACACAAAATAAATAATTTTCTTATTGGTTAGCCTAAAAATCAGTTATTGGAAGACTTTCTTTGAAGCCTTTACATAACCATTGTTGATAGTGATATAAATATTTAAGATTGGAATTCATCAATATACAGTTTCTATTTTTTATATTGAAAAATGACATTCAATTACAAGAAATACAATTCAAGATTCATCCAATTAAAAAGAAAATCATCAAAGAATGATTTACTTTTAAGAATACGCTCCGATGATTACGTTGGTAATAACTGATAATAACTGATGACACAGCTATTATAGCAGATGCAGAAAACCATACACACTATATTTCACAAGAAATCAGGGAAATTCATAGATAATAAAGAAAAGTATATCTGGAGGCCCATGATCGTCTCCGTCCGGAAGAGATATTGCATTAAAAAGATATATTGGATGACCTGTTATGAAAAATACAAATAAATTTTCCTATACTTTTGTATATACAATTGTGTCGGATTGAGATGAGCGCAGAAATTATCACGTAAACGTAATAATTTCTGCGCTTATCTGGCAAGGTATCAGGAGATTCATGAAATGCTTTATTTCTCTGAATTAATAGTTTTTTTTCTAGAGACGTACATAGATATAAAAAATTGCTAATTTTCTGTATTCCTGTGTTTGAATTTATTTCCAATAACTTCAATGATTTTAATTTCCATACAACCTAACCAAAGTGAATTAAAGTTAAAAAATATCATCGCATAAGCCAAATGCTTATAGAACATCGAAAGGAATAATTTTCCTGAAGGTTTTATATGAAAAGAAAGCGCGAAGATATTAGAGAATTCAGGAAGTGAAGACATGACAACAGCCCTAGTGACCAAGAAGCCTTATTGATGGAATGAAGTTAGTTGTATAGACGAAAAGGACAATTCGTTTGTAAAGTTGAGAATATGGCGAATTGATGAAGAATTTTGGTTACACTCTGGTTTTGACAGCTTCTTTAGTGTACTTTGAATAGGCAGTAAAGAGGCCAACGTTATCTAACGAATGACTAATAACATAGCCAGTCTACTGGTCGTCAATTGTAGATGTCACCACCGACCTTAAGTAATTTAATGGCCGGTCTCCGGAAAGTAAGTTCAGAGGTTCGTCACTGTGAAATGATATGAAATGCTGAGAAAAGAGAAGCACAAAGAGAAATTTAAAAAGAAAGACGGACATTTCGTAAAAGATAAGAAGACAGAAGAAACTATCTACGACAAGAAGCTTAAAGAGTAGAATGGTCAGAGAAAGAGAGAGAGAAAAAAGATTAAAGAGTAGAATGGTAAGAATGTGAAAAGTGAGAGAGAGAGAGGTGGGATAGAGAGAAAGAGAATGTAAAGGCAAATTTCTTTTGGGGAAACGATTTATCGAAAGGAAAATTGAATGGGGAAAGGAGAAAAAGGCAATATAGTGCCGATGAAAAAAGAAAGGTTGAAGAGTTAACGTAAATGTTAACATTCAGAAAGAAACGCTTCGTAAAAAGAATAACAAAATAAAATCAAAATAAATAGAAAAATGTGAAGGAAAGAGATAATAACAGAAGCGTAAATAGAAGAATATTTCATAAAGGCAAATGAACGAAAAAGGAATAAAAAGAAACAGAGCATCATGGGAAATATAGCGGAAAAAATGCAACGGAAATGTGTGAGTGCATGGAAATAAAAAGAAATGAAAAATTAAAAGATTGATTTCTTTTTTACGACTTATCAACCTTTGGCCGGTTATTTAAAACCACAAAATAGATTTGGATAGTAAGAATTTTTGAAATAGTAATGATCTAGCGCTACTAATACACTCATAGCTAGAGTGAGAGATGAGATTTCAAACCTTCCCCAAATGTATTTTGTGCGTAAGTGTATACAACTAACTCAGTTGGAACAGAAACTCAAATCTCCGTTTTCCAATTACGAAATCTTATCCATTAAACCAAGCCCCTATCCAAGCATCTAGTATTCACAATCGGCTATACATTTAGGTACTGACCAGGCTCGACGTTGCTTAACTTTGGTGATCATACGTTTCAACATGATGTGTCCATAAGCAAATATTTGTTGAAGATGCCTCGCCATATGACTGGAATAGTTGATTATTTACCATGTATACCAAAGGTCACTTTACGAGCCTTGGTAAAGTCGTGTTTCTAAATGCTGATCTTTTAGGTAGACAATTTCTCTTCACTTTAAACTCTAGTGTAACACAATATTTTAGGTTTCTTTGGTATTTGCAAACAGATAAGCTTAGCCGCATCATAGTAGGCGTTCTTACTATGAGTTCTATAGCAAGTAAGTTTTTAAGAAATGGATTTGATAGCCGTCTTACTCCTCCTACACTGGTTGATATTCAAAGTTAGAGACCCTAGTCTAATCCTTCGCTATTTGGGAGAAGAAATGTATTCATACCTTTCAAAAGGTGGACGTAACGGCCTCAAGTTGAATTTGAACCCAGCATACCAATCCTATTCTCCGTACGCTAATCACTACTCCATGCGCAAATACATAACATTTGTAATAATACAAATAAAAGAACTCTCATGCTAAAATAAAGAATATACATATATAAATGTATTTGTTAGGTGTGTACAAAACTTTCCACCCTTTCTTACAAAAAAAAAAAAATAAAATAACAAATGCTTTTCGAACCAGTTGTAGATTTCAAAAAATGGGCTCTTTATATTTTTGCACACACACACATACACACACATATATATATATATATATATATATATATATATATATATATATATATATATATATAAAGGGTACTATTTAAAATCTGTTATATTTATTGGGGGTAAGTATCAAGGATAAATAATTCGTAGATATAAACAGTGTGAATATAGACATCAACACTGCATAGTAACTGGAGGTTTCATGCCTTAAGTGATCATCATATCATCTTTGCACAAAAACATGCAAATAAAATTTAGTGAAGCTTCACGCATATAGCGTTTAAGCAATAGAAATAGATGTAGAACAGGATAACTGTCTCAGAATTCTCGGTATAAAGGTGACGGAATATAAGAGGTGAAATGACAAGATATCAGAAAAGGACAGCTAACAAATATGTAGAACAAAGAGCTAAAGAGAAAGTGAAATGAGTTTAATAATTGGTTGGACGAGTGTCTTCGATAAGAGAAAAGGAAAGAGAATGAAGAAGGTCAAGATGATGGTTAACGGGAAATCTTCTCACTGAAGCTTTTGTCATTGGCCACGTCATCTCGATTTGAGCTGGAGCCAGGCCATTCTCACCAAGGCGACACGAACAGATTCAGGAACATTATGAAACTTATTAACAGGTCTTCCAATGCTTCCCACCTTCACACTCAGTCTTGATTTCAACTTTGCCCGCAATATTAAATCCCTTTCTCTTTTCTATGTCATTAACATCTTTCTCCATTTTTTATAAGCCTTCCTTTATGGCGTTCTTCTATTTCGTATCTTTGATAAACTCCTCCGCTTCAACAGTCTCAACCTTCCACTCTTTACTTCGACCTTTTTAGCAATTTCAACTTCTGCTTCTATTAACCTTGTACACCACGTTCGGCAATTTCAAATTATCTTCGTTCTTAGTGTCTGTCAGGTTGTTTTTATTCCTGTCCGCATTTTTATACGATTTTACTGTATGATTTCTACATTTCTGTCTTGCAATCTTCTCTTTCCGATAATGATCGAAATTCAGGTTACATTTTTCACACACACACACATATACGTATATATATATATATATATATATATATATATATATATATATATATATATATATATATATATGAAAGTGTGAGTGTGCGTTCATACATCTACATCTATAAAACGATTCATTCATGTATATATGAGAAATATGCAATAGGTATTACAGTGTTGTAAAAAAAAACATTAATAGACAGATTGGAAATATCGACATTTTAGATGCAGCCAAATTAAGAAATATGATCTGACTTTCATTTGCGAACTATGTAATTAATGAAACAGTTGCTCACCTATCGTGAACTTCATTCTGTACGATGTATAAAAGTCACTTTAAAAGGATTAATTCGCTCATAACATTAATGACTTATACATGACGTATTACTATTCAAATTAAACTGAAGTCTTCTCCCAAAATACTATAATAAGAGTAATTTATAAATTCATAAAGAAATGTCTACATAGATTTGTTATTCTTTTAAATTTTGACTGTGTTCAGTTTGCACTAATAGTCTTGGGAAAGATATATTTCTCTTCCAAGATGTGTTTAAATGCACTCGGCTCTTTATTATACTTGGGTGAAAGTTGAGTCTATGAGAAAAACTACAATGAATTCAAACTGTGTAGAATGTAACAGGAATCCACCCCACTTTCTTTCCCAGGATTCGAAGGCAATTCATAGGTAATAAATAAAAAGGAAGCTGTAGAAAGCCGTATCTATCTTCGTATTGGAAGAACGCATCAATAAAAATGCTAGGTAATATAAGAAAATGGCGCATTATCAGAATTTTAAATTTATGTTTATTTTATAAATCATAAGAGGCAAAGTTTAAAATGAATCTCCTTCAAATTTATATAACAAAAACCTATTTCAGTATTTTATCATTAATGTTTAACTTAATTTCTTCGAAAATATTAAAGTTCGAAAACTTCCGTAAGAATTCAGTTAATGTTGGAAAGAGTACATATACTATACTATACTATACTGTACTAAACTCTCCCGTCGTATTCGATGCATGAGAGTACAACAACTCTTAGAATATGATTTGATTATAATGATGAAGGCACAAGTCTTCATCATTATAATCAAATTATATAGTAACTAATCATACGTTTTGGAAGAGATAAATACGGGAAAATGGTGCACATAATGTTCCACAAATTCAGCCCTCCTCAGGTTTTGAATTCAGAGTTGTCTCTATACTATAGGACCCAGTCTGTCTTGCTATTTACCAATATACTCTTTATGAGTAGAGGAGAAATGGATTCATAACTTTGTCAAGGGTATTTACATGCAAGTGAATGCAAAGAACTCAACTGGAATTCGGCTCCCTGAATCCTCAATCCGAGCCGCTATCCCTTACTTAACCGTATCCCAAAAGCTCCCAAAAAGCTAAATGTTTAAAATATAAAACAAATTGAGGAATTAATGCCAAAGTCGGCAGAGCTTACATTTCATAATATATAATTTATTATAATCCCATTAATACGATTATATCGAAATCTTCTACTCAGTGTTTAATGAATCAACTCAGTCGTCAGGCAGATAAAATATTTTTTCAACTGGTGATTGCATTGCCGCATGAAAGTAGCGGATTTTGATATTATTGTATTAATAATAATAATAATAATAATAATAATAATAATAATAATAATTATTATTATTATGTATATATATATATATATATATATATATATATATATATATATATATATATATATATATTATGATTAAAATTTTTGTCTTGGAGCAATGATTAGTAATCTAGACTCTTATATGATTACTATTGTTGTAAATTAGATCTTCATACATGAACGTAGCATATTATCACATTTTTAGTCTGTCTAATATGGTTGTGTATTTCCCACTGATATTAATGATCGGTAACCGAAACGAGGCAAAAAACCAAGAATGATGGTTTCTCAAGGCTCTTCCTATACTTCAAGAATGATTAATATTCTTATCCATATTTCCCTAGTTTAGTTTTGGGCAAGAGTAAAATACGCTTAGTAAATATAATAAATATATAAAGTTTGCCTCTTGGTCCTAACACGCAGTTCGTAATTTCCTGACATCTTAGAAATATCATATATTATGCTAATTGTTTTTATTCATGTAGTGGGAGTTTTAACGGATTGAGAATATAATAATATAGATATGTTAGAATAAATGAATGTTAAATAGGAACCTCCAAAAATCAGCATTAGAGATCTTCGTTGCTATCTGATTTCTAAATGATATAGAATTACGGATTGAAAAACCATTTTGTGTCACCCATCAAATAGGCCCACAGATAGCGGAATGATCATCTTGGCACTTATACGATGTGTGGCATATCGCAATATCATTAAAACGTTTGCTTTATTTTAGTTTTTTTTTTTTTTACTTAGAATTATGAAGCATCCTTATCAATTCTGATCCCAAAATTGATGGATTTGTTCGGCATTGTTCAATCAAAATGAAATCTCACTTTATCAAATACATAACGATTATTTGTTCTTAACGCTCTTCCACAGCGACAGAAATTCTGTAAAAATAAAAAGGAATAACAGAATGCGAAACAACTGTGGTTTCGGTATCACCTTCTGTCAGGCAAAATGCTGAGCGCTAAGTTCGTTTTGAAAACAAACTTTAGATTTTTGATTGATTAAAAACTAATATGCACATTAATCCTTCATACTGCCATTCAAACAAGATTGTTTTCCTTTGCAGGTCATTACTGCTTGCTGATCCTCCGATAAATCTTACAGAGGCTTAAATTCTCGTCTTATGGCTGTCATGTAAAGGGCAGTAATGACTTTTGCGTTGTCATTTTACAAACAAAAGGTTTCATTTTAGAATTTGATGCTTTTATGGGGAACAAAAAAAAAAAATTAAACTGTTTTGTTACAGTTAGCTCCTCATCTGTGTGCCTCGGGGTTATTATTTTGAGCACAAGATAAATATTGTTATTATTATTATTATTATAGATTATTATTGTTATCAGTATTAATAGTAGAAGTAGTAATAGTAGTAGTAGTTGCAGTAGTAATAGTGGTAACATTCAATAAGTTTTCACGTCAACAGTACATAGTGGCTTTTAGTGGAAACAAGTGGCACCAAGTCTCTTCAATACAGCACCATTCTCCTTAAAATTTATACCAATTTAAATAATGAGAAATATTTTAATAGACGATGGAGAAAATGACTCATAAATCTCAAAATGTACTGGAATAGCGGAGGTACCTTACAAAAACTAAACAAAATATTAAGAAAAAGGGAAATTTCATTAAAAATAAAGAAACTGTTGATTTGCTATATAATATCAATTTTACTATATAGCAGTGAATGATAGATGAAGAGATCAAGAAGCAACAGAGATGTGAATCTTGACAGTATGCTGTTGAGAATAACATGGACGCAGTAACGTGGACAATTTAAGGAAAATATAAACAAAAATATCAGCAAAGGTTTCTGAAATTTATGGGACACATAATGCGGAAAGATGGCTTGGAGAATTTGACACTCACAGCACATAAGGGGGAAACAGTGAGCACCCTAATTAACGTGCTTGTGTAAATGGATCGCAGAACAGAGATTTCTCCAATCACTCAAGTAATGATTGGTAAAATGTCTCCTTTACCTATCAGGATTTTTTTTTCATTATTTGATGAAATTTCTTCTATTTAAAAAAAAAATTCGTACTCTAGAGGAAGAGCGCCAAACTGGCAGATCTGAATCTTTTCCAATCAACCCGAGGGCTCCAACTACAACTGGAATAACTGATGTTTTCATGTGCCACATTTTTAAGATTTCCATTTCAAGATCTTTGTACATTGATATGTTTTTTTGAAGATTTTCAAATATACATTGCAATCTGTCAGGACTTCCATGTCAATAAGCAAGCACATTCTGTTCTTGTGGTCTTTATCACATTATCTGGACGATTAGGTTTGATTGTTCTATCTCTGTGTATTTAATGTCCCATAATGTTGTTACAGACCCTATATCTGTAACCGGGTCTTGGTGATATTCATACCAGTTTTTTGCAGTTTCCTTCCCGTAAAAGTTGCATATTTTCCAGTGCAAATATTGGCCCACTCTGTCATGCCGAGTTTTATATTCAGTGAGTACCAACATTGTACAACCTGATACAAGATGGTCAATTGTTTCCAGATATTTATCACAAAATCTGCATTTCGGGTTAACATAATATTTCAGTATGTCTTCTTGGTAATTTCTAGTTATTATTATTATTATTATTATTATTATTATTATTATTATTATTATTATTATTATTATTATTATTATTATTAATTCTGTAGATTTCCGTATTTATTCTTGATTATATGATCATTCAAGAAAAGTTCATTAGTATTTACAATAATCTACATAGATATAATTAAATGTGCTATCTTTCAATTAATTCATTAGAATTATCTTATACTCAAGATTGGGAAGATAAGTCGTAAGACAAGTCATTGAACTTTTATTTCGTTTATTAACTATAATTAATTATCTATTACCTTTTCTACCATTATCAATATTATAATTTTCCTAATGATAAAACTTATCAGATTAATTATGATTACTATTCGAGTCATTATTTTATCAATATTATCATTCGTTTTATTGATATCCCTCTCATTACGCAACAAAGATAATGATCAGCATCATTTACTATAAAATATATAATAAAAAATTCACTTTCATAATTCTTGCGAATTTCTTTCATTTCTCTTATATATAACACTTTTATGAGATATTATATCATTCTTATTGAATACATCATTTCAATTATAATTAATATATATATAACGCCTCCTGAATATATTTATTGATTTAAAAACTAATCTTACTTCCTAATGCGCATATTGTAGCCAATGTCTTTAGAAAAAAAGAGAAAAATATCTGACAATGCCTGGATTAAACAAAATAAAGACATACTTCTTGAACAGGAGGCCAATCAGCGACAACCATTTGTCTTTTAGGCATAAAATGGCCATCGATTTGAAAGGAAAACGTGTGGGCAAAGAAAAAGGAGTTAAATGTAATTAGGAAACAAAAGAGAAAATGTCTTTGCCATCGACTATTTTTGCGTTTACCCTGGTATAATGCTACATCCATGGGGGACAATAAATGTCTTCGTTCATTAATTCATTCTTATTAACCAGGCACTTTCATGTAACGCTCTTATTTTGTCATTCACCACTTCATTTCATTCATTCATTCATTTAATTATTCATACATTTGCTTGAAATTAATTCCAAGTGTTCAATCCTCCATCTGCTATTTTTCACCCACAAATTCTACATTTGCTTCTAACTTAACTTTGTAATAATAATAATAATAACTGGGTGAGCGTAACATAAGTAAAGAATACGAGAAATTGTCTAGTTTCAAATTTCCTTGATATTTATACATATATCTATATTATTATTATTATTATTATTATTATTATTATTATTATTAATTGCACGCTTGCTGTCTGATATAATCGTTTATCAAGTATTTTACCTGAAATTTGAAAGGAAAGGAGATACTCATAGAAAATTATTGAGTCTATTAGATTGTAACAGATTTTCTGTATATGTGAGATTATTCACGAGAACCTTGTATCTCTAGGAAGTGTGATGGGTACTCTAGGATTTTTCATAAAGTGTGCATCCGTATTCTTCCTAATTATTTTGAATGGTCCTATCAAAAAGTGTCGTTTTGTTTAAATTTCATACTGTTGCAATTTCTATTTGTATATTCATCGATACTGACAGTGTTAAATTCCTTTTAAGGAATTTTTTTTTATCGGGCATGATGATAATTTATATTGTGTATATTTTAAAATATTATTTTAAGCATAACTTGGAGAAGACCGACATACTGTCGAAATACTATTGAACATTGTTAAACAATATTTTCTTTTTCATAACATGCGCTCTTCCCTAATTACTGGAATAGCTACGTCAATCATTTTGTTGCCTTAATAATAATAATAATAATAATAATAATAATAATAATAATAATAATAATAATGTTATAACAGACATGGCTTCTCATCATGATTGGCGGTATTAACATGTACATGTTTTGTCTTCGTGAATTATGATAGGCTACAGAGTAAATATCCTCTTCAGTATCAAATATTCAGATCTTGTTGTTATTTACCAGACCTTTTACCAATTGCGCTTATCTCCTCGGAGCCGAAACAATGTTCATGCCTATTCATGAACAGAAGTAGTTACGGAGCATCATGGCCGGATGTCGAGAGAGTTTTTTAAGTTTCAAGTCTGAGGCAGCCAAGGTGATTTGGGAATCATAACTAGATATTTGGGTACACAGTCAATCGGTGATAGTCTGGTTGCCCAACGTCAGGCTATTTTCTATCTTGGCTCCGCTTGCATGTTTAGGCGCTGTTTTTATCAAAAACTTTCATCATATCGCGCTCATTTGGCTGTGATTCGCATGTTTTCTATACCGTTATCAAATTCGGTGTTATGATGAATAACTTCGTTTTCGTATATTTATACTCCAGTGTCAGTGTGCTTTTGCCGCACTCAGTAATAATAATAATAATAATAATAATAATAATAATAATAATAATAATACAAACAAGGTAAAATAAGAGGTGAAAATCAAGAGAGATCAAGACCTAAAAAAACAAACGATAAGTACCCAACTCATCTGTAAACCGAATGAAAAGAATTCTTTACATCGACTCATTACAGCCACAACAAACTGATTATTTACATTTGTACTTTTGTTCTCATCTCATTATTTTTTCGGTATTTCTCTTCTCCGGCCTTCTTCAGATGTTTTTAGATACGCACATCCTTCAGAGAATTTCAAACTGAATCCTTTATGTAATCTACGAGGGTAGATTGTTCTACACCCGCAATCCATATCTCATTTTGTTCTTATTTAGTACTGCTCAGTTATTGTTCACCCTGTTTTCACTGAGTTTAATCTATACTATCCAGACTAAATTCTAAATTCAAAATTACTATATTACACAAATCATAAATCAAGGCTTTAATCCGCAAGACGAGAAAAATATAATTCGTAGGTGAGCTGTTTTTAAGTAGACTATATTTTGAGTCTCTCTCTCTCACACACTCACACACACACACACTCTCTCCATCTCTCTCCCTCTCCCTCTCCTTAAATTGATAATTATATCTCGTCCTCGTGGTTTCTAACAACAGTAATTCATTCTGTTTCAAAATCGAATTTGGTATTCGCCGGAACGCAATTATTCAGCATTAAATTTTATCACCATTATCATTTACTGTTATACTTATTGTTGTTGTGGAGTTTTGTAATATTGCTATTATTAATGAAGCCACTAACACTATTATTGTAATGATAATAGAGTTGTTTCACAGTGTAAGTACACGTAGAAGCAAGAAAGGAACTTCAGTTTAGATATGTATATTTATTTATGCATATATATGCCTCAATGTTATGTTCGTATTTGCACAGCAAACCTTAATTTTACATGTATATACAATATGTTATCTACATGCATTTGTACCTTCATTTATTGTATATCTTTTCACCTTATTTTTAAATAAAGTCTTAAGAATCATGAAATCTGTTCTTGGTACACTGTTAGAATTGAGTAAATCAGTTTGTGTCGGCTTTATGGGAATTATCATGTTTCGCCTTCCGGTTCCTGGTCATATTCAGCTGATTCTGATGCGGTCTCAAGAACTGCTAAAATCGCGTTCTGCTCCATTTGGCAATCGTGTTCATGTCCATTAACTGAAGAAATAATGGTGATACCAGAACAACAGGCTGAATTAATGGCTACTTCTCTCGACTGATGGATGCTATCAACGAGATATACAAGACTTCACCAAAGACCCAGTTCGTTTGCATATTGCATGGTAACTTTCATCATTTAATTTTCTTTTCTTCATTTTTAATACCAGCGCATTTTATAATATTTCCTTATTCTTAAATTTTTGAGTTTTCATGCTATGTAGCTCTTACAAGCAAGAGGTGAATTAAAATCCTACATTATTAAAATAAAAATTTCTCATTGAGTCTTAATATATTAGCAACGTTTCAAACTGTTGCCTGTTGCTATAAACACGATTAAATTATTAAGACTTTATATGCATGCAGCTATAATGTTCACCTTTTAAGTGCTAAATAATAGAAAAGTTCAATATAAAGTTTTGAAGCTTTAATAATAAAATCAATGACGTATAATTATTAATAATAATAATTATACGTCATTGATTTTATTATGGACCCATACATGAAAAACAGAACTTACTTTTGTCTATTTAAGAAGGTTTTAGATAATTGCATTTAATATTTCTTTATGCCATTGACTTAAAATTTGAAGCACAAATTCTGTCATAGCACATTATTTTTTCTTGAAATTAAAACTAAAAGTTTTAAAAGATATATTGAAACAAAGATGATCCATAAGTATATCTATGATAATTTTTCCTGAGTTAAATAACATTCACCTAAAAATGGACATTCCTGAAAATATTAGAATTTACAACTACAGTCTTCATTGTACATTTGCATTTTAGTTTAGATTGAAATTTTGTCTACTATCCTAATATAAAATGGCTGTTTAACTCCTTTCTCTTGATTGCATATCAAATTAAAACCTCTCATTAAAACCCTAAGCCCAACGAAATTAGAACGCTGAAATGTATTCTGAAACAATAACCATAATTGGTTATATATTAACTATCCATTCATTACATCAGAATGTTGAATCACAATCAAACTTCATCCTTTCTCACGGATTATCAGATTTGTTGAGATTATGATTTTAATTATGATATTTTTCTCATTTTCTCAGAATAATATTAAAATATGAGTTTGAAAAATAATTTATTATTCTGTTACATCCGTTTGCTAATGGATCGAATTTTTGAAGAATTTCTCTTCTGTGAGGCCATTTATTATATAAATAAATTTCATAGATGGTTACCATAATCGGAATAAATTTCTATTTATCATTTGTTTCGGTTCCTTGTATTGATTTAAAACTAAAGTTTGATATTTAACAAAACTTACCAGATGTCAGTATATATGTGTATCTGAAGAAATTCTTTAAGCTTAACTTTCTCTAAAGTATAATTTGCCATCATTAGTTGGTATCACTGATGAAACTAGGACTTAAATATCCGTTGCTAATTATAATAATAAAGAAAAATTCCTGAACACATTAATGTAAGAAAAAATATTAATTTTACATAAATTATTAGCCTTCGTGTCATAAAATTTCGTTAGCTATCATTGAATATAAATTTCAGTCACATAGGTAAATTTACATTGATTATACTTACGAAATGTCGCTCATTGCGCATACGGTCGTGATCCCTTTTTTTTTTTATTAACCTTCTCTTAGGTAAGCGGATAAGGCAGGGATGATGAAAATCATTGATTGTTTCTATATCCGTTGTATGAACCTAGTAGTAAACACTTTATTGCAAAATTTTATCAGAAAGATAAAAAAAGAAACAATATTATTTAAAGAGTGGTGTAAATCAAAGTACATTCTTTAAATTTGATATGAACTTGCTTCGTCGTTATTTTACAAGAATTTGAATGCTCTTGGCTGCATGATTAAAATGTTATTCATATAAATGACAACGTACACACGCACACATACATAAATAGACACACGCACACTAACACTTCTGCTAAAAAAAGATGATTTAGACATTTGAATGATTCCAAAAGAAGCTACAGCTAATTTTATTCAATTTAATTTAATATTATTTACAATTGTTAAAAAGAATTAATCAGAATTTGTGGTTGGTGTATTCCATTTTTTTATTCTCTTTAGTTTTAAGTAATTCAAACTAATCTGGTATTTGCAAGAATTTTAGAAATAATGGCAAAATAAATATGAACAGAATTCGAGCAGGTAACAATACAGCAAACAGGCACCAGTAAAAAAGAGGAAGTCAAATAACATTGTGTATGCTCGCCTATCGTTTCGTTCACACTTCACCCCAGTCTTTTAAACAGGAGTAGATGTTAATCCTTTATTTCCTGTTAAAGATATGATTCCGGGTTCATTCTAAAGTCTGCTTCAGCACTGTACTCCCAACGTCTGCGCCTGAACGCTGAAATTTTATTCAATAACAATTTATTTCACTTTATTTTTTCTCTCCTCTACTAATAAGAGTAGATAGGTTCGCCTATTGTTTGGTTCACTCTCCTCTCCAGTCTTTTGAATCCAAGTAGATGTTTATCACTATTTTCCTGTTTAAGTTTGGGTTTTCATTTCATTCTAAAGTCTGATTCAGTTCTATATTCCGAACGCTTGTTCTATCCTAGGCTAATATAACATCAAACAGTAATCCTCTACATTGAGCGGCTCTTTGGTCTTGTATGAGGTTAACTTTAGAAAAAAATGTCTTAAAAATGTAAGTAAAAGACTAGTAATAAGACTATCATCATAAAGCATTTGCTGCTTCACTGTCTTTTGAACCTAAAGAGAAATATCTTAATAAACATATAAGATTGGATTTAGTTTCATGACTCAAACCTGGTTCTCACTGACGTGCTTTATGTACTATATTTGTTTCCTGAAAAGCATTTAAAAATAAACTATAATATTTGTGTTAATAAATTCAAAATAATATTAGCAAGCAACGATAACATTGGACATATAAAACTGACATGAGAGAAAGCGGAATGAAAGTGATCTATTTTTTACTCTATGTTCTTTAATTTTTCTCTAGAAGTGCGAATATTATCAATGAATTTTGACATAAAGAAATGAGTACAATTAGAGCGAACAGTGAAGTTCAACTCTAGTGATGATTTTTTCATTAAAATAAACAATTTATATTTTTATTTTTTTAAGTTCAACGTCATCATCATCATCATCATCATCATCATCATCATCATCATCATCTGTAGCATCACCAGTGTTCTTCATGCTTTTAGATATATATTCATTTCATGAATTTCCGACAAGCCCAGAATCTTACTTCATTGCTTCAGAATTTCCGGAAAAAAAGAACAATTAAAAGGAAAGATGTTATCAGTCGCGATTATTGTAGGAGAGTTAAAAGGAAAAATTGACAGCATCATAATCTGTTTCCCCTAACAGGCGCAAAGGATACATTTATTTAGCTTTTTTCATTTGTCCAACAGGTTCTATCGTTTTAAAATAATGACAATTTGAAACATGTATAAAACCGTTATTCCTGTTTTCTAAAAGATGAATACAATGTCGTATACATTAACGATGTCATATCGGGAATACACTTTATATTCTACACTCTTGAATACGTTAATGCAATAAAAGAAGTAATATTACGATTCCTTTTTTCCTTAAAATGTATATAGACTTGCAAATCTTAACTCTTTATTTCTCATAGCCCTTCATTCCCATGATTTCAGCCGCCTTTTTGTTGGTTTTAACGTTATTCTTTTCATTTTTTTTCACATCACAAACTATTTTCACTTTTCATTGAAACGACAGGATTTGCTGTCCCGTTTTCTTATTGCTTTTTATTGTTTATTTTCGATTTCCAGCTTCCAAGTTTTTTTCTACGTTCAGTCCTTCAAAATGACCCTTATTTTGGTGTGAAACATTTTTCCTTTCTGAGTTTTAAAGATTTTCTGCCTTCTTTCTCATTTGACCCGATTCACTTTTTTCTTCCCACTTCCTCTGATATATTGCTTTCATTCTCAATTCGTAGCCTCTCTATTTTTTGCATTCTTTTTCTTTGTAACATTCTATTCAAACTTTTCACTTTCCTGTTCCCTACCGATGGTCTTTTTGTCCCTTCTTCCTATTATATTTTTATTTCGCGCGTTTCCCTAAGGCCGCAACTATTGTCTTTCATTTTAGCGTTACACCTTATGTTTACTTGTAGCAAACAGAAGAGGCCTTTGTATTTTAAGTGTATTTCACCGCCTCCTGCACTCACCTTTCTTTTTGTCTTTCTTTCTTCTCCTTCTCTACCGCTAAGTCTCTATACATTGAACTGTATTTATTTACTTCTCAAAGCTATCTTATAGTTCCAGATACAAAGAAACACAGCATGCAATAAAATAGATAGGGATGAAAGGAGAATGAAAGAGGGTGTAAATGAAGGAAGAAGCAAAACATTGCAAAGTCAAGTGAGGAAGTAGATGAATGAACCGGTGAATAAGATCAAGAAAGTTTTTTTTTTTTTTTTTACCAGTTCAATGTATGAACAGTAAAATATTTCTTCATTGCTATCTCGATGAATGCTTCAGCCTGAGAATACAAACAATCGTCACACAACAGCAGTGGTAAAAGAACAACAACAACAACAACGGCAATAATAATAATAATAATGATAACAACAACAACAACAACAATAATAATAATGATAATAATAATAATAAGAAGAATAATGGTCAAATTTACAATGACGCAGAAAGGACATCAATCGAAGATACAAGAAATAAACTAACAAGTATCAAAAGATTGTGAACAAAAGTAAACGAAAAAATATATAAAAGAAAATATCACAAATAGAAAAATGTGAAAGGGAAAGAGAGAAATATAAAGGGAAAAATCAAGTTGAGTCGGAAGAGAGTAAACAGAAAAAGAAGAGGCAAAGAAATAAGAAAAAAGACAGCAAAAGTGAAACTTTAACGTTTTAGAACGATGAGAGAAAAAAAACAATAATAACAAACGCAGAATAAATGCGCCAACAACAAGAACAAAGTAATTAAATTACAAGGAAAAAAAAGCAACAACGAAGAAACACACTCGAATAAAAAAATAACAAGCAAGTATAGAAGAAGATTACAAAGGAACATACCTGCATCACGGCCGTCACCATCGACAGCAAACACTAAAAAATAACGTAAGAAGGAATCGAAATAGTGTATGAGATCCATATAAAACACAAAAAATATATTAAAAACATAAGAAAATATAAAAAAATAAACAATAAACATACACAAATTAAAAAAAAAATGGTAAAATAAAAAAATCTAAAAAAAAAATCAAAATAGTCGGGAGGGTTTGGTTGAAATAATGCTATCAGCTGTGGAAAGCGCATGGTAACGCCCGTCCACGCGTGAGTTGGCCGGACAATGTTAGGAAATCACGCGTGAACAGCGATCGTATGCCGCCGCCATCTTCACAACCACAGAGACACATTGAGGGATCGGAACGTGGCAGGCATTGAATTTGACGCCTTTGTGACAGTGGGAGGGACTACATTTTATTCGTCGAGGAGCCTTTTGAATTGGCCGGACCGTAAACGGGCGGCAAAGACCATCCGCTCACAAGCTGCCGTTAGTTGGACGCGCAAAGATTTCACATTTCTATAAGATCAAGACGTTTGAAGCATCCATATTTTTTAGTGCATTTTTTTGCAAACCAATCCCTTCTATGCAGAGGTTTTGTCTCTTGTATTTTGATTTATACACTATGCGTGCCTGTTTATATATGTGAATATATATGTATACCTACATATGCGCTGTTCTGTTCGGGCTATCACTGTGTATAAACACTATAATATATACATATGCATGCATAATTTTGTTTCATATAGTTATATAAAGGCATACATGGGTACGCGTGTGTATGTAACCTAAACATTTTCAAACGAACACATAAAGTATATGTACGTATCCATATATAGAGACGCTTTAAACATATATGAGTGTTTGAATACGTCTATATTTATCTTGGAAATAAAGGCATACATATAATAATTACCGATTTAAAGAATATATGATTGTATGCAGGTAAGTACGTTATATTTTTGTGAATGTGTTTGAATTGCATGCAAATGTGGATGCTGTGATGTAGTATCTATGAATTTGTGCCTGTATATTTCCAGTGTGCTAAGATGCGTTTATATAGGTTGATACGTCTCTGCCCAACGACACTTAGGTATGTGTTTTGTCGTGACTGTCGAAGCATAAACCTTTTTTATTCTCTGATATTCATCTTCGACGGTGTTTTTTTTTTTTTTTTTTAATTTATCACAGTTGGAAAAAAAAGGTAAATATAATAAAATAAAGATGAAAGAAATTCCAAGAAAACCAAAATATGGAAGATCAATAGAGCAGAGAAAGTTCTTATTATTTCGGTGGTTGCATAGCAATGATACAAAATCATGCACACTCAGCTCATCTATGATACATACTTGCATGCGGATATATTCACACAAGGGACACCGCTGTAAATTGCATTCATACAAACGAAAAGTATAGGTAGACAAATATGAATGCTATACATACGTACATGCATATATATATATATATATATATATATATATATATATATATATATATATATATATATATATATATATATATATATGATAAAATAATATATGCAAACACAATGACACATGGCACATTTCACTGTATATATCGGTGTCAAGTTAGCCTCCGTTGTGCATATAGCATTCAATTCGAAGTAAAGATTTGATTTCGACTACTGAACCACCGCGCATCCTTAGCTCTATTCTAACAAAGGCGCTATAAGATAGGAGAAAATGCTTTCGCTGAACTTTGATGCGTAAAGAATATCAGATCAAAAAGCAGATCAAAACACTTGCACACAGAAAAAAAAAGCAATACAGACATCTTAACTATCACACGTTCATGTATACGCTTACGTACATATGAATACACACACAAAACTCTAAGCACACAAAGACATTTATTCACACACATACACACACACAGAGATTATTCCTTTAAACGTTATTTTTAATGGATACCCATTTTTGGGTAGAAGCTGCGTTCATTTATTAAACCGTATATTTATTTTTGTTTACCGGCCTAAATACACGAGAAATCTTATTAAAGAAAAGGATGAGTTCCTTAGGTATTCCTTTGGTAAAACGGGCATTCGACTCAGAAAGGTTCTTGCCAAGAACAGCTACTTTTGGGAGCAGACTCTTCAGTGAATGCGTCCCGGACCACTTCAATCTTAACGTCTTTAAGACTCGGGTTACGGTTATATATCCGTCATATCCTCATAATCTTCACTTCCTACTTTCATATCAAACACATCATTCTGTAACCCTCTATTTTGAGCTGCAAATTTTGGGAAGTATACTGGACAAATTTTAATTAAAAAATCTATCACACGCCGCACACACACACATATGCGTGTATGTATGTATGTATGTTCGTGTGTGCATGTACGTGAATGTGTGTGTGTATCAATACCAATAAACGCAATAGATGATACCACTGGTGGGAATCAACAGTCCGTATAGAAATTTCTA
This sequence comes from Acanthosepion lycidas, assembly GCA_963932145.1. Classification (NCBI taxonomy): domain Eukaryota; kingdom Metazoa; phylum Mollusca; class Cephalopoda; order Sepiida; family Sepiidae; genus Acanthosepion; species Acanthosepion lycidas. The sequence continues at coordinate 80,318,527 of OZ010573.1, read as the reverse complement.
TCCTCAAGCTTCGTTCTCGACTAATTGATTGTAGTACACTTGGGAATATGCACAGTGTTATCACAAAGGCTAGAAAGGGTAGCGATAAATGTCTACATACATTTTGAAACTTCGACGAAATTTTAGAGTAGCACCAAATATAAATGAAAAGCTAAGTGTCTCAATAAAAAGCGGGTTCTCTTAAATTCAAATGTGAAATCACTGGGGTTGTATTTTGAGAAACGACTGGGGTTAGTTAATTTTCATTACCCCTCGTATTTAAGTTTTAATGTTATTCATTAATAGAAACTTTTATGCATTTTTCAATGCAAATTACTTGAACAGAGCTTCTTATTAGAACAGATTAATATATTCAACTTACATATTTTTGAATTTCCTCCTGTTACTTATTTGTAAATGAATATATATTTATATAAAGGTACATTTGCGAGGACATAGAGATATGACCATGTATAATTAAAATCAAACTTATTCATCACAGAACATATTTTCAAATATTTTACGAGTAAAAATCAACCTCAGTTTTAACTGACCGTAAATAGTGACACCAACAAAAAACAAAATCCTTAAGAAAATACAGAGCTTATATTTCTTTATTAGGAATAAGTATTTGTAAAGTATATAACGCTTTCTTTGGAACAACGATAGCAAAATATCTGAGTAAATTACCAATTTGTTAATACCATTTAGAGATAGGCTTAGTTTGGTTTATATTGTTTTATGGCATATCAACCTCATTGGGTTATTTAATGCAGACTAGTTTTTTTAGGTAGATTCGTATGATAAGAGTATATATTCATTGTAAGAAATCAGTTTGTAGATTAGGTTGAATTGACATATTTTCGTAAAGAGGGATTTTGTCGAGAGTCTGGTTTAGATTTATTACTGGTAATATTTTTTTCAAAAATGTATTGCTGCTATTTTTACTATAAAAATGTATTTTTATACTTTCATAATGTTTTGACCGAAGTTTAGGAATTAACAATTTGACGATAGCTGGGAATCTAACAGGTGCTACGACTCTGGGTCAGCGTAGAACTTGGAACATCAGTAATTGAGAGGTGGTTCCATATTCCTCAAAAGCTTCTGATCCCTTGCTGCCGGATTTTAGAGATAGGGATGTTCGCCTGATCAATAGAGAGGTTTTAACACTTTACTAAGATGTTTGCACCAGAAAAAAATACAATATAGCTATCAAAACCTATGCTTAAAATATAGTTATAGAGATAGAAATGTGAGAAAAATAGCTACATCGACTCCAGAGGTGGTTTGTTAAAAAGAAAACTAGACAACATGCAATTACTATGGGAGAAAAGAAAGTATAGCCGATGTGGTTTCTATTTTTATTTATTTTATTTATTTTATCAACCTATTATCTTTGATTTCTGCTTTATTCATTCTTTCTCCAGATGGTCATTTTCTTGTTTACAAATATTTCTCTATCTTATTTTATTTAGGCCACAATTTTCTTTCTGTAATCATTCCTTGAATTCGAATGGCATTTTCATTCCTTCTTTCCTTCAAACTTTTCAATACAAATTCAGCTAATCATTCTTCCACTTGACATTAATTCCAGTGGCACGTCTTTAAAATTTCGCTAGATCAGGATGATCCAACATCACACATCTTGGATAAAGCAAAAACATTTAGGGTGAAGAAAACTAATAAAATATCTATTTAGTGTTGCTTAAACACATATCGCATTATCGCTGATGACTGGCAGCTGTTTTCACAGGTTTCCATGTGATTTCTTAGCAATGCGTAAAGGCAACACAAATTTAGCAAGAGCAATGTTATTATATAATCATTACTTTGCAAATAATTACACTAAGATGCTTACTTTCTGCTCCTTACTAGTTTCCCTTCATATCAACGATGATTGGGCCAAAGTTTTTTCCTAATAGGAAGCATTTTATATAATTATAGTTGTAAGTATAGAATTATGTGTAATGTTGAGCAGAAAGTGGTTGCTGGATGAACGGAATAAGTTTATGTATTTTCATCATTTGATATAATTTAAAAGTTCATTAAGCAAGGAAAAAGACAAAGTTGATGAGAGAAAAAGAGTGAAAAGAAGCAAGTGTAAAATAAACTGCGAAATATTGGGAAAAGCATGAAATTAATTTAAAAATGCAATGTTCGAAGTGCGTTTCGCTGAAACAATATTGAGCTACAATAAAACACAAATTTCAAAAGATTTTAAAATACATTTCTAACCTAAACGATATTTGTCAAAATCCGGATCTGAGGTTCACTGATTTATGTATTTTTAGGATTAGATCATGTTCAATAGGCATTTAGAGATCATGTTCAATAGGCATTCAGAGATCATGTACTTAACTGCCTGCTACCAACATTATTTATATCGTCAGTGTTATGAAACAAACACGACACATAAACTCATATTTTGTTTATTATCATAATGCTGAAATGTTTATATATTAATATACAACTATATATATATATATATATATATATATATATATATATATATATATATATATATATATATATATATATATATATATATATATATATTATGTATATATTTCTCATTAAAATAAAAGTTATATTTATGGGTAGGCGTGATTTTGCAAACATTACTGGGTTTTTTAACAGTGAAATTAATGTATGTCGGCTTCGAGATCAAGAAAATATCGAACCAATGGGTATAGATAGAAAGAAGTGCAGTCAAAAATTCGAATACCGTTTATGGTATTCAACTTAGTGTCAGATGTTTTATATAAAATTCAGGTAGGGCATTACCTGAGAATCTGTACACTGTTCTAAAAAAATATGGCTTTGAATATGAAAATAAACGTTTAAACAAACGATAGCCTTGGAAGACTTTCCAACCGAATCGAACAGCTGAAGATTCCTGATTGTTATCAGAAATAATTAATGCGAACATCGCGGGCATTGCATCCGAATGATCAACTTAATGTTGATTTCTATTTATATAACACATACGACCATTGAAATCTATTGGAACATCGTCCCCTATTGAAAAACCACGTACATTGATTCATCGATTACTGGGTGCATGCGTGTACATAGTAGGAAACAATCAATATAGTGATGACTATGGCGTGAATACGAAATGAACCATGATAAAGTAGCTTTTTGAGAGTCTGAATTTTCAATAAAAAAAAAAGACTCAGGCAGAGAAACGGGTCTACAAAAAGTATAAAACAGCATTATGATTTCAACTGTGCATAAAACTTGACATGAATTAATAATGTTAAACGTAACTTATTCTTTACTTATTTAAATACATAATAATGTAGAAACATTTTTCTTTTTGTCAGCATACACGCATATATGCATGTGAGCGCGTGCGTACGGGATTGGTTGCTAAATATGCCTTCTGTTTCATGTTAGTAACGAAGTCTTACATGAAAGTGCTTACAAAAGCATTATGGCATTTAATTACTCCCTCCGAAAACATGCAACCACTGATATTCATCCACGCTTGCTTTAACATTCAAAGAGACCTAAACGTGGATATGAGCATAGTTATGATTCAGCAATGGCGACATTGATGTATACGAAAAACAAAAAAGTTCGCAGTCTGGTATTTCGTCTCTTGTTAATCACTGGCGAAATGCACAGCCAGCGATGTTTGAAGTGGAGCTGAAAATGGGTCCTAACCAAAGGTGTTTATTGTGCTCACTGTAGGTTTTGTAAATTCTGTTAAAATATATAGAAAGCGGAAAAGTTTTTTTTTAGTCTGGGCCTATTTCCAAAATCTGATCAAGTGTATTCACAGTCTGGCTGAAAACCTTTCAATATTTCCTGGCTACATAAACTCTCACCAAGCAAGCACACGCACACGCGCACACGCACACGCACACACACACAAATATAAATGTAATAATGTAAATAAGTAAATGTTCATTTATTTTGTTTCTACTTTGTGTTTCACGGAATTAAATCCAATCACCAGATTTGATCGTAAAATTGAGATTATTTTTATAAGCTTAATGTTTTAATCAAGTCTCTTGAAGAATGCGTGCAATTCTGCAACACTCAGGGTCAAAATAAAGGAACATCTAATTTCAGTTATTTAGTTATCGAATTATTATTATTATTATTATTATTATTATTATTATTATCGAAATATTATTATCGAAATATTATTTAAAATAATTATAATGATATATATATATATATATATATATACACACACACACACATACATATATATATATATATATATATATATATATATATATATATATATATATATATATATATATATTTAATTGACTATCATCTATTTCATATTCATATGGCGGATTATAATCAGTAAGGGAAGGATGTTCATTTTTGTTTCGATTTAAAGAAAAGAGGGCTATTAACAAAAAAATTAAATGCATAACTCTCTTCTCAGAATATGAGCTGTGCTTGTTAAAACAATTTTTGAGATTTTCAGGAGATATCGACTACCAAGGATTTTGCTATTTCATTGTTGAGTTCCTTCCTTCACACCTAAAGCTCCAACCACAACAGAAACAGTTTTAGTTCTTAAGTACCACATTTCTCCATTGTCATATTCAGGTTTTTGCATTTACTTTGTTATTCAAAACCCTTCACAGAGATGTTTTTTCTCATTTGGTACACTTGTGTTAATCAGCGTGAAAACGTTTCCTTTTCTCTCTTTGATAATAATGTCTGGGCGATTTGCTTGTATGTATTGATATAAAAATTCCAGAGGGTTCTGACATCTGCCCTCTCAACTAAAGATTCATGATAGAGTTCATGCATCAACTGTTTTCATCCCGTTGTGATGACAGATCTTCCAGTGCAGATATTGACCTATCTTGTCATAACGGATTTTGTACTCATCGGGTGAGAGTATTGACCATTCTGAGATATGGTGAGGAATAGTTTGAATGTATTGGTTACAGAACATACATTTCGGGGCTGTACTATTAGGTTGGTGCAAAAATAATGACGTAATAATGTCGTTTTTTGACTTATTTTTAACGTCAAAAAACGACATTATTACGTCATTATTTTTGCACCAACCTAATATTATGCATGGAAGAGTAATGGAAAACGGCTCGGATTAAGAAATCGGAGAGCCAAGTTCGAATTCCAGTCGAATCCATTACATTCATTTACATGAGAAAAGGTATGAAAGGTATGAATCCTCTTTATTCTCCCCGCTCGCAATGAGTAAATAGCAGGAAAGAACAGGTTCTAAAAACTTGGATGGCAACTGGTCTACGGCAGAAAGTAAATGGCAAACCTACTGCGGGAAAAAATATCTGCATCGTCAATCATGTATCCATTTGATTCTATGTTTCTTCTATTTGGTCATAATAATAATAATAATAATAATAATAATAATAATAATAATAATAGTAACAATTATTATTATTATTATTATTATGTAGGTTTTATTTCTCGATATCGGGCATTATATTTGCAATAACAGTTTCTTCTTCCATAAATACCCTAGCCGGCTTTCATAAATACCCTGGCCGACTGCTTTTTGGTGAAATAAAATCTTTTTTCCGTGACATATATATATATATATATATATATATATATATATATATATATATATATATATATATTAATGAAGGTAAAGAAATTAATAAAAATATTGGTTGGCGATATACAGACACAATCAAGACATTAATAATAACGAGTAGAGAGGTAAATTTGGAACGCGATTAAAATAAATTTTAATTGTAAATAAATTCACGCGCTATAGATATTAAAATCAGACGCTTTAAAGAACCAGCGTTTTTGGGACCTAGTAGGCTCCCGATTTATTCTAATTTGCCTTGGCTTGGCAGGAGGTGTCAGCTGCTGTTTGACAGAATTTCATCTTGTATTGCGTACTGTTTTTCAAACAAAATCCACGTTCCCTTCCTTTAGTAAGGATCATTTGTCCCATTCTCAGAAAAGTTTAGTTGTATACAAATTCAAATGTCGATATGAACAGGTATACATAGGACAAACCAATCAGAGGTTGGAGACGCAGATTACGCAACATGTACCTGCTTAATTGCGTTCAAGTAGTCAAAGCACTATATGAAGAACTACTCGAACAGTTCACGACTCGATTATGCCGCCGAGAATGAAGACAAATTTTTCCATTCTACATAGCGCTCGCTCGGTTTACCATCTCAGAGTCCTCGATATCAAATTTTACAAGCCGAGCCTATGCAAACAAAAGAAATATTTCATGCTCTCCTTACGGTTAATTGAGTGACTGTGAGTTTCTTTTTTTCTATTTTATACTCTATTGGAACTTCACAATTATTTTTTTATTAGTGAATTTAGTTACAATTAAAATTTATTTTAATCGCGTTCCAGATTTCCCTCCTCACTCGTTATTATTATTAGTGTGCCGTGATTGTGTCTGTATAACGAATACCTTTTGAAAAAAGCTTTGGCCGAAAAGACCCTAAAGGTAAATAATGACATCTATTTTGTTCAAGTCTATGTTCTATTTCTGTGGGTGCAAGTCCTTGCACACACACACACACACACACACACACACACACACACACACACACACACACACACACACACACACACACACACACACAGATATATATATATATATATATATATATATATATATATATATATATATTGGAAAAGAGAACGCGATCTCCACAGTGAGTAGGAGTTTCTATGCCGAGTGCACAGTCAGTTCGTGCCAAAAATGGGTAAACTTCATTGGATGACTTCCAAAGAAATAAACTGCTACCATTTATCAATTTGATTTCAGAACACCAGTGATTATGCTTCAATGTTTGAGGAAATTTAACGATCAGCCTGTGCAAATATAAAATACGAAAATCGTGCTAAGGACAAATATACCCGGGAATTATGCCTGTAAACTAATTCTTTCTGTTTATACCACCATATATTTATACTTAGAAACACAAAATAAACAGGTGAAAAGACATGTACGTTGACCTCTTCTCTTAATTCACGAGGTTGAATTAAGAAATATTTGGACACAGTAATCAAGCCGCATATTGATTTGAAATTATTACCCTCTAATATTCTGTGATTCTTAGTGAATATATTGACAAGTAAAAAAAAAAGTTAATCTCGAAAATTCAATATTTTTTATGTGAAACATACCCCATAATGTGCATTGTGATGTAATAGATATCGGCTCGTAATAATAAAAAAAGCCGAGTTCAAATTCCAGTCCGGTCTGTTACGTTCACATACGCACAAATACCCTTGGCAAAGGTATGAATCAATCTCTTCATCTTCTCCCCCAGCTGTAGTTTGTGCTGCAGGACAGTTCTATAGCCTTTGTTGGCCACCAGTTTACCACAGAAAGAAATGGGAACCTACTGCGGGAAAATCTTCTTCCTAGTCAGTCATGAATCGAAAGAGCCTTCATCACTCAAGAGTATAGCACTTAATTGACTGAAAACCGGGACATTTATATGGATGCCATGCATCGCGCCTTACTCGTTCAGCATTATCTAAACTGTCAACCGCTTTCTCAAATCATTGATTGAAAATAGCTTTGACCGACTGTATGTCTTGGCGAAGACTACACTTCTTCGAACCGGTTGAATTGGCGATATAGAATCGCAAACAAACACTTTACTAGATGGCAGTACTCGCTTGAGGATTTTCAACAAAAACAACAACTAAAATAGATATCGCATGTAACTCGAAGGGAAAATAATGACATAATCACGATGTTGACGTTCTGCACTGCATATAACGTAAAGGTAGGGAGGAAACTCCCATCAGTATTGAAAAGCAGAAACAGCGATGACAACTACTAGATTGAGAAAAATATTTTCCCGAAAAAATGTTTTATGAGAATGCTTTTATAAATTTCAACCGAGTGGTACCGGCTACTCGATAAATGAATGCCAAATGTTTCCTTATAAGGAAATATCTTAATTAACATAACCATTTATCTATCATATGTCGATAATCCTTTTGTATTTTGCTTTGAAATATTTCTCGTTGTGTTCTTTTATTTGCGAGTTAGTGTTGTGAAAGCTGACGGAATAATACGAATTTTTTTACGGGTATTTAAAAACACAATATTGAAACTTAATCTCGAAATGACATTCTTAAATTATTTCCTAAATTCTATGAACTTGCTTTCAGTGCTTATTATTAAATTCGAGGAAAAGTTGAACAATAAGAAGATTGCATCAGAAAAGAATTTACAAAATGGCTTCATCAATTTTTCATCAGTTATTTTGATATTGTTAAAACCTTTTTATTACTAAATTAGCTTCAAAAGAGAAGCCATGACGTCTATATCCTTCGTACTTGAACTGCATGCAACATTGTTTGACTGATTGCCATCTAAGTATTTGTTTATTTCAATTCAATATTAGATTCCATTTTAGATGGGTATTCAAATCATTATTCTTTTCTAAAATTAACAGTAATTTCTTTATTCTTTATGAGATTTTATTATGCAACTCAATATTTTTACAATAAAATTTGTATAAAAGTTGATCTTGGTAATCGTTTCAGGCAATAATTATATTCATATAACAAATGTTTTGCGTAAGTTCTAGTTTGTAATATCTATCTTTAAAAATATTGATAATATGTGTATTTCGTGGGGGTGTCATGTTTTATTATGCAAAGTACAAAATAAAATCTTATTTACATTGTATATATTTTATTAATATCCATAAATGAATTATAATAATTCGATCACTTTGTATATTAGTATGTACTCTGCGAGGATGAGTTGGCAGTGTGATGATTATCTGGTCGGAAAGTGAAATCGGGGACTCGATTTCAAACTCTGGGTTAGTCTGTTGTGTTAAATTTTGCATAAAAGCTTTTGGGAAAGGCATGAATCTCTTCCCCTTCCGGTTATGTATTACATAGATTTTGGTGGCAACCAATCAAAGAGAAGGTGAAATTGGAATGTCAAAAAATTGCGAGGGTAGCGGAAAACCCCTCCACTAAAACCACTCTAAGATATTTTGGCAATTCAAAAATAATAAAGTCATGATGGCCTACCTTCTGAAGCAGAATGGCATTATTAAAGTAATGGATTACATAACTTAATATATAAAAAATGTATTTTGACTTTTTTCTATTGAGTAACTTTTCTGTTTCGACCGAAACATTTTCTGTTTCAAATCTATTTGAGCAATCGTGATATATTTGAAACATCTGAAGATGCTGGCTGTCATTCAGTGTAATTTGAAACAAATTTGGTAATGTGAATAACAATCAACTCAGTTTATAACTTCGCATTGTTTGCATAAATATACTCTTTAGTCTGAAGGCTTTTGGTTGTGATTTCTAATACTAAAATATACATGTCAATTTAGAGATGATCTAAAATATGACCTACAATTTGTTGTTAACTGGAGCAAGAAATAGCGTATTAATTTTAACGCCTCCAAAACGAAACTGGCTCCTTGCGCCTTCACGAGCTAACGTTTTCCGCTTATATGAAGTAGAAAGATTGTACTGAATCATTTGCTGGGTCTGCTGTTAGGAAGGTTGGTTCACTGTGTCGTGCTAGACAGAATCTATCGCACACATTCCTCCGTACATTGAATATTGCTGTCACATCTGCTTCAACTATATATTTAGAGGTTATTGATAAAATACAAAGAGGAATCTCCAATGTAATTGGTCCTGACCTGGCATCTTGTCTTCAGCCATTTTCCTACCACCCTAATATAGCCTTACTGTACCTTTTCTATAAATATTTTCATAATAAGTGCCTTGATGAGTTTTCCACTTTAATACCTAGATTTATGAATTTAAGCTTACTACTAGATTAGCGGCAAGGTTTCATCAATTTACAGTTGACCTTGTTAGATGTAGATCTATTTCTTCTTTAGCACTTATCACTTATGGAACTCTCTTCCGTCTTCTTGCTTTCCAGTCAAATGTGATCTTCAAAAAATTAAATGCACTGTCAATTACTATCTTCTGTTTTCGGAATTCTTGTTCTTTTCTTGTTCTTTCTACTCAAAAGTGTTTTCTTTTTCTAATATTCTCTCACATTCAGTAACCCCTTACGTCTCAGTGGCTTTATTATCTTATTTGGTGGGGGGATGAAATGATTTAAACAATATCACCAATAACAATATTTTTTATCAATAATACAATTTAAAGACTTCTTACTCCATCTCAATTTACTGTCTTATAATTTCTACTGCTTAAACATTTCACTTAAAGAACCAGTCATCAGGCATATCTAATTTTCTTCTTCACTAACAGCTTTGTATTTATAAGACAGGTTTCCAGTGCTTCATTATAAAACTTCCATGTTTTGTTCTTTGTGGTGCCTACTTAAAGGTGGTCGTTTGGTTGTTTTTAGGTCTTTAGCCAATATTCTTAATAATCTGCATCTTTTCTTTCCATTTACATTTTCAACAAATACAATACACTTGGTTATTAGAGTATCAATTGTTCTCAATTTCTTTTTCTTCTTATGTTGCCAAAATCTTCAATTTAAAAAAAAAAAGTTATCTGATTTCTGTTCAGTTTCTTTTTTCGCAGTTTCCAAAGTCCTGTTCAATAGCTGCAGTATCTTTTCTCTTTTTACGTTATTCTTCTGACCCATGAAAAATATTATATGTCTTAAATTAGTATATATATATATATATATATATATATATATATATATATATATATATATATATATATATATACAATATGAAGAATGATCGACTTGGTATATGATACAATCTATTAATATTGACATCATATAAATTAATTTTATATTTTTAATAAAACCGAAATGATAAGCTAAAATTCACATAATATATTTTATCATATAAATTAATGTAATTATACATTTTATCAATATCGTTATGTTAATGTCAATCTTCTGCGTATCAATCTTTTGGGGATTGTAGCTGAATTTTTCAAATCGCTGAACATGAGGATTTAACGAATGAGAAAAAAGACAATTATATTTCAGTCGCTAGCAATGGTTTCATTTGACTATGCTAAGAACAGCAACATATATAAAAAAAAACTAATGTTTTCCTCTATTTTATACTATTAATCAAACGTATTGTATCTTGTTAATACTTTTATGTATACTACTGCTCACCCAATACAAACCTAAGAGCCACTCAAGGTGTAGGTTTACTTAATAAGGTTGTTGTAAGTTGTAGGTTCTTGTGCGTAGAAGTAAGAGAGACATATTGTGAGGATATGTTGATTAGATAACAGTTGACTCTGGAATTGAAGTGGCTAAGTTCGTAATGACCAGGAAATTATACTCTCAGGTGGCTGTTCCATAAAGTAGCAGTTCTGGGGGAAAGACTTGAAGAGTGGAACTTTCTCCTTACCAGTGGAATATGAAGGGAATGAGAATGAGTCAAACCTTCTTACGCGGCATAGCGAGTCCTAGTTGTGACGATCGAAACTCGTGGTTCATAACATTTGCAAAAGAAATAGTGATAAAGATACAAGCGTCTAACAATGTTTCGGCTCTGGAAAAGGAGTTGCATTGTGGAAAATAATTAATCAACAACAAGACCTTTTGAACTTTCTCAAGGTTGAAATGTGAGGATTGGGCAGCTCCAGCCCAGATATAGTCGGGATCTGCAGCAATAGTCTGAATCTTGTACAGAAAGATGATGACAGGAAGAGTTACTTTCTGGAGCGACAGGAAGAGTTACTTTCTGGAGCGACACAAAGAACGGCTGATTTTTCCAGCAATTTTAGCGATGGATTGTACATACGAATTCCACTTGAGGTATAAAGTGAGCTTTAAGTTCATTAGAACTGGAGGAATTTCAGGGTCTACTCGGTGACGATAAAACATTACTAGGTTTATTTTGAATGATACAAGCCAGTATTTCCCCCATTGAACTGTGAGGGTTAGGTCAGAGAAGAGATAAACTACAAGAGAATATTCATCTAGATTTTTTGAGGTTCACTCATAAATCATGGTATCGTCTGCATATGCATTTACTAATGATCTGAGAATGTTTTCAGGTGGATCTTTAATATAAAGAAAAACTGGGTAGGACTGAGGAGAGCCAGAATGGAAGAAAGTATGCTATGCTTTTACGGACCTTAAAAGACTGATTAGTAAAGCTGGAATCTTTCATTTTGGGCCTGATGTCACACAGGGATGTGTGGGCAGCGTAGAGATTATCGGCGCAAGAAGTAGAATTGTCGAGCCATGTTCAAGTTTTAGCCTCTCTGGCCGCGTTCACTTTCACAAAAATTAACTTGGAAAAGCATGAATGCGTTTCTTTACAATTTGTTATAGGTTAGATAGCTGGATTTTACTAAACTTTTGTATCATATAATCTAGGAGAAGAGCTATTCTAAATTCCAAACTGTGGAGAAAGAAACGGTAAACTACCCAACTATCTTTTCCAAGCAATCAGGACAATTTTCATTAAATAATAATAATAAAAATTCTTTGGTGAGCCCTGATCGTCTGCACCTTAAATGGACATGTTTATGAAATAAAACTGTCATGCGGGGCTTGACTGCACCAGTTCAGTCATTAATGTTATTTGAAATGAACATACACTCAAAAAGAATTTATGTAAAAGTTTTGATGACTAGTCTAGTTATAATGATTAAAACTGAAAATCTAGTAATACGATTTCGTTTGATTTACAGTGGGGGAAAATAAATATTCGTACACTTGAAAAATTGTATTTTTATAAATGTAAAAGCCTTAAATAAAACAAATCTCGGCACATTTTATGTATAGAGACACATACTATTAAAAATAATAATAAATCTAATTAATTCTTATTCTAACAGAAATTAATGCATTTTTTAATTCTAACTGGTGAAAAAAGTATTAGGATGGTGCAAAAATAATGACGTTTTCTCACATAGTAACATATGTGAGAAAACGACATTATTTTTGCACCAACCTAATATTCGTACAATCAATTATTAGAATAAAATAATCAATTATGAAAAAAGTATATTCTAGAATGTTTCAGTAATGTTATCAGTAATTATATTTAACGCTATTAGCCATTATCAGGGCATTCTACAATTTCTAGTCTTACGAGAAGGTTCTAATAATGTCTAAAGGTAAAGAATTGACTATTTCACAAAATCAACACATTTTGTCTCTTTGGAAAGATGGGAACAGTTACAGAACAATTTCTAACAACCTGAATATTCCTTTTACTACAATTGCTTCATTCATTGCAAGGTTTAAATCTCGTAACACCGTCGAAAACCAAAGACGAACAGGTGCTCCGAGGAAGATTTCTCTAATATCAGCAAGGATATTAGGACGCCAGATCGAACAAAATCCACAGGTTACCCAAGAAGAGCTGCAGGAACATTGGCGTGCATTAGGGATTAAAGTAACCAAGCGTACAATAAGTAATGAACTACACAAAAACAATCTGGAATCACGCATCCCAAGGAAGATTCCACTACTCTTGAAACGACACAGAGATGCTGGGCTAAAATTCGTTAGAGAGCATAAGGATAAAGAATATTCGTTTTGGGAAAAAGTACTATGGACAAATGAAATTAAATACAGTTGTTTGGTCATAATTATCGAAATCATGTGTAGAGGAAGGACGGTGAATCCTACTTACCAAAGAACACGTTACCAACTGTAAAGTTTGGTGGTGGCAGTATCATGATCTGGGTGTGTTTTTTGCAAAAGGTGTTGGCAGAATATCAATAATAGATGGCAAGATGAATGCCGAAAGCTACCAGAAAATCCTGCAAGACAATTTAATGCGTTCTGTTGAGAGACTTCGGCTACCTCCTGATTGGGTTTTCCAACTGGATAATGGTCCTAAGCAAGGAAATCTACAAGGAAATGGTTAGCTGAAAGTAACGTTGATGTCTTGCAATGGCCAAGTCAGTCCCCAGACTTGAACCCAATCGAGAATTTATGGCGATATTTGAAAATTCAAATTGGGAAAAGAGCACAAACAAAATCAAGAATATGAAGACAATATGCCAAGAAGAATGGGACAAAATACCACTCAATGTGTGAAAATCATTAGTTGAGACGTACAGGAATAGACTGGTAGCTCTTGAACTCAATAAAGGATATTCCACAAAGTATTAAATTAAGTTAATATGCTTTTTTTTGTTTTTGTACGAATACTTTTTTCATCAGTTAAAATGAAAAAAAAATGCATTAATTTCTTTTAGAATAAGAATTAATTAAGTTTATTACTATTTGTTCATAAAATGTATCATTACACATAAAATGTATCAAAATTTGTTTTAGTTAAGGCTTTTACATTTATAAAAATACAATTTTTCATGTGTACGAATATTTATTTCCCCCCACTCTATGTAAGTTACGGTGTAGTATCCTGAAAATAAAACATTACTATTCTCTCTTGGCAACAGCATATACTCTAAGCCAGGTCAGATAAAAGTAGCTATGAAAACAATCAAAAAGCATTTAACTAAAAAGATGAGTCAAAATGTTTAGTGTGCATAGTTTCTGTACATGAGACGATACTTCGATAGATTTTCATTTGAATCAACAAGAATATGGAATTTAAAAAGCTAAATATGACCATCCGCCTGCTGATAATAATCTCGTCAAAAAACAAATCCACATTAGTAATAATAATAATGCACCCACGAGATATATATTGATAAAAAAAAAAACTAGCTGGCAACTTTGTATTCATTTTCCAAATGTGTTTCAGGAAAATTTGCAACCCCACTAAAACACACACACACACACACACACACACACACACACACACACACACATATATGTATATATAGAGAGAGATAAGGAGAAAGAGACAGTCAGAAAATATACTTGCAGACATTATATATATTTATTATTTCTTGTATATCAGTATTGTGAATCATTTGTTAAATCTATAGCAGATCTATTCTTAACTTTGAATGAACCTATCTGACTATATAGAAAATTTTTTTTCTGGCTGGCAAAGTCTGGGCTTATGCAAGCAGCCGGAATTTGTTTTGTAAATCAATATGGAATTGTGATACAATACTTTTATCAACGTCAAATTTCAGGAGTTATTGCCCTTTACGACCGCATCAACTCATGTAACTACGAACTTTGCCTGGGTTTTTGGATCGTTTTTCATTAGCACAACCGACAGCATTTAAAAGGCAAGTTATTTCGCTGTACATACAATATTTGTATATAAATAATTAAAATTAATCTCTGTGTACACACACGCGTGCGCACACATACACACACACAGACAAAAAAGTATATTTGTTGTGTGAACGTTTAAGTTCCGGGCCTGAGATTTGTTTTCGAATCTCATGACTTCTTGATAATATCGATCATAGCATACGATGGCAGAGTGCATCTGATGGTAAGTGATCTGAACAACATAATATGGGTTGACCCCAGACTAATGATTGAAATAAGTTTCCGAAAGCTCTCAATAATTGTGTTAATCGTAACCAAAAGTTTAGCTCACTGGCCTTGTTCAACTACTGATCACTGATCACTCTTCCTGAAATCGTAACTAAGGTTTGCTCAGAACGGTTGTATCATAAACCACAGGTTAGCGCTTTCGGTAATGAAGAGTCACTAGTGTTCCTGAGCGGGTGTCTTCAACACTTAGCGATGTTAGCAGACTGTCACACTCTTAAACGTATAGCCAGTCATTACCTACTTTGTGCGTGTGTGTTTAGAGAGAGAGAGAGAGAGTGAGAGAGAGAGAGAAATAGGGAGTAGACATATAGAAAGAAGGAGAGTAATTCGTATTCAATATATAAGCATGGTCTAAAGAATACCAATGAATGATGACAAAATATGCAAATGATGAAATTCTATCAAAGATCAACCTGGCAGAATTACGTGATTTGGAACTGCATAGAATCTTCGCAATTCATACATGCGCGCATTTCTTAAAATATCTCCAAATAAAAAAAAACAAAAACGTTTTCGTTTTAACGTCGCTGGTGTTGTACTTGTTTTTGCCATATTCACCGTCAGCATTATAATTTGAATAGAGACAATATTTTTCCATTAGCTGATTTCATTTTATCGTCTATGGAATAATAAACTTCGCACTAATAATACATGTGAAGCGAAAGAGAACATTGACAACAAATGTCATATTCTGGACATTTCCTAACATTTCAAAAAGTGCTTTGTGACTACTAAGTTTATCATTACTTCGCTATCTTCTTCATACACCACCTTCTCCTCCTTCTCCTTTTCTTCTTCTTCTTCTTCCTCTTCTTCTTCTTCTTCTTATTATTATTATTATTATTATTATTGAGTGAGAGCTCTGTATTTCTAGCAAAGTTATGTTGGTGTCCAAATATACAAAACTCAATATCCCCATCCATGACATCCAGTTTCCTAAGGGTATACCATTCACATAGCATCGTGCATAATATACGCGATATGGAGAGGTACTGATGACAATAATCTATAACTTGCAAGTAGTCCCCAGTAAGAATACTTCCAGGGCGAGTTATCCATATCGCTCAGTCGGCCTCCGATTGGGTGTATCTACATCATTCAAACTTTTAAAATAATAATAAAAAAACAGCTCCATGATACTCCCCAGCAACTGCCGCTTGGGGACAGAGGTGCATATCGTGTCAGTCCCTAGGGGACATGCTCAGTTGATTGAGGTCAAGGAATTGACATGCATATATGGGAAACTCATATTTACTGTAGCCCATGTTATTTTACCAAGTTAAAAGATATGTTCATATTAACACCTCCAATCAATTAAGATCAGGTATCATGAGAGCAATGCCTAATTTGGCATCAAGGCATTATTATTATTATTATTATTATTATTATTATTATTATTATTATTATTATTATTATTCCCTACTCAGGCGTACACACGCACACACAGACAGACGCACACACATATGTATTCATGTGTATTTACACTTCGCATATTTTTGCCCAAAGCGACTTTGATTCTTGTGGAAGCCACCAGTTTTCCATTTTCTATATTTTTCCTTCATTCGGACTCTAATTCCTTCCATTATTCTTCATTAGTTATTTTTAATGTGTCTTTGTTT
This sequence comes from Acanthosepion lycidas, assembly GCA_963932145.1. Lineage (NCBI taxonomy): Eukaryota > Metazoa > Mollusca > Cephalopoda > Sepiida > Sepiidae > Acanthosepion > Acanthosepion lycidas. The sequence goes on along the minus strand of OZ010573.1, from coordinate 80,301,565 downwards.
TTCCCTTTCTTTGTCGTTGACGTAGGATTTATTCAGCATTGTAGCACAAACAACCATTATATATATTTTCTGAAGTATACAGAATAATTTTCCACACATTTTTGTTATTTAACATTTTCCTTTTATTTTATCACAAACACAGATATACTAATAACGGTAGATTCAAATACAGACATTTACATAGATTCCCTCACTCTTCTCAGTTTACTTGTTTTTTCTTCTATCACTTTTTTGCGCTTACAGAATTGCTACCAAAATTCCATTAAAACAGATAACTACGTCGATTCTAAATACTTACAAATATAAGCAGACAGATGTATTGGTATTTATATGAATAAACTCACCTTCGACCGCAACACGCTACCTATATAACATGTCACAAATCTATGAACGTACAGTCAATCACGTTAGCGAGAAAACTCATTTCTTTTTACGTACGAGTTGCATCATTGTACATCATCTCCAGTGAACCTTTTTCCCAGAGGCAGACCCTCACAAACATGTTTCAAGTCTGCTACTTTGGAAGTTGGGAATATGTGCGCAGAGAAAACAGAATGGGTCACAATGGGGTTGCCCACTGACCGTGGGACCATCCATCATTCGTAAAGGGGCAGAGCTCTAAAAAAATTACACACATAAAATCTGCAAGAAGAAAGAAATAAGAAACAAACCAAGACAAAAATGAAAACAAAATTATGACAGAAGCTGAAAAGGAAAACAACTGAAAACTATAAAAAAAATGCAATAATGAGTTCCCCGAAGTGTCCTTCTTTTTTCTCTTTAGTTTCTCTACAAAATAACCCTTCCTCTTAAAAAAAAAGTTCTCCCGCCAAAATCCATCAAGCTTACGTTCATCTATTGATTATTTTTGACAAGTGTATGGACGCGTATGCGCTCAAGTATGTGGGACGTTGTGAGTGATGGCGATATGTGAGTGAATGTATCGAGAAAGGAGCAATAAATACATCAACGAAAACGCGAGGAACAAAGAAAATGAGAACAATAACAAAAATAGGGTGAACAAGACTTATTAGAAAATGCAGTTAAAAGGCAACAAAGACGTGAAAGGTAAAAAAGTCAAATATAATAACAACTAAACTGCAAGACAGAGAGAAACAAATGCACATACCATACACATAGATACGAGTACATTTATATAATGACATAAACACAGGCAATAACAAACACGCATGCGTGCGCACACACACATATATTAGAAAATGATTATTATCATGTGTAGATAATTTAACGACACACACATTTACATTTTTTCATCATTCAGAGGACCGCACGCATTTGTATGTTTATACACATCCTTCAACAAAATTAGGGTCGTACAGGAACAACTTGTAATACAGCCATAACTGCAATGGTGTATCTATTGTAATATAGCCTGACGGAGTCCATCCACCTTCAGGCTGGTGTTGAATTCAGGGGTTTCCTTTCTATAAATTAGTTGCCAACTCAATACAAGAGAGCCCAGCCAGGTATACTATTTAACTCATAGCAGGAGGAAAATATATTCATACCTTTTCAAATGGAAAATGTGCTAAAGTGATGTAATGAACCGGCTGAAATTCGAAGTCATGTTGCTAATGTCCGTTTCCAGATCACTACCCGCATAATCCACCCCGCAATCGCATACGCATATCCACAAACATACGCATAAACAGAAGCTTATACACCATTAATCCAAAGAGCAAATCAGAAAATAAATGTTAAAGAAAACAATAAATAGCAAAAATCCAAACAATATACGGACGTCCTTTTACAATAAAGTATGTTTAACCTATTAACTGTATTAACTGCAGATGACGATTATTTCCATTACAGGTGTTTTTTGGCACAATTGGGATTGGCGCAATATTCAGCCGTAATTAGCTGGTTAATATCTTCATTTTCTGACTTAAGTAATATATACGCACTTGCATGTTTACAGGGCTACTTTATCAGTAGATATACTCAGAAATATACGAGTGATTACATCAACGCCAGTGTGCGTGCTTGAGTGCACTGAGTTACACTGAAGCATGAAGAAAATAGCTTAAAACTGTAAATAAACGAAAAATATGGGAGAGAGAGAGAGGGATAAAGAGAGATGGAGAAAGAAATAAAAAGAGCGAAAAAGAGAAAGATAGAGATGATATGTATTGGCAAACACACAATAAATCATAGAAAACAGTTTTTTTCTAGTTCAATATTTCTTCATACTTTAGCTTAGCATTTTCTCAATACTTCCGGTTTCCTTCAAATATGTCTTATTTTAGTTATCATTTTTTAATATTTTATTAATTCTCATAATTGTCCGATATTCTGTACACAATATACATTGGAGGAAAAGCTTCTTATCTTCGATTCAAACGTTTAGCATTTTACGCAAACTAAAGTTAAGATATGGACTAGAAAACTCAAAAAAAAAAAAAAAATTGAGGTAAAGGGAAAGAAGATTAAAGGCATAAATGAAAAGAAAGAGAGAAATAAATAGCGTAGAGTGAAGGGAGGAATAATTTATTTTATAAAAGATGTAAAAATCTAATCAAATTCTAAAAGAAACTAGAAAATGAGAAAGACAGAAAAGGTAACCAATAAAAAAGACAAAATATAGATTCAAAGAAATGAAAATAAATGAATAGCAAAGAAAGTAAAAATATCATTACTGAGCGAGGAACTTAAAATCAAAAAAAAAAAAAATGAAATTGATTGAGATAAAAGAAAATGTAGAAAATTAAAGAGGAAATAAATGAAAGGAACTATCGTTAAAAATAATAGCAGCATTAGAGCAAAATTTTAGGCTTGAAAATAGAATCAACAATGCAACGAAAGAACTCCGCAGAAAAAACCTTCCACTCTCACTATTGTGATATTAAACAAATCATTGTAGTGATTAAATAACAGAAAAAGTCTTAATGCTCTTCTAAATGGATTCAAACATGATAAGTAAAATATTCGGATAATTTCCATGTGTGTTATCAGCTATTCAAAACTGCAAATCTCGAAAAATTGCCGAAGATTTCAACCACGATTAAGAATTCATTTTCTCAATCAGAAAATACACTGACACTTCATTCTATTGAGTAAATCTGTTTTGATGAAAACTATTTTAATATTTCTATAATAAAAGGCGCTTAGTTAAAAAGAAAACAAAAATTAAAAAAGTATTATATAATATATTATTATGTAAAATGATAAAATTGAGATATTTTTATTTTTACTCTTTGAGGATGTTACCCAGCAGAACGAAGATAATGCCATAAGATTTTTAGAACGCTGGCTAGCAGGAAATCGATGTTTAATCTAGACGTCAAGGAATAATCGTGAATTACATTTTCCATAGTTTTCAGATATTTATTTGCAGAACGAAAATATGTTCCTTATTCGAAAGAAACAATGACAAAAGAATTATTAGGTTGGTGCAAAACTAATGACGTAATAATGTCGTTTTTTGACGTATTTTTAACGTCAAAAAACGACATTATTACGTCATTATTTTTGCACCAACCTAATAATATTATGGTATTAGACTTACTCTGTGCTGCTAAAAATTAATATATTTTTTAAATTATTTTAATAGATATATGATTGTTAGAAAAATACCAGGCTATTTAAGTAAAAGTATATTTTCAGTTTAGTGTAATTAACAAATAAATATGAAGGAAAATAACCCAAAAACAGCTGAATAGAGAATTCTTTTAAAAAATATAATGAATCGATGTATACACTAATAATAATAATCTCCATTTGATAAAAATTAACATGAACTTTAGACAATTTATCCACAACTTTTACCGATGGAGTAACTACTTATTTGAAAATTGAAAAATGTTTCATTCAAATAAGTATTATTCTCAGATCAGTTGAAATTATTAATCGATGAAAAGCGTCTGTAATTAGTTACAGGTAAGGGTGAAATTTCAAGTAGATAAACGCTAGAATGCATCCTTCCTTGCTGACTAAGTAAAAATTGTTAGAGACGCTATGTGAAGTCGCCGTATTAAGTGGATAGTGAAGTAATGAATTTTGAATTATTTTAATGAAATATACTGTCGTGCCAAACTTTGTGATATCTCTAACTTGGCTGGGGAAGTTTCCACACTCATCGCAAGCCTTGACTTGATTTGAAGGATACTGGTTTCAATAAAATTAAATAGAAAAATTTTAGCCCAGAGCTATCTCCAATCTTGGCAAGTTCCTTTAACCAATGTCTAAAGGAGAAATGTTTCCAACGTCTATGGAAAGTGTCACTTGTATGCCGTGTTTAAAATAATACGGTGTGCGTCATAATTTCGCACCATGTGCCAGTAGCTGGCAGCTTATCTCTACTCTGACCTAGCACTCACAACTCACTGGTTAGTATCATTCAATACCTACAAAACCAAGACTAGTAACATTTCATCGTCAAAGTGAAAGCCATGTATTTTCCTCCAGCCATGATGAACATGATGCCTCATTGTGAAGCTCCCTGACTCAAAACGAGGCTCCCTGCGTTGAACGTCTAAAGATTAATGGTTATGTGCCTTTTACACAATTAATTTACTAGCTCCCTTTGAACTAGATGAAGGTTCTCGTTTTGAGGGGTTTTATAATATATTTTATAATAATAATAATAATAATAATAATAATAATTTAACTCATTACTGCATAAAGTTTCCTTAAAATGTTAGCTCTTTTTGTCTAATCTACCTTGCTGGGTAATAGTAAATTTAGTGCTGGCGGATTTTTGTTTTTAGGTAAACCTCTTTAAAAAGTAGATGCCATGTAATAATAGGTTAAATGAAACGTCACTTAGTAGATAATTAAACAATATAAGGTAAAACACTTACTAATTATTAAATCCAGAGGACGATCCCAAACTTATGGCGTATAGTTTAGGCGCATGTGGTCTTTACAACAGGTCTGAATACGTTTGACTATTCACAGTTGTTTCCGGTTTTACGAAGTATAAACCATCTGATCCAATGTTTCATAGTTTATATGGTATATTTTTTATCATATCGCTTTCCTGTCGGCCTTCTGATATAATTGTGATATAATACGAAATGGTGCGATGTAGATTCATCACAGAAAAACTAGCGTTCTCACACGTCTATCAAAATGTTATTTAAGTCGATATGTGTCGACATTTAAATTTTAATTTCCTATCAAGATTAAATATTGGGTTGGAACAAAAGTTCGTAACTTCTTTTAATAGTTGACATTCGAACAGCTTATTTCATTTCACATATCACGAAAATTTATGGAATATTTATACGTATTCTGAAAGGTAACATTTCAACGTATCTTTCGATGAGATTCTTGTGTGGAACGGGAATTTTAAATGCTATTATGTTAAAAGTAAAAATGGAGAAAAATAGATTCATTTTCGTCATTTGATGTTCTTATATTTCCGAAAAGGAAAGAATTCAGTACAAATAGCAAAAATATATATATGTACCTGATAAATATGGGTCCGGAGTTGAACTAATATTCGTAAGGGATTAGGCTCCGACGTAGAAATTGTAATCTAGGACGACCAAATATTTTTCATTAAATTCTTTGAAACGCTATTTCAAAACGCTGATTCAAAATTATCCTGGCCATACGAGACAGGGCGTGGTAGAGATACTCCAGATATATTATGCAAAGCATTGTAAGGCGTTGTAAGGCATTAGAAAACACTTGAATATGTGAATCACTACGCCGATTTGGTGACTCAGTATTTAACAGAATCAAATTTAATAGACGGCATTTCCATCTGCGATTCTCTATTCGAACACAATAAAAATACATCTAAATTTCAGAAGAATGATAATAGGTGATGAAAAATCACAATTGTTCGCAAAAATGTGGAGTGAAAAAAGTGTGCTGTGGAAAACAATTAGCCGGTCTGTGATGCTGTGTATCTGGTGGGATTGGAAGGGCATTGTGTATTATGAGCTCCTCCTGCAAAATCAGGCATAGAATTCCAACAAATACATTTTCCAGATAGACCGATTAAAGGTAGAAATCTATGAAAAGCGTAGAGAGTTGGTCAGTCAGAAGGGTTCCGTTTACCATTAGGACAATACCAGAACATACATCTATTTACATAACCGCCAGAAATTGGTACAGTTTAACTGGAGTGTCCTGCTACACTCAACGTACTGAAGAGAACTTGCCCTTTCGGATTACTACTTATTTCAATTTCTACAATATTCACTTAGTGTAAAGAACAGAAATTATCTACAAGTTTGTAAAAACACTTCGAATATTTCATCACCCAGAAAGAGTAAAAGTTGGGGAAGGATGGAATCATGAAGCTACGTTAAATATAGCGAAATATAGCGGAAGAAAATGGCACATATGTTGTTGAATAAATCTGTGTACAAATATCTCAATATTGTTTTGGAAATTCAGTTAAAAATCTTACTAACGTTTGTTCCAACTCATTATTTTTCATGGTTATCATTAAAAAGTTTAATATATTTTGTCTTCCCAGTTTTAATATCTCATAAGCGAATACAAAGTAATTTTGAACTAAGTTTCCTTAGCTTAATAACATTGGATTAAATCAATCTGCTTCATTTTAGAGCGACGAGAAAATGCATTGGTATTTTGGGAAAACATTGAAAAAACTAGTAATGTTATTACTTCATAATAAGAGTTATTAAAATTATTTTTGATTCTGATGAATTTATTACACAGTATTATAGACAATCATAAGTTGATCACACTGATATCACCTATTTGCCAGAAATTATATATGTCTTTTGGCTTGTATATTTATGTAGATAGATAAGTAAGTATGTAGCCTAAAGAGGAAAATGCATTCATTTTACTCAAAGTATATTTAATGTTTTAGCGTAATAACCTTCGTTATCAATGTAAGTACTTAAATGTTGAATAGTAGTCACATAGAAATAACATTGTACATTAGAAATTAAAATCCAGCTAAACCGACATGTCAGGGTTCAGACTTACTCATGCATTCACGTATATATATATATATATATATATATATATATATATATATATATATATATATATATATATATTTATGTATATATGTGTGTGTGTGTGTGTGCGTGTGCAGCATGATGTGCGGGTAAGCTGCTGAAAAGTTCTCAGTCCGAACATGAAGTGATTTAAAAATATATTTGGATGATTTTAGCACCACTTTATACGTACATACACACATGCATACATATGTGTATGCCTTTGTGTGCATGTGTGTGTGTTGTCTTTGAACAATTACCTTGCATGAATAGCGTTAATGCAGGCATCGATTTCCTCACCTAAATTTAAACATCAGCTTTGATCATTCTTCCAAATCACTGACTATTAGAACAATGTCAGTCAAATTCAGTCGGCACTTTCTTAAATAAGAATCAACTGCTGGTCGAAATATGAACGAAATATATATTATTTTTTGCTTTTGTAGGTACGACACGGAGAATTTATTTGAATAAGGGCGGAGACCAAATGAAACATTGAAAATATAAGGATAATAGATTAACACGCTTAATTAAATCTATTTGAAGTTTTAAGCATTGATGCCCTAGGTATTGCTGCGACCCTAAAACGAAACTCTCTCAATAATTGCATGTTTTGCATAAACATTCATATTTCCCAATAGTCAGTGATTCGAAACCTACCTATGGATGATTTATGCGACTTGATTTTGAGTCATGGCAGTTCAGTGATGAAAATATTATACTCTGATGCATAATATTAGAGAGGTATTAGTTGATAACACAACAATTCTCACACATAGACACAGAAAAAAAAAACCCTTCAAGCCATCTACATTAAAACAAAGCAACACACACTCAACAAAATTACATTTCAAACTAATCACAACACATTACATTGCATCTAAACATATGGTTGTTATTAATATTTCGTTCTCTGACGTGGTACGACGTCATAGAACCGCATCACGAATTTACGACGTCTGCTATTCTGCGACCGTTATTGTCGCACGGCAAACATCTATGTCAACATAACAGAATATCATCTTTGACAGTGAATATCTTTGTTTAAATCTCTCTACATTCATCTGCAAACATATCTGTGTTTGTTGACTTCAATGCCCACCATACCCAAATGGCTTAAATACTCTGTAATTGAACTTCTTGGCATAAAAAACTTAAATTTTTAATCTCTCACACAAGTGGTTGACTTTCCTACGCATTTCCCCAATCACCATGATGGTAAGACTTCTCTTATTGATCTCTGTTTTACCTCCATCCCCGAGTCTTGTTGTGCCATGTATCTCTGACCTCTTGGCAACGCTTTCATCCCTGCAAAAAATATAAAGTGAAATAGCGTTCATCGCGTTGGTTCTCAGCTGCTTACTCAGCAGCTCTTGCCCACAGGAATTACTACTTCCGTATATTGTAGAGACATGTCTGATTAAAACAGACGTCTCTACGTCACTGCCCGTAAAAAGTGCAAGTATGTCCTCAAAGAAGCAATGATATTCTTTGCCGAAACAATGAAACAACGTATTCCATCTAGCAAGTTTGGTTCAAAAATTATTGGCGGTTCTACAAAAGAGTGCTGAACAACAGCAAACCCACAATACCACCTTTATTCAACCAATGTGAGATCCGGACCTCATCAGCTTATAAGGCTGAATTTTTTGCTCGTAAATTCTCATCCAATTCAACACTAGACTCATCTGGTATACCCACATTTTATTTTCTCCCTAGAACCGAGGCTATAGAGAGTGAGATGCACATAACCCCAACAATCGTATTGGACATCATCTCTAAATTAGACTCCAATAAGACGAGTGGTGGGGACAGGATACCGGCCATTGTCCTGAAAACATTTGTTACTGAAGTGTCCTCTCCTCTCTAAATTTTACAACTACTGCCACACCGACTCTTGCTTTCCAGCTTGTTGGAAATCCTCATCTGTTCTGCCTGTTTTTAAGAACTTTGTTGGCCCTTCTGATCCGTCTACCTACCGTCTACTACCACTCTTCGGTAAATTCTTCGAGGCTTTAATCAACGCCGAAGTGGTTAAGCACCTTACTTCACATAATCTGCTCTCCGACAAGCAATATGGTTTCCGCATTACCTGATCTACTGCTGACGTGCTCACGGCCATAACTTAATTGGTATGCCAAGCACTCAGCAATAATGGAGAAGCTCGAGCCGTGGCTCTAGATATATAAAGCTTTTGATAGGGTTTGGCATGCTGGCCTTCTTCGTAAGCTTCAGGGATATGGTATTACAGGATGATTATTTGCCATAATACAATCATTCCTGTCAAACCGTGAAATGAAGGTCGTCCTACGGCTCCATTATCACGAACACTGGTGTTCCCCAATGCGTTGTTGGATCCTACACTGTTCCTGATATTCATTAACGACCTTCCCAATGTCATCAGTTCCCAAGTAGGCATCTACGCGGACGACACTACTATTTACTCCTGCCTCAATAATAAATCTGTTATCGTTGATAAAACTAATCTGGCCGCTGGCCTCGGAAAGGACCTCCACTCTGTGGTTGACTGCTCAGGAAATGGCTTATAGACATCCATGCCTCCAAAACGAAACTGTTCTCATTTACCCACCACAGAGAACCTTCCCTACCTCCTATCAGAATGGCTGATTCCCAACTCCTCGAGAGCGCCTCGTTACGCCTGATTGGTCTCACGCTGTCCACTGACATGATGTGGAATAAATACAGTGAATCAGTAGCTTCATCTACCGCAAGGAAAGTTGGTACGTCTCGAGGTCCGTGACAAAATCCAGAGACGTATATGCAAGATGATAGGTCCTGTTCTGGCATCTAGTCTACAATTGCTAGCCCACAGACGTGCCGTGCTTTGTTCTTCTTCTTTCTCTCTATCCATTCCTCAAACATGGCTCTTTACTTTTGTTCTCAATGCTCTGTAATCCCCCCTCCCTGTGCTAGTGACATTCTCGACTTGCTTGGGGCCAATTGCTTGATAAGAAAAATGTCCATATAACCATTCTGAATATGGCTAATGTTAACCGAAAGCTTAGATCGAGGAACAGCATAATGAAAAAAATATTGAAAGATTTATCAGTATTTTCTTCCGAAATTAAACTATACGAATCCTAGAACGGCTCATGATCAAACAAAATAGACATTTGTTGTCTGTTCTATTTAACAATATATATATATATATATATATATATATATATATATATATATATATATATATACAAGTATATAATTGGTGTATACGGAATTAATTCCAATAACCAACTACTATTCTTAAATGAGTGCTCAATACCGAGTAGAGCACATATAATTATTTATTTAAAAAATTATAACATAAATATGTTATAAAATCACTACAAATTTAGCCATTTTGTATCAGCACCTCCAGTGTCTTATCAAGTGATGATGTTGAATGTAAAATAAATGGTTTTAAAAGTTTCAAATTAATTAACGATCCTTCGCAAGGGGAAAAACGTTGTTACAAAAGCTAGAATGACCAATCAAAATACAAGTATAGGAAAATTCAAAAAGCTTGATAATGAAGTCATGTTATAATAGCTATTCAGATATTTAAAATAGGGGTAATATTAAAAAAGAATTTATTCTAACCAATAATTATTAAATTATATGATCAAATTTGATATAAAAATTAAAAGTAAAAATTACCAATTTTAAAATCCAAATTTAATCACTATTAAGTTTAAAATTATAAAATTGTTGAGAAAGAAGAAATACATATGTTATTCAATTTATTTCTTCATTGAAATTACGTTAGAATAGACGCTTATCTGTCATCCGGTCATCTGACAATATGTATACATTTTAATCCAAAGTGTGTGAATGGGGTCCTAACCTCACGCGTAAAACCCAAACACACTGAGATTATAATACATAAGCACCCAAACATATTTAGATATATATATACGCACAAAAAGTGACGAGACACGGAACATCTCCACGGCCCTTTATAAAAAAAAAGAAAAAAAAAGGGAAACAAACACATGCATACATACACAATTAAAAGTGATGCACTTTCCATACACATAGACACCGATAAATATATGTACACACATCCGCATACATTGACCTAGACAATTAGATACCACATCCAAGAAATAATTTAAGACTGAAAGTGTCATTAAACAAATGCTAACCACTTATTAAAATATAACTTAAGCGAGCAAATATACAAAAATAAAAATGGTTAAAAATAATATTATTTAATATATTAAAAAACGAAAATTCCAAATCCACAAATATCAATAAAAACATATATTTTAATCATATAAGTTGATATATTATATTAGGTTGGTGCAAAAAAAATGATGTAATAATGTCGATTTTTGACGTTAAAAATACGTCAAAAAACGACATTATTACGTCAATATTTTTGCACCAACCTAATATATGAGGTGAAAGAAAATAAGATAAGAAGAACTACCTACAGAAATAAGTGTACAGTCGCACGTATATATAGATATACACATGCACATATACATACACATATACACAGAAATATGTCTACATACATCCACACACAAGTACATATACATGTATATACATATACACATACATATATATGCACATACAGCATGATGTTATTAAAAAGATGTATTTGAATGATTGCAGATGGGTTGAATTTTTTAAAAAATTCTTTCCCAATTACTCCCTGCCTTGTTTTTTGTTGTCACTTTCGCCGAATACTATATTTTTCCTCTCTGCATTTTCACTATCTTTGATATTCTATGTTTTCTATCTTTGATATTTCGAAAATTAAAATATTTTACAGGTATATATTTTTGAGGAACATTAGTCATCTTAATGCAGTCATTGGTGATATCGTGTATTCTTACATGTGTACAATTTGAGAGTCATAAATGTCTTCCTCATAAAATTACATCATATACAAGTGCAGTTTATAAAATCCATACTCTGTTTTAAGTCAGATAATAATGCTATATATATATATATATATATATATATATATATATATATATCAATTGGATATTTATTTACAAGGTTCAAAACTAATGCAATTATTATAATGCCTTTTCAGAATTTTAACTTCAAAACTGGAGTGTTTCAGATTTACGGAAAAGTTTCTTCCCTATTAATGAAGAAATTTCTCCCGTGATAAATTAAATCTTAACTCGAATAAATATGAGATAAAATTAAGTTCTGATTGCTGGAATTCATTGCTACAATTCGTAGAGGTAAACGAAAACTTAGATTTCAATTTTAATGAAATGGATAATTTCTTTGAGAGTTAAGTTTTCCTATAAAGAACGTAAAAATCATAAGTTGCTTTCTTATAATTTCAAATTGACTGCTGAATCACTGAAACTTCATCTTACTTGTTTTGTTTTTAAATATTCACCTTTTGAATATGTAATTAAATTGTAAGAAAATACTTTTGTTTTTCAGCTGTTCTCGCTCATCCTGTGCAGCCCAGAGCCATATTAACACGATCATTCCTCTTTAATTTGTTTTTCTGGAATACATTGTTTCTCCTGAACTGCAACACCTAGACAATGAAACTAATGGCGAATCATCCTGTCTTCTTGTGAAGAAAGAACATCAGCAACTGCCATTCATTCATTCCTCTTGATTTTCCTCTTCCACTTCTGTCGAATAGTTCATGTGCCAAATGTCAAAGGTTATAAAATATGTATATTCACTTTTGTCTTGTGACACCGTGTCTTGACCTGCCTCGCTTTTCTGGCCTTAATCAATATATGAAGACGGAGCATCAAGTACCTTCATGCACCGCAGCATTAGAGGGAATGATGAATAAAACGAAAATAGGTTAACATCATTACGGCACTGATATTGGCAGGTACCCTACGTACGTATAGCCGACGGTTCTATAAATCGTTGTGTGACTGACTTCTGACTTTCTCGCCCTTATCTATTTTGCTGTTTTTTTCTGTGCTGACCGTACATTCTGTTACGTCACAGTGAGATTCTCTGTCAATGGGCACGGAAAAACCTATTTGAATGTAGGGACAAGCGATCTTCTAAGGATGTTGGGCGAACGGGTTAAGGGTATCTTTTTGAAAATTCTCTTTCTAATTTTCTCTGTTATTTATTTACAACGGAAGAACAGATTAGTATGCAATTTAGGAGCTTTTTTTCCCCCTTTCGTCCCCTACTCCGGAGTAGGAAACTCATTAAGAGTATAAGCTGGAGAAATAGGAGAACATGTAGAAAGAGAAAGGTCGGTAAAGTTGTTAGGCATACATAGATTTTTTTTATCATAGATTTTTTTTATCATAGATTTTCTTTTATTTATTTAGTCCTCGGATTAGTTATTTAGAACTACATTACTACAGAGAGAAGCAATAAAATCTGTAATATAAAAAGAAATACAATCCTGTGAATGAAGACAGTAAAGAACGAAAAAGTAAAATCAGGTGCATGGATAAAGGAAAAACATAAATATAGTAAATATATGTATAAAATGGATTCTTCCTTTTTTTTTTTATCTCTGCTTTTATTTTTCCTTCATCTATGAACCCGATAAGCGATACGGGAAGAATGAAAAAATGATAAGACGGGTGAAAAAGAAGACAAATATGAAGAAATAAAAATGATAGCAAAAGGGGTGTAGCTTTTGTGAATTTGAATGATGAATAAAAAGAAAAAAAGGAAGGAAAGAAGGAAAGGAAAAGAAAGAAAGGATAAGAAAGAAAGGATAAGGTGATTGCAATATAGCAACAACTATAAGTACAAGCTTATGAATGTTTGTTTGACTATTTCAGGTTTAGCACCGAAAACATTTATTTTATTATAGTGGATGTTTACGAGCGAGAGGGGAGGTAGGATTTGTTTATTTTATTATTACAATGACAAACAAAAACTTTAAAGGCAAGAAAAGGGGAGAGTTAAAAAGAAACATCAAGAAATGGCCTCATTGATATAGAAGGAAATAAAGAAAAACAAGAGAAAAGTGAGAAAGAAAAGAATATAAATAAAATTAAATCAATGTCGTCATAGACAGAATGTTGCACTGAAATAAGATAACAGAAAAAGAATTGTAAACAGAAACAGAAAAGAAAAAAAAAAAACCCATAAAGACTGAATTTAAGAAAGACCAAATGAGATGGGTTTCTTATTTTCACTTAATGAATGAGCTGCAAATAAATGATTTAAAGGATAAGATGCGTGCATGAAATCATTCACGGAGAAGAGAAGACAGCGATAATAATGCTTGCAGCAATTTAAACTTAAAATAATAGCCATTTTTTTCTGGTTCTTGCTTGGAGGGTTCAAATGGAATGAACAGTTTTTGCCACGTGAGAAATAAAAGATAAGCGCTTTTAATTCGCCCAGATTTTAAGTCTACTCTTGTGTGCCAAATACAAGTGCAGGTATGATTAAATTATTTCCTACAATCTTCACACCGACATGATGCTAATTTCTGCACCAAATAAGCACCATGTCGTTGTGATCATTGAAGGAAATACGCGGTAAATTAATTAAAATAATTCTATACGCGGCATTATTATTTTGTCCAACCTTTATTAAAATAATATAAACATTCCCGAAGGAACGTTAGTTTTTACTATAATTTTATAAGCTGAAAAATTCCCACCACCATGATTATTCCAGATGGTATTTGTGTTTGGTACGAAAAAGTACAAAATATAGAAAGAAAGATGTGGGAGAGTGAGAGGGCGTGAGAGAAAATCGGTAGAATCACGAAATCCTAAAATGCCTTGATTCTTTTAAAGATATATTAGATAATTTAGATAATGGATAATTTAATATAAAATATTTAATACGTTTACATGGTAATGCGTTGGAAAGTTAAATGTTGGCGTTTTACATGGGTACGAATAGAAAATAACATGTATATCGAAGCCACACTGCAGGCAACGTGCAACGTCTAACAAGTATAACTTGTATTAGGAAGTTGTGGGAATACTTGATCAACCAAATCTTGAAGGAACACTCCACATAAAATAAGAAAATTCCCAGTGTCTGTCAAAGAGAGTGAGTTTTTTTTATACATTTAGGAAAATGGGTGAATTATTTGATTTTAAATAAGTATCTAGCTATTATCGGTGTTTCATTATACGTACCTTTGGGAAAGCAGAAGTTGCTGATTTTTTTTAAGTGAGCATAAAAGAAGCAGAAATGAATAATTACAAGGATTTCCTTTTGCCTCTATAAATTAAAAACATATGTTTTAAATTTAGAACGTAATATTATTCAAGATTTCAAACGGAATTTCATTCTCAAAAAAAGGTTTATACTGATTTTTTTTAATTGCTTCTTCGACTCAACCTGAAAGAATGTCACACAAGTTTTCAATAATATTAGATTCAAGAGAGTTTGCAAGATATTCCATGTCAGTGATGTCTATTTACACTATTTACATTGTTCGGACTGTTGTCCTCATCTTTGTTGTCATATAACTGGAAATAGCTAAAGCTGAGATATCCGGAAGAGGCATGACACGCGGAACTAGAAAAATCTACCTCGGTGGACAAAATAAGAGTTCGGTTCGAAATTCCAATCACTTGCAAGAGCCGAAATGTTGTGAATATGACAACACCGATGGTGACAACAGTCCAAACAATGTAAATAGTCACAATACCGCATAGCAGAAATATAGACAGCCAGTGATATATTTAATTAAAAACTATTTATTGAAAACTTTAGCTTTTACATGCTAGAGTACAGCCTTTGTCTTTCTATTGATCGGCAAATGATTAGTTCTTTTCTCTAACAACTCTACGCGCCGCTGGCCATTTTGCTTGCTTTATATCAAATCGAATCGAATTTAGTTTTACCTTTGACTGAAAACATTCCCCACACCATACCAGATTATCTGCCAAAATGACGTTTAAAGAAAAAAAGATGAACTCCAAAAATCGTACCATTCATATTGCTTTTCATTGAGACCATTTAAAGAAAACGTCTCGTCAGAGAACGCTGCCTGCTTTCATTGTTACTGGGTCAAAGTCATTTTCTGTCTTAATACATTCGATCCTCTTCTTGTGAGCGTCAGCCAAAGCAACATCAGATCTTTCTGTCTAAAATTTGCTGTGTTATGAACAGAACATTATTTCTCTGCTCTCAAAGCGCAATATATATTTTGGTAGCTATAGAACAGAAGAGACGCCAGCATGATTTGGTCAATTTGGGTCGAAGTCCTGGTCATTTCTTAGTCCTATACGTTTATGAATGCTTCGAAACATCGCTAAAAGCAGTTCTATATCTCTTCAGTTAATGTTCAATATCATTCCCTTCGATGTAAGTCATTTTTCTATTTCTTCTTCTTCTTCTTCTTCTTCTTCTTCTTCTTCTTCTTCTTCTTCTTCTTCAGCGATTGCTCCTTATTCGCTGTACCATCGAAAGTGGGAAAATATAAGGCGTATGTAGTATTGAAGTGACAAATGACATCTTTTAGTATCATTCAGAAAGAAGTTACAACAATAACTTCAGGAAAAGATACAAATTTTATCTCTTGTAATATTTATTTTCACGTTAGGAAGGTGTGGATTTTTCAAAATGATATATATGAGATCATGTAGGTAAAAACTGATTTTAAAACAGAATTCCTCAACCAGTTTAAAAGAAAATAGATAAGGAAGTGGATAATGTCAGTCACACGCAAGGGGTTACTTGGAGTAAAAGAGAATGCGAAGATTTTAGAAATAACTAGAAACACAATTTTAACAGGATATAAATATAAACCTCTACTCCTGTTCAAAAGATAGTCTGTGAACCAAGCGATAGAATATTGAATGAAGGGCATTTTATAATTATTCCCGTTATTTTATTTTAATCACAGAATTATTGAATTAAGTTTTGGAAAATAAATATGTAAGTTATTAAAAAGATGAAGTGAATTGTTTTAATTACTTGCTTTCTCCATCCTTATATAATATTGACATACTGTGTCGAAATACACTTAGGCTGGTGAAATAAAAAAAAACACGGAATTGGAAAAGAAAATGTATCTTCCCATTAGACGTGAAATCGCGGCCACACTGCTGAAATGAATCTATTATAAACATTATCTGAAAAATTTGGCTACATTTAATTACTAATACTAAATGATACCAGTGCAAATCACCAAAAAATATTTTCATCATGGAGAAACTATATACAAATGTAGAAAAGGAACATAATAAAGAGATAGCGGATAAATATGGATTTCATTCAAGGAACATAATAAAGAGATAGCGGATAAATATGGATTTCATTCGAGGAACAAATGCGAAGAAAATGAACTTATTGGTGCCCAGTGAACGATCAACTAATAAACAACACTTGCTTTAAAAGAGACAAGATCGTATTTTCTCACTGGATTTATTTAAAATGATCAACAAGACAATCCTCAGATAATTAAAGGACACAGCAGGATTCGGCATGGGTGCATATTAACAACATTAGTTTCGCAGATGACACTGTTGATGGCAAACAGAGAAAGAAAACTGAATGGATACTCAGACAAGGTGATAAAGGAAAGCAAGAAGGATGATCTCTCAACTTAATGAAGGCAGAAAGCATGAGAGAGAACCGAAGCTATTAGATACCTGTTGGAGAACTCAAATCAAGTAGTTACAAAAATTGTAATCATCAATCTCCATTTTCCAGCCTCGACAGAATTCAAAAGCGTTAACGCGGCTCTGTAGGTGATGAATTATTTTCAATTATACAGCCTATTTCGCACAGACGAACCTTCGCGACACTCTCGCTATTCTGTTGCTATTGTCACGGAAGATATTCGGATGAACTTCTTTCTTTGGATCCACCAGTTTAAAATTTCAGTTAGGACCCGTAATGGCATTTACCCTGAGTTGACTTATCCTCATTCTATTTGTATTCCATTGGTGAGAAGTAAGTTTCACTTAGCTTCTTTCTCAGAATTATTATATTGTGTAACGCCCTCTTGATACGATGGTTCTCCGATCGCTACAATCATAATCCAGTCTAGAGTCAACCGCTATCTATCCTCCACATCTTCCTAATACTCACCTCTTGCTCCCTCCTAACTCTACCTGGTTTGGGATTACTTATAATATATCCAGAATTCATTGACGCATTTTGTAAAATTAAGTTCAGTTTACGGCCTTAAAAAAACTATTCTAGTTGCTGAATAATTTTATAATAAAATGAATCAAGCAAAGATTAGCAGAAGTATTAAAAATAACTTCATGAAAAAAATTGTTTGAAAAGATATGTCTCGAAAGATATGTCTCAAAAGACTATTTGAAATATTAGAAAACTTTGTTTACTCGGAAAAAGATATTAGGATAACAGAGATCATTTATAAGGATCCAAACGCCTGCATACGGATAGAAAATGAATTAAGCAAAAGCAAACAAATAGAGAAAGGTGCGGAAAACAAGGATGAATCTTCTCACTGGATTTATTTAATCTTTATATCGAAGCGATCCTAAGAGAACTAGAATTCCTACCTGGATTTATTATTAGTGGGGACACCAATAATAAATCCTGGTAGGATTAACATTATCTACTCAGACGATATTGAGTTGATGTCAAACATTGAAAGTAAACTATGACATGTATGAAGACAGAAAGTTTGGGATAAAAACTGGGGACCTCAAAATGAAGTACAGACATTTAATTAACTAGAAAGTGTTTTAAGAGTCGAAGGAATATGTAACACAGAAATGTTACAGTTGCATTTGATTAGCAAAAGATCTCTTCAAAAAACCCCACAAAGTAATAAGAAACAGAAAAAAAAGAATTATTTTATTGTGTATGACGTGATCCTTCAGGACGTGGACAATGGTAGCTCTCCATAACATCCTGTCATTTATAGATTTTAGTAACATTTTGCCTTTTTATCATATCCTGGGAGAAACAAATTTTCCAAGCCCCCCTTTCTCATCAAGAAATGCCAGCTGTTTCTTTCCTTAAGACGTTCTCGTTGCTTACGCGCCCCGTCCAAGATATTCTCGGCATCATTTTCTGGAACTGCATTTCTGTGCCCCCCTCCTACTTAACTTCATATGTGAGGAAAATACCAAATAGGAGGACTGATATTACATAAAAGTTCAATACTCTTTTCGTTGTTTCTAATGAAATATTCCTTTTTTAATACTTTGCTTAGTTTTCAGAAGGCAGCTTTTATTATTACGGGTGTAGACTTTGGTATCACATTTTCCATTCTCTAGAAACAAAGAAAAAAGTAGAGATACTATATAATAACAACTTTTTAAATAGTATGGGATGCTGAACAATTTTCTTGCCAATGAAGAGGAGAGTTAAGGCAAATGAGATTTGGTTCTTCAGAAAGATGTGAATACTATAGACGGAACGTATGTGTAACATAGAAGTGATAAGGAAAATGGAAACGCAAAAGGTACTCAGGCTTAGGATCATGAAGAGATAGTTGACATGTTTATGATGCATAATGTAAAAGAAACCATAGAGAATTTGGCACAGGACATATTGAAGGTAAGAACGACAGAGAGAAGCAACGAATAACCTAAAGAATTTGTATCAATGTATAACAGAACAGGGATTGGAAATCTAGTGTCAAATCTATAGAAATAAAAATGACTTTTAGCGTTTTTGATCGAAAGTTCCCAATTTGAGAGATTGAAACGTTTGCTAATGTGTTTAATTCAAATCGTATGACGACTTCTGATCATATATTAAGGCAACAGGACTCGACCGCAATTTTCATTATTTTTCTCTCTATTTCCACTGATCACACTCGTTCTACCTGCTCGCTTTTGATATGTTTTCATTGTTACAACTACGTATACACTGATCATATGATTTAATTATGTATTCTTCTTTTCATTCGATCACTTTTTTCTACCTACAATATAGCGATATTCTGCACTCGTCCGCCACTAACCAGGCAATGTAACAGAGTTTCAGTGGCTAAAGCGGTACTGCCACCCCTGGTGCCACCAGCAGCTTTTGCTACCGGACAGGGTATCGTTGTTTCTGTAGACGTGTCAGTCTCGTGCGATTTTTTACCGATTAAAGTCAGATTTTCAACGTTGTGTTAAACGCGTTTGTTTTTCATAGTTAACCAATACACAACGTTCTTGTAGTGATCGTAATCAATAAATGGAATGTAAATAGATTTGTTTCACGTCGGAAATAGTATTGCATTTTAATTAACTTTATTTATTTTGGATTTTCTCAGAGCAAACTCGATGCCTGTTGAGGTATGGTCTAGAGACGATGTGAAGCACGCTTCTCTGGCCAGAGATGCCCACCTTCAAAAGTAAGGAAACGACTGACCAAGGAATCAACAGGACCCGACCTCAATAGGTAGCACATGACAAGCCCGCCCGTTTTCACTGTAGACAGATCACAGCGATTCGTAGCGGTTTTTCTTTCGCTTGTGCGTCTCCCTCCCTGTTCTCCTTCCATGGAGCCCCGTTAATTCTACTAGAAGGACACCCATTTTTAATCAGACCACGCTACAATGTCAGGACGTGCGTCTCTTTGAATGACATTAACGTATTACATTGATGTGTACTATGAGGATGTTTTGTGATCAATGTTGTGTTTACCATAGTCATTATTTCAGCATGGTCATTGTATACATTTGAATTGCATTTGAAACAAGGAAACTTTATTTGTAGATTTGAAGCCATTCTCGATTTGAAATAGTTTTTAAAGCTTTGAAACTTTACCAGATATCTGATGGCATACTCGTTAATAGAAATGTTTAATAATATTACATCAGTATAAAAATAGGGTAGGCGACTGATTATGAACAAAGTTGAAGCACTGATTTGCATGTATCCAATATTGCATTAATCAATGCTAGCAGGGCTCTTTCAAATTGCACAACTTTACTAATAAAATGTTTAATGCTATACTGATCATTCACAGACGTTTTTTTTTTAATTATTTCACTCCAAGCAAGGAAATAAAGTCACTAAGATGTAAAGGGTGTTTACTGAGTCTGAGAAAATATGAGAAAAATGTGAAAAAAATAATGAGACAGAACTACAAAAGAAGATGAATGAGGAAAGCAGAAGATGACGATTGACATTGCATTTAAATATATGAAAATCAAAGTTGACTGGAAAGCTAGAATCTGGAAGAGAGTTCCACAAACAAGAAGTGCGATAGAAGAAAAAGTTGGCATATAAATTACGGTTATATCTATGTATTTTAACTGTAAAATAATGAAATATTCTCTCCAATCAGGTACTGCGCTGAAATTCCTAAAGTCTAGGTACCAAAGAGGAAAGCACATTCGAAAAATTGCCATGAGAATATTTAGCTATGTTACGGCAATGGAGAATTGGCTGAAAATGATATGGCGAGTGAGGACCGATAACATAAGTTATAAGAAACGTGACATAAAACGTCTCATAAAAGTACTGAAATGTAGGATGACGCAGAGCTTCGTTAATAATCTGGAATCATTTTCTATAAAATGGAATGGAATAAATCATATACATTTTTCCGGCATGAAAGATAATAGTAGAATTACTGGTCTTAATTTTTATCAATTGAGGCGTGTGTCATGTGTAATCTGGAGATATATGTTACGTGTGCATTAGAGATTGACGGCAATAATAACAATTTACAATGTTTTTGTCATATGAGTGAGGTCAAAAAAAGTAATAAGATTAGATCTATACATGATGATAGAAATATGAAAAGCGATTATGTTGCTCACGAATATTATTCAGTGTTGTCTCATAACATATGCACATATGTAGACATGCTAAGATCGCATGAGAACATAAGCAAAATAATGCTAATAGGCTCGTAAACAATGGTAGAAGTTACTACACTAATAATACATTGCTAGTGGATTATAAAAACAATCTCCGTTCCCCCAAGTGTATAGAAGACCCTGAAAACGTCACACTAAGCAAACTTGTCTGTTCCCTTAGTGTGGCTTTAGAACCAAGTAAATGGTATCACAAGTAATTCATTATACATGATATTTCTAGTATACATAATACCAAGTTTCGTGATTTGGATGTTATCTTCGCTGATTTATTTACTCTTGACTTCCCATTTCCTTGTATTCATAGTAGCCTTATTGAATGTACAATGTAAAAATACACATTATAAGTTGAGACTATGTTTATATGCTTTAAATGTGGGTCTCTTTTTGCAACAGAAATTCATTATAAGTCTATATAAATCCAGATGGCATTTACGGAGTTGCTTCCCGCAGTCTGAAAAAATTCGCAAATATAAGTTAAAAAAAATCAAAAACAACAAAAAAAACCTTTGTTGCCAAAATATCAGGTGAAGTTCAGGGGCGAATTTGTCCTCAACAGATCGTTAGTTCAGGAAATATGATTTAAGCCCTCACTTAAAAAAAAACTGCCCTTATCAAAGATGACTCCTCACACACATCACTACGTCCCTCTTTCTTTCTGTTGCTCTCTCAGTATCGGTGACTTATGTGTCTGTTGCGTAAATTTACTTTGTTTTATTAGTTTGATAGTTATACACTTTTATATTTTTGTCCAATTTAGTTAAAATATTGATTAAAAAATGATTTTCTGGAAATTATAAAAATATATAATTCACTTGTTATACAAATTTAGTTATTGATATTTTTATTTGAACAATGCTGTTAATCATACGAATATTTTTGCATCTATTTTGATTAGTAATAATAAGAAAGATAATGACGATATTTTCACTGAAAACTAATGATAGCTTCATATAAAGGTCATGCATTTTGAATTTATCTTCCGATATTTGGTATACAATTCTGAGGCATTGGCTTATTCATGAATAATTACATCGAGGATGAGATGCAAATTCAAATAATAATAAAATGATTTGAGATTTATAGGATATTACATAATGAGAACGGAAAGCGCCTTTGGTCATCATATAAATCCATGGGTGTGTAGTTTAATCGTATTGGTATTCAAATCAGTTTACTCCCTGTTTCGATATATAAGCAAATCGCAGAAGACATATAACACACGCGTAATCAAAGAAGCATACATATATATATATATATATATATATATATATATATATATATATTTATATATATATATATGTGTGCGTGTGTGTGTGTGTGTTCATAATGGCTTAAAATATTAGCCCACTCAAAAATAGGGCATTCTAAGTGCCCTCTAAATTTACCACAGATTTATATCATTATATCTATCATCTTAATCGCTTGTTTGGATTGATGGTTAGATTAACCAAAGTTGGAATGATGAGACAAAGTAGAAAAGCTTCTAAATGACACGTTAGAAAATATGACTATATGAACATGGCAGAGATATACGTCATAACAACATTTTAAATGCATTGGTAGTTCACTCTAATAACTATGACCACAATTTTGACGGGATAAATGCAGGTTTGAACAGGAGAGAAAAGGATTCACTGAGTAAAAATAAATTGAGTGTGTGCCAATCTTACAATTGTTGACAATAAACCTAAAACAAGGACCATGCATAATATAAACGAGCATCGCAAACGCAATAGTTCCAAAATACATTATATGAGCTCATAAAGAAATAGAGAGCTACTTGGAGTGGGCTGATTTAAAATGCAAGAGACACGAACGTATCTAATACATACAAACACACACAAACACACACACACATATATATATATATATGCATGTAAAACTTTCTGTATTCTGGTCGGCGAATCTGATAAGGTAATTTCATTTATTGTCCTTCTTATCATCAAAAATTCTAACGAATTTTACATAAAGAGAGATTTGTCTGATTCATTCCGACCTGAAGATACCGAAACCAGAACAAATAACATCTGCAACATTTAGAAGCTATTCCGCATCGTCTCAACATCATCACCTTTCTTTCGAATACAATTAGACATCCTAAAAACACGCATTAACCAAGCTTTAAATGTTATGACAAATATATAAGCATCCATAAATTTACACAACTTCCGGTTTCCATGAATTTATCATATATATATATATATATATATATATATGTGTGTGTGTGTGTGTGTATTAGAGTGTAAGTTGAAATAATGATGATCATATTTATCTCTGACAGTATGTAAATAAAACAAGGAATATAAATTAATGCACTCCTAATGATATATATTCATATATATATATATATATATATATATATATATATATATATATATATATATATATATATATATATATGAATTACATAAATATTAAACATTATTACTCCAGTCAGATACCCATTTCATCCCCTGGGACTTGTCAATGCAAAAATATTTGTTAAATAAATGTTTTTAACGTTTTTTGTTTTTTTTAAATAAAAATTAAAGAAGGCTAAGGAAAGAAAGAAAAAAAAAAAGAAAAAAAAGAAAGTAGAGGAACAAACAAGAACTAATGGAAATTGCATTAAAACATAAGATATAGGGAAACAAAAGAAAACTAAGGCAGTTAGAAATAGATGGACAGGAAGTAAATTATTCTTTCTTAATAATAATTTTTTCTTAATAATTTGATCTAATTAAATAATAATTTAATATGTATTATTAGTATATATAGCATATAGCATTAAAATTTTAATGAATAATAAAATAATAAATAATTATTAGGTTGGTGCAAAAATAATGCCGTAATAATGTCGTTTTTTGACTTTAAAAAATACGTCAAAAACGACATTATTACGTCATTATTTTTGCACCAACCTAATATATAGTAATACATTTTTAATGGATAATTTTTTATACAATACTAAAATTATATAATAGCATTATTTTTAGATTATTTTTATTGATCTATAATCTTAAAAAAAAACTCTTCTTTTTCTCAGCCATTATGCTTGCCTTTTCCTAGTTTTCCCATTTGAACTAGAAATGATGTGTTAAATATAAGTCATTTTTAATCCTTAACAGTTTTTAATTTCTGTCTAGACTTGTCTATGTCATGACTTCCTGAATTAGAGTAGGATGAACTTGACAGAAGAATGAAAAAATGAAAAAGCTCTCTTAGGGTCAATGAAAAAATATTGCAATCAATTATCAAACTTATAATTTGAGAAACATTTGCAAGTAAGTCCAAAGATGTGCACTGCAGTAATCAAGGGTAAAAGAAGATATTTTGACGAGAGCAACATAATATTCAATTTTTTCTTTTTGTCATGATAAAATTGATTCACTTATAAATAACCTTTAAAGTAATAAAATAATTATAAAAAAATAAAATGATTCCTAAATAATAAACCAATTATTTATTTAGAATATATATATATACTATATATATATATATATATATATATATATATATATATATATATATATGTGTGTGTGTGTGTGTGTGTGTGTGTGTGTGCATATACTACATAAGTCACTCATATAGGATGTCTATTTCATATTATTATACCGTGTGTCAGGTAGTGTATTTAAGAAAATATTTCTATAAATTTACACATATATTCATGCAAAATATATCTACATATGTATGCTGCGAACAATATGGACTTGCTGAAAATATACGTTAATCTTTTCAATAACGTGTACACGCACAAAATTACTTATGTATATCGGAAATAATTGTGTGCATACATGTATATTTAAAGGTTTATAGTAATAATTCTTATTACAGGAAATCTGAGCAATATTATGGTACTTATACACACACACAGACACAGCATATATATTATTTCAAAACTTATAGTGGACATCAGTTTTTAAAACAGACTTTTGGAATAGACTATATTTATATTAAACAATCTGTATTCTGTCTGTCGGCCTGCGTAGTGTATTTTCCGGCAGGGATCTAAACTCTGCCCCACTTTGTAGAAGAAACCAGCGTTTGATCCGTTGTGCTTTATTGCTGATCGACTACGAGGCTCATGTCATTTTTCTCGAAAGCCTAACCTGTCATCTATATATATATGTGTGTGTAGATATATATATATATATATATATATATATATATATATATATATATATATATATATATATATTGAGAGAGAGAGAGAGTGATCGGCATTATATATGTAAGACTGCGTGCGCCTATATATTGTGTTCCAGGTATACATATTTAACCGTCAATTTTAACATCTTCATTTCTTTTACAGATATATCCAGAGAACTGAGATGACGGCTTCCAGTCTGAAGCAGAAAATGAAAAACTGCGCCGTGCTCATGTCACTAAGGATCAACAATAGCCAATCGCAGCAAGTCAATTTTTAGAAAGTGCTAGGGTGAACTGGATAAAGTATAGGCTCCTAGATTCCAACGGAAATCTGTCCACTGTGTAGACCGGAGTGACATGAGCAAAAAGCGCCATGTTATGTCGCTTCACTTCTCGAGGTCAATATCATTATGTGTACCGGCCTGCTAAAAATAGTGATAAAGAATTGCATAGAGGAATGGCCGTGCATGTTTCCACAGAATACTGATTCCACATACATGCCTCCGTGACCCAGGAATATCGCTGATAATATCCACGATCAAATGGCCTCCTAGCTCTCCTGATTTGAATCCTTTGAGCTATCATGCTTGAGGCATCTTCAAGTGAGAAATCATCTAGTGACCCCAAAATACCAAAGACTGGGGGAAATTTGCAATTTGGAATGCGTTGACCGGGATGAAAGAGATCATCCGAATCTTAGTATGCAGTCACTTTCTTGGGCGATTCCAGACAGTCCTGGAGACTGAAGACTGCTTTATTGCATCACTTTTTGCTCTGGAAATCATGTTTAGAAATTTTTGGGAAAATATGCTGATTTTTCTATTGAAGTATTACATTTTATTTTATATTTGGTTTTTAATTATCTGACGCATTCAGGATATACAAGAGGGAACTGGAACATTCTCTGTCCAATCCACGTATAAGAATCTGACGAAATGACCAATTTTTTAAGAAGTACTTCTTGACAAGACAGCTTCCTTCCTATATATATATATATATATATATATATATATATATATATATATATATATATATATATACACGTTTTTGTAAGTGTTCTACATACAACTGATACACATACCTACATATCAACGCACGCATGATTATGTATAAAATGATGGGAATATATACTCTCATATTTAGGCCTACGCATAACAAATATTGTTTCATATTAACGTTTCTCTGCAAATGAAATACAGTATACAATCACATGTGCAAAAGCCTTTCCTGTCTAACCTCGATCTCATTCGGTTTGTCGCGTAATTCATGCATCCACACATAATCAGCTTAGTTCTCTTTGCGGCTTTCCCGCTGAAGCCACAAATCCCATGGGGCACAGATATAGAAAACAAAATGGCGTCTGGCGGGAATGGAAGGCGAAAGAAGATTGCAACAAAATAGCGTGAAGGTATCGGGAAGGGAGAGTTTCGATATGCGGAAACAAACAAAGAGAAGCGTTCAAACAAAAAAACACAGAATGGATAGCGAAATAAAACTGGAAAATTGGGAACAGAAGAGGAGGAATAGAAGTAGGAGAGGGAACTGAGTGGAAGTTGCGCGTGAAAGAAGATCAAAAAATATATTTTCTAAAGATTGTCTGATAGCAATAAAGCAATGCAATTTCGAAACCTAAACAAATAAGTCTGTCCGTCTCTTAATTTTGCGAGTCCATTTTTCTTCCCGATTAATTCCCTTGACACTAAAGCATACTCCAC
The DNA here is from genome assembly GCA_963932145.1 of Acanthosepion lycidas. Taxonomy (NCBI): domain Eukaryota; kingdom Metazoa; phylum Mollusca; class Cephalopoda; order Sepiida; family Sepiidae; genus Acanthosepion; species Acanthosepion lycidas. Next base: position 80,274,077 of record OZ010573.1, on the reverse strand, counting down.
CCATCATTTGTTTTCTCTCCTTTTCTCTATTAACCTTTTTTTTACAATTTTTTTTTTTCATTTGTATTGGCTTCGTTCTTCTTTCTTCTCTTTCATCTCATTATTTTACATTTATGTTGTTTATATTTTTGATATTTTAATTTCTCCGCAGTTTTCCTTCTTTTACTTCACGGTTATTTCTCTTTTCTTAATATATTTCTTTTTCTACATATAAATAATTCTTTCTTTATCACTTTTTCTATTTTGTCTTTTATCTTTTTTTATAAAAATATTATTTCTAAACATTTCTTGCACGCGTTCTTATATGATTTTTCTTTCAACTATTATTTGTGTTCCTCTGTTTATTTTTTTTTGTCACTGTTTTTGTCAATTATTTACTAACCGACTTTTTCTTTATTTTAACCTTATTCTCAAAAAGCAAAAGTTTGAATCAGGTTTTCCTCTCTTGCTTGTTAACCCTTCTTTCTGCGATTGTTTCCTCCTATTATTTTTCAATTTATACATATTTAACGCACATTCTTTTCTCGACCATTTCTATATTCATCTTTCATTTTGTTTTAGTTTTCCTTTATTGATCCCTTCACCAATTTGCCCGTTTTAAATAATCGTGTAAAATTTTCCACTCTTTTCTGATCAATATCTGAACACACACACACATATATATACATGTATATATATATATATATATATATATATATATATATATATATATATATATGTATGTATATGATTATTTCTCCGATTTAACTAGTAGAGAAGACAATATTTATGAAAAAAAAATGACAATAGGAAAACTAGTAATTGCTGACGCGTTTCGTCCAATGCTTTGATAAAGTCCGCATTGGACGAAACTAGTTTTCCTATTGTCATTTTTATTCATAAATATATATATATAAATATATATGTATATATATCTATGAGTGTTTGTGTGTGTGTGTGTTAATGGATACTGGAGAATCACACCCAGTGAAGATGAAATACACTGGAAAATCTTCAACAGCTCCTTATACATTTTATTTTCTACTTACGATGATACACATTCATAAACGTGTGCATATACATCACTTTTAAATAATTAAATTAAACTTATTTATAGAGAGACTAAAACTCTTCAACATGGTACAAGTTTAAACATATAATTTTAAATTTATGTGTTAAATATGTCACTCTTCAGTCATGAATTGTGCACTCTGGCTGCCCATTTGGCATTTATACACATCAGGTATATGATACGTTAAAAGATTCCCTTTTTTTCCTGCCGTGCGCAGATAGCTTAGGGGTAGAGTCTCTGACTGATGCCAAATCGTTCTCGGGTTGAAACAATCGGATGTCTAGCCACACTCATAGGTACAAGCCTATTTCGCTATATCTGTGTGTGTTTGTGTGTGTATTATTTTTTTCTAGATGTCACCTTCAACTTAAGTAAATATACATATCAACAATATAGAAAACCTAATGACAAACTACTGTATATACATACATCTTTCAAACACGTGTCATCAATTATCAAGGACATCCAAAAATTAATTTACTATAGTCTTTCTGACAATTCTTCCAGTGAAACCATCTTCAACGAAGCCAAAAAAAGACTATGAAACGGCCCTAAAAGATAGAGGATTCCAACAGAACAAAAAGCCAACAGAAAAATAAGTATCATATTTTTAAAACCTTCGTACAAGAAAAATGTGAAACAAATGTCAGAATAATATTCATTACAATCATACACAAACACTTCCTCAATCAACCACTCTACAAAATATTCAAGAATAACACAGTAAAAATAAGTTACAGTTGCAGTGAGATCATAACAATAAGAAAGCACAGCAGGAAAACAACATAAAAACCACCTGCACAAATAAAACACAAGTGTAACTGCAGAACAAAGAACGGATTTCCCTTAAACGGTAATTACTTGTAGAAGTATCTAATATACGAAGCCACTGTAAAATCGCAGTTAACGGAGAAAAATATACATCGGTGTAACTGAAGGATCCTTGAAACAAAGAAACTATGTACACAAAATATCTTTTACAAATCGTAAATACAGGAACAGCATATAGCTTTCTGAACATATTCGGGAGATTAAAAACCAAAACCAAATAACATCAAAAATATCATAGAAAATAGGAAAAAAAAACAAAACAAAAAAACAAAACAACAGCAATAAATCCAAAAACTGTTAAATCTGCCTGGAAAAGAAAATAACCATAATTACCTTCTCAGACCAACACAAACTACTAAATAAACGATCAGAGCTCATCTCAAAATTCAGACATGAAACAAATATTTGCTAAGTTAGTTAAAAATCAAAAACTAATAAACGAATAAAAATAAACAAAAAATATGAAAAATAAAATAAGTAAATAAAAATACGAAAAGTAAATTAATCCAAAGCAATAAATAATTTACACAGTTATTTCTACTCAATAGCCACTAGAATGATTCAAAATATAACCGTTACTGGCCACAAAAATAACCGTTAGAATAATACAATAGACTAACCATAATGCATCACTGACCTGTATATAAAAATATTCGAGAAAAAATACCACAGCGCATATGTTCTGCAAGTATGAAACTGTCTGTTGCCTCTGGGTGTTGACATCAATGTCCACTTTTATGTTCACATATTCTCTATCCTTAATATTGAGCTCTTCAACCTATAAACATAGAATACATTAAAACTATATATATATATATATATATATATATATATATATATGTGTGTGTGTGTGTGTGTGTGTGTGTACTGTCTAATGTTTGCTATATTTAAGAAACATAGTCTGGACATGCGAATTAGCACTGTATGTCAGCCTTTTATTTATTTCAAAGACGCTGCCACACTATACTAGTAGTGCTCTGTTTCTCTTAATGATTAGTTTAATAATAAACTATTTCTGTTATTTCACAATTCTTATAGAATTTCTCAGGTACTACTCAATTCTTTTCATAGTCTCGTGAGTGATCTCTTTTTTTTATGAAACTAAAAAAAATATACTTATTTTTTTTTCTTTACTGTCAAATTAAATTTTTTGCATGAATGAGACTATGTATATCTTCAGAACATTAAATAGATAACATATTGAATCTTCTGAAGAATTTCTGACCAGACACAAATCTTGATTTGTTTGTGCAATGTATACTATATATTGTTCATGATACAACAGTTTTAACTTTTTTCTCAAGTTGCTTTATATTTTAATTATTTCTATACGCAAATATACATGCAGAAACACTTATATTTATATACATATATTTAAATACTTTTGTATACAAAATATAAATACATAAGTTTATAAGAAAGAACTAATGTAACTGATCATTAGGAGAACCGTTGAAACCTTTATAAAATCTATGAACTACACCCTATGGATATCTAGATATGTGTACATCACGTCTTGTAATTATATGTGTGTATGTCTGATGGTCGCAGTCTTTCCCTAGAGTTAAAAAAAATAAAAGAAAATATCTCATGATATCGCCTGGAAATATAGTCATCGATATTGATAAAGCAGTTTGTGGGAGAGACTGGTACGTTAAAAGAATTCATTATGACAATCTAGAATCTCGTGATTATTCACCTGTGTGTCATTTAGAGCATTTTCAACTCATTGCAGTGAATCTTGATCAGTTAATTTAGCCAAGTCAAAAGTTCAACTCGTATTTTATTCACTGTCCTTCTGTCGTCTCTGACTACTTGGGTCGTGAACCAACTTACTCGATTACAATTATCCATAATGAATTCCCGCCTCTCTTTTTCCTTCGTACTATGATCAAGAATTACGTGCCAATGTCTCACAAACGAAGAAGAAGGAAAAACCGGGATGGATAAAGACGGCAGAAATTGGTAGCGAACTTTTAAACTGTGGAAGTCGTTAAAAGTTGCAAATGTTGCATTCTTTGTTCGGAGAACGTGTCTGCACCTATAGCAGAATGGATGGCAGAATAAGACTTTTCATTAGTTGGCGGGAAATGTTCGTTCGCTTCTTAAGCGAAGATTAGTTAAGTTAAAAAGGAAGGGCACGATAGGGTCACGAGGCACAATAGCTTTTGAAACACTGATTCCTTTGAACCAATCTCTTTTTACACAAATTCGATGGCATACGACATAATTTGAAATTCATGATTGTTGTATGTTAATATGGTGATGACGATGATAATGATATTGACCATAATAATCATAATTTCGACGACGATGAACACTCAATGGTAACGTTTCTTTACACCGCTTCTATTATTAATCATATTTATTTTTAGAATTATGATGATATAATTATTAATGTATACAATTCCAATAATGATGTTGAAAATAATAAGTATGATAATATTATGTCTTATAGGGATTATAATCATAAAAATAATCATTTCAAAGGAATAAATTGTCATCTTCATGTGGAACCAATGTAAAAACTGCTCATTAAAAAATCTCTGAATGAAATTCTGTATGGTGAAACAATAACACTACTAATATAAATAGCAAAACGACTGCTACTACTAAGAATATTATTACAACTACTACTAAATTCAACATTTTCAACAGTAATATTGGTTGTTTAATGTCAGATTTTTGTCTGTGACCTTTTCGGTCCTTCCCTATACGCTTGCATTTAGCCACTTTACTTTGGAAACGATTTACTTCTCTTGCCAATTCTTTTATTTTCCTAATCTTCATCGATGGTTTCATATGTCAAACTGACAATGCCTACTCATTTTCTATTTTCCATTCATATTCCATCCTGCAACTCTCCACCAACCACATCAGCTGCTGTTAAAACCTGCTTTCCAAAGTCAGCGAGGGGGCTCTATCAAGTTTGAAAATAATAAAAGGACGCTAGATGCCACGCCGCTCTTTCTCCTATACTACTACGGCCGGAAGTCGACAACCGGATATGTTCACATGCCGAATTTCCTGCTGCTCCCTGTTCTCTTTTCAAAGGGAAATTGAACGGGATCAACATTTAATGCCGGCCATTAAAATATCCGAGTCTGTAATAGGATCGTCTCTGTGCCTTATTTCCCCGACTGCTTGCGCTCAGAACTTTGCCTCAAAGGGGAAATAGCATCAGATGAACAAAATTATTGGCGACTGTTTTTCTCTTCCACCCAATCCGATTCTGTCTTTTCTATTTGGCAGTGATGAGACTCTTCTGTGAAGAAAGGTCATTTGAATAAGTCAAGAACAATTCCCTTCTAGAATGACATGCTTATTGTCGACTTCACTCACGGAAGTTCTTTTCGTTGCCTGTATTTCCGTTTCAGTGATTCAACGCTCTCCCAACGCCGTTCCTCAAAACCTAACATTACCTTTCTTTAACTTCTTTTTTAAAATCTTTATCTTGGTTATAGCTGCAGTGGCTTCTACATTTGAGGCGATTACTCAGAAAGTAAGATACTCAGTTGACGTCTATATTTTTAATATTAATCTTATTTAAATATTTAGTTCTTTTAATTACAGAATTTAATTCATAATGAAATAGGCTTTTAGCAATATAAATAATTAATATGTTTTGTGTTTAATTGGGAACAGCATGTCTTTGTGTTTTTATTTCAGCAATTATATATATATATATATATATATATATATATATATATATATATATATATATATATATATATATCCACTATCTTGCCTGTGTCTTTCTGTGACTTTGTTTAAACTAGAGACATCGGGCGCTGAGAAATGATTTTCGGTTGATCTGAATATTCAGTAAATAAAAATATAAATATGTACCTTGAAAATGTTCCCAGAAATTAAACAACTTTAAGTTTGATATGCTCACTGAATAGAAACTTTCTTGCCTGTTGAAACTTCTTACACCTCTCCTTCATTCATTCATTTTCACTTCCACACTTACGCCATTATGGACGCGCACACAGTTAAACCATTTGAGTCAATAAATAATGAAGTAAAATCTTGTTTATATCATAAATTTAGCATAATTATCAAATGTTGATAAATTAAACTCCACTGATGTTTCTGATTTGCACATGTGTGTACAGAGTTTCCAAAAAAGTTTTTCGATATAATAACTTGTGAATTATGTTAAAAAAGCTAACACCAGAGAATACTTTACTCGTCGTATTCTGAACATAACTTTTATTATTGTAAAAGTTCCTTTTAATAAAAACATTAAGTATACTTCAAGTAATAGAGATTTATAGGAATGCTATGACTTGATATTTGAACCCGCAGAAATGCTGCTCGATGAGTATCTCAGACGCTCCTGACGTTATTAAAAACATTTAAACTCTTTTTTCTTAGAAATGTAAACGTAAACAGGATATCATTTTTAGTTTTAGCGTTGAGATTTTTCTATTAAAGATTTTGTGGAAAAATATTAAAATGACAGATTTCATTGATAGGTGAGGCCCCATAAACCCTTCTACTTTGCTTTACAATTAGTATAGAATAAAAGGTGTGGGGACATAAAATACCACTTCCAGAAATTTATATCAGGACAACAAAGAATTATAAAATTCATAGGTTAATATTTCGTAATCTATATTGTACATTGTAAGTTAAATGTCAATGTCTTTAAAATTAACATTCAACCGCTTATCACTTTAAGTAAGATGGTATTATTTTTGTACTTATTATTATGTTATTTTCCTCCTTCTATTTCACTTTATGGACAGCGTCTCGGATTGAGGAATCGGAAAGCCGAATTCGAATTCCATTACATTCACTTACGTGATAATACACTTGGAAAAGGTATGAATCCTCTTCTTCTCCCTCCAACTATGAGTCATAGCAGGACAGACCGGGTTCTATAGCCTTGGGTGGTAACTGGTCTAGGAGAAGGGAAACTCTGATTTCGGAACCTTATCCTCCATGGTGGGGGTTATGTAGTAGGCTAACAACCTGCTTATTAAAAACTGGCTTTTTACAGAAACCGAAACGACATCTTGCGGCCCTATGTTCCTCAATGAATTTAAAGGCATAATATATATATATATATATATATATATATATATATATATATATATATATATATATATATATATATATATATATATATATATATATTTATTTATATAATTATATATATTTAATATATATGCTCTAGCAAGGACATATATAAAACGTGGTAAGGGACTCTTTTATCGGTTTGACTAAGAAACCTTTCTAAACATATTTTGTTATTCGGTCATTTATTGACATTTTGGGAAGTGGATCGAGATAAGAACTTTTCAGTACCTATTCCTAAATAAATATATTAAGCAGGAATTATTTTCATATTTCTGACTCGGAAGAAGCATTTTTAACTTCAATTTCAATCAGTCAACCAATCTCTTGGATTTCTAGCGGTACATTAAACATTTTCATTTGAAATGATGTGATGTAAATATTCATACGATATTATGTATGCTTCTATATGTGAGTAAATTTATATTAATTTTGGTGACAAACTAACATATAACTTAACATTATTCCATTGTTTCTTCTGCTGATCGGATATAAAATTGTGAGAAAAGCTTTAACCATTTCGACTATTTTATCACATTTTCCTTCATTTGTATGCATCATTCTATGCTGTTAGCTTATATTTGCTACTTAGCTGTTAGCTTATATTTGCTACTTAGCTGTTAGCTTATATTTGCTACTTAGCTGTTAGCTTATATTTGCTACTTAGCTGTTAGCTTATATTTGCTACTTAGCTGTTAGCTTATATTTGCAAATATAAATTAAAAGAATTGATTGATTTTAACAGCAAATAATGCATCACTTAACGGGATTACCTTTTATATGTTGACAGAAAGACAGTTCGATTTGTTATTAAGTGTATATTCCTATAATCATATTGTAGCTAGTTTGGGATGCTAAGTTCATGTTGGTATTAATCATGTAGCACACACTATTATTAATGAAAAATAAAAAAAAAATCATTTAATATCTTTAAAGGAAATTCTAAGAATCAAAAAATATTTTACTGAAATCACTTTTGAAATTCTATGACTATTTTTCATGTAATTTGTGTTAAAGCTGACACACTGACTTCAGATGGAGACTTTCATAGTTAAAAAATGAGATCACTTACTTATTTGCATGTATCGCAAACTGTTTAACTCATGCAGTATGCATCGAATATATATATATGATGTGTGTATATGAATGCCTGCGTTATATGTACAGTTAATTATATCTCTTATATGCGTATGTACGTACATACGCACGTATCTAGAATTGTATAAACATTCACAAGCTTATAAATGTATTTAAATATATTCACGCATGCTCACACACATATGAGGAGGTAATGAGAATTTGTCTTTTTGGCATAAACTTGCCTTTTAATTTCAGATACATTAATGGACCACTGTATGTATGTCTGCATACATATTTATCTATTCTCGTTCGAAGAACCCGAAATTGCGAAACGCAATCACAAATAAATAAACAAAACACGGTATATAATAAAAATACTGAAAATAATATGCATGATAAATATAGGCGGTGGTAAAAGCACTGGTTTCATGTAACGCACTTAACAAAATGTATATCATTGCTTTATTTTCTCTTCGTCTTTTCCCTTAAAATGATACTCAGAGTGCCGAAACATAATTTTCACAGGGAAAAATTAAAGTAGGCAAACAAGACCCGCCCTTCTCTGTTCTTTAGTGAAGGCAATCGTTGATTAAAAAAAGAATACAAAGGAAAATTTGCGAAAATATTAACAGAAAATATTAAAAAAGAAAACTGTTCTAAATAAAGAAACAAAACTCAATGAATGATGAAGTGTAAGGTTTCCGATTTTGCAATAACTAGGAACACAGTTGCAAGATGCTGCCGGCTTTGCGGTTCGCCTAATGAATACAAGTCCCAATTTTAGGAAAAATACCACAAACCACAAACTACCGCTATTGGCGGGAGCCATTTTGCTAATCGACTGGAGAGTTCCTTTTATGAATTGAAAGCATTTTTTTGCAAAAGCTGGAGGGAAGGGAAAGGAGAATGTAACATCATAGCTTTTACGTTAACTGTTCAGTTCACAATCCACCCATTAAAAGGTAGGCACACTCCCATTTTGCTTTCACCTATTTTCTTTTCACCTTTCATTTTTCCTTTCTTTTTCCTATTATTTCGTTTCGCTTTCATCCAACACTTTGACGGCTTTAAATTCAATCAGAAATTGTGATTTACAGATGGATCTTTAATTACAAATAAATACATTTCCCTTCATTTAAAGAAAAAGAACATAAGTCTCATAGAAGAACAAAGGATTTGACAAAAGAAATGATGCATACATATGTATGAGTGAGTGTATATATGCGTGGTGGTGTGTGTTAATTCAAATATATATATATATATATATATATATATATATATATATATATATATATATATATATATATATATATATATACATACATACATATAGAAAGAGATAGATAGATAGATAGATAGATAGATAGATAGATAGATAGAGAAGAATATATTTCTATGAAAACGTCATAGAGAAGTGGATGAAAATAGATGGATATTTTCGAAGAGAAAGGAAACAGGAGAGGAAAGAGTGGAAGTATGGATGGAAAAAATCAAATAAAACATTAGAAATGTCGGATGTAAATTTCAAAATTTATGTGAAAATATTTTAAAATTATATTTCATTAAAAATAATACAAAAAAGAAATGAAAATTAAAAAAAAATTGAAAAGAAAAAATGAAAATACAGAGATTGTGAAAGGAAATAAAAATATTAGGAAACAATCCTGAGTAGTGTGCTGGACGAAAAAAGTATTTGAATGAATTCGAGAAAAAATGAAAAGAAGGAAATTTTGATTAAAAGAAAAAGGCCGATATGAGCAGAATTTATAGAAAATAATGAAGAATGAAAATAGAATGAAAAAGATAAAAATAAGTACTCAATTACACGTGGATGTGGTGTAAAATTATTAATATCGAAAGAAAAGAAAAAAAATCAAAACATTCTTTAGAAGATAAGGGAATAAGGAAAATAGAGAAAATGAACTGCAAAAAGAAACAACAGTTTGAGTAGAAAATACTCTAACCTATATTTACGGAAAAACGCGAAGACATAAACAGATGGATAAAATTAGAGATGGATAAAAAAAAAAAGGCATATTTCCTTATGAATGTGAACTAAATAAGGAAGGAAAGAAATGAATGAGTTAAAGAAAGAATAAGAAAAAAAAGTGTGAGAAAGTTTCTGCAATTAGCCACGTCATGTAGTCTCGCAGCGAAATCTCGTACTCGAGATCTGCTAAAGTTACTATGATCTAGCGACCTCTGATCATCTTTTGATGGTTTTATCTAATGATCAGTTGCAAGCCTCATTCCACAAGCGCTATTTCTTCCACTACAACTATAATCATAATCTGAGTCGCTATCTCATATTAGATATCCCTCATTTGCGGTCTTTTACATTTTTTTGTCTCTTTGTCTTTGGGCGTAGTTTGGGTCCTTTCATCTCCGCCCCTCACCTAATGCGGTTCCAACCTTGACAGCCTTATATGGAACTATAATTGTAATTGGCGATATTTAGAAGAAAAAGAGAAATAGATGGAGTATTTAGTTGAGGTGGAAAGGCAACAATGAACTTTTAGCGAAGGAAAATAAGAAGAGAGAAAGACAGATGAAAAGGAAGGACAAGGAAATGTAAGAGACTAGGTAATAGAAACACTGGAAATAATGTGGAAAATATAAAACAGAAAACAAATCAATAACAAAGATTTTAATAAAAAGAGATAAAGAAGGCATGAAACTAAGAAAATACAAATTAAGAGACATAAAAAGAAAAAAAGGAAAAATATAAACGAGATTCAGAAATATGACAGCGAAAGTCAAAGCTACAGAAAGACAAAAACAAAACACAATAGGGAAATAATATTGATGGAAATGTTTCACTTAGAGAATTACATAAGAAAGATTCCGAACAAGAACTAACAAATGGAAATGAGTAAATCGTAATCAAGAAAGGGAGCATACATAAATACAAAAGACTGGATAAATTAATTAAAGGAAGAATGAAATAATACAAAAGGAAACAATGCTAGGATAAATAAAAATAAAAGAATAAACAAGAAAATTAAAAAAAAAACGAATGAAAAAGAAAAACCATGAAATTAAGGTTTTCTGAAAAAACAATTCGCAAAAGAATGAAGTACAAAACAACAACGACAAGTGACAGGAAGAAAATCTGAAAAAAAATCACTCAAAAAAACAGAATAAGCATATATGGCGAACAAAGGCAAAAGAGGAGGAAGGTACAAATCTAAATAAATATAGCAACAATCGTACGTAAAAACGCAAGCAAAACAATGCAGTATAAAAATCTATACAGAAAGACAGCGAATACAAATGAAATTATTAACAGATGGTAAAGACATGATAATACCAGCTTTGGCAACTAACCCTGTGATGTGGCAAATCTGAAGTAAAATATCCCTGACGGGCATTCTCCAAATCACAGACGCCCGTTCGTTCAGCGATCACCATGCGGCAGAAGCCTTCATATCGCAGTTTCAACTGAGCAGAAAATGGTGTAAAACTCCACATAAGTGACATCACAACACAATTTTTATAAAATAATGAATAGAATAATGGAAGAGGGAAAAAAAGAAAATTCAATTTATTTTTACATTTTCTTTCAAACATTCATTTATTTCAAATACTTAAATTTGTTTTATTTAGTTGTTTTTAATTTCAGTTTACATTATTTTGAGAGGTTTAGATATGCTGATAGACAATCAGTGAAACAAAAAAAAAATCACTCAGTTATACACACATATGGAGTTACATACGTACACGCATAGAAGCATATTTACTTATGTGCATTTATATTTTCTTTGTTTTAAAGAATGATTTACTGGTTTTATTTTCTTATAACTGTGGAAAGTGTATCAAATTTGTAATTTGATAAAGTTCGCGAAATGTGATCCATTATTTGTGAGAATCAAATTGTTAGCCTAACATTTATTTTACATTGTTCTAATTGCTTCAAGGGTGCAATCTGGATCCAATTTCATGTGAACTGCTATTAATATTAATAACATGTATTTGTACAAGTGAAATTCAAGGGAAAAATTAAAATGGTTGAAAATCTTGGGCAAGTCCTATTAGATCCAGGACTCATTTTAAATGAAGATTAAAAGCTACACAGAACACGAATTAACAGCTTAATTCGATTGGATTTCTGATTATGAATGATTTAAACAAAATCGTAAAAAAGATTGCTTCTCATCAACCTAAACTAGCGAGGAGCAATGCAATGTTGTAGCCAAATATATAATACATATGTATACAGACACAAACGCGCGCGAACACACACACATATATATATATATATATATATATATATATATATATATATATATATATATACATACATATATATATATATATATATATATATATATATATATATACATATATATATACATATATATATATATATATATACATACATATATATATATATATATATATATATATATATATATATATATATATATATATATATATATATATATATATATTAGGGGTGAGATGAGTAAATTGGCGCCATTTTATATTTTAATTTCGCGCTTGCACGATATTTGTTTTTGATTTTGTTGGCTGCTCACTATATTAGGGTCAGTTATGTACTATCTATGAGAAAATGAGTACCATGACACAATTCACCTCGACAGAAACATGGAAATGGCATGCTGTATTGCCTTGGTATTCACGCCTGAGGCTCTAATACGAACATTTCAGAGTGATTGGGTGTCAATCTGCGGATAATGCCGAGAATTCGGAATGATTTGGATTAGTCTGATGGTGATTACGAAGATACAGGATCTCGGAAAACTCACTCTGATCGTTCTGATAAGAAAAGAACCCCTGAATTTGTTAGTAAGGTCTTCTGACACGGAGGCCCACATCAAGTGCCTTGATGATTTATTGTTGCTCGGGTTCAAGGGGGTGGGTGCTGGAAGACCCTATGTCTGGTAACAGAATTCTGCACGATTTTACACAAGTAGAACACAGTCATGGCTGTCAGACAATTTCTGCGACCACATCACTTCTCATATCTGGCCACAACTCCCTAGACTGCAACCACCACAATGTGGGGCGCAGTTGAGCGAGAGACCAATAAAACTCCTTGTAGCACCAAAAATGACCTGAAGTCAAGAATTATGGCAGCATTAACCAACTTAAACAAGGAGGCCGTCAAGAAGAGATGCAGAACATTCCTAAGTTGTTTGGAGGCCGTGGTTGAAGCTAATGCCAATTTCATTGAATAAATTTACTTTTTATTGCTTCAAGATACTTTTGCGTAATTTTGGTAAATATATCTGTTGAAATGAGATGTCAGTGTTATTTTTATTTGTTCGTAATTTAGACGACTATATTTAAAATCTGAAATCCACTAAATTAATTGAGTTTCTTTTTTTCAAGTTTTCAGATAACTTATCTTAACACCATTTATCATAAGAATCACAGAAAAATCCTTTGCTTTATTCGGTTAGAAAGAGAACAGGTTAAAATCGTTTTATGTCAGTCCCACTTGTCTTCCAAAATGAGCAATGGTGAGAAGATAAAGACAATTCAGATCTTCATTAATGCTACCAATATTCATACGCTGGCTTTCATCTTCAAAGTCCATTCAAGAATCATCAAGAGAACGGTGATTAAGTTTAAAAAAGAGGGGACACTAGATACGAAAATTGGATCAGGAGGTGAAAGCGGGATCATCATTTCAAGTAACAGCTAAATATATTCTTATTGTTAAGAGTAGAGTTCAACAGAATTATAATAACCTAGGAAAATTCCAGTATGATATCTTTAATCATTACTAAGATACAACGGTTCAAATGTTAATCTATCAATTGTACAATTTTACAGTTGGACGATTTGGACAATTTTGCCGTTACACCCGGTTTCTATCTATCTATCTATCTATCTATCTATCTATCTATCTATATATATATATATATATATATATATATATATATATATATATGTTTAATGATCAGAGTTGAATCAACACGCGTGAAAAAAAATAACAGTAAAAATAACATGTAGAGCTTTTAACTTTAAAAATCAGATCAGTTGAATCCGCTAACTTGGTTTCAAACTTACGCTATCCTCAGACGATTTTTATCAAATGACCTCTTAATGTTTTATTTTTATAAAATGTCAATTAACGCTATATTATTTTAAAAAAATAAACAAAAGCACGTAACAAAAAGGGAGGAGGAGGATTTTTTGAAAAAGGAAGATGTGAGGTTAATTGAAATGTACATTTTTTTTTATCCAGCCTCATATGTGCTTAAGAGTAATTGCTTAATATATATGCAAGGACTCAAGACTTCGATTTTCTGGCTTAAAAGGTTCTTTTTTATCAGGAAATATCATTATTGCTATTTTTTCCTGTTGGCAGTTATAAGGCTTCGGCTTTTTAACATTTTCCAGCTTACAATCAGATACCTGTTGTTTGTTTTCTCTTTTAAATGCAACACATGGTCAGCAAGTTTGGTAGAGCACCCAAGACTTATTAGCTTGAATGATGACCTATTATTGTACCATGTATGTTTGGAAGTATCTTCAGTACATTCTATGTACGTTTTACTTTGGCCACTAAATATTTGTTATGTCTGCTTTATAGATTATTGCTTCGGTTTTACGAGCTCCATCTATTGGACATCTATTCTTATTTTTACAGTTGCATAAGTTACCAGTGGCGTTTTGTCTATTTATTATTGTATCCAAACTACTAGTGCAACTGTTTCTTAATTTAACTGTTTTTATTGAATATCTTATGTAATTCTGAATTTTTGAGAAGTGTTTAGTAAGTAACTTGAAAAAATAATATCCCTATTTTACATTTTATTTCTAATTTAAAAAGGGGATTAAGGCAAATGATATGATTTCTTTTTCTCAAATTCTTCTTCATGTTGTTGAATTTGAGGTTTAACCCTTTCTGGACAAGGAATAAGTTCCAAGAAATTTTATCCCCTTTACGCAGTTTATTCTAGCACTAATTGGATGACGGTCGGATGATACTTGTTGCACATATCGGTCGAGGAGTCAATTCCCATACTTAACCCCCTTCATGTCGTTAGGTTTCATAATTTGTTTGTTAATTGTCATAGAGTATCTAATTCCATGTCTACCCTAATATCTAGATATGCGTGATTTCATATAAATACATATTTATTTATCTGGTATGAAATAATGTTAGTATACCATAAAGTATATGTCTGTGATAAAGAAGCGAAATGAATGAAGACATTTTCAAGAAGAGTTAATAGAAATATTGTTTCCTTATACATGTACACAAATAATAAATCGAAAATTCTTTCTGATAATTCTGACTTTGAATTTTTAGTCGTTTTCTTTATTTTCAGCTGTCTTTAGTAACAGATAACAATTTTTGATCAGCAAGAAAAAAATGTATTAAAAAAAAAATAAGCATATACTAAATTTTCAAGTTTTGAATGAAGTGCATGATGGTTTAGAAAGTCCCTAGATTGACAGTTTTATTTAAAATTTCAAAGTGTAATGTTAGATGTGTAATGTTGGAGATTAATGGAGAAGCGTTGGTTTGTGTATATTGACAAGGAATTACATTATGTTGAAAATATATAGGCTTTAATTATCATCGTATAGATTTACTAATATACTCTACAAAAATCAGTGTCCTGTCGCCAATTTTGTTACTGTTTTGACACATAACCTACTAAATTTAAAGCAGCGATTTAACATGCCAAGAAATTCAAATTTTTGAGAAAAAATGATGTCAAATATTTTTGCTTCCTTGTGGTCAGTAGGAAAACTATCAGAACACTGCATTACTTGTAATCCAGAGTTTTCTTAGTTGTCGGTCGATTCATCTAACGTAATAAAACAATTTCATAGGCGTGTAAATAGGAATAATAAAACTATTTCATAGGCGTGTTTATAATTGTTTATTATATCCATGTATTCAATCTAGTTTCAGTTTTAGACTAAAATTCGAATTTCGATGTCTCGCTGTCACAGCTCTGAGAGGAAATCTCAGATTTCTCAATCTTCACCTTACAACGATACTTGCAAGTACATAGCAATGATTTATTTTACTGATTTCATTTTCTGTAAAACCTCTCTATTTCCTTATTGTTCAAATGCTTCAATTTTATCTTATACTTTTGCAGCGTAACTATCTTTGGTTAATTACTTTTATGCATAAATTTTATTAGTTTTACTTAATCTGGTGTTAATAAGATTTTCTTAACATATTTCTGTCAGTTGAAGAAGAATGTTCAAATTCGTTAATAAACATGTGAAACTTGCTCGTTATTTTCCTTTTAACATTTATCTGCTCATTCCAGTAAAGAATTTTATCAGAAAATGTGGTCTGTTAAATGCTCACAATTACGTTTCAGATTGAATTTTAAGGTGGAAAAAAATGTATCGACATCACTAGCATCAATGTACAATCTATCATTCTATGTGAAAAGAAGATGCAGACGGTTATTTCCAAGCGATTCGATACTGCGATTTTTCATCTTATTATCTAGTCCAACATTGTTTATCAATTTTCTTAATCCGTCAGAGTATAATACACAAACATCGTAATCTTACGGGAGGTTTTTTCAACAATTATCTATTAAATTCAATCCGATTTTGCATTTATATCTTCTTTCTTTACGTCATCTATAGATTCTTTTTTCCCCAATAAATCAACGCATTCATTTTATTAAGCGTTTCTCTTGCCATGTCTAACTTTGTTAAGAGTTGAGTTATCTCCCTGTAAAATTCCATTAATATTGATTATTTTATTTTTTCTTTAGAACATATTTTTCTCTCCTTGAAATTTCACAGTACAATTTAAATAGAATTTTTATTTATCTACTTATTCTCCTTTACTCTGTTTTTTCTGGGTCTGTGCTATTAACACTTTAAAAAAAAAAATAAAAAAAAATAATTTGAAAGGAAGCCAAACACATGCATTGACATTCATCCGTCCTTACGTGATTACATATATACATTTGTTGAGAAGACTCAAGGCAGTATCTGCTTTAAGGCAATCTGATATTAGATTTATATATTTTTCTTGTCTGATTCGTCAATTAATTTTTCCGTGCAATTTTTTCTCAGTGACATTTACAGGTGATGGTGAACTAATTGACAACAATAAGATAGAAGGGACATGTCTTTGAATCAATGTCTCTTCAAAAGTTTCTCTTAATTGCATTTTCTGAAAGTTTATATCAGTAATAAAACCAGTCTGATGTTAGAGGTGTATCTCAATGGTGAAATATGGGTAGTCAGTTTTACAAATAAAATAACTAAACGTGAAAGTAAGAAAAATCGAGATATAATGATTTTGTCTTGTCATTCAAATATTTATTTTGTATAAATAAACATTCAAAATACGCTTTTAAAAAAGTGATTGTGGCTGCACACTTAAAACGGATACATCTAACAAAAGTCTCTTGAGAGACTGAAGTATTTTACTGCGATATGATACTATTTATTTAAAATCTTAACATCAATCATGCTCAGTACGTCATTAAATATTATTCCGATTGTGAAATAATATATATATATATATATATATATATATATATATATGTATGTGTGTGTGTGTGTTTGTATGTGTAAATATATATATATATATATATATATATATATATATATATATATATATATATATATATATATATATATAAGTATAAATAGAAAAATAGATAGATACATATACTTATATATATATAAATATATGAAAAACGCATGCCCACACCCTCAAACAGACACACAGACAAAAACACACGCAAAAAACTATATATATATATATATATATATATATATATATATATATATATATATATATATATATATATATAACAATTATTAGTAATAAAATAAAATACTTCACTTGAATAATATATATCAGTACTTTGAATTTCATATATTTTCTTATATCAAATTCTCGGTAGTATTTCGTTAATTTATATGTGTTCACTTTGGCCAAACTTTGGCCAGATTAACCTCGTCATATCTATCTATCTATCTATCTATCTATCTATCTATCTATCTATCTATCTCTCTTTCTCTCTCTCTCTCTCTCTCTAAATATATATATATATATATATATATATATATATATATATATATATATATGTATACACCCCCCACACATATTGTATTTTTTATTACTAGAAATGTTATACTTTCAGTGGAAACACTTATTAAAGTAGTCATCCATTTCTTTTTCTGTTTTTATCTAAAAAAAACGTGCCAAATTACAATTGGAGAAACCACGTTCAAATCAGGTGTGAACTTTAGACCACCTCTCTGCGAAACACGCTACAGAAACGTTCAAGTAAACTTTTTAAGAATTATACATCTCTTTTGGGGATATTTCGAAGCCCATATCTGCGAACTGTATTTTTGTATACGAGAGGTAAACAAATTAATTTCCAAGAAATTAATAATATTTATTTATCATCCAACATTATTTTCTATCACTATAAATGTTATATATATATATATATATATATATATATATATATATATATATATATATATATATATATATATATATATATATATGTATGTTTGGTTATTGCACATATTTGAGTAGACATCCATGTTTTTTAAACAGTCTGATTCAATGTCTATCACTGAAGGCATTCGAAAGTCTTAATATAGACGTACCTTTTTACAGGGTTTGATGCAACTCATGAATCCATCAAATATATGTGCGTGTGTGCGCGTGTGCCTCTGTGTGTGTGTGTGTGTGTGTGTGTGTGCGCGCGCTCGCGTGCATGTGTGCGTATTTATTGTTTTTATCGCTAATATATCTGTATATTTCAAATTTGTGGTGCAAAAATAACCAGAAGTATTAAAGGTAATATATTTTTAAACATTTTACATGGCCATTTAAAAATGATATACGAGTTTCTTTCACTTAAATATTAAATAAGTGACATACACGCAGATCAAACAATTACGATTTAACCAGTCATAATCTGGATTCCTGGCTATTTTTTCAATATACCTATCTCCTTTTCATTTTTCTTCCAAAAGCAAAAATGTTTGTTGTCGCCAGACATTATTGTTTTTTTTTTATTTTATATAAAACATATTTCTTCTCTGCATAAACATTGTAGAATTGTTTTAAAATTAATGGTATATTTACATTTATATATTTCTGCAGATAGCTTTGGAAACAAACGGAAATATATCTAGATTTTGAGCTACATTTCGATATACTCTGTATTTATAGAGATTACTAAAAATCTGTATTCCTATAAGAGTAGAATAATTTAATGATCTTCACTAGTATAGTAAGAGTAGAACATTCACAGTATAGTTTAATTTGTTTATCAACTGAGTGAATGACTGATTAAGAGCTAGAACTAGATTCAATAATATTTCATATGTTGAAATATTCATTTAAAAGATGAACTTTTAAATTTAGTGGTGAAAATGCTAATTAAAAGTTAACAGAAAATAGAAAGAAAGTGTTTATACAATTATATGTCAATATAACACCAGTTACACGGAAAGCTTTATTTTTAGTTCTCATGTGCGAATCAAATTTGCTGTCACTGACCGTTGGGATTAGGTCTCTAG
Organism: Acanthosepion lycidas; assembly: GCA_963932145.1. Taxonomy (NCBI): domain Eukaryota; kingdom Metazoa; phylum Mollusca; class Cephalopoda; order Sepiida; family Sepiidae; genus Acanthosepion; species Acanthosepion lycidas. The sequence continues at coordinate 80,254,507 of OZ010573.1, read as the reverse complement.
CTCTGCCTTAAAATCTACAACAGAAAAAAAGGACACTTTAAGAATATAAAAAAGAACAGAAAGAAAATATTTCTTTTAAAGTAAATGAACAATTGTAAGAAAATAGAAAATGGCAAATATTGCAATATATAATGACAACATTGGAAGTGAAAGGAATGTTGAAAGAAATAAGGTTACTATGGATGTCATGTCTAAAATATAATGTAAATAAATTGTCACTAAGTTTTATTTACCGATAAACTATTTACAATTTGAAAGACTAGTGGATCAGTAATGTTTTAAATAGATTTCTCTCTCACTCTCTCTCTGTCCATTTGAAAATTGAAAGAATATTCGAGATTTTACTGATACCCAGCATCAATTTTGTCTAAGGAACTTCTGCAAAGGAAGCCATCAGATTCACCACAATGAATCGGAAGGAAGAGATGGTGAAAAGAAAACAAGATATACATAGATCACAAAGAGAGAAATAGAAATTTCTAGGGAAATTGTGAAAATATTATTTTAGATATAGAGGGGAAAAAAGTTACAATAGGGAAAGTTCGGAGAAAATATATGTGAGAGAAAGGAAATAGTCATAAGTGACGTAAGTCATGTAGAGGAAATTAATTAGCAATTATAGAAATTAGAAACCGTATATATAAAGAATACAAATACACAGAGTTAATCGTAATATCATACGCATACACAGATAAATAAGAAAAAAAATGTGAAGAGTCCAATACATTAAAGGAAAATATCATATCAGAATATATTGAAAAAAGAGAAAGTATAAACAGTAAAAAAACGAAGTGAAAACTTACGCTTTTTGTCTATTGGCTTTATTTATGTATGGATTAAATCCGTACGTAATAATCTCGAACGCTTTACCTTCTAGGTTTTAGCTGGAAAGAAAGAAAAGGGAAAAACAGAAATTTAGTGAGCTTCCGTAGAAACAAGAGCAAATGGAGAAGATTAGGTTTGGTTAACGGGATATCACCATTCTTTCGAGGAAGATCTGCCTGCTTTGATAATTCCCATTCCAAATTCTGGCGACTTATCCGTGTACAGAACAAACACCACTATCATCTGTGTAAAATATTTCACTATTCAAGTCATGAGGAAACCCTAAAAAAGAGAATAAGCATGAATAACATATTTTCTTTTATTGTTAAATAAGACACGACAGTAAAAATTATGAAATGCGAAGGATACAGCCAGTTGATTCCAATGGAATGATATTATTTACTCTTTATTCGATAATATGCACTTTTATAATCCAATACACTGTCTCCCAATTGGTATTAAGTAAGTGATTCTGGTAAGCTTTTTAGCGTATACTTATATTTATTTGATAAATATACCATGTGTGGTTTATTAGAAATATTCACAAGAATTTATTTTGTGAAGTGAGATTTAATTATGTATCTCACAATAAAATACCAATTACATTGTAAAAATATACACGCATAGTATTTATTTCTATTTGCTGTTATCATATATATCTATCTATCTATCTATCTATCTATCTATCTATCTGTATATATATATATATATATATATATATATATATATATATATATATATATATATATATATATAGTCTTAAGTAGTAAGAAACATATGTCAAAAAGAAAAAATATGAAAAGTTACTGTTGAATGATGGGAACAGAGGTCACAAAAAAATAAATAAATATATTAGCAAAAGTTGAACAGGCAAAACCGGCATTAAGAATATTGCAATAATACATTTGACAAAAAGTATAAGTGCAGCAAGCAAGAAATATGATTGCTCAGTCAGAAAAAACAAATAAAAAATTGATACTGCGAATGAATACGAAAAAAAAAGACACCGAATAATAATTTTTTTTTTTATATCATTTCACCCCAAGCAAGGCAAGAACGCCACTAGTATGCAGGGTGGGGGGATTACAGAGAGAGAAAAAACTAGGTATAGGGATGGGGTGCTGAGGAAATGATAAGGGATGAATGGGATTCAAGAAGAATTGATATTGCATTTCAATTTTGAAGATTGTAGTTATCAGGGAAGCATGGAAACTGGAGAGAATTCCACAGGCGGGAAGTGCGAGAAAAGAAATTGCTGGAGTATAAGTAGAGGTTATATTTAACTATTTCAACAATAAAAGGTTGAAATTTAGATGCCAATCTAGTAGCACGCTTTTATTGTTGAAATAATTGAAATATTTTCTAACGATATACAAAAAAAAAACAAACATGTTTAAGTAAATTTAATAAATAAACGTATATGTTGAACTAATGTATGATAACTGATTCTTCTCTGACTTATATTTCTGTAAAGCAATATAAACTATACACAGACACACATATATATATATATATATATATATATATATATATATATATATATATATATATATATATATACATATATATATATATATATATATATATATATATATATATATATATATATATATGTATATGTATATATATGTGTGTGTACGTGTGTGTTTATGTTGAAACACTGACGATATAATTCATATATAGATATATGCATTTATTTGTTTTAAACGTTATTTTTAAAATGGGTACTCATATTTGAGTAGATGCTCTGATTTTAATTTATTTATTAAACGGTATATTTATTGATTTATATCTTACCGTCATTAGATCTGACGTGCCGAGTTGGTCTAAAGCACGTCAGATATATCTTGAATAGTAGAAAGTGCGCATTTTTAAACGTTTTATCTTTCATTTATGCGATTTTATAGCTGCTCTAAAGTTTACCACTGACGACTGTCTTAAATGCTATCTTTTTCCGAAATAGTGGTTATACAGTGCGAAATATTCAAATTAATCTCACACCCATACAAACATTTACCCCCATATATATATCTATATATATATATATATATATATATATATATATATATATATATATATATATATATATATATATATATATTTCTCCGTTCGCAGCAATATGGCCATTCTGTTGGAGACAGATGCATTATCTTGAAAGACATCATTTTTTTATTTGATTTTGCAACCATATTCTGCAACTGTAAGCTTCGATTCATTGCTGCCTTACTGAAAGAATATTATCTGATGTACAACAGAAATTATTATTATTGCTGTTGTTGTAGAATAAGTGATTATTATTATAATATTATTGTTATTATTATTCACTTGACTGATATAATAACAACAAAAATATATTTCCATGAATTTATTCAGCCTTTTTCTGTTTGACAAAGGGAACAGAAACGTAGCAGGTTGTGAACTGCCACGATGTCCATAATTTTTGCAGTGAGACAGCGCGATATCTTTCTGAAAGACGCTGCTTTTATCACCTGATATGGCCGGTAAGTTGATCTCCACACAATTTCAAACTTATTCAATATTACTTTTCTTTCTTCTCCAGAGACTCTTCTTCCTTTTTACCGCTTGTGTATTTTCAAAGTATTCTGTTATTCTTAAGAGAATTTAACACAAGCAAGATCCCTTCAATATCATACATACCTATATATATATATATATATATATATATATATATATATATATATATATATATATATATATATATATGTATTTATATATTCACATACATTCATATAAATGTACACTGACATTCAACTATATATATGTCTTAAAGCATATATGTACACTCTTATACATATTTTTAAATTTATATGTATACTATTCACTAAAATAGAATAGTAAAATAGAATAATGTATACATTCATCTCCTTTTCTCTCACCCTTTTTCTTTATTTATCTCTCTCTTTCTCTCTCTCTCTCTCTGTCCATATATATATATATATATATATATATATATATATATATATATATATATATATATATACATATATGTAAAAGCTAATGTATACAGTATCTTAAAACATATATATACAGGTAAAACGTCTTAAAACTCATTTACATATGAATAAAACATATTTCTCTCTCTCTAACTCTCTCTCGCTCTAACTCACTCTCTATACACACACGCGCACACACACACACACACACATATATATATATATATATATATATATATATATATATATATATATATATATATATATATAGATAGATAGATAGATAGATAGATAGATGGACAGATAGCTAATTTATATGCTTAAAAGTTCCCGACTGACACATTTTCCAAAGTCTAACCAAATGACCAAGCAATGGACTCTATTTTGCAATACCTTCTCAAATTTTTCCAGCACGCTCTCGAATGTGCGTAGGCAAATATACGTGTAGAAATCTTCCTATTCGTTTGTGTGCCGATGTGTCCTGATGCTGCCTTTTGATATGTACTTTTCCTTCTCTTATGAAGATAATAAATAAGAAATCAACGAAGATGACAAAAACATGAGAGGAACAATTAAAGGAGGAAATGTTTAACAATGAGACAAAACGAAGAAGAGTGAAAGGCTGGGGAAATAGCGACACACACACACGCAATTATAAAAAGAGATGGAACAACAATGAACGTGAAGTGGTAGAGATGTGAGATAGAAATGGAATTAAGTAAAGACACGGGGAAAAAGGAAGATAGAAAAAGCAAAAGTGAAAAGATGAGCTTGTTGTTAAAAAAAAAAAATACGATGCAGTGCAAACACGAGTCTTAAAAAAGGAATAGATACATAAAACTTAACGAAGGCATCAAAGTACATATATAATATCCACGGCAATGATTTCTCTACCCATCTTCCACGCCATCTCGTATACTTACTTGCATGCATACAGATTTACTTTCTTCGAGGCAAACGCACAAGTCTGGTTGCGGGCGGATGGCGTGTACGCCATCATTCACCTTACTTAGAGCAGCGAAAACTACCAAAACCTCATAAGAAAACCACATCGACTCATCTAACCTTAATTGCCTATTGATATTCATACCTTGTCTTCTTTGACATCATTATTATCATTCCAACTCTATTTTCTCATTCTTCCTAACATTTTCCTTTTCCCCCTGTCTCTCAATATTTATCTTAATCATCGCCATCATCAATAACAACAATATCAGCGACCGAAACGGAACATTTTTTTCTTCGCTTTAATCACCATTACATATAATTTTCATCTTCATCTCGTTTCTTAGCATCTTTCAATAATAATAATAATAATAATAATAAAAATTATTTTTAATCGGACCTCTATCATTTTACACTATTTCTTTTTTGCGTTGTTATTATTATTATTATTATTATTATTATTATTATTATTATTATTTAGTCGAACTCGTTGAGGATGTTATAAAGTTGACTCCGTTAGTAATAATATTTGGGATGTGGAAGCATTAATAGAGGTAGTAATACAAATGTTTCTCTTAATTTACAGACACACTTCTTTAATAGTTTCATCTTTTAATCGGATCTTTCAGTCTTCATTGTCCTTATATTCTTTGTTCGGTTTTATTTTTTACTTAACAGTTCTATTCATTTTATCGTTTTTTGTCTTCCTTTTCTTCTTCTTCTTTTTCTTCTTCGTCGCCCCATCTCCAATGAAGAACGATCTTGTAGCTACCAGTCTTACATTTGCCTTGTAATTAGGCAACATCATCCACCGTCGATTCACACGAAATTACACATTCCTCACCTCATAATTGAAGCATCGCTAATTAAACAAAAATCAACGTCCACCATTGCCCCACCTCAGACTATCACCCACTCGCACCCCAACAATTTTCCTCATCCGACACGGACCATCCCCCCACTCTAACCGCCGGCTTCAATCACCGATCACAAAACTTAACTTACCCCCAACCAGTCACCTTTTGTGAATATTCGGGAAAATGTACAAGTCATTTTAATCAATGAACCAGAGTGAACAATAATTCAGGCAAGAAAAAATAAACGGGAAATCATTGGCAGTTTGAAAGTTTTGGTGTACACAAAATGGCGACTGGCGGGGAAGCGTATGATTGTTCACAAAATAACAGTAACAGAGACATCACCATTTCGTGGGGCAACAAAAGGTATCTTTTATGTGACATTATGAAACATCGATAAAGAGAAAGGGTTCGACAAGAGAAATATTAGTTGTATTATTAAAGATATTAGCTATTAGAAAACGAGGCAAACAGTATAAATTAAGCAGAATTATTCTCCTGTTGAACATAGTTTCTAACGTGATGTTGAAAGGGTTCAATTGATAACACTAAGTTTAACAAGACTATTTTCGATAAACCTTCGTTATCATTTTCGATACCAGGCCATTAAAGAGAATAAAGATGTTAGGCAATCTATAAACAAAGAGTTTTCTCTTTTTGATCAAGGAAGATACATTAGAAATAGCTAAAAGAAATGACTAAGCAATGACATCAAAAGTTTGGACATTATTGTATATTTCAGCGAATGCTCAAAGGGTGACATTATCGAAGTGGTGAACAGATATTTGTTACCATAAGAAAAAATATTCATTAATAACTTTTTATTTATTAACTCATCCTATTTACTCATACTCATATCAAAATGTTTACATGCTCGTTTAATGATACATCGAATTAATACTGTAGTGAATATTTACAACAAAGTAACAATATGTTGCTTAGATTTGATGTCTTACAAATAAACAAAATTTATTTAAATGTACATGAGCAGCTTATGAGCTACCTCAGTTACTATGAAAAGAAATAATTCTGTTCTAAAGAAGTTTCTGTTCGCCGTAAAACACTTGTTAAATTAACAATCCTAAGTTAGAAGTTATTAAAGGAAAGCAAGAAGAAACGATTAAACATCGATTGCAAGAAGATAAGATGATGTATGACTGTCATCAGCAGGACCAACGCAACATACAAATTAGAAATTAGAAATACCAAAATCAAAGAAGTACAACAATTTAAATATCTGGGAAGTATTTTAACAGAGGAGAGAAAAGGTGACACTAATATCCGAAAGTGCATTGGGAAAGCGAATGATTCCTTTCAAAAATAAACAAAATGTTAAGAAGCATGAAAATTTCGTTAGAAACAAAGAAAAGAGTACCTTACTGTTATGTAATATCAATCCTCTTATATGGCAGTGAATGCTAGGAAATCTCCTCATAGGCGAAGACGTGACTTGAAGTAACAGAAATGTGGTTCTATAGAAAGATGCTGAGAATAACATGTACCGAACATGTGAGCAATGATGAAATTTTATAGGAAACAAAAAAAAAACAAAAAAAACATGCTTATACTTAACAAGAGAAAGAGTCTGTTAACATTTCTAGAGTACACAATGAGGAAAGAGAGCATAGAAAATTTGATTCTCACGGGACAGATTGAAAACAAGATGGGCAGAACAAAATAAGGCATGACCTACCATGAGTGGAACAAGGTTCAGAAAAGATAACAAAAAGAAAACATTTACGAAGAGCTGCAAAGGAAATTGTGGAAAACCTTGATCATCAATGTCCCGAAGATGTTTGAATTGGAATAACTGAATTAATGTAATAATGTCAGTTTTCATAATCCCCTAAATATCTATAAAATTGATGCGTTCTCTGAAGATTTCGACAGATAATCCTAGTAAAAAAAAGATTATCGAACAGAATCCTGATTTTAGTCTCATCAGGATTCAGCAGGTTTACATTTATTTACTCTGTTGCTTAAAGAAATTTACACGGTTTAATTACTTTTAAGAACTATATAATCATAAAATCTTTAAAATAATTATTGTAAGAATCTATATAAATTTATTAAAATAGATATTTGGAAACATCACAAAAACGATTCATATTCCATAAAGAAAAACTATTGGCCAACTATTTTATGTTGTGCTTTGATAGATATCGGCTCGGAATTAGACATAAAAAGCCGAGTCCGAATTCCAGTTGAATTATTTACATTCACTGAAACTTGGGAAAAGGCATGCATCCATCTCTTCTCCCACCAGTTTTGGGTTGAATAGCAGAACAGACTGGGTCATATAGTCTACCGCAAAACGAAACGGCAACCTACTGCGGGAAAACCGTCTTCCTAGTCAGTGACATGATCACCCAAGCGTGTATGATGCATGGAAGTGAACTGACTAACTAAAATATCATTGTTGAGGATGGTTCACATTTTAGAGTAAATGCAAATTAAGCTGAAAAGTATATTAATATTATTCAGCTTGAGAAGAGGCAAGTAGTAACAGATAAACGAGAGCTAAAACAATCGAAAGAAGAGTGTAAAAAATAATATTTTAAAAATTAATATTAACAGAATTCCAATGTAAAATGCGTAGTGGAAAATTAAGAAAGACAATTTTCTTTTGTAGTTTTGACAGTGACAATTAAGTGTCAGGTCGAAAAGTCCCTGAACATCGAAAGGCGCCAAATCAACTTGCAAGCTTAAAAAAAAAAAAGGTCAGATAATGCGAAATATATTTCATATTTTACTTGCGAAATAATGCGAACAACTAATTACATTTACGGTAATCAACGCTACACATCGATTTTATCCGCGTCGAATTTTCTAATGTGCAGATGCTCTTAAAAATTTGTCAACTTTTCTTCAACTTCATATTCAATCTGCTGATAATGACATTATATTCAGTCGTAAACGAAGATTTCTTTTTGTTTCAGCTAAGTAACTTGTATAACTTTGTATCAGTATATGTGTGGCTTTCGTGTTGTTTGTTATAAGCCCTGACTGAGAAATCTACGTATTGAGTTCCTTACAGTAATTAGTTTACTAATGAAGCTTTCACGCTGAGGTAACTAAAATAAAAAAAATATATATGCGTATACAGTTTCTATGCAAACACAGAGTCAATCATAGATGTGGCCGAGGCTAAGATAAGAAACAAGATTTGAATAGTGGTATTTAAGATTAGTCTCTTCATTTGGATGATTTACGAAGCACATTCTTCTTTTTATTTCTCTCCACTGTCTATATTTACACAGAGCTGAGTCCTGTTTAGCAAATATCTTCATGCCATATGAGTTTGATACGGAAATGTACATTTAGAGTAGGTTTTAAAATACATATATTTATATAGATATTTGTATAAACATAAGGCACATCAAGCTTAAAATTCTCCAGAACTCCCAACGGAATTTCTCCATTAATGGCCAAAGACTCTCCTGGGGGATTCCCGTAAGAAATCATAACAATAGTACCAAATTCTCGTTGCCAAATACGATTCCCTTTTGGTTAACCATATTATAAATCATCGTTGTCCTTTTTGGGATCTATTATCTGTTTATCACAGTCCATAACAAAACTAACGGAAACGGCTGATAATCAAATCTATTATTTTATTATAAGATACTTAGCAAGAATTTATCAGTTATGCAAATACATATAATTCGGTCGATGGGGATGTGTACGGGAAAAAAATACGTATGGTTTCGTCGATAACATTAAATGGTGGCGACTTAGAGATAAGCGGTGCTAATCTTGTGTAATTCGCCAAGGGAGAAAGCAGTAACCAGTGCCAAGACCAGACACAGTTTAATTTCCGTGTCCGTATTCCCAAGTTTCGATTTTTGTCTTGTCGAAAACAAATAAATAAATGAAAATATATTGCTGGCAAGCCTAATATTTTCATATCGCTGCTTTTATAAATGCAGCAGAAAATAATGCTTTTATCCAAAATTGAAACGAATCCCCTAAGTTTTTGCGCACACACACACACATATATATATATATGAATAAATAAATAATATGAATAAAAATATCATAAGGGTGGTTTAATAGTTGAGTATATTAGAATTATTTTATTCTTATAACATTTTTCATGTTATCAGCAACATAACAGATATTTGTAATATTTAAGTATCGTGAAAAGGATAATGTGAATTCATTTAGATCGAAGAAGAAAGAGGGTGAAAATTTGATACTGCGCATTTTTGATAATTATACCCAATACTGTATATCAGTTCTGCCAAAATATAAATCTATGACTGTACACGTTTTGAAGTGACTGCTACTGTTTGGAAAAGGAGACAATGCTTTGCAGATGGTGCCCACACTGCGTTTGCAATAATGGCGCTAAAATTATAATTTCTACATGGACATGATTTGATACCTCATAACATCCCATGGAAAGTTTTGATAAAAACAGCAGTTGTAATGCAGCGTTTTTTTTTCTGAAAACATTATTTTCTTAAGATATTATTTCATCCCGGTAAGCATCTAATGTTTATTTATCTTCATGGGCGCTTGAATAAATATAACATTGGTGGCGTATTACTTTCAAAATGACTATTTACAAGAACTCGCGGCTTCAATATCAAAGTTTTATTTTATCGTCAATTTCCATAACAAATGCCCAAATAATAACCAGTTAAAAGATATTTAATCGACTCAACCTTCCACTCTTTTGATGTAAATCACGTAGTTTATGATACTTGTAATTACAAAAAACTTATCTTAATAATGACGAAATTGTAAAAAGATATGCAAAACCACTCATAGCTCTCAAAACAGTGACTGTTACTTATTAAAACCGACTTTCTTTATTTGCTAATTATTTTCTTCCAAATAACACATGGATAATTTTTTTAACCAATATCGAAATAACTAAGAATAATAATGAAAAATCATATCCCTTGCTGTTATTTGTACATAATTTAAATCCATTCATTATTTCAAACATATAGTTAAATAATTTCCTTTGTTTTCTGTTCAACAAAAGTCTACATTAATCATCGAATGTATTTTATTAATTGCCCCTTTCATTATTTGTCTGCATCTCATATATTTCCTGCGACTGATTAATAATCTAATGGTTTCAGGATTTGATTACGTTTCCTTCCGGTTCGGAAAAATTTAGTTTATCCAAATGATGATCTGCTTTTTATTTTTTGCAGATCAGATATTGGTGTTTGAAAAAATGGACAATGTACATATTAACTCTTTAATTTAATACGATATTTGGCATACGTGCACTATATACATCATAAAACGCACATATGTACGGATATAAATTCAAAAGAAATGTTTATATAAGTCTATATTAATGTATTCATGAAGGATCGACGTAAACCATTACGTTTAATTAAAAAGTTTGTTTTATTTCCAAACAAACTGTTTGTGGTGGATTCATACAATTCAAAATACAAAATGTTATAACAAATATTAAAATTGTTTTAATTAGATTTTGTGGCTAAGTGAAAAAAAAATTACTTAAGTTATAAGCACAGAACGATTCTCATGTTGCATATCTTCTCCATTGACAAAAAAAAAAATGATCTCCAATCATTGGTTAACAGGGGCAAGGAATGGCTTGTAAATTTTAACCCCTTCAAAACAAAACTGCTACAATTGAATCACCATGGATAACATTTCTTCTCCCCATCAGCATGGCTGATGCTAACCACCAGGATAGCAACTCATTGCGCCTTCTTGTTCTCAGGTTATTCACATACATGAAGTGGATTGATTATATAGAACCAGTTGCAAGATCTACTGCTGGGAAAGTTGGTTCACTGTGTCGTGCCAGACAATTATTATTATGAGAAATCGTCTTGCACATTTATAAATCTACCATTCCTCTGTACATGGAATATTGCTGCTATAACTAGATTGGTGTTCCTACTGTATATCTCGAGATTCTTGACAAAATTCAAAGAGGAGTCTCTGGTGTAATCCATCATTACCTGATCTGGCATTTCGACTTCACTCACTTCCCCACAACTGTCGCATGACTTCCATCTGTGTTTTCTATAAATATTTTCATGGCAGTTCTTCCGATGAGATTTTCTCATTGGTGAATTAAACGGACTAATATATTGTCAAGTAGATCTCACCGTTTTCTTGTTGAAATAGCTAGATGTAACGGTAGGCTCTATTCTAATAGTTTATTTTCTCGCACTTCTCAGCTGTGGGCATTTGTTCATGTTCCTTGCTTATCTTCTACCTAGAACCTTCAAAAATTAAATGTAATGCCAATTGTCATTTTCTGTCTTTTTGAATCCTGTTCTTTTATTGTCCTTTCTTCTCTTTAAAGTCTCTACATTTTCTTTTCACTTGCGTCTTAGTGGCATTATCGCCTTGCTTGGGGTGAAATGATTTAAAAAAAAGTTGTTCGGAAAGCTTATTACAATTTATCAACATTGTAATCGCTTTCAACGACTGCAGCATAGCGGTAAGGCGATTTACGATAAAATAAATCTGTTTTTTGCCCCGAAATTAGTTTAAGAAACTGTTTTCAATTTTTGCTTACGTGATTGACACAAATAAAAATTTGATGAGTGTGGGGGGGATGTACAACCTCCTATCTTAACGCTATTATTTTTACTTTGGTTGTTTGCAGAATTGAATTGCCATTATAGAGAATAACAGTTTCTGTTTACCAGAGATGGAGACTTCTGGCGTAATGCCGATTAACCGATCAAGTTTCTGGCAACAAACGTCTTCAGTGATAGTCCATTCATGTTTCACTAGCTCGTAAAGCAGGGCGCCTTTCATATTCCACCAAACGCAAAGCATGTGCCTTTGTGCATGAAGCGTAAGTTTTGGTGTTATAATTGGGACTTTATGGTCTTTTCTCAAGCGAAATTTTATGAGAAAGCTAAATAATATACTCTACCATTGTCGATCGGACCCGAATCTTTCACCACTCGCGATGAATAGGTGCTCCCTCGAGATGGAGCGCCAACAGAAGCTAAAACTTAGCTCAGACCTCAAGTGGAATTCGTACATACGTTCCATCGCTAGATTCTTGGAAAATAGTCGTTCCCTGTACCCCTTCAGCAAGTAACTAAACTCTCCTGCGATCTATTACTTTTACAAGAACCAGATCAGGTCTAAAATGGAGTACTGCGGTCTTATATAGGCTGAGCTCCGCAGCCTTCGCTTTCCAAATTCGATAGAGTCCAAAATCCTCTCTGTGTCCTTGTGGGTGACAATTTTTTTTTTACCCTGCATTCTCACACACGAGGTGACGCAAAGCTCTCGCTTCTCTGTCGCTATTTCCATAGAAAGTGTTTAGATGAACTACACTTCTTAGTTCCACCAACCATAACCGCCACATGCGTTATGGTACTCTTTTACTCACTGACAACGCCCAACTGACCATACTATACTCTGCAGAGGACAAAATCAAAACCAAACAACGCACATAGGCAAAATTAAAAATAGGAAAGGGCGACAATTTACTCATCACGCCCCCTCTCTCTCTCTCTCTCTCTATATATATATATATATATATATATATATATATATATATATATATATATATATATATATATATCGCACATATAATGCTGGTGTTAATAAAAAAAGTTATTGATGTAATAAAGTATATATTAATAAATATACATATTATCCCTCGACAGTAGCTCGACTCGGAGATTCATGCACAATGCAATTTTCATGTATAGACTCACCGTCCCGTAAATCAAATTTTAATAAAAGTATCTGTTACTGCAATTTTAGCGCAGACGTATATTATAAGGGAATTACAGTTTTTTTTTTAAATTTTAAACAGGAACACACACATATATATATATATATATATATATATATATATATATATATATATATATATATATATATATATATATATGACATTTAAAATAAACAGGATATATATATATATATATATATATATATATATATATATATATATATATATATATATATATAAAGAATATTCTTTTACAGTTGTGAATATTAATGTTTTATATTAAGCTTACTGGTGCTTTAAAAACATATTTTGCATTAAAAATCATCTGAATCAACGTAATTGAGCAGATATTTATTTTAATCCCTATATGTACCCATCAATTCATTTCTCTTCTTTAATAAAGTAGGGTTATTTAAATATTTTAAGATAAATATTTTTTCTACAAGATATAAATTACATTTATTACCTTTACCAATATTTAACTTTATCTACAATATCCCACGTAATAATGGGTGTATTACCACTTATTTAATTGCCATAAATGTTTTGAGAGTGCGGGGCTCATTATGTATTTTATATTGCCTAAAGTAATTCGATAATGGAATAAACGAAATTTTCAAGGATTTTGCAGTGGGACAAAAATAAAATTTGACATCTTTCTTGCTAGCTCGGTATACAATATTTTCAGTCATACATTGACCGTTTAAGTGACAGACCATATTTTTTCCGCGGTTGCGTTTGATTTTTTTTTTTTTGTTTGTTAAATAACTGTTGTCTACGTTGGGCATGTATCTGTTTAATATTGTTATGTTGGGATATAGATTGATCGATGTTATTAGGTTGGTGCAAAAATAATATCGTTTTTTGGCCTATTTTTTAACGTCAAAAAACGATATTATTTTTGCACCAACCTAATACTAACGCAACTATAGTTGATATTAACATTACTTTTGTTAAAATTATCCGGTAGTGTTGGTGAATGATTAAAGTACTCATGAATTAAATTTATGCAAAATCTTCCGATATTCATTTGAATATTACGATTAAAAGGTGGATTAAACCATATAATGTTATTTCGACGTTGTTTCTGTTTATTTTTATATCTTTAATATTTCTAAATACTCTGAATAGCACAAAATAAATCGAAGTGTTAGACACCATAATCAAACATGGATCGAGTGGACTGTACGTTCTATTCAAATATTGACGTTCATATACATACGTTACTTCATATCGCCCATTATTTAATTGTCTTACGGCCACATGGCATTGAAATGCCGGTTCTCACCGAAGTTAAGCAATGTTGAGCTTGGTTAGAACCTAGATGGGTGGTCACATGGGAATACTAGGTATTGTAAGCTTGGATGGGCAGATGGTGTAATATAATGTTGGTCGGAATTGTTAATCGGCGTACCAAGTTCCAATTCCAGTTTAGCTCGTTATATTCACTTATCCACAAATACCTTTGGTTGAATCCACCTCTTCCAACACCATTAATATGCGTTACTTAGTAAGACTTGTATTAGTAAACTATAATTATCTCAATAAAACAAAGTAAATAAATAAAATTGCGTACAAAATATGTAGATTTTGATATTAAATATCAAATGGAGATTGATATGCCGCTAAACAAAAACAACCAACCAATTTATTTCATTGCCCTGTTATACTAGGTCTGAACTTAATCCTGATGATTACTGATAGTATCAAAGAGGACAATTGCATTGAACGCCTACTGGGTCTAAGGCTCACACTTGATCTGAAATGGAACGAATGTAAAAAGATGCTGGAAGAATGGTCGTTTCTTTGAATTGCTACAGAAAATACCTAACTCCTGCTGCGATGCTCTGTTGTTACAAGAGTTAGATCAAATAAAACATGGAGTATCGTTGCCATATCATACATGGTGATGCCCGGTTCTTACTGTCCAAACTCGACAGAGTTCAAAAGCGATTACGCGGCCATGTATGTGATGAATTACTCTTCGCCCTGCAACTCTTATTCGACAGACGAAACATTGCTAAGCTCTCACTGCTTTATCGCTATTACATTGGCAGATGTTCAAAAAAGTTACATTCCTTAGTTCCACCAGTTCAGAACTTCACACCTACGAAGCGACATGCGAAGTTCACGGTGACAAATAATTTCCATTCCATTCGTGTTTCATTTATAAGGAGAAAATTTCACTCAGACAGCTTATCCTTAGAAATGTTGCTTTGTAGAGCAAACTGCCGAGAGTATGTTAGAATGCTTCCCTAACAACTACAATCTCGGTCTCTTTAAAACCAGGATCATTGATATCTATCCTACACCTGCTCATATTTTTCACTTACTCCTTTTCCACTCTTATAATTAATCTTCTACCTTGAATGGGACTTGGGTTTTTTATTTGACGAACTAACAGTCAAAAACTTTACTATTTATTCAGTTAAATAATAGAGAGTTATATTTATTTACACTATTTACATTGTTCGGGCTGTTATTCTCAATTTTGTTGCCATATATTCACGACATTTCAATCCTTGTACGCTCCGGCCTTCTTCAGATGATTGAAATTCGAACTGTCCTCTTCTAGTTCCACGTGCCATGCATATCCCAGTATCAGTTATCTCTCTTTTGACTCAAGTACTTTGGTCACCTCAGCAGTAACCAGGTATTGAACTTACTTCGGTTAAGTCAGTGGATTAAAGCAACATTTTTATCCACTGGCCTTGAGGACACCAGCGTATGAATTTTTGGAACTTATAAACCTAATTTCTCAATAATATTTTTTTACCAGAGCTCATATTACAATTTGGTGTTATTATTGTTTTTCTCTAGCACTCATAGTTCCCATATTGTATTCATTTCTATACTTGGCAGGCTTGGGAGATTTTTGTGGCCTAGCAAATGTGCTGATTCCTATTTTTCAGTGATGTCCTCTGTATATTAATTTAACCTCACCCCACAAGGGACAGTGATTTTTCTTTTCCCTCTATATGTGGTCAGCCATGCCTGATTTTTCTATTTCCCCTCGTGTTACGCCTTTACGAAATACCTGCAGTCTTATTTTATCTATTTATAAAAAAACAAAAAACAGAGGATGCCTGTGTGACTGTTTGTCTCTCTGTGTGATACCATTTCAGTCGCGATCCATTCAACCGATTTTGACCGAACTTGGCACATACAATATACATTGTAAGAGATAGGATCTTAGCGTAAAAAATCGATAATTTAAAAAAAAATCAATAATCGATTAAGTTATCAAAAATCGATAAATTCAACTTTTTCCCTCCGATTTCGTTCAAACTGACTGAAGCATAAAATTGTATATATTCTTTACAGTAAGGTTCGCTCTGGACAAGGCCTACGGGCCACTCATTGCAATGATCGGGGGGGGCATTCTCTTGGAATTCTGTTAAACAGAGCTGCGGTTCGCAAGAAGAAGCTGTTCGAGTGGAATGTGGGTGGTTTGTTCCAATGTAAGAGGCATGGTTAGACCTGGCGGAACCAAGGACTGTAATTTGTCTGAAGACTTTCCATGGAAGTAGCGATAGAGCACTGAGATGACTTATTTTTGCTATATTCTTTCTTTATTTTACTCAGGTAAATTAGAATTATCTCCTAAGTTTGTCGTTTTATTAAGGAAATACTAATTCTGCTTCGAATTCTTTCTTTTGTTAGAAAGTTTTACATTACTAAAAAAATAATATTTTAAATGTCAGGTTTTATTGAGAGAAAGAGAGAAACATTTTTTTTGCAAATAAAATAGCTTGTAAATCACTCACATCAACAAGTAAAAGAATCTTAACATTTCCCAAAGCAAATACGAAGCGGAACATACTTTTCGAGTTAAAGCAACCGGAAAACATCAAGTGAAAATACTATAATGCGTGAAGTAGAAAAAGAAAAAAAATATCCTAAAATGTTGTACTGCTTTCTTTTTATAAAGCTCAATAGAGATTACAATGAATAAAACTAAAAGCAAACTCATCAACCATTGAACGATCAACTGATGTACTCATGTCGTTTGCAATGGTCATATAGGCCACCAACGAATACTGACCTCATATTTGCGATATTTCACTTTGCGATATTTTTTTTTCATATTGATTATACATTTTCAACAGTTCCCACAGAAATAACTTAGGCAGAGGCTAATAGAAGCAAAGATAATTACACTCGAGTCAGCAAAACAATCGGATTGTATGTTGTTTTCTACTGACCGATTTTGTTCTAATTTTCATTTGTTTTCTTCCTTCTATCTCATTTTTGCTCAGTGTACACAATTTCCATGCACCGTTCGATCCATCCCATTAAATTGATCAGGAGGCAATGTTATTGGATGCCTCCGAGCGAACGCACCCATCAACGAGATGGTATTACCATAAATATTTAATGAAGTCTCTACGAACAACGCTGATGTATATCTATGGATCCCCTAAAGGAGTTAAATCTTCTGGCTAAAATAGCCGCTCCCCTGACTAGGAATGCATAAATATTTCTCTCTCTCTCTCTCTCTCTCTCTCTCTCATTCTCTCTCCCTCTCCCTCTCAATCTCACTCTCTCGCTATGAATTTACGCTTTTCAACCTTACAGTCGACCATGACTTTTGTTTCACGCTGTCCATAGACTGGTCAAAATGTCTGTCAAGTCGCTCTCTGCCTTTCGTTCATCTATCAGAACTGAAATTACCGCTTGTGGCATGTCGCAGTTGAGCCTATAATAACTAAAGGTTGGAGTCACGAAGTAAGGTTACAGCCCCCATTAGCTAATCACTTTTGGCAAAATTCTCTTTCAATACTAACATTTAAGGGTGGAACCGGTAGGGGGTCATTTCTCATTGGTAATTGTTGGGATTGCTTATTTGCCAGGGTAATGGGCCTAGCATATATGGGTCGTCGGCTGGGCGCGGTTTTGTGGCCTCGGAAATAAAAAAAGAGACTGAAAGCAAAATCGGAAGTGGGAGTGAGAAAAAACGTTACTGAAAAATATATTAGGGACATGGCTGTTGAAGATGAAAAATACATGGTAGAAAAATTGACATCATGTAGTTGTTATTTCTCTCAGGAGGCAATGTCCACAGTAGTTGGAAGTCAAAGTTTAAGGGAAGGTCATTTGAAAGCCAAAGGTAGAATTTAGTTTAGATATAGTGAAAGAAAAGAAATAATAATAAAGCTTCAGAAGTCTGCGTTGCTTGGCGCTGTAAATTTTCTGCTATAGGTGTTATATGTCTAAGGTCGTGTGACGTAATGGAAAACATCCATAATCGAAGATCTCCGGCTGAAAATAATTAAAATAAAAAACACGCGACAGAAATAATAATAATAATAATAACAGGAGAATCAAATTTTGATTATTTAATCACTGATTAATCAGATTTAGTTCATGATCTCTCTTTGAGAACAAGAAGTTTTATTTGTAGCAGCGAAGGAGTATCTAAGTTGTTTTGATGTGCAGTTAAAATCAGCTGCAAATAAATAATATAAAAACTACTGGAAAACTAAAAACAAGTTATATTTAGTATGTACCTGTTTTATCTTAAACTGTGATATTAATAACTACTGACCTAGATATCGAAAGACTTATTGAAGTTAATAATGTGACTTCGACAGGAGTCGAAACTATCCCATTTTAAACACT
Source organism: Acanthosepion lycidas (assembly GCA_963932145.1). NCBI lineage: Eukaryota > Metazoa > Mollusca > Cephalopoda > Sepiida > Sepiidae > Acanthosepion > Acanthosepion lycidas. The sequence goes on along the minus strand of OZ010573.1, from coordinate 80,235,593 downwards.
TTCAAACCAGGTATGTTTTATCACTAAGATATAAGAAGCAATCATAGCAAAGCACAACTCAATTACCCTATTTAAGAAATGCGCATATTTCCTTGCGATTTCGAAGCTTAAATTTGAAAAAAAAAAAACTTTAATTTTTTACCTGAAACATAAACAAAGTAATTTTAAAACAATGGATATATTGTAATTCAATATTATTTCTTATTACAATATTCTATATATTTAATGGGTACTCGTGCTTGAATAGAGATATCTACCTTTATTTTAAACAGTGGAATTAACTAGCTACTTCAAAATAAACAGAAAATAACAAGTAAGTTTTGATCAACCTCAATTCCATTCCAGTAACAAGACCAAATCTGATTGTCTTATACCAGGCAAGAAGGACAGACCGGTTTAGTGGCGTAACTGTGCTTGCTGAGCTCAATTTGAAAATGAATACAATCGAAAAAAAATGAAAAAAAAAACAATGTAAAAAAAAACAAAAAAACTTTGCTTGTTAAATTAAACAACCATGGAACAAAGAAGTTATGGATCTATTAGTTCAAACAAGCAGAAAATTTAGCAAAATTTAACAATTTTTTTATACGAAAAATAATGAGGCCGAAAATGTAAAAAAAAGGAAATCCATTAGAAAAGGGAAATAGTTCGGAGTTTGCATTCCAAATATAAATCTCAATATTTTTTATTGTTGGAGAAAGATGCAATAAATGAAAATAAACAAGGAAAGAGAATCTGATGAGAAGGAATCTTTAAAGACGAAATTAATCAAAGGAATCAAAATCAGAAGCATCCACTCATGGGGTATATCCAAAGTAAAATATTTTCTTCTTTTCCAGAATATTAAGCTAAAAATATTAAAGAACAGGGAATGGACCGAAGATCTATGAAAATGTATTGGAATTGATAGAAATCTGGAGAAGAATTGAAATTCTTCAGACAAGAACACCACTCGTGTCATCAAGAAATCTGAGGAAATTCTTGAGTTTTCACGAGGGTTGCTGTTAGCTAAGACTCCTAGGTAATATTGGTGTCTTTATTAAGAATAACGATTTAAATCTGAAGAAAGTTGGGGATTATTGCAAACAGAACACGGAATTTGTATATTGTATTAGCCTTACCAGAAAGTTGCAAATCTATTGGTAAAAGGAGATAAATATATCTATATGAAAGACGAAAATGTTGGTCCCAAAAAACAAAACAAAAAACGATGAATCTTGTAGCTTTCGGGAAGTTCATTAATCTTCTATCATAGCATGAAAATGTGAGAGAACATAGATGCAATTTAAATTAGAGTGCTAAAATTCCGATCAAAATATATCTACGTTAATGAACAAACTTTTAAAATGCTTCTGAAATTGTCCTTCATAATATTAAAATTTGTTATAAATAAAAATTACAATGTACATATTTGTTGATAATTGACCCACAATTGTTTCAATACGAAAATGTTCTTTCAGATTGAAAATCAATAATCAAATTTTGATTTTCAAATCACCCTTTCAATATTTTCATTGATTTCAGTATCATCACTCGTCTAACTTTATCTTCTTCTCCATTAATGAATATACATCTATATATTTATGTATCACTATTATACATTATTCCCCATCAGGTACATAAAAATCTTGCCATTGATGAGCGCACATTATTTTAATTGAACTCTCTACTTATTACGCTTATTGTTTGCATGTAGCTTATTTGTACTGATGCTGTTTTCCTTTATCATCTCTCACTCTGCTTACCATCTCCCGTGAATTGCTGCTTCGACATTTGCCTCTTTGAAAGTCGCATTTTATCATTCCCTGTGGAAACAAGAATCGAAATTCCCTAGACCCTATAGCTAAACAGCATTAACCTTTTAATATTTGTATGTCGTATGTCACTGATATGAGTTGCTCTTCATGTTTTACTGGCAACCGGGCCACTCGGAATCAACTGACATTCATATTTTGAGACTGTTTTGTTGAGTTGTGCCACACCGTGTTAATATTTAAATTGACCCAGAAGTACATCGTTTTTATTTTGTATTCTATCAATATTTATATTATGCTTTTGCGTATAATTGCCATGTGTATAATAGAAAAAATCGTAAATTTTAATTGTGCAAAATATAATGTATAACCTCCACACGTTTGAAAAGACGTTTTGCAACTAATCATTGTTTTCTTCTCTAAACCTCTGCGACAAAACATTCACTCTTTTATTCTTTCAATACGGAATCCATACTTTTTTGTTATGCAGATATTTTTGTTATTTTTTGATGTTGATTTTATTTTGTTTTTATTTTTGCAGATTTTGTTGCGACAGATTTATAGCAGCATAGATGCTGACACTGAAGGGGCACCAGTAAACACAAGCCAATAATATTTAAAAACAAAACAAAACAAAACAAAAAAAAACATGATCCCACAACAGGAAACGGATAGTTGTGGTTTTATTCGCTTGCCTCTTTAATTCATTTTACCGATATATGTCTACGTCGGTTCGTGAGTGTATATATATATATATATATATATATATATATATATATATATATATATATATATATATATATATATATGTGTGTGTGTGTGTGTGTGTGTGTGTGTGTGCGCGTGTATGCATGTGTGTGTGTGTGTGTGTTTGACTGCATTAGACTGTTTTTGTTTTGGGGAAACAGTTGTAATATTGTGAAGAATAAAGTTGAAAAACAAAAACGGAAATTATTTATGACTCAACTCAATATCTATATTTGGATGTGAGTGTGTGTGTTTGTGTGTCTGCCAATGTTCCTCGCAATTTATATTTAACATTTTTACGAATGTCGTAAAAAATTAAAACTTCTATAGTAAAAAAGAATGAGGCCTTTTGTGCAGTGTTCCGAAAATGCTTCCTAAAAATGGTGAATGCGGGTGAAAACACCTAAAACTATTTTCACCAGACAAACGTCACTTTCTAGCTTTATTTTTACCCCCTCACTCACTCACTCACTCACTCACTCACTCACTCACCCACCCACCCACTCACTCACTCACTCACTCACTCACTCACTCTCTCTCACATGCGCGGTGTAAAGTGTAGGTGTAAAGTAAAGATTTATTCTACTTTTTTGTAAAATACTTTTTCTCTTTCTCTGTATATAGTTACTCTCAAGAACACACACACACACACATATATAATCTAAGCATCGCTTTATTTAGCACAATGCCACTTTATATGCATTTATATTAAACCTCATAAATTTAATTTTTTTCTTATTTGATAAACTCAAGTTTCGTAAAGTAGACAAGAATAGACTACTTTCTCGAGGTCATTCTAATGGAACTCAGATTCCTAGTTCATTTGGAAAGCCCCATTGTGCTATCTTTGAGTAACAGGAATTTTTGTGTGAGTGACTAGACTGTTGATTACAGAATGAGAAGATTCACTGTCCTGTCTGTAGATTTTATACAGTTGGAAGCTACCAGAAACATGAAATACTTTTCGTTATATTCAGGTTTGTGGAATAAACTTCTTTGCATCATTCTCCCAAAAGACAATTACATAATGAATTATTTACATATTAAGTAATAAATGGAATTATATTTAATTATTTTTAAAATTTGTAACTTAATCGAGGATAAAAACAAAAAGTCTTTAATATTAATTCCTCTCGCCTACTTGCCTCTTATATATGAATTATGAACACATTGCCTATATCTACACACGATCTATCACCTATCACCTATATTGACCACTCTTCCCATATTTAAATATTTAGAATTATAAACAATACACAAACACACAGACACACACATACACATACATACTACTTTACTCTCTCGTCGTTTTCAAGCAGCTTAGTTCTTAGAATCAATAGTCAGACTATCACATATACCTTTTCATTATAGTGGTGATGGGTTGTGCAGAACCAGACACACTTTTGGAAGAGCCGAATACAGAGATCTAATGAAAAGTATACCACAATTTATCCAACGACCCTCCGCATTCAGAGTTGTCCACTTCGACCGTTCGCCACCCAAGGCGATACGATCCTGCCATTTACCCATAGTTGGGGGAGGAGAAGAGATTAATTCATACGTTTCCAAAGAGTATTAGCACTTAACTGAATGTAATGAAATCTATTGGTATTCGAACTCGGGCTGCAATTCGAACTCGGCTTCTCCGTTATCCATTCCTCCGCCATGCCTTTTTCTCCTACTTTTTCTTTTTCTCTTTCTTTCTTTCTTTCTTTCTTTCTTTCTTTCTTTCTTTCTTTCTTTCTTTAGAAATGTTTGTATGTGTGTGTGTGTGTGTGTGTGTGTGTGTGTGTAAGGGACGAGTGAGTGATATAGATACTACTTAGGTACCTCTATGAGATCGCTAAAGAAGAGCATAGTATGATGAAAAAGACGTCAAACTTGACAAAAACAAAATTTTATCGTCTAAATGTTCATGTTATTATTAAGAGGAAAGCTCAAAGTATTTCGGGGGTATTTTTTTACATTTTTAATCGTTCCTAGCATATCCGAAATGTTCGTTAAAAATCTTTTTTTTTTTTTTGAGTCAGCAAAATTAACAGATAATCGATCATGGCGTCCATTTTTTCCATTTTATAAAAAAAGATGAAAATCTCAATTTGAAATTCTTTTAAAAATCAATTATCCTTTTTTCAAAACTTATTTTAAGAAGATCAGAAATTATAATATTTATTTAAAATATTTTGAACCAAGCTTAACTTAGCTTCTGCGCCGAAAAGGTGTAATTTGAAAATAAAACAAAGCAGGTTATAAACTTTTGCGTCACTTGACAGGTGATGAATGACATATTGACGCATTCCGTGAGGATAATTTGCTCTATGGAAGGAGAAAATTGAAATTATATACATCTAAGTGAGCAAATTATTTACCCGATGCGGCGTTTAACTAATTTTATAATATTTTAACAACTTAAATGTAAAAATCTATTATAATTAAAGAAATAACAAATAATTGTATTAAAAATTTATTTTTCATCGAAACATTTTTTTGCTTTCTGAAAATATTGTCCATATTCATAAAAACAACTAAAAGCAAATAAAACATTTGAAATTAAATAATATCTTTGTTTTATTGTCTTGTGCTTTTAACTATTGCAATCACTAAACCCGATGCGATCGAATTTCTAGCGTTTTCATAAAATTAGTTATGGGGGTGGTAATAAATATATAAAAAAATATTTCTGCCATGACTTTAATAAAAATAAAAACATATTTATAATAATTTTAATCATCTGTGAATAGTTTCTTAAAGTTTCATTAACATCCGTCAATTATTTTTATTTTTGCAAAATTTTTCAAAAGTAATGTGTCATACAAAAAAAAAAAAAAAAAAAAAAAAAAAAGGCTAAAAATTATGTATGATTTTTTTACTAGTTCAGGTGATACAAAGTGAAACAAGGTTTTTTTTTAACCAAAATTTAGAATGTTCTAAAAAGAAGGAAAATTTTTAAAAAATAATTAAAAGAACAAACAAAAAAAAAACATTGGTATTTCCTCTTAATAATAAGATAAGCATTTAGAGGATAAAATTTTGTTTTCGTCAAGTTTAGCGTCTTTTTCATCAAGCCATGCTCTTTTTTTAGGGATCTCATGGAGGTACCTAGAGGTTACTAGGCGCTTAACAGTAAGTGGTTATTTAATTTGTATATATTTCATATTTTAGTATTCCAAGTGCTGATAGGATTTCTCGAATTCTTTTTCTGTTGCTTTTCTATTACCTCGACGTTTCAACCAATCTATATAATGGGCTTCTACCCTAAGAAAAGAGAATGTTCTTTTTGTTTTGCAGAAAATTATAGAAAAAGAAGAAATGGCAGAATATCAAGCGAGCAGTTGATATGTTTCCCAGAAACCCGAAACACGCAAGATATTTCATTCTTTGCAACTCGTGTATCACAGATGGTTCTACACGCAGGAATTTCAATTTTCAATTGTTTAACTGTTGAGCAAAGAAATTTACTCTAATATGATTTATGATTCAGTCTGTTCAATGAATGAACGTTACTTTCGTCTATTTTTTCAATTATTGTATAATTTCTCAAGTGATTAAACGTAACCTTTAGTAACTTTCTCTTAACTTTTATGGAAATCTCTGATTAATCAGAAATTAAAATGAAATGTTGAAAATGATAGCCAATATTCAGTATGAAAAGGTGAGAATGGTGAGCAAAAGACTGCACACATACAAACACACACGCACGCGCACACACACACACACATATAAAATTTATTCGAAAATTATAACATAAATATGTTATAAAAAAATAGCCATTTTGTTTCAACACTCCTGGTATCTTATCAAGTGATGGTGTTGTATGTAAAATAAAGAGTTTATATATATATATATGTAAAATATATATATATGTAAAATATATGTTGTATGTAAAATAAAGAGTTTATATATATATATATATATATATATATATATATATATATATAATTATTTATTTAAAAATATGATTCCAACACGCTACATAAGAGGTCTCATGTTTCAAAACAAGAGCCGAAAACTTCAAAATAATATTTGAATTAACTTGAGTTAAAGTAGGCTCTGTTCCATCTTCAAGCGAAATTTTTTGGGAAGCCAAAAAATTTTTTGGGATCCCAAAAAATTGAAGTTTTCGGCTCTTGTTTTGAAACATGAGACCTCTTATGTAGCGTGTTGGAATCATATTTTTAAATAAATAATTATATTTATGCTCTACTTTCGTATCGAGCACTATTTTTTAAAAATAATTACAAAAATACTAAGGAACTTTGGATTATTTACCAAACCAGTTTCTTTCCTATTTTCTACAATATTTTCACACACACACACACACACACACATATATATATATATATATATATATATATATATATATATAGATAGATAGATAGATAGATAGATAGATAGATAGAGAGAGAGAGAGAACAGTATGATATATAATCCGGTGTTCTTATTGATATTTTTTATTTTTACAAAACAGTGCTCAATGTAAATTTACAGAGAATATATATTATGAATTAACTGATTTAAAATATGGATTCTTCGATACACAGTAATAAACATGTTTCAAAAACGGAAGCTAAAAACTTCAAATTTAATTATGTAATTAAATTAAAAGCATTAGTTCTGTTCCATCTTTAAGCGAATTTTGGAATAACTTATTTTTAAATTTACTGATTTTTAAACGCACATATAAATTCATAATTTCCTGTTTCCAAGGATACAGAGGAATCCAGTCATTCAGATAGGGGCGGTAGCGTGCTCATTTTTATTAACTATTCTTGTATCAATTATGAGTTACGTTCGAAAAAGAGGTTAAGTTTAGGGAGAGTAGCGATGTATTTTTCAACCAATTCTGACATCCGTTAAACGCATGTCGTTTGGTTTTTTTTATTAACGAAAAAGGATTTTCGGCATATTTTTCGTACTTGTATACTTAAAGATTCTTTCACATAGCCCATAGAAAAAAATCGAAAGGTGTCAAGTAAGGTGAATTTGGTGGGCATTGCAACAGCACATTGACATTATCATTCGCACGCCAGATCCATTTTCTTGTCAGTTTCTCATTAAGTCTGCACAGTCAACTTAGGTCTTACACATTTTGTTAAAATTTGAGCAGGAATTGACTGGTATTAGACTACAAAATTATGCCATTTTTTTGGGAAACACCATATATATATATATATATATATATATATATATATGATCAGATTGAGAAATCTATCCATCGATAGATTGATAGAAAAAAAAGGAAGAATATATATATATATATATATATATATATAATCAAATGCATATGTAACTGAAAAATTCTCTAAGCCATATCTGATATCAAAACCTAATGACTGAGCCTCTATAGATCGGAAGGAAAAAAATCTTTAAAGCCGCTTTACAACAGGCACAAAATAAAGCATTTATGTCTTTCTACGCCCTTTAACTATAATTAGCTTAAATGTTGGCCAAATCGTTCTTTTAACCGTCGTCTCCCTTATTCTAAATGACAGATAACTTATATAATATTTAGATATTTTTATATAGATTTTTTTTTTATCTGCGAGTAGTTACCTACTTGTATATAGTTTATATAATATGAGGCAGCTATATCATTCCTATCATTTACCTGATCTCTCATTGTAAATTTAACCATAAGCGATTATTAAAATACTTTGTTACCAACCTTTTCCAAGAGGCTTTACTTATATAGTATGATGGTCCTGAAATCTATATATCTATTTTGTGATATGCAGAAATGGGAACTGAAAGCATAGAAAGGGTAATGTAGAAATGGTTTTGCAAACAGAACAGTTGAATATGCAATTTTCTTGATTCTTTATATGTCGTAATTTTTCCAAATATATTCTCTAATGAAACGTGTATATTATAACGTGTAAATTCAACAATTTTGTCATTCATTCTTTGTTTCGTATATTTTGTAGATAGAACAAAGCAGAAAAACATATTCAAATTCAGCTATTATTTCCCTTCCTCTTTGCAGAATTCCTCTTCTTTACTAATAAGTAAAAACTTCATTAGTTTTTACCGCAAGTTTCGAAAAATAAGCAGATTATTTCTTCAAAGTATTTACTTTACAAGTTTATTAATCACAGTTGCCTCAAATCTTCTCAGATATTTTAATTTTGAATTTTAATTTTCCATGAAAAATTGTCGTGGCGTCTCTACTGTGTTGATTGTTAATCTTGCACTAGAAATATGCTTATATATTTCCTAGGTTACTCAGTTCGTGTAATAAGATTAGATGCTTTAGTAGTTGAATAGATTTCTGGTGAACAAGATTTCTCTGAATATGTAGTTGGTATACGACGAAACAATCAAATGCCATAACATCTGTTTTCGAATTAAGAGAAAAAGTCCTTAGTTCTTGTTGAGAAGTATATCCTCTGACAGAAACATCTAAGATTATGATAAGATTAAAAATTTCGATGAATGTTTTCAAATTATTTACATTTTCTAATTTTCATTATTTTAGTAGGAAACGAACAATTAACATTATAATGCTTGATATGTGATATTTAACTGCAGGTACAGGCAAACATGAGACCACGATGATGTAAAACTGTTCTGTAATTTTTACAGTTAGTTTTTAATAACAGAAAATCTGAAGCTTTCTCATGACTTTGTTACCCTTCATTTAATCCACGCTGAATGTGGTTAGAATTATCCAAAATTGAGGTAAGGACATTGTGTTTCTCGGTATATTATTTGTGTGTGATAGCAGGGAACTGAAGAGACAGGCTAGAATGGTGAAGCTGCAGCATAGCTGCTTTTTCACCAAAGCAAATTGGTTGAAGGAGGACGTGAATATTTCATACCCTGAAGCAGACTTCAGTCAAGGGCTTCATTCGAGATGGCAGTTGTAATGGCGCTGTATATAGTAAGATGCGCCATTGTCTTTCATGAGAGGCTCAGCTTAACCAGTGGTCGACACGAATACACTAAAGAGTTGACAGGAAAGATCATCAAAGTGTAGGCAAAGACAAAGTAAAATAAAAAGGAGAAAGTATTACTGAGCCTAAGGGATAGACGGAAGATTTCGAGATGACACACCATCTCCAAGTGATACTTAGTCTAGGAAAGAATCTGCTTTACTTTTGGCTGCTTTACCATTCATCTCTGATCAGAGAAATGTTTTCCCTTAGGCCGTTAGCCAATATTCAGTGCTTTCGCTGATGGCGAAATGAACTCTCAAAGTTCAGCTCGAGAGTGATTTCATGGAAAAGTGCGCGAATTATTCATTTTTCAGGCTGACGGCACCGTCAAAAATTCTAACTTGCCCTAAGCTTATTAAATAGGATGTGAGTCAGTAAATATCGCTGATCTTCTACATAGGTCCAGAATCTTGATAGCCATTTACAAATTTCTGCATGAATCCATATACGTACGCAACATTAATTCTCTTAATAGACTTCAAAATTGTGCTAAATGCTTGTACAGACAATATTAAAGGAAATGATTTAAAATTGTATTTGAACTTTCCACGAGTGCCTTTGCATACTTGACACTCGTGCTTTTAAGAAAATCTAAGAATTACTGACAGGTTTCTATTATATTTATTAATACTACAAGTAATAATATTGCAAATATTATTAGTGATATTATTATTACCTGCCTCACTCAAGTTTGATTATGTTAGTCATAAGATTCTGCTGTTAAATTTTGAGATGGCAGAGGATATAAAACAAAGCTGGTTTTCCCATACTTTCTGTCTCCATCTGATCTTTCCATTAAATATTTTACCATATCAATGACAAGAAAATCTTTCAAGATACCCATTGATGACACATACCTTTCTAAATACATAAACTGTGTCAACTTAAATGCGAACTCTGTTCGACGAATCTATTTTGGGGTTCATATTCGTTACGCTACTGCACAGTGTCATTTATTATTACTAGTATCAGTAGTAGTAACAGTGGTAGGAATAGAATAGAATAAGTAGAAGTATAAGCAATATTAAATTATACTATATGAATTACATGCATGTACATTCCAATGTAGAATAATGTTATATTTTTTTCCTAGTAACTTGTGTAGAATGTATAGTTATGTATTTCCTTCTGGTGAGAGGTGTCGATTTCAAGCGCTGTTAAAAATCAGTGTTTTGTATCATGGTATTCAAGGCAAATAAGCTATATATATATATATATATATATATATATATATATATATATATATATATATATGAGTTGATCAAATGTTGATAAGATATGGATAAGAGGAAATAAAGAACACACACACGCGCGCGCGCACACACACACACATATATATATTTAATCTATTGTCAGGTGTCTGATCTATCAGATAAATGAACAAAAGTCAATCCAGTTGGAGATTACAACTTTGTTAATAATATGCAAGATATGAAGCAGAAACGTGTCATTTATCCGAACAAAGTGCTATTAGATAGCACATGAAAAGGCTCCACAAGAACTATAATAACATTATACAATCCTTTATAAATAACGCCAAAATACGTGACAATAGCAAAATAAAGACTAAAGATTATTGAAGCCATATATATCTAACAAAAACATTCACACGTCAATAGAAATATTTATAACCTTCAACCCTGGATTCTCCAATGAACAAATACTGATACATTTTTTCGTAGCATGTAGCCCAAAAATGTATTCTGCATTTCGATGCATCCAATTCAATTGAATAAAATATAATGCCATTTAAGACACTTTTCATTTTCTTCACCTTAATTTACTTGTATACACCTCTGGTAATGACTCATAAGAGTTGAAAACAAAGTCACAGCAATGATTTTGGATATTTTCGCATCTGCAACAGCCAGGTTTGAGGAAGACTTTTCGTAATTTAGAAAGATTGATTATTAAATTCAATAGAGAATTTCAATTAATTAACAGAATGTCTATTATATATACATGGGGATTACTACCTCTTACTTATATGAGAGCCATCTCATCACCTTTCGCGTCACTTGTAATAGCTTCCTTCCGTCGCGTTCTGGTGACTCTGTCGCCTAAGTTGACTCGTGAGACCTGCATTCGATTTCATAGGTACCATGCATATATAATCGATAAACTCTGTAACCTTGATTAGGCAAATTGGATCTGCATACCATACAACTCTTTTGGGTACCTCCATGTGCCTCATCAGTTCAGATGATGATCTGCAAATCTTGTTGCGGACAACCCAGGTAGAGTTGGCAAGACTATGGGCTAGGTTGGTATAGCTGGCTTGCTTCTGGTTGTTATGATGACATTTTCAGATTGTCTACATAACCTTCCCTCGACAGCAGCATGCGCTGACGCACGTCACCTTTCCAAGATTGCATATGAGTTGGCAAATCGGAGTGAGTACCTGAGACATTCAACTTTAAATTTATTGTAACCCTCTCTTATAAAGTACCTCCTTTCTGTACGATTTAAAGTCAGTTCTTTCCATCGCTGCACACCTATATGCAATGCATTCAGATTATACTTAAAATTATCTTTAAAATTCTTTCTAGGTTTTGTCTTGTGGACACTTCCCTGTCGTCCCTGTCTTCAGTTACCCGGATAATCTGTTTAACCCTCATTCACATTCAACGTGGCCTGGCTGAAGATTTTTAGTGTTTCAATATTGTTTTCATTCAGAGCTTTGGAGGACAAGAATTTCTGAAATCAAAAGCTGTCATTTGATGTTAAGGATGCGTCCCAGGTATATTTGGTGGATTCGCTCAAGCCATTTTGTATACCTCCGATATGCTGTCCCTGTTTCAGAAGATTAAAGCAGGGATGTTAAAGTTCATGCCGAATATACACTTACTTTAGTCTTGATGGTAATTGTTCTATCTGGCCAATCTCTACTTTCTAGTTTGTCAAATGCAATATTTGCCTTCTGAATGCGTGAAAAAATCTCAGCATCCAGGACACTGACTTTTGTACTTTTAAGGCACAAGAAAATGTCAACAACATATTGCATACTATTTTTCACGAATGTTGTAGGCTCTTTTTATGGCGTACCAGATAGATAGGAGAACATTATATTTGTGTAATAATCCAAAATCTTCGCGGACGGCAGAGAAGCAATCCATTATACGTTGCAAATCTTCTTCCGATTGTGCTACAAAATCGGCATTATGTGTACACAGCAAATCTTATATAAGACACTCTTTCTTGGATTTGCTGTCGAAACTTCTGAGATTGAACAATCTTCCTGATGTTCTAAATCACAAGGGGACTCCAACCTCACAGTCCTCGAAGGCATAAGATAAGAGCTCAGCAAAATAGACTGAGAAACGTGATGATGCAAGAATCTCACCAAGCTTTACATCATATTTCCACTGCAATCTCATCTTATGGTGTGCTCTCTAAATATAATGTATATTGCAATAAGAAATAAAAATTCATTAATTCTTTATAAATTTATATATATATAATATATGTGAACCTATGTATACATAAATTCAAGTATCGTTCAGAGAATAATCTCATGAGAGAAGGATTGCTTTTCCAACACTCCGCTCTTATACTAAGTTTTATTGTGGTCATATATACATCTTACTTATTATAAAAACGCAGATTGTGTGTGTGTGAGTGTGTGTCTCTGTTACGTTTATATATTGGATCGTTTTTCCTACAATTTTCAACCGATTTCAACAAAACTTCACAGGACTACGTAAAATTACCTTGCGGTGGTTTTAACAGCGCCCCAAAATTGGAAAGACACAATTGTTTTTGCACAAAACAATTTAAAAACACGATTAAGAGGGGACAACTAATATCGAGTTATACTTATAAAACCCAGGTTGTTTGTGAGTGTATGTCTGTGTTCGTTGATATATGGGATCGGATTTCCTACATTTTTCAACCGATTTCAACAAAACTTCACTTATTTTTGACAGGTAGTGTTTCTTATTGTCTTGCACACTTTTTTCTTTAGTTTTACATTCAGAATGCTTTAAAATACCATTTACAAGAGAATGTTTTTGTTTGAGTTTGCGTTTGACCAATTCTTAAAAAAAAATAATAATTAAGACATGCGTGGCCGTCAACCTTAAACAATAATCTTTGTCAATTTTATTTTTCAGTCTTTATGATGGTCGATACTTGATCTATCTCTTACTGTTACATCCCCGGGCAACTCCGGGCTCTCTCTCTCTCTATATATATATATATGGAGTAGTGGATAGCGGCTCGGACTGAGGAATCGGAGAGCCGAGTTCGCATTTTACATTCACTTACGTGCTTAGGGAATGGTATTAATCCTCTTCTTCTCTCTCCAACAATGGGTAAATAGCAGGACAGGCTGGGATAAAACTGGTCTAAAAGAAGGACAACTCTGAATTCAAAAACCTGCGGAGGGTTGTTTAAGGACATTGTGGCACAAAGTCTCTGTATTCGGCTCTTCTCCACTACTATAATCAAATCATATCTCACTGCCTAGTAACTGAGCTGCTTGAATACGACGGGAGAGTCCACCATATATATACTGCACGTATAGTGCTGCTGTTAATAAAACTATGCTCTCTCTAATAAAACAGAGGTATTATATATTAACTAGCAGCCTTGCACGTGCTTGATTCAAAAATCGTACGACTCATACAGCAATCGCTATCGCTTGAGTTAAAATATTTTTGCCCTTCCTTGCCTTTAAAGAAATTCCCTTTGCCGTGCTGATGTTGATACATGCCTTACTTCTTGCCTATCTCACACTGCGAATTTTTTCTAAGCTCTATACTAAACATTAAATCTGTTACGAAAAAAGAACTAAACAAAATGAACACAAAACGATCAGCTTTAAAACAGGACTCCTAACTGGAAAAACCGAATGAAAAAACAATGTTAACAACAAATACTTTTTTACACGAACCCAGTTCTGCGGAATCAGAATCAACGTTGAGTTTAAGCCAGCGAATGAGCCATTTAGAGTAAAGTGCCATGCAGATTTAAAATTTTCCCACTTGTGACGAATACAGCTATCAATTTTTTTTCATGCTAGCATGCCAGTTAACATTCGTGTCATTCAGCTGTTGGCTCTCACGCTGGCCAATAGAATCTTCCTGCCTATTCGTGGCAGCCAGCTATAGGCTCTCACTCTGGCCAGTAGAAAATGGCCGCAGACTACATGAAAACTGCCGTAGAAGCCTGAAAAAATCGATTATTTCCACTATCGATGGGAGTTGGGAAATGCAAAGTCGGTCTTGGCCTTACCGCTAACTTGGAGCATGTGCATGTAAATTTTGGTGCAAATCCGTCGAAAATTGCGGCCGTGCATTCGTTACACACACATCCTGCCTTTTATAGATATAGATAAATATATAGTTCACGAAGTGAAACGATTCGGATTATCTACAAACTACAGCAATAAAAAAATATTTGATAACGAAATTAAATATATAAAATCTTTAGAAGTAAATAACCGTAAAGTAAATTTAAAGTATTAAGTAAAGAAAAAAAAAAGGTAAAAATAAACAGAAATACTGTAGTGATAACAGAATATGATTTAATCTACCTTTTAATCATAATGTTCAAACGAAAATATTTCCTAAATCCATTCATAAGCACTTTAATAAATGATTAAAAAAATTTAATAAAAACAATGTTAAGATCAATTATAGCTGCGTTAGTAACATCGATAATACTCAACATAAAAACATAACAATATTATATTAAACAGCTACATGTCCAATGAAGACAACAAAATTAATTTAAAAAAAAAATAAATGCAACAGCCGAAAAAAATATGATCTTTTCCTTAAAAGGGCAATTTATAACCGATATCATTGTGTACCGAACTAGCACACATTCCGGTAATGACATCAAATTTTATTTTGATTCCATTGAAAATACTTGGACATTTCGTTTCTACCATCATTGAATGACTTTTGGCAATATAAAATACATAAACAATACTTCTATCTCCAAAGATTTCTGGCAATTAAAGAATGGTGGTAATTTACCCATCATTACGTGGGATGTTATAGCTAAAGCCAAATATATCAATTACAAAGGCTATGGATGTAATTTATGGATTGTTGTAAAATTAGTAATTTCAAAACACTTAAACAACCCTAGCTTATTAAACAAGATAAATGAATTGATGGTTACATATACGCATAAAATAAATGTCTACTGATAAACAATAAAATCCAAAATCACCTTATACAGGGAATAGCCGATTTCGGCAGACGAAGATATCAGTACATCGGTGTGTACTGAGTTCGTGTCAGAAATAAAAAAAAAATGAACTATGAAAGCTAGAATAAGGAAAAAAAGCAGTCGTAAAACTAACAGAATTTATCCATTTCAATGTTCCATTCAAACGAAAAACACGAGACAGGGGTCAAGAGAGGATGGACGTAATTTGTCTTAAATGGAAGAATTTTTATAAAATGATATTAACTTAGGGTTATATGAAGAATAAAATATTAATTTAAAATTAAAAGAGGAATAAAAAGCGATTAAAAATAACTTTAAAATATATAGATAAAAGGATGTAAGGAATTAATTTAAGGTGAGTTGGGGAGATCTTAGATTAGGGGAAATTTTATAAATTATAATTAATATAGAGAAAGCGGCTATAGAGGTGGGTATAGAAATTAGAATTAGTTATACATTCAACATTTGTAGAGAGGGAGTAAATATTATGGAAATATAGTAGTTAATTGAGTTAAAGCTATATTGTTGAAATTTGAATTTGTTTTTACGTCGATATTTAAGCACTAATCTATCTCTCTAATTCAATAGTTGTCTTTGATTATTGGATTTCATTGTTCTAATTTTTTCTTCTAAATATAAGTCACACCTATCTCTAAGACTATTAGGAGTACGGGAAAAAGCTATAATCTTCCAAACTATCTGTGGGCTCAAACCTTTCTCGTTCAATTTCCAAACCTTATTTGAAAGCGCTGTCTGGCGTTTTAGTTTAGGGTTAGAAAATGAGTGCCTATGGGTATAAAATCTGTTTCATTTTCCTGCGGAAATTCCAATGTAAACATTATAATTTTTCATTTTATATATATATATATATATATATATATATATATATATATATATATATATATGTATTTGTGTGTGTGTGCGTGCGTGTGTGTGTGTATGTGTGCACGTGTGTGTTTATGTGCCTGAGATTAACATGCTATATATATATAAAATGTGTAGGTCTGATGAATTGGATCGTATTTACGATTCCAATTGAATAAATTATGACCATGGAATATTAGTGTTTAAGCCTTTTTATAATATATATATATATATATATATATATATATATATATATATATATATATATATATATATATATGATTTTCATAATTACTTTTCACCGGGCGATGATAGGCCACTAATATTTTTTGGTGAAATGGACATTTTCTACCTCTTTCGATAGCTCAAGATGTTACAGCAAAGGTAGCTGATGTGCACACAGCAACTAAATTCATCAAGGATGGAATGGCGACTCAGCCAAGATGGAAATGCCGAAGAATCACCATAACTTGAAAGAAAGAAAGAAAAAAAAAAACAGAAAAATAATAAGCGTGACTAAAAATGCTCGATAGGTTGGGAAACAATTACGCTTCAGCAAAGAAGCATAATGCGAAAAGCAAATTAGTGATCGACACTGCTGGGCTCTCAAATCGCCCATACCAGATGATATCAAATTTAAGTAAATGTACAAAGTAAGCAACGCCTAAGGGAGTATACTACAAAGGCACACCCGGGAAAATGAGCTAAATGTCATATTTAATGACAGAGCATTAATATGACTTAATTGTCTTCTACTAGTTTCACGTTAAAACGCAAACTTCAGGCAATCAGCAATGAATTAGTTGCTTTCCGTCATGAGACTGACCACAACTTTGATTTAATAAAATGCTACTCTAATGAAAATAGAAAAAGATTCACTGAGACGAAAATGCTTATAACTTGCTTTAACTGCTAGATAATCCACTGTAAATTTGTGTCCAGATTCTTACAAAGTTTTACCATTCTTGGCAGATATTTTATTACCACAATGGGGGATATTTAATAACAAAAATGATGCAGTCATAAACAAGATGAAAAAGAATCTAAAGGAAATCGGCTAGATTATATACCCAAAACATATATTAAAAAAACAAAACAAAAATATTTAAATATAAAATTCTCAGCGTCCCTTTATTTCAACGTAAAAACAATTTAGTCCGATGAAAATCTTTTCCCCCTTAACATTGATTATGCAATTCGTATCAAACGTCAGTTGGTATAATTTTCAGGAGAGTTTCAGTTTATAATAAAAACTTTCTAAAGAATATTGATAATGTCGTTTTTGTACGATAGCAAATTATAGTGTTTAAGAAAACGTAGTTCAACATAAATATTTATTTATAAATAAATCTATGACATATAGGTCATAGATGAATATATTTAACACTGTACCGAAAGTACTGATAGTTGTATTATTTTATATGTTTATATGGACTCCTAGACATTCTATAGCCCTCATTACACTTTATTCAATGATTTTGTCAATTCTCTACTGTTTCGCATTGAAATATTATGCTTCAGTTTTAATGATTATTAGGTAAAAATTTTGCATGGATATTGTTTTCTATTTTCATATTATTATTTTTTTTAAATAGGTTTCACCCCATGCAAGGCAGTAAAGTCACTAAGATACATGTGGTTCCTTGGTGTGGGAGGATTAGGAACAGAAACATTAGTAATGAGCGGGAAGAGAAAAGAGTAATCAGGAGGGCGGTAGACAGCGATTGGCATTAGATCTAAATTTTTGCAAATTAAAGTTGGCTGGAAAGTATGGAACTGGAAGGGAATTCCACCAGCGATAAATGCGAGAAAAGGACCTGTTAGCAGAGGATTTAAGGCTATATCTCACCAGCTCAGCTGTAAATTGATGCGATCCCGACACCATTCTAGTACTGAGCTTAAATTTAAAAAAAAAGTCTAGGTTTCATAGAAAAGAGGTCATCTGGACAATTAACATGAAAGTATTTATAGAAAAGACACAGAGAGGCAACTTTATGATGTTGGGAAAGTGACTGGAGCTAAATCGCCAGATCAGGATCGATAATATTGCTGACTTTTCTTTGGATTTTATCAAAGAGCTCAAAGTAAATGGCAATGGCACCAAACCATATGTGGCATCAATATTCTAAGCATGGATGAATAGTAGACTTATAGAAATGTACGATAGATTATTGAGAAAAAAAAATGTCTCCTCCGTCCCAGTGAATCAATTTTCTTAGAAGCTATTTTTATGATGGATCATAAGTTTGCGATTTGATTTAGATCGGGAAAGACTTGGTACCATTAAAGATGATGTCTTTGAAAATATGTTTTGCGAAGTGAACACAAGTCAGGTTTCCAGAACTGGAATATGAGTGCGTCTTGCATGTTTATACTATTTAGCTTAAAGCTCCTCGATTGCGATCTGTACTACTCAAAAATATCTTATTCTAATCTTTGCAGTTATCGTTTTATTATTATTATTATCGTTAAGCGAACTTATATTTTACTGCTACATTAACGCCTCTAAAATCTACTCTTTCACGACATCGGTTGTTTATTTTTTATCCTTTCATCCCAAGCAAGGCAGGAATACTACGCAGTGGGTTACACAGAGTGAAGTTGAGAGAAGACTGGGTATAGGGTGACCGAGGTGAGATTAAAAGCTGGAAGGAGTTTCAGAAAATAGAATATGAGGATTGACGTTGCATTTAAATTTTTGAAGATTGTAATTATCAGTGAAGCAAGGAAAAGAAGCGAGTTCCACAAGCGGGAAGTGCGAGAAAAGACAATGTTGGAGTAGAAGTGGCGGTTACATTTAACTAATACAGCAGTAAAGGTGAATTTTTGTGAGGTGTGCGGAATGTGGCAATGTCTATTAACAGTGAGGGTACCATATTGGAAGTTTTCTGGTTTCTGTTCTTGAATGGTAGTTAGGAGCCGGAACTTCTGCATAGCGTCATGAGAGGCTGCTCTGAATAACAGTCGCATAATTCATGACAGCATAACAGTTAAAGTCTGAGGAAAGGAAAGGAACTGGAAACCCCTTCATAAACAAGAAACATGGTAGGAATCTCTACTCCTGCTCAAGAGAATAATAATAATAATAATATTAGAAAGGAAAGGAGGTAATATGAAGTAGGGGTCTGTCTATAGAATCTTACAGTAGATGCATCAATTGCTTCTTATTGGGATTTCGATTTGACATATTATGGACAGTGTAGGCTGATTTAATTACAATAATTCTTTGGTACAATTACGGCGAATCTGAAGGGAATTTTTCTGATTTCCATGGCCGAAAGTATACAACTATTTCTCACTTGTGAGGGAAGTGTTGGCCAAGGTTGAATGACCGCTTTTCTTAATCAACCTACTTTTCTTTCATCTTCTATCAAAGGAATTCAAGTTCTTCCCAGATACCAAGAACAACCAGTTAACTACAAACTAGTAGCAACTGATACAAACACACACACAGACATATATATATATATATATATATATATATATATATATATATATATATATATATGCATGTATGTATGTATGTACGCACAACTGAATGAAGCGAATTAAAATGCAAGTTTGATCTTTTTAAGTTTTAACATTTGAATTAGTATAAGTCCAGATATCCATTTGCATAAGTTTTGCATCATTCTGCAAATGCTCTTTCTAATATCATTCTAGGTATACATATCACATTCTTATCTCTAGTATTTTCAACAAACCTGCGCTGTTCTTTTTCTACTTCTGGTCTAATTATGCTACTTGTTCTATTCACCAAAAGTCGGATGTTTCCTTATGTGCCACATTAGGTTGGTGGATCTCACTACATTTACACCTGACTTCTTTGACATTGCTATGAAAGAGATTTTACTGTACATTATCACAGTCGTATAATTAATTTCTTATTTCTGTAATTTTGTCAGGCCGAAGTTATCTAAGGATGCTAGCATCTCTATTACAATTCTAACCTTCTAATGTGTTGCTGTTTAACTTAACCATTGCTGATTTCCGATCACTAATATTTCTGGTATTTTTCTTTCTCTATTAACCTCTGTTCCTTCCTTTGGATTTTATGCATCTGGTCGATGAAATGCTATTTGCCCTGTTAATTCTCGGATTTTTTTATGTATGTCTGCTTTATGTGTGATGTCAATTCCTTATGTTTCTGCCTACTTTTCCTTGAGAAATTCCTGCTTTGTTTGCTTGTATTTGTTTCTAATTCCTGTTATCATACATTGGAATTGTTTGATGTCTTCTTTTCATCATGTCGATAATTTCATCTGGCAACCAATTCTTTTTTTCATTGTCTTGTTTTCTTTGGAATGATCTCGTTTGCTGATGTTAATAAAACTTATTTTAATGCTTCCCACTTTGTATTTCTATTGTCATTTGGATCGCTATATCTACTTTTAACGCTGTTAGTCTACACCTCTTAGGAATTGGGGTCATTAATGAATCTTTTCTATTGATTCTCTTCAGTAGTTTCACATTAGACACATCACTGAAAGGTGGTTGTTTTCGCAGTCGCCACTTCGATATACCTGGAACTCATATTGAACGTTCTGTAGTGAATCTGTTTTTTTTTGTTTTTGTTTTTTTTCGTTTCTCAACTTGGGTTCTCCATTGCTATAATTATCTTGGGTGTTCTTGGAATCAGGTGTTTGCTATTATCGGGTTGTTTTCTGCGAAACATTGGAGCCTTTTTTCTCCAGGTTTCATTACGGGTACTAGTCCAAATTTGCCAACTATTTGACCATATAAATCCTTCAATACTTTAACATTCAGGTTTCCGATGATGACTGCAGTTTCCTACGAATTGCCCTGAGCCATCTTCAGTGTGTAGTAAAACTTTTCAATTTTTCTTTCGTGATTTGTACTGTCGGTGCACATACAACTAAAATGGATATCTTAAAGGATTCCCTTTCAGTTTAATTACAAGGATTCTATCAAATACCAGTATATATTTAGTTAATGTCTAGGTATAGTTTTGGCTTTAACCCTCTCTCTCTCTCATTTCTCTTTCTGCCAGCATATATAAACCTGTATTTATTACTGACAATATCTCAATTATTTGCCCATCTATTTAAAATTTTTAATTATATTTCTTCTGAAAGTAACTTGATATTGATAAAGTAATGAATTGTTAGTGATTTGCATTTATTTTTCTCATCTACTCCACCTAAACCTATCAGAGAAAAAGTGTATATAATAATATAATATAATATAATATTTTTTAATTAGTGTTTCTCAAACAAACTACAAAAATTGATTTTTAGAATCTTAATGACTATACGTATCTCGCTATTAACTGGAAAAAGTCAAGATAAGAGGTTACTTTGAATTAAAGAAACATGTTTATAATTTTCCTTTTGTTTTCCTTGGCAATGACTTGGTAATGTAATGAATTGTTATTAATTAGCATTTATTTGCCCAGCACACTCCATCACTAAACCAGCACGAAGAGAAAAATGGAATATATAATTAATATAATTAGATTATAATTTTAAATTTATATTTCGCAAATCAGCTATCAGCTTCACCAAACGAGATAAATAATTAAAAAATCATAAATAAGTTGAAATTGAAATGTTAAATTTACATGTAAAATCTAACATATATATATATATATATATATATATATATATATATATATATATATATATATATATATATATATTATGCATCTAATGAAGTAAAATAATTAAAAGTACTGTGTAAAACGAATATTTCGATCATAACCTACTACTAAAGAAATGTGGCTTTCTCCTTCAGCTGACCTCTTCAACTTGGCATATTTCAATATCTATGTGTTGATCGAAGACGAGAGTGCCTACATTTTGTTGATGAATGACAAAGTAGATATCGCTATTTGTTGAACTAAGCTAAATTTGGCCTGAGGCCTGCCTCGTGGGAAACATCTAGCGAACAAAGAACTATAAATGGTCTTCATAATTATCACCTTATCCACTACACCATACACGAAAGTGAATCTTTGTTGTCTTCTGACAAATATATCTGTTCATCTCTGAGACGGATTACTAAACCAGTACGCACGTTTTTAAACTAGGCAAATAATAATAATAATAATAATAATAATAATAATAATAATAATAATAATAATAATAATAATAATACCTTAATGGAGTGTCTCTATTATTAAATAAATGAAAGATGTCCATCTTTACCCAAGTAGCTACAATCAATCCTGGAGTATGTCTGCACCTAATTTAGAGAAAAGTTCGAAAATATTTTAGACTAATGGGAATTTTTTATTCTTCAGATGGCCCTTTGTTCCTCATATGTTCAATAGTTTGATTTTCCTGCACTCAGAGAGGTACGACATGATGGAATGGGTGGTTTGGAAACTATGATTTATCTATTAAAATTAACTTAGTATGATGGAAACAAAAAATAAAAAGAATGTATTCATATACATTGCCATGGCAATAACGTTTGTTTTTTCTTTTAAACAACAGTCGAAATACCAAAAGTTTAGCTGGTTTTGAATCTGTTACATTGGTGGGAAATATGCGATTATTACAGCTGCAAGCAAGTCCACAAGACATTTTTCTAATTCTCCCCAGAAGGCGAAAGTCAACCTACCCTGAGTAATTCTGTTAACTATGAAATAAATTTAGATATTTTAGACATCATATGTAGGGTAAGATGGGAAAATTGTCGCCATTCTACAATTTTAATTTCGCGCAGATGCGTTGTTTCTTTTTAATGTCGTCATCTGCACAGTATAGTAGGGGCAGTTGGGCACCTTCTGTAACAAAAAGAGCACTATTACGCAATTTAGTCCCCCAGAAATTTGGAAGCGGCACGCTCTTCTTGGCATTCGCGCCAAAAATTCCAGCACGAACATTACAGAATGTTTGGATGTCAATCTAAGGATATTGCAGAAGATTCAGAAAGTGTTTGATATATCCAGTCAACAACATGATGTTTGGAGTGATCACTAGTGATGGCGACGTTATTCCTTCATTCATTTTCCCGTAGCGCCTCAGTCTCAACACGGAGGCCTACATCAAGCGCTTTGAGAAGTTAGTGCTGTCCTGACAATAGGACTCTGTACCACACCACAGAAGTAGGGATAACCCAGTCATGGCTGTCAAACAATTTCTGCGACCACATCACCTCTTACATCTGGTCACCTTACAATCACCTTGATTATTATGTGTGGGGCGCAGTTGAGCCAGAGACCAACCAAACTCCTCGTAACACTAAAGTTGATTTGAAAGAAAGGATTATGGCAGTATACCCCAACTTAAACAATTAGACCGTCCAGAAGAGGTGCAGAAGATTTCGAAGTCATCTGGAGGTCGTAGTTGAAGCCAATGTCGATTTTATTGAATAAATTTACTGTTTAGTATTTCAAGATATTTTGGGGGTAATTTTGATAAATATACCTGTTAAAACTTTTGCGTATTTAAGCGAGAATTGATGCATCGCACCCTGTACATTACGGGAATTTTCAGAAAGAAAATCACTGAAACTTACTGGAAATTACTCGCTTACAACACAAGTATCCATTTGAACTGTTAGGAAAACTAGATCTGTTTGGAAAGGAATTTAGAATTATCCAGAAATTATACTGGGAGCAAATCGTTTGCATACGAATAGAAAATAAATTGTGTAGGTATACAAAAATAGAAAAGGGTGTAAGAGAATGAATTGTTCAACCTCTACAACGAGACTATCCTAAGAAAACAGGTGAATACATGAATTTATTATCAGTGGCCGCAATTTTAACAACATAGAATACGTAGATATCACTGTTTTCTTGGCAGCCTGAAAGAAAACTATAGGAACATCTGGACTTGATAGTAAAGGAAAGTGAGATAAAAGGACTACCCATCAACTGTAAAAAGATAAAAAAAAAATACAGTAAAATTCCAAGATGCGAATTGTGAATTAGAGATATCAATATCAAACAAATACAAGAAGTTTAAATATTTGGGAAGTATTTAACAAAATCCTAACGCGTATTGGATTAGCGAAAGATGCATTCCAAATGCTTAAAAAATATTAAGAAGCAGGAAATCTCGTTAAAAGAAAAGTGTTGAGTTGTTTTGTGATATCAGTCTTCTTATATATCAATGAATGCTGAACAATCGCATCACAGATGAAGAGAAAAATGGAAGCAGTAGAAATTTATTTCTACAGAAGGATGCTGAGAATTCCATAGATGGAGTCAGGAAGCAATGCGGAAGACTTAAATAAAGTTGTAAGAAAAAGAAGAGTTATACTCAGATAGAGAAAGAGATAACTGAACTTTCTTGGACACATAATGAAGAAAGAGGGCTTGTAGAAAATGATCATCATATAGCATATTGAGGGCAAGAAATGTAGGGGAATGCAGCGACCGCTTTCCTGATCAGCTTGTGTGAATTGATGGCAGACGGAAGGCTGGAGGCTTGGTAAAGGGCCGCAAGGGATAGGAAGCTCTAGATAAACGTGAACAGCACATAGAAGAAGCATATAATGGGACACAGCACATAGAACAAGCATATAATAATGTTTGCCTTGAACCTCTGCTATGTTGATCTCCGAAATTGCTTTTCTTCTGTTCGCTGAAAATCGGGTGATTTTTTTCTTTTCCGATAAAGTGTTTTTGAAGGAATATAGACAGGATAAAGTTTTAGGCAGAGATTGTCAAATGCAACGTCTGAAGAATAAGAAACAAATGATTATGGATGTCGATAAAATGAATGGATTATATCTCCAGATTTATAATGCCTCTTTGAACATCAAACTCAAAATTATTTGTATTCATTCATTATCGTTGATTGTCAGCACCTTGAAAGATAGAGACAGTAAATTAGTTATGTCTATATCGACTATTCTTTGGTATTTTATCTTTCTATTCTTATGTATTTTATCTTTTTATAACATTGCATAGATTTTGGTCAATTCAATGTTTTGCTTTGCAAGAACAAATGTGGGGTCGGGGTTCCCATCTCACATAGAAATGCACCTGATGCGTAATCTGAGAGCCAACTTACGGTTGACACATGAGCAGTGGAGAGGAGGAAAGAAGAGAAGTAGTTTATGTATCAAGGGGCCCTGCCATCTAGAATGAATAGCTTTCTATTCTCTATTTGTACGTTCGAAATACATTTTTGTGCTTAGCTTTTTCTTTCTTTCTTGCATATAATCCCGATAAGCAATAAGGTTAATGGGTGATTTTCACATCTGACCCCAAACGGGATCAAATGTCCTTTTTCAATACGCTTTTTCTTTGCAGGAAGTGGACCTCAAGTGAGGGCC
>OZ010573.1:80189855-80204855 GCA_963932145.1 Acanthosepion lycidas | reverse complement strand
ACACTTACCTTAAATATTTTGAATATAGAATGAATTAACAAGCCACCTTGATGATAAAGCAGATCGTAAATACTTCTCATATATCTGATATAATCTGTACATAGACATCACATGATAGAAAACTTTGGGCCAAAAACATAAAATTGTAATTAAATTACTTTATTGCATTAAGATACAATTTCTATAAAAAGAAATAAATATTTCCATAGCATAATAATGTATTGATAAAAGCAGTTATAAATTGTACTGTGGTATAAATTTCGTTCATTTTGAAGTTGCCACTTTGTATATATATTTTCTAAATAATCATGTTAACATATTCTCCTGACAGCCGAGAGACAATGCAGTAATTTCATTACTATAGATGAATTCATATGATTGTGTGAAGGCTTCATTTATTTGACAGTCGAGTGCTTCATATAAACTAATTGAAACCTCAAAAGGTAAACTAATATACCGCATTTTACGCTGAAACTTTTAAAATATATAACTCTTGTAATAATTGTTGTCATTGATGGCCTTTAAATAGCCAACTAAGCAACGACAAACTGCTCCTTTGACGCGTCTCTGTAACATAAACTACAGGTTTTGTGCAAGTAATTAGTACAGTTTACACTGTCATGGTCGATATATCTAAGTGATTTAGCTCTCCTACGCCATTGCTTTCCTCATAAATCAATGAAAATACGGATTTCCGGTTGTTGATCGTAGAATCAAGTTGTTAATGGCATTAGAAGCATGATATGGGCAAAAAACTACTGGACCAAATAACCATTTTTTATTGTTTTTGGCTTCATTTTTACTAAGAGAACATTCTACCAAGATACATATCGGTAAAATAAATCCGATGGTATGTTTTAATTACACGTTTATGAAAAAAAAAAAAAAAAAAAAAAAACTGTAAAAGATGCTTTTGTGGTTTACATTCGAGTATTCTGTAGTAAAATTTGTTATATTCAGTAATGATCAATATTCTATGTCTATCATCTTAACTTTACGGAAACATCAGCTGATATATTTTCTGTTATTAATCGAGGTATAGACAAATAGTAATTTTATCACATGTCTCATGATTAAAAGTCTTTTTTAATGTCTTTGTGAATATCGGAGAGGGCCTTGGAATTCATATATATTAATCATTTGATCCCCAACGATGTCTAATAACTTCACTAGTGCGATAATACAAAATTAACTGTCATATTTATAAGAATAAATGAAAAATAAGGGTATCAAAATTTTACTCATAACAATTTGAAATATTATCAGAGATCAGTATTGAATTATTTAAAAATACGAGAAAATCTTGAAATTGTCCAGACAACGTCTGCGATTGCATCGGTAACAATACTGGGAAATGTGCTGCCTACCTGAGGAAACTTTTTCAAAGTAGATATCCAATAACATCCGACATACACATATTGTAAGACTGCACGAAAAGTAATTTTTTTCCTTCTCGTGTGATATAAAATTTATTTAATTATTATTTAAATTGTTTCTAACGTTAAGTAAATGAATGTAAAAGGAATACTCTTATAACTGAAATTTTCAACTGTAATACTGGATAACTCGGAAATAAAAAACACGATTTCATATATTTTATAAACATTTTTATTAATTGATGGAGTAAATAAAAAAAAAATACTGTCTGATTTTACATTTAACAGATTTGGGGAACGCAAACCGCGATGATATCTTTAGAAGTGCAAATAGATAAGTGGGTACAAAGTATAATTGACTTTACTAGGGTGCATAGCTTTATACAACAATATTTCATTAATTTTTTGAAACATGAAAAGTTTTATTATTTAAAATATAAAATACTCTCACTATTTTTAAAACAATTTAATAATTAAAATAACAAATACTTATTTAATAAAAATATATTTTTTGCATATCTTTTCTTTAATTTTTTATATACAAGATTCAAGTTCGCTCTGCAATTGCGAGAACTATAAACAAATCACGAAGCCAAACTCTTCAAACACTTGGAATATGGCTCCAGCAATAAATATTTACGTATAGGCAGTGGTATGTTGCAAGAGTAAGAAGTCCTACGAATTTATTCTTCGCTGTTAAAAAGGAAAGAGAAAAAAATTCTTAAAAATATTGTTTAACACGAAGTCCTATAAATTAAATTAGAGAAATTATTAAACTTCGAAGTAGAGTTTTTGTCAAAGTATTGTTGCAATCAAATCAATTTATCAAATCAGTTCATGGATTGGTTTGTGAAATTGAACGAAATGCAGAGATTATAAATCTTGACAAAAAATGTTAGCGATAACTTCAATAATACTAAATATTCTGATGGTTTCAACATGCATTAGCATGTTGCAAAAAAAATCTAGTTTTCTAAAAATTACTAATGAACACCTTAAAATCAATTTGTTCTAACATATGTTCAGCTCAGAACATCTACTAGTTGTATTCACTAATAATATGTTTCGTCTTTTTAAGATAAAGTATCTCATAAATTATGCTTCTTATTTTAAATCTCTATAAATTTAAATTAATAATTACCAATATTTAACTTTGACTCTTAATTCTATTACATTATTGCTGATGGTATTTACTGAAAAATTGAGATAGTCACTATACATCCATCAGCAAACATAAAGCACTCAAATAATAAACCACCGAATAAGACTCGAATAAACACTGTTTTCTTCAGGAATCCAGCCGGTCTCAATGAAGCCACGAAGACCAACGGATTAGAAATGCTCAAATCGGACCATAAACGTTTTTTTTTTATTTCTCTCCATGAAAGAAGTTCAGTTTAATGATTGGTGGTTATTGGCAATGTGATAGCATTAAAATTAATAAAGAATATATAGACTTATGACAAGCTAGACAACGTTGGTAAACGGCATGGTGGACAATGTTAGTAGAACTCTTTTGGTGAAAATTAATAAAATCATTGTGTCTATATCAAGAAAGAGCTCGATAAATATGGTCTAGATACGGCCAGCCTCCTTTCCTTCTCTATATTAAATTTATTCTTATTTACTATACGTTACAGTAATCAATATCAATTAACGATAAGACCAGTTTCTTGCTAACTTGCCTTGGGGCAAGGACACTACTGTTGTGACCTAATTCATCCTATCTAACTAATTCTGAATTGACTGGTTTGCCTTGGCTACGGACGTCATTAATGAAAATAAGGTGTTAGCAGACTTAGTGTAAATATTCATCTTTTTGGAGGGGAATGTAAAACATTGCTTAAACCATTTCCAAAATACCCGTGTGAAATGAAAAGCTTACAGAATAGATTACGAGCAGATTCATATATATTTATTTCGAAGTAAATTATATGCTTTGTAAATTTAAATTAATTGATTTATAATCTCATAGAGAATATACTTATTTTCAAAGAATTTACCAAATAATTCTCTTTATGAATATATCCCTTGAAAAATACTATCAATAGACTGAGAAGAGAAGTATTTCCTTTTGATGAAATAGTGTGTTTCATGCCTTTGAAAGCATTGATTGATTCCTGATCATAGCAATGAACGTACGATTCAGTTTTCTTAAGGAAATGTAGTTATAGGTTGTTTATTACAATATTTTTAATGAAGAAAGTTATCTCTTAGGAAAACTAAAAGGGAAATGCGCATTGTAAATCGGACATAACTATTGCAGATAAGTGGGTAGTAAGATAACTGATGTAAGGATAAATACGAAAATCTTCATGCTAGTTCCTATATATATATATATATATATATATATATATATATATGTAAAACAAATTAACCGTGATAATAAATTAAGTGATGATATAGGAATGAAATTTATGCGACGCGCAAAGAAAAGCCAGTGACAACAGAAGAAAGTGATTTATTTTTTCATCATTTTACCCCAAGCAGATTAATAAAGCTACTAAATTACAAGTGGTTACTGACTGTTTGATAATATAAGAGAAAAATATCTATTAAGGGGAGAAAATAAAAGAACAATAACTAAAAAGACAGAAGATAACGATTTACATTGCATTTAACTTTTTGAAAATGAAAATTGATTGGAAAGCAAGACACTGAAATAAAGCACCACAAGCGGGAAATTTGCCAAAAGAAACTGTTAACATAGAACTTACGGCTACATCTAACAATTTCAACTGCAAAATGATGATACCTTGCTGCTAATCTAGTACTGCGCTTTAATTACTAAAGTCTATGTAACAAAGAGGAAAGTTCATCAGTACAATAAGCATGAAAATATTTATAGAAATGTTCCAGGGAAGCTACGTTATGAAAGTGACTGAAACCGGGATGCCAGGTCAAGATCAATAAAATTACAAATACTTTTTCATATTTTATCAAGAATCTCTTAATAACAGAAGCACCATGTCAAATGTGACAACAATATCCAATACCCGAACGGATAGCATAATATAAGTCCGTGTATTCAATACACGACCTTATAAATATGCTAGATTAATAAGTTAGATTCTATTGAGAACTGTGGTTTAACAAAATAATGTGATCATTAACCGCAAGAGACAGCTCCAAATATTGATTACATAATCATTATTCAATTAAAAAAAGATGGTATAAAGGAAAACAATAAGAAATGATTTTTTTAGAAGAATTAGAAAAAAATATTAGAACTCAAACTCAGCCGTACAGATTTGATGAAAGAAAGGAAGTATTAGAAAGTAGCATTGTTGAAAAAGTCATTGGCCCAAATTTGCTACGAATTACTAAAAGTAAATTTGAAATTTGGAGCACGGAACAGATTATTTTAGGGCTACACATAACATGATTACCGAACAAACAGGCGTGTATATATATATATACAAATATATATATATATATACATACATACATATATATATATATATATATATATATATATATATATATATATATATATATATATATATATATATATATTTATATATATATATATATATACATACATACATACATACATATATATATATATATATATATATATATATATATATATATATATATATATATGTTCATGAATTATTCATACATAAAACAAATACAAAAGTTAATGATTAAATGGCGAGAAATCCATCTTCGCGAACAATTCAATAATGTACAAAAAACCCGAATCTGTTTATGAATGAAAAGATTCTGTTTTATAAATTCCGTTGCATTAGATCTTTTTATTTTACAAGCTTTCGTCTGTTCCTACAGACATCCTCGGGTATGAAATAGATTGTGTTCTTGTTTTTACTCTCAGTAATAAGTGGACAACGAAAACAGGGTTGTAATCCGAAAAATGCTATGAGAAATGTGTTATTGTTTTGGAACGTGCAGTCGCAACGCTGAGTTTGAATTTGAATTTTAAGGTTCTGCGTTTATGTACAAATATAGTGATATAGAATTCTTTTTTACTGGTAAATTTTCTGTCAAAGTGGCATGAACTATATTGTTCAATAATTGCAGTAATGTCGCACTTATTATCCGAAAGTTGCACTTGGATCAGTTATTTTAATTTCAATAAAGGTGCAATTAATTTACAAATTCATGAATTATTCATACATAAAAGAAATACAAAGGTTAATGATTAAATGGCGAGAAATCCATATTCGCGAACAATATTTTGCGTTGCGACTCCAGACGAAAGCTTGTAAAAAAAGAAGATCTAATGCAATGGAAATTTATAAAACAGGATCTTTTCATTCATAAACAGATTCGAGGTTTTTTTATATTATTGAATTGTTCGTGAAGATGGATTTCTCGCCATTTAATCATTAACCTTTGTATTTCTTTTATGTATGAATAATTCATGAATTTGTAAATTAATTGCACCTTTATTGAAATATATATATATATATATATATATATATATATATATATATATATATATATATATATATATATATATATATATAGGGTAGGAGAAGGTAGACTGGAGACAAGGAATAACTTGTTTATTTATTTTTACTTAACTGCTTTTAATAATAAAGGAAGACATGTCTAGGTTAATTTTACTATAAAATATTGCCGAAAACTTCGTGAAAGAGCTTTTTCATTTATACTTCATTTCATTATTATGGATTAGACTGAATTACTCTTTTTATTTTTCATTTTCCACTAAGTATAAATTTGACATAACGTTTATGTGTGGTGATTACGAAACACATAAGGCTACACTACACATGCGCATTGAGAAAGACAAGGAAAAATTGCAATTGCTCTGATATTCTACCGAGATTTAATCTTTTTATTCTGGCTTCATAAAATTAATATGTTCTTTTAAGAATATCTTTTATATTTCTACTATTTTGTTAAATTCAAGTAAGGACATTTGAATCACTCATATCTAACATTCATACGCATTATACACACACACACACACACACACGCACACACACACACACACACATACATATATATATATAAAACAAGATAAAGTCGATAAAATATTGCAAGAAAAAGGAGGGGGGGAGATGTAGAGTAAAATGTCGTGTCAAATGTGAGATCAATTTGTGACGCTCAACGTTGCCTAATGGTTAACCATCTTGTGCTAGATCAGTTACAACTGAGTACTGAGTTCGATCCTTGCTGGGTGCTCCATATTTTCGGCCTTGTGCTGCATCTACGCTTAGTAAATCTCTATCTTTATGTATGTACGGGGTGCAATGGGTAAATTGTAGCCATTTTATATTTTTAAATTCTCGTATGTGCATTGTTTATTTTTAATTTTGTCTTCTGTATAGTATATTAGATTCAACTAGGCAACGTCTGTGAGAAAAAGATATGCATGTCGCAATTCACTCCAGATATTTGGAAACGACAGTACTTCTTGGCAATCGCGTCGAAACATCCAGTACGAACATTTCAGTGTGTTTGCGTGTCAATGTGAAGACAGTGCAGGTGGTTCGGGAAGAGTTGGATGAGTCTAATAGTGATTACGAAGGTGTTTGTAGCAATCACTAGTCATGACAATATTATGCCTCCATTCATCTTCCCAAAGGGTCTCAACATAGAAGTCTACATCGAGTGCTTTGAGGAGGTAGTGCTGCCCTGGGTCAAGTGGGTGGCTGCTGGAAGAACGTACGTCTGGTAACAGGATTCTGCATTATGACACACAACAAAGAAAATCCAATCATGGCTGTCAGAACCTTACATCTGGCCACCTTACTCCACAGACTGCAACCGCTTGGTTAATATGTGTGGGACGCAGTTGAGCAAGAGACCAACCAAACTCCTCGTAACACTAAAGATGATTTGAAAGAAAGGATTATAGCAGCATTCACCAACTTAAATAATTAGACCATCCAGAAGAGCTGCAGAAGATTCCGAAGTCCTCTGGGAGCCGTAGTTAAAGCCAATGGCGACTTTATTGAATACATTTACTCTTTAGTATTTCAAGATATTTTTGTGTAATTTTCTTTTTTGCGAAATTTAGACATATCCCACAATGGAATAGCAGTAGTTCTCTGAATGAAGGCCATATGCAGTATGATATATGTATGTAGTGTTTCGATGAAAAAAAAAATTCTTTAGCGTTTCTCTCGGTGTATAACTATAATCGATTTTTATTATATTTCGCTTTCGCCTCCTACAAATAAAAATATTTAGCCTGAAGAAACCCTTTAGCAGGGCAACACCCATCGCATAGTATTTTTGTTCAATTTCTCACCATATGTGTGTGTAGTAAGCGCTGTTTTTTTCTCAATTGTATCACATTTCAAAATCTAAGTGACTATATAAGAACTTTCTAAAAGTCGAATGTTAATCGGACCGAAAACTTTTTAGTTCGTGAATAGTGAAATGCGCCCGTTGAATTCCCCGCTAAGTTGTGATGTTAAGTCTATGGGATTAATGGTGAAGCATTCAGTAAATTATATTAACAAATATGTTGATGATGAAATACAAGTATTTATTTTGTAAAATAAATCCGTCATGCGTTAATAATGCAGCAAGAAATACTTTAGTGAAGAGCTACTTGCAACATTTATGTTTCTCTTCTGAAAAAAAAAACAAAACAAAACAAAAAAACAGCGATAATTTCTTATCTCTCTTTTGGGAGGATTGTTTTTGAAAAATGCTAATATCAATGAGTAGTGTATTGTAATAAATAAAATATGTCTATTAATTACTGCCTGGATTTTGGGGTTGAGTAGTTATTCATATTATTTACATTTGAACTAATGTACTCATCTTTGTTTTATTATCACAAATTTTCATCCATTCTTTCTACTGACCTTCTACAGGTTTCTGCCGATCCGGTCAACCTTCTTTCTAATTATGAGTTCCCTATCTGTGACGGCCAGTACAGATTTAGAAACAGTAGAAATAAATCAAGCAACAACTGAAGAGTGCAAAAGAGACCAAGACGATGTATCCCTGCACATGAATGGCGAAACGAGAATAATTTATGCCCTGAGATTAAATAAAAGGTTCAGTTTGAAAAACTCTGAAGGTTACCCGGATCGACAGACACCTGAAGAAAGCTTGAAGCCAAAACGGCCGAAACGTTTTGATAATGACAATAATGATGAGGATATTAGGCCGAATGTAAATAATGTGCATTAATGTTGCTGAATTTTTTGAAAGTGTGACATTTAAAAGAAGCTTGGCGGCTGCATTCGATATTTTGTAGTTTAGAAAAAATCTTGCTTATTATTTGTTTAGTCAACTTTCTTCAGTTGTTTTAGGTATTATCTTATTTGATCAATGGCCGATTTTTAACGACGTAAGTGTGGTCTATTAAAACCTGTATATATATATATATATATATATATATATATATATATATATATATATATATATATATATATATATATATATAATTTAACGATCTATCTATCTATCTATCTATCTATCTATCTATTATTTCCAGAGATACATGGTGTCACGGGGGATGAATCAGAACAATTGGTAGTAAGTTGAAATGGAGGGGTTGATAAATAGTGTTTCATGGCAGTGCAAAATATGGAGATTGGGGTCAATGAAAAGAGCGAAAATAACATGTGAAGTAATATAAGATTTTAGAAAAAGTCGGTAAAGTGCGAAGTCGCCCATTTCAAATGAGAGCAAGTTATATCAAGGCAAAGAGAAAAAAACGGTTAAAGTTACTCATGTAATCAAAAACCAGATATTCAGCTGTCTTGAAAAACACCGCAGATGTTTCATTTGATCACCTTTCTTTCATGGAGACGTTTGGTTTCTGAATTTCATTCACATTTAAAAGTAACATTCTAACAGCGAGAGGTGACATACAAAGTAAGTGTTTAAAAAGTTGTTACTCTCCCTGTTTTGTCAAAATTTCAATGCTTCTTTGAAAGTTTGATATACTATTTGTCAATGGGATTACAGTCAGAAATGTTGAATATCACCATTTATTACTACTGATAGATATATTTAAAATATGCGAATTGATAATATAGAATTTACTGCAATTCCAAAATCAATTTTAGCTTTAAACGTGTGGGTAATCAAATTTAATTTCAAATGCTGCTTCTGAGAATTACACTTTATAAAAATTTCTGTATTAATCCCGAAGCAATATTTTCATTATTTACATTATTCTGACTATTGTCGTCATCTTTGTCGCCATATATATTACAACGTTTCGGCCGCTGTATGCTCCGGCCTTCTTCAGGTGTTTGGAATCTCGAACTGAACCCTTTATTTCGCTCACTGTTTTAATGAATGTCAGTTATCAGTTATCTCCTGTTAATTTCCCTATAAAGTTCTCCACTGCCTTAACCGGGAACTGAACTCACACTCTTCGGGCTCTGTCACTGGATCTAAACAACGCCTTTATCCATGTGTCATCAAGGACGTTGGTTAGATGCAGAGTTTGAGTTCAATACCCGGTTAAGGCAGTACAGGACTTTCAGAGGGAAATTAACAGGAGATAACTGATAACTGACATCCATTAAACATGGCACGTAGAACTAGAACAGTCTACCCCAGTGAGCAAAATAAAGGGTTCAGTTCGACATTCCAATCATTTG
Source organism: Acanthosepion lycidas (assembly GCA_963932145.1). Taxonomy (NCBI): domain Eukaryota; kingdom Metazoa; phylum Mollusca; class Cephalopoda; order Sepiida; family Sepiidae; genus Acanthosepion; species Acanthosepion lycidas. Next base: position 80,194,909 of record OZ010573.1, on the reverse strand, counting down.
AAGAAGGCCCGAGCGTACAACGGCTGAACTGTTGTAATAAATATGGCAACAAAGATGAGGACAATAGTCCGAATACATAATAACTCATCTCAGAAATATAGACAGATACTGAAGCAATATTTTGTCCCGGTCATCTTGTAATAGCTGATATTGAAAACACATGCTTTTATCAAGGAGTAAGAAATATAGATTCTGAACGATAACTGATCTGAAGTTCTTAAATTCATACTGTTCAATAATGCCATTACTTTGCACTAGTAATATACCTGCAAAAATAGGGAATTTTTGTCAAAGTGTCAAGGTGGTAACGAAAAACTTGAAAAAAAAGTTGAAAATGATACTTTTGAATTTCCTTTCTGCAAAGTCACTTAAAAAGTAAAAAAAAAAAAAAAAAATTACCATGAAATGTAAGCAATTAATGCTAACAACCCGCCAAAGTCATGGCGATGTTTGCAGCACAAGTAAAACAAATAAAAACAAGATGAGACCATGCTGCCCGTATGTCTGGTCGCAGGTCGTTGGTCAGTGAATGGGTCATTGATTCGTCTGACCGCTTTGGCTTGAATGCAGTCCAGGATAACTGTCCAGTAATTGAAGTATTGGGGTTGCCCCATATATTTATGGAGGGCAATATTCCATAATAGCTTTGACCCGCGCTTTGTATAAGGTGAAGAGTTTAGCTAGGCTGAAGTACCTTCGATCCCTTTCATAGCAATGTCAATTTCCTTGAGGCAGACCTTGCTATCTCTGTAATGGTTGCGTGTCACGTGACTTCATTGTAAATATTGACGCCAGGATTGCTTAGAGCGTGTGGGAAATATAGAAGAATACAAATTAATGAATATAATGGATTTTACAAGTACAAAACAGTCATACGATTATTCAAGAACTGGAGAGGAACCGGATATGAGAATCTAACCATCTCCAGTTTGTTTGGTCGGTGTGTAAATGCAGAATATAATACATTTCTGTATTTACTTGATAGGTTTGCAAAAACAGATGAAGCGTTCCTGCTTACAATAAAATAATTTGTTGCTTGAGGCAAGCTATGAATTTGTGACTGTAGCAGATAAGAAAGTGATGAAGTGTTTAATATGCAAGACTATCATTGTGGCTGTCATTTACATCGTACTATTAATGGTTGTAGTTAGTGTCAGCTTAAGATTTACACATTTTTATTTCCTGCTGCTGGTATATAGGAAAGCATATATAATTCATTCGCCGTTATTGAACATTAATGGGAAGAGAATGTATGAGAAAACAGACAGCCTGGAATTAATTTGACCTCTTGCCAAATCGGCTGTATCTACTTTTATATGTTCTAAAATTGTATGAAAAGATACTTTCAGATGGTTGAGGTGTGAATCTATTTGTAAATATCGGATATCTTTATTTAAAATGACAAAATTTCAGTTGTGTTGCCCTAGGTTTGTTGGTAATCACATTGGACGTTGCATGACCATATTTATTCTTTTTTGAGGTTAAAATAAATAAGGGTTACCATTGGTGGAAAGAAATATTTAACTTTAAAAACGAAATAATATGGTATAAAGTTATTGAATAAGGGAAAAAACAGCGTTGTAAACTGCGAAAAGGTTCAACAAAGACAGTCAAATATTTAAAAGGAAAATGAAAATGATGATAAAAATAAAAAAATATGAAAGTTGCAAAAAGTGATGTGAAAAAAATTAAAAGTATAATAAGAGAGAAAAGTAGATTGATGAACGGGAAATGATTTAAGAATCGTTTTTATGAACATAAATATCTCAAATTTAAAAGAATATATGCGTAAATAATAAAACGATTTCATATCATTAACGATACGATGAACAAACAACCGTTAGAAAAATGAACTCAAATCTCCAAATAAGTAACTTCTAAGAAAATATATGAACTGAATATCATATTTAGAGAAACCCTATATATTTCACGATATAAATGTTAACAAGTACGCAACACATAATAGATGTGTACTTTATTGCCAGATGTTTGAAAGTCATAAAAAGGGTTCTCTACTATGTATTCATATAATTGATCAGTTTCTTTACTCATACATTTCTTACATTGCAGTTATATTTGTTCAAGCCTTTCATGTGAGGTACTCATCTACCTTTGTCTATTAAGTGGTCGTCTTGCCTCAAGTTGGTCTTGAAATAGTCTTTGTCGTCGCCGTCTTTGTCATTCCTTGCGAAAGATATTTTCGTTAAATCTTCATTAAATCTTAATACATAGTTTAATGATTTTGTTTCATTTCGTCTCGCTATTAAAACATTCTACTAGTATATATATATATATATATATATATATATATATATATATATATGTGTGTGTGTGTGTGTGTGTGTGTGTGTGTGTGTGTGTGTGTGTGTGTGTGTATTAAGCAATTCGCCACAAGCCAGGCAGGAGTGTCACTAGCACGCAAGGGGTTACAGAGGATTGAGAACAAGTGTAAAGAGGCATGTTTGAGGGAAGGATACAGAGAAGGACGGGATTGAAGTTATACTTTATAGTTATAAGCAATAGGAATGGAGTTCCATAGGCGGGAAGTGCGAGAGATTAAGCTGTTTGAGCAGAAGAAACTGTTAAATTTAACCGTTTCAACAATGAAAGGCTGGGAACAAGCGAAGATAGATCGTTGGAACAGTTGCCGTGAAAATACTTGTAGAAGAGACAGAGGGATGTCACTGCAAAACTGTGAGAAAGCGACTGTAAACGAGATACCAGATCAGGGGCTGTCGCATTGCATATTCGTCTCTGGATTTTGTCGAAGACCTCGAGACGTACAGCGGGGGCACCAGACCAAATGTGAAATAAATATTCCATGCAAGGACAGATGGTTGATTTGTAGATGTGAAGGATGAACTCAGACAAGAAAAACTTTTTGGCATGACACAGAAAACCAAATATCCTTGCTATTGATTTAACGAATTTGTTCCACCTCATGTCAGCGGACAGCGTGAAACCAAGCAGGCGTAACGTGGTGCTCTCCATGGAGTTGGGCATCATTCTGATGGGAGGCAGGGAGGATTATCTGTTGTGGGTAAAGGAGAGCAGTTTCGTTTTGGAGGCATTAAAGTTTACAAGCCATTCCTGCCCTAGTCAACAACAGATTAGAGGTCCTTTTCGAGATCAGCGGCCAGATTAGTTTTGTCAACAATACCAGATTTACTATGGAGACAGGATTAGATAATAGTGTCGTCCGCGTAGATGCATACCTGGGAACTGATGTCATCAGGAAGATCATTAATGAAGATCAGAGTGTAAGGCCCAAGATAGAGACTTTGGGAACACCATCGTTAGTGATAAAGGAGCTTGAGGAGAACCCGTTTAGAACGGCCTTCATTTTTATGTTTGAGAGGAATGATTAATTCAAATAATCGTCCTGTAATACCATATCCCTGAATCTTACAAAGTACGCCGGTATGCCTAACCCTATCAGACGCTTTAGAGATATCTAGAGCTTCTCCGTTATTGTGAAGTGCTTGGTATGAAAATTCATTTATGGCCGTTAGCACGTCAGCGGTAGATCGAGCAAAGCGGAAACCATATTGATTGTCGGAGAAAGGATTGTGTGAAGTATGGTGCTTTACCAATTCGGCGTTGATTAAAGCCTCGAAGAGTTTATCGAAGAGTGGTAGGAGACTGATAGGACGGCAGTTAAACGGGTTAGAAGGGTCTTCAGAGTTCTTAAAGGCAGACACAACATATGAGGCCTTCCAGCAGGCTGGAAAGCAAGAGTAGTTGAGGCAGTAGTTTACGAACAAAGCATTCAGCCTTATCAGCTCAGGAATTCAGTACCTCATATTGATTGAATAAAAGTAAATATTGTCGGTTTGCTGTTCACTTCTAGAGCCGCCAATAATCTCTAGAACTAAATTTGCGATACGCAATACGTTGTTTCATTTTTTCGACAAAGAGTAACTTTGCTTCATTGAGGACACACATGCACTCATTACAGGCAGTGACAAAGAGACGTCTGTCATGTCGATATAGTACAGACGGAAGTAGTGATTCCTGTGGGCAATAGCAGCTGAGCAAGCAGCTGAGAACCAAGGCGATGAACGCGATTTAACTTTATACTTGATTCCAGCTTTTACCCAGGATGAGATCTCAGACGCACATTTTTGTACGGGTAGATTAAAAACAGCATTCAAGCAGACATCACGAAGGATATGACGGAACGAGTCCCAGTCTACTCGTTGATAATATAAAGATGTTCTGTTAGTAGGAGATTCTTTACTGAGAGAGGAGTAGAACGAGATATTAACAGACATCACGGCATGATCATAGTTACCAAGAGGGCAGATCTACATGGTACGGGGATGGAGGTAAAACAGAGATCAAGAAGGGAAACCTTATCATTATGGTTACTGGGGGAACGCGCAAGAAAGTCGACTCGTTATGTGAGGGATTGAGAGATTGAAAAGTATTTTATGCCAGGAAGGTCAGTTACCGAGTATCTAAGTCATGTGTTATGGTGGGCATTTAAGTCACCGAACACAAATATGTTTACAGACGAATGTAGCGAGATGGTATTGTCTATATAATCGGAGATGCTATCGAGAACACCACAGTTTGGGAGGATGGAGAGTGATAGAGAAAGAAGAGATAGCTTATAGAATTGAGGAGAAATAGACGGAAACACATGTATAAATGGTCTGGAGATTCAAGAGAAAGTTTCCTAGCCATTGGGAGATGATCTTGTGCGTAAACTTCTAGGCCATACATGTGGGTAATAGTGTCCTTCCTTTGGATAAGAAGGTAACCGAGAATCGAGAAAGAAGGCATTGACGAATTAAGGTTAGTCTCGCAGAGAGCTAGTATATAAGATGAATACACTGAAGAAGTTGGTCCGAATGCCACATATGTTGGAAAAGGACATATTAAAGAGTTTAGCTGATTTTTTTTAGAGCTGGTTTAAGTTTATTTCTTTGATTGTAGTCATGTTGGGAACGTTGGTAATGAAAATGAGAAGGCCTAAAGTAATAGTCGCTGACGATCATCGTAAGTGACATGGACAGAATATATATATATATATATATATATATATATAT
>OZ010573.1:80169855-80184855 GCA_963932145.1 Acanthosepion lycidas | reverse complement strand
GTCAATTATATATGCTCCGGGAGGAGTACAAATACTCTTCCAATATTTTCTCCTTTTTCGCCTTATGCCCTGGACTAGAATGTAAAAGATGTAATAAATATGAGCAGAATATTTCTCACATTCATCAGCCTATTGTCTATTTAAGTAAGCATATTTAATCGTCTGAATATCGAGCTAAAAATTACAATCTAATTATGTCCACATGCATTGATGCATTCATTCGTTTTGTCTATTTTTTTCCAACAATCGCATGTCAGTCTTTCGAATGTACTTCTCATTTGTGAGTTAACCTCCCAAAAGCAGCAAAGGAAAAAGGATAAGAGAAAACCATAGTAACATTTATATCAGTTCTTGTAGCAAAAGCAAAATTGAAGAATAAAACAAAATTTAAATGTCATAAAATTCTTAGATTGTAATTCTTTTCTTAGGCAAGTCAAAATTAGTTTTATTATTTCTGCACTCATATATGATGATGTAATTGGAATAATATCTAGACATTGTTAATAAAGTAAGTACACTTCATATGCTCTTTTCAGAGATAAATTTTCTGATTTTATTTTCACATTTGAAGTCATCAACCCTGTTGCTATAATCATATAGCTTTGGTAATTTTATTCTTCAGTGCAATAAAATATAAATGTCAACACTCTAAATTCATGGATTTTTGTTTCATTTAAAAATCAAATTCATTTTTTTCCCGAATCCACCATGCTGATATTAATCTGCTATATATAAAATCTAGATATAAAATCTATGAGCTTAGTATTACATCTGGCTTAAACATCCATTCCTAAATTGTTAAACATTAAATATTTTCACACTCTTAAGTTAATCATATAAAGATTAGTTATTTGATATCAAACATTAGCCATATTTTTGTAATTTGACTCAGAATAAATAAAAAGTTGGTAAATTATTATTTGACTTATTGAAATATTAAGATTAAAAATAATTCAAGTGTTCAAACATTTTAATAAACCTCTAGCAATCAAAATCGGCAGACAACAAATTATAAATAAATTAATTTAATTTTCGATATTTATTCAAAAATGTGATTATTTATGTACAATTCCATTCTATTACAATTGTGATTATGTGAAGGGTGACATTAAAATCGTGTGAATTGTAAGTCTCATTGAATGAAACAATTCTCACAGTTAAAAATCTGGTGTTAAGTTGAAATGCCGAGAGAGAGGTCTTTATTTCACTGACTCAATTCAGCTGTCATTAAATTATCAAACCGCACCCAATAATATTAATTTCTAAAGACCGTTTTGTCAGTAAAATGTCACAAAGCGAAAAACACTTCAACTACTTTTAATAGAATATAAAATTCAACATTCTAAGTTAATTTTCTCACCTCACTTAACGTCATAGACAACAGTTCACGGTTTTTCAATACAGTGCATAAAACTGGGTTTAGTTATTTCCTTTAGACCATTACAATAGTCGCTTCTGTTTTGTTCATTTTGAAAATCATTCTGGTTATTTGATGGGACTATTTGCACAACTTACTGTGATTGATAGTAATTAGCATACGTAAAATATTTTATGAATTTCTCATTTACAAAATGCTGATTTTTGTGTATTTACCATTTTAATTTTCATGCTTTTCTTTCGTTTTCTTCAACATTAGAGAATATTTTCGCTTTCTGAACAATTTATAAAGTAGTATCACATTTGAACTCATTATTTTTCAATTAGACAATTTTTTCAATTTTATCAGTTACATCATACAATTTATTGCCTGTAGTAAACAGATGCAATAAATTGTTGTAATCGGCCACTTGCCAGACCCACTCTTGCATTCAATATGAAAATATAAGCCTGTAACCTGTATGCCTCGCAGTCCACCTGAGAATCTACATCAGACTGGAAAACCATTCCAAATCTTTATTACAAGTATCATCTCATGTTAAATCCATGAGATGATATTTGTGACACACTATTTAGTCAAATTCTGCGAATACGTATTTATGATAATATGTCTGAAGTGCTGGTATTTGTTGCACGAGTAACGCCCTAATTTGAAGTAAGTTTTCACGAATATTTCTAGACAAGTAATGGATTTCGAAATTGATTATTATTACACAAAGTACTTTGAATTTATACAAAATGATTTTTCTAGAAATCGTTCAAGAAGTGAATTGGGAAAGATTTACACTAGTCATGCAATATGTAAATATGCAAAGCAATCAGGAAATAACTAAAAGTAAATGAATCAAATGTTACCAAAAATGCCATATATTAATTAAACGGCATCAAAGAAAAAGAAATAAGTACTTTTTTATCAAGTTGGTTAAAAGGATTTTTAAACCTCTGTCAGTAAACAAATCCTTTTGATTATTTGATAAAATAACCACTATTCTTAAACATATGCGCAAATCAATATTGTAATACAGGGAGCAAGTGTGGATAAAGAAATGGATTTCAGGACATTTTGACATTGCTATGGGAAATCTGGATAGAGTGAGTTGTGAGAGCTGGGGGAGAATTACTTAAGGACTTGTCTAAAAACATCATAGCTGGAAAGGTCATAAGTCTCTACAGAAATGATAGACTCTTTCTTAGAAACGAAAATGGGAAGTCTATTTTTGCCATGAGAATGCAGGTGTTCCCCCAAGACACTATCCTGGGTCCTACTCTGTTCCTGATCTTCATTAACGATCTCCCCAATGTCATCAGTTCCCAAATAGGCATCTATGCTATCTACTATTTACTCCTACATTGAATCAATAGATTCATCTACTACAAGGAAAGTTGATACTCTGTGTCGCGCCAGAAAGTTTTTTCTCGTCTGAGTCCATCATTCACAATTATATAAATCAACCATCTGTCCATCCTTCAAATCGATAAATTAACCATTCGCCCTTGCATGTAATACTGCTGCCATATATGGTATGGAGCCCCCGCTTGTTCGTCTTAAGGTCCTCGACAAAATCCAGAGACGGATATACAATGTCACTGGCCCTGATCTGACATCTCGTTCACAGTCACTCCCTCACAGACCTGATATTTTAGCTAGTTCACAAACTGCATGAATTTAAACGTACTACCAGGTTGGCATCTAAGTCCCATCCTTTTACTGCCGAAACGGTGAAGTGTAGCTGTCTCTTCTACTCCAATAGCTTCATGTCACGCACTTCCCTTCTGTGAAACTCCCTTCATTTTACTTGCTTCCCTGATAGTTATTATGTCCAACTATTGAAATGCAATGTCAATCGACATCTCCAGATGCCTTGATATATTCCCCCTTCCTTCTCTTCATCCTTTCCTCTTTCACGCCACTTTACCCTTGCTCCCTCTCTTCGTAATCCCTTGTGGATCTGCCACCTTGCTTGGGGCGCAAAATTATATATATATATATATATATATATATATATATATATATATATATATATATAAATATTTCTTTAAAACATCAGGCTTCTCGAATGAAGTCGTATCAGTTTCACCCCCCTAGTCTTTGAACAGGAATAGTTTTATCCCTTGTTTCCTGTTTATGACTAGGTTTCCGGTTGCTTCAAATGTCTACTTCAACTCTATAATTCTCAGAAAAAATCTGAACATTTAATTAGTATTTATTTACATTATTTAATAGGAGTAAATAGGTATGCTTATCATAGGGTTCACACTCCTTCTCGACCTTTTGAAAAGGAGTAGAATGTTATCCCTTATTTCATGTTTAGGATTGGATTTCTGGTTTCCTCTAAAGCATTTTCCTTCACTTTCGCTTTGGCTGACCGATTGCGTCTTTATAGTATTATAACATTGCTTGGGGTGCTGCCTTTTACCCTATAATTCTCTATCTTGTGTGACTGTTGAGACTTGTACAAGGTGAACAGAATTATAACAAAAAATAAGGAAGGCAAAATCTATTCAGGCGCCACAGGACTTCCTTGAAAAGAAAACATTTACAATCATAAAACATCTTTTTGTATGATAACAGTACAACGCTGCTTAAACATTTATGAGTACAAAAGACAAAAGCAGCAAATCTCCTTTAGTTGAATAGACAATTCTAAAACAGCGCAAGCTCCATAAGCAGCCTCAAAATCAGGTGGTCTATACTTACAGGAAAAATTTAGAGTAATGGCAGTTCAAGAACAAGGGCGACACTTTAACAAAAATCAGAACTTTTTAGCTAATGTAAGCTATATATACAAGCTAGTTAAGCCCAAACTGTGTCAAATAAATAAAAATCATGTGTGGGTATTTTATTTTATTCAATTTTGCTTTATTCAAAATCATTTATATTTATGCGCATGGTCGTTTTTTGTAGAGGGTTGGTGCGGGGGTATGCAGTCTCAGATCACTCATCTTGCAAGGCTTCGTAGACGCAGCGACTTCCGGCTTAGATAAAATGTGGGGTGCGAACAACAGGGTTGATCTATTCTAAGCGTCTGACAATCAGTTTATTTCCCCCTTGAAACCTTTAGTAAGGCGCCTGTTGGAGTACTTTTTTCAAAAAATACGATTAAGAAAAACGTAATATTTACACTATATATATATATATATATATATATATATATATATATATATATATTACTTTTTCTCTTTTCTGCCATTGTATCTCGTTCATCAAACGTTTAGATTTAAAATTTTTCTAGTTGATGTATAATTTTAAGGAATTCAAATGCTAAATGCAATTGCATTTCTTCACTTCTTTTAAATCACAATTAGTTTCATATGCAAGATTGTTCGTTTCTCTTGATTTTATTCAATAACAACGCATCAAGTCTGTTATTAAATTGTTCATTTTCTTTCTGGACTCTTTTTGCTTTCCGGGATTTTTTTTCATTTTGTAAAATCACAGATGTAGGATTTCTTCATAACTTCATTTGGTGAAGTCGTTGAGAATTAATTTATCGTATACTAGACATTATCAAATTTGCATTCACAGAAAAAGTGTCCACATCTTAACAAATTAATTTGATTTAAATAAAAATGCCAACTTGTTGAACTGCGAAAAATAATTTATATTTTGCAAGATATCTTTTACTTTTTTTTTTATTTTACTCCAAAGTGAATTAAACATGATCCAGAAGAACACGTGATCATACATAATGTCAGCTATTGTACTTAAAGAGAGTTTGCGAGAAAAAAAAATGAATTTATGAAAACTAAAGGGACAATAAAAGTGTAAATATGTCAATCACGGTAAATATGAAATGCAATAATTGGATTCAGTTAAGAATGAAAGATACAGTTACAGAATATAACATGAGAACATAAATTTGGCTAACGAACTTCAGTAGAAACAAGCTTATAAAAGAGTTTAGCATTATACGTATTAAGATATTCTGAAGCCCTCATGGAAAACAACAGAACATGACAGTTTCGATCAGAGAACAAGTAAATCTGTCTAAATTTTTATTCTCCAGAACGATAGACGTGCGCACTATGTGAAGATAAATGTGGGTGATTTTGTTGATCAACAATCAGAGAAAGAGCCGTACTACACACAGAAAAACTGACGAAAAAGCAGAATGCTAGAATCAAAACAATTCCATGTAGAATTTCAGAGATTCTAAAAGTCAACTGCAACCAAAATGACATAAGGACTGTAAAAAATTGAAAATGCTTTTCCAAAAGTTATTCATTCAGAACAGCAACAAACAATAAAGTTAACGCAGTTGCTAATGTCACTAGTGTGAAATAAAATAAGAATAAACAGACTTTTAGTCATCTCATACAGAAAACGAATTAGGAAAGCATACAAACGCAATCATACCTGGGTAATAACGGTACTTTACTGAATGTTATACAAACACTTTGAGTTAAACATGTAGAGAAATGGTATATGAATCAAGTAGTGATTATCTTAAAAATAGGTAACGCCAATGATTTGCTAAAAAATAATAAAAAAAAAATGACCGGCATTTAATGAAAACAGTTTTATCGCTAAAATCTTTATCTTATTAACAAGAAAGACGGAATAAGATTTTGAAGAAAAATTATTTTTAATCCTTTTTAGAACCTTTGAAATTTAAAAAAAAAAAAATTACTGGCGTCAATGGTGACCATAATTTCATTTTGTGGTAAAAAGCGCACTGATTTGAAAATTCTTGCAAAAAACAGTTAATTGTTAAATTTTAATGGGAATTTTAGGACTTAATCACAAATGAATGCTTTTATACTTGAAATCTTTCATTTTTTTTAGAAAATCTTGATAAAAATATTATTTGATATATGTTTTCCTTCACTTATTTTATGAAATTTCGAGACAAACTTTACTGCATCGCTTAATGTTTATATTAGTTATAAGGATTTCTTTTGGTCAAACACGACACCAGTTACAGAAAATCAGCTCTGAATCGTAAAATAAAAATACAATAGAACTAAGATATTATTTAATTAGAAATGCTTTTAATTTCTTTTATAAATAAAACATATTATAGGCACTATTGTCTTAAGGAAACTTCATTTTCGATGAATAACGGAATTTTATAAGCATTGTTTTCGTTTTTTTACACTTAAGTAGAATAATTTATAAACTTTTAAATCTTATAAAATTTTCTATTAATTTGTATCTGTGAAGTGATATTGTTATTAAATAAAATCTATTTTGACTAATCATGAATGGAAAAGTTTACAATTCAGTGACTTTTGAAGATTCAGAGAATTTTATTGCTTTTGTGCATGTGTGTATAAACGTCTCTATTTTTGTAAATACGGACATGCACGGCATTAAGAGAAAATGAAAGCGGTATATCAAGCAATGCTTAAATTTGTAGGTAATTTTTTTTTTAACATTTCCCCAACTAGCATCTTCGTAAGTAAGACTATAAAACCCAAGTACCTGAAAATCAATTAAATATTAGAATGTTAAAAATATTTTAAATTTTAAGATTACTGGGTAATTAAACATTATCTAAAAAAGCGTTTACTTTGCGTTCATCGCCTAATTTTGCTACAAGTATTTCCCTCGTACCTAAATCACAGAATCGTCAGGGTATCGATAAATGTGCCAACGCCTCATAAAAACAACCACCTCTGTGTTGAAAAATTGGTTTTATGCGATATTTTATCTTTGAGATAATTGAATTATGCTGTGTTGACAGATTTGTCAGTGTGACAGATTTTAGAAATTTACATTCGGTTTGAAATACAGCAAATTGGAAAGACAGACAGAGAGAGGGAGGGGGAGAACGAGAAACAGACGGAGATAAAAAGTCAGAAACGTAGATTCAGAAATGTAAACACTCATGTACGGAAAAGTATATTGGTATATGCTAATGCTATCATCAAAACTAAAGCAAAATTCTTGGATGTTTGTTCTTGATTTATTTACAGCAAAAATAATTTTCAAATCCATTTGCATTCATCGGATTCACTTTCAAACTTAATCTTTCCTTTTAGAATTATTCTCTTCCTTCAACACTCTTAGCTGGAAATCATATTCTCTCATTTATTCACATGCAAACATACATACAACTATTATTCCTCTTTTGAACTTAACCATGCCTTTTTTGTTATAACCGATCTAAAATATCATATTTGCCTGTATCACCTTTGTTTTCTGCCACAACTTTTGCTCGTCATCGGTCAATTTATACCCAAAACTGCCAAGTAAGGCCTGAATATGTGAAGAGTTTCTCAATAGGCGTTGAAGAGGATATGGAACACCTGCGTCAGTCCCATTTGGCATTATGACGTTGGAACCTTAAGCAATTCTCAAAGTCCGCATCTTTGATTATTGCAAACACAGAAGTAGAAAACCTCATCATTTTTAAACAGCCTCATTTGCGTCCACGCTTATCAATAACTGAGGAAACAGATGGCAAGAAATATGCAGCAAATGAGCAAATTGGAAAAGAGGAGTAGAACAATTAGAGAAGGTGAGCATTCAAATCAGACGGTGAAGGTGACAGGTATGATCCTGATTAGACTATGTTGCGCGTCCACAAAACACACTTTTTATTAGCATCATCTCCGCTATAGGCTACGTTTTACTCTTTAGAAATGACGCCCTTCCCTGGAGAGAGTGACCTGTTAAACAAGATGCCTAAGGACGTGGCTACAATGACTCTAGCAATTATCTGTCTCTTATAAACTGAGAATTTGACGAAAATTTTAGAAGAAACGTATAAGTCACGAGATTGACTGATGCAAATTGCATACAATATGTGCTTTGCTAACAAAAACTTGCATACATATCTGTATTTCATTTATTTAACGTTTTTTACTTAAATGTCAGTGTATGGGGATTTATTAACACATACAAATATGTATAAAATTTCAGACATAATTAAAATATATATATATATATATATATATATATATATATATAGAGAGAGAGAGAGATAACTATATATATATATATATATATAAATATATATATATATATATATATATATATATATATATATATATATAATATATTGCACTGTAAAAGTGCAATCTGAATAAAGACCAAATAAAGTGTTGCAACTTTTCTTATTGAAACTTGCATAATTTAAAAAAAAAATAAATAACTTTATGGACACAAAAAGTATATTATACAAAGCAATTTATCAAATGCACTAGTCAAGCATAAAAATAAATTCAACCACAACTTTGACCTAAATAAATACCACACTTATTAAAAGAGAAATTAACTTACTTTGACGGAAATCTCTTGAAAGTGCCGCTATCGAATCTTACCAAAATATAAATCTGATCCCCGATTTTTTTTCAAATATTTCCGTTCCTGAAAGAATTACTCCTTAACGAAGTCAATATACACAACTATAAAAATGTTAAAAAATTAATAGAAAACAATTAAATTCATAAACTTCTATTATTTAAAAAAATATAACGCAAAAAAATAATCCCTAACCAAAATAATAATTACGTTATAAAACTAATCAACAACTCTTAGCCACTTTTGCTTATTAGATAATAAATGACACCACTTAGCATGCACCATTATTTGCCTTAAATTTTCAGTTAGTCTGATATACATTTATGAGCGTTCTTATATTTCAAAATTTTGAAAAAATAACGACATTTTTACTTTTGTTTATAGATACTTGTTGCAAAATAATATCCTGATATTTGCTTGATGATGTCTATCAGAGGACGAAACGCGTCGGCGAAGATAAGTTTTTCTTTATCTTTATTCATACAAATATATATATGAATTTGTCAAAGTCAGTTAATGGATATTTGTATTGAAAGTTGATTATATTACTTTAAAATTTTCAGCACCAGATAATTTTTAAAATCTCAAAAAATTTAAAGCTCATTATTAATTTTTATATAAATATTTATTTTTTATTTGTTTTGCATCTGCATTTTATTGTCATTCCAAATCATCACATTATGATCATCATCGATCAGAAATAAATAATATAGGATCCTACAAAATTTGAGTTCACATCCTTTATTTCTTGATGCCTGCCTTTGTATTAATTTAAGGAAGATTAACCGACTGTAACGTCAAATCTAGCTTACAATATTTTCCATCAACATCTTATTCATCACTGTCTTCATTATCCACATATCACAGTAATATAAGTTTTAACACATATTCTATTTAAATGAATCAATATCAGTTATTATTTATAATACTTAACGAGAATATTTTCATTACTTAAAAACTCGGTTAATGTTTCAAGTGAATTTGTAAAAATAATTCTTTAGCGTTCAAATCACAAATGGAATATGTCTCTAGAAAAATATTAGATTCGTTAAAGTTTAGAAATTTAAACGTAAAATATGATTTACATTTGGACTAATATACTAATCTTTGATGCTATTATCAAAACACATTTGGTCTTTGTGAGCTACGCACTTCTTCAGCTGTATGTCAACCCTGGTAATCATCATAGAATTTTGAAATTACTTCCTCTATTCAATATATTGTGTAGAATATTCCCGTTACGCTGTCTAGATGTATCTCATTGTGTTCATTTTTGGTACTGTTCAGTTATTGTTCGCCCTCTTTCCACTGAGTATAAGTCTATACTACCTAGCCCAGCGATTGAACACACAATTACTACACCAACAAATTCATGAACCAACGCTTTAATCACTATTGTTCTGGATTGACAGACACCTGAAGAAGGCCGGAGAGCACAGCGAATAAAAATGTTGTGATAGTGATAACAGATATGGTGATATTAATCCGAATGTAAGCAATTAAAATAATGAAAACTCATCATCCAGAAATTCACACGGAAAATAATTTATGTTTGGAGTGATTGAAATATGTTAGAGGCGCAAATTGGTTGAAACTGTATGTCAATAAGCCTCTCCTCTCTTTCAAATTGTAAGTATGTACAATCATACAAATGCAAATCTTAAAAAATGAAATGTTACTGAATCTCAACATTAAAGGATAATAGATCATTTGGAATGGAAACTTTAAAGATATGTAATTATGCAAGTAACTTGTTTATTAATTGTCGCTAATGCCAATGGCAAAAGTGTACAATTATTTTTCTCTAACTGATATAGGCAAAAGGGTTGGGTTAAATTGGTTGGGCAACTAGTTTAGTCGAAGGACAACTCTGAAAAAAAAACCGTGGAGATGCCAACAAAAACAACAAATCTGCCTTTCCCAACAACGATCATTATGATTTATAACTTATTGATATTAAAAACAAGAAAACTTGTATTAGATATTATACTGCCTTTCACTTGAGCTGCTAACATATATAGTGTAGAGATTGCATGAATATCGTATTAATGGTGTCAATATGACAATTATAGTGTAACTAATAATAGGAACAACTCGGTAACAGGAATTTGCTCAGTCTGTTGTGATATATTCAGGACCCTTCTTCAATTAAAAAAGAGTCAAACTTATGGAGATGAATCAGAAATCAATGAAGTTAAATAATAGCTTGCACCTAATTGGTACATTATATGGGAATTGGAAAAAGAGAATAATCAGGCGAGTTAGTACTGAAAACTGCCTTACGCAATGCCTTCAAAACTACACAAAGGAGAATTTATTAAAAATCAATTAGAGTCGTTAAATATTGCAAAAGATCTTACAAGATAATCAGAAATTAAACTACAAAAAGAAATACCACCAATGCAAAACATATTACAAGAGTACGGGCATTTTATTGGAAAAATTAAAGGAATTGCTGATAGCATATAGACATTGTTACAAAGGAAACATCGGACGAGAGAAATTGAGTCATTATTAATGAAGATCCAGAGCTCGGCCATAAGAATTAATAAAAACCAAGATAAACACAAGAATATATAAAACTTTGAATCTGTCGGAAATTAAATTAAGATTGCTAAACCTACACAGTTCAACCACGAAGACCTTTCAAAAATTCCTAATGTTTAGCCATTTGATAGAGTATTGGTAAGTAGAGACCGCGTAGAACATGAGCGCAACCCTGTTATAAATGATTGTAATAAGTTGGCTATAAATGAGCATGAGAATAGACAAGAGTTCGGAGAATAATGATCTGTTTGGAGCAGCGGTTACTAATGTTATTTGCTCAAGCTAAAATTTGCTTTAAAACATAAAAGACATGAAATACTCTGCGAACTTCGCCAAAATGATTCTTCAATCCAAACCAGAATACCAAATCTAGATATGATAAACAAAGAAAAGGTAGTGGATTATGTTGTTGCAACAAAATGTATATTTGAAAGAAACTGGAAGTTGGGAAAATATCGAGACATTTTGAAACATGGCGACAGTTATGAATATCATTCATTGCTAGAGCACTTCACACGACTCCAACGGCTTAACAAAAAAAAACAAAGCAACAAAAAACAAAAAAAAACTGGTAATGTAAATCCGGGAAAGAAGTGGAACTATCCAGTCTTCATGATTACTACCAACAAACCGATACTATTGCAGATGTTAAATGGCACTTAATCGCCCTCAATTTCACTTGTTATTATTAAAATATAATCAATAATAATAATAATAATAAACACCTAGACACCTTTACGGGGATAACAATTTTATGGAACAATTTTATGGGACTTTACAATACAGCCAGACAGAACAATCAAAGCTAATCGCCCAGACATCGTGAGCAGAGACTGCTAAAACATAATGTGCATCTTATTGACATGACAGTCTCTGCAGACTAATGAATTTTCAAGAACTATCAAAATACGAGGACCTTAAAATCGAAGTCTCAAAATGTAGTTCGAGCTCTCGGATTGATTGGAAAAGATTCCAATAGACTTATTAAAGGGATTCCTAATAGCCCATGCTTTAAAGAAATACAAAAAGTTGTACTCATACGTATAGCCCACACCTTACGAAGCGTTTTAACTTAGTAAAATATGTATGATTTAAGGTGATTTTGTTTTCTTTAAAAATGTTCAGTGGAAAATGTCATGATGCTATTTCTGACCCAGGACTCTGGATGGGACCCGGAAATAAATGCGTATGCACTAGAAATCGAAATATAATAATAATAATAATAATAATAATAATAATAATAATAATAATAATAATAATAATAATAATAATAATAATAATAATAGTAATACGACGAAATGTTAAAGAAGACAAATATTCTTATCCTTAATTTTTCAAACTAGAAATTTAAAATGTTCCGTTGCTGCTGCGTTTGCAGTTTTGCAAGTTTTCTTCATCAGCTTTATCCCTAGCTTAGACTATAGGGTTTCACAATATTAAACCGTTTTAAAATATTACTAAGAATTCTCGTTATTATGTAATCTTTATTTCTATTTAAATAGAAACACCGAAAGCGAAGAAGCGAAATGAAAAGACTGGTGAAGTGATAATTGTTTTAGACAATCTAAACTATTATGAATGTTATGAATCTTATAACCCAAAATTCTATGCATAATTGATCTCACCGGGACAAAGGGTATAATGTTAAGTTTAACAATTTCAAAATAACTTTAAAACAGAATTCAGAATAACAACTTCAGGGGCAAATAATAAATGTGTCTCAGAGAGTGACACAGAATCACATGGTTGATTGGAAACCCCGTCTGCCGTCGACATACAATGCATTAAAATGCACGTTTTGAGGAATATTTTTTAGTCAAAACATCACTAGGATTTGAAATTCGATTAAGAATAATAGAATGTAAAATTCTGAATTTAAAGTACCTAAAAAAAGAATGCAATAGTTAACACTCAACGCCAATCTTAGCTGAGAAAAGAATAAAATAGAGTTTTTATGAGAGTATCGATGAGAAATGAAATGCTATCTACCTGCATGCTTACAAATATATTTAAATAAAGACAATATGCATATTTCGGTGAATATGACGGACAGGGAATATTTTGTTAGCTTTTTTATGTTTAATTCATATTTTGTCCTAAAAAGTTTATTTTTGAAAACTGAATATGCCATGAAATTGTGTTGGCTTAACTGCCTGCAAAGTCGTGTAAGGGTCTTATGTGTCCCAACTAAATCTATGATACGCCCACACCAAATCTATGATACGGCCCCCAATCTATTACATCTCAATATTCATAAGGAAGTATTTATATATAATACAAATTTTATTGTAACCTAATTATGTACAATGATGCAATATAGGTGAACATTTCAATCAGAAAATTTTAAAATAAATATTAGGTTGGTGCAAAAATAATGACGTAATAATGTCGTTTTTTGACGTATTTTTTAACGTCAAAAACGACATTATTACGTCATTATTTTTGCACCAACCTAATATAATGTATCTGAATACAGATTAGAGACATATAATAGATCATTTCAAGTTTTGCGGCAATTTTTAACGTGAACTTGAGATTTTTCCTGGTAAATAGTTGAATAATTTTAACAAATTCAACATTATGGATAAAGAATACTGAATTTTATAGAGTTTCTTCGAGACTTGGCAAAACAAATTCACGGATTTGAAGAAGAACAAAAACAAAAGAACCCAGAATGACGTCAATATCCTTGAAAAATATTTCATTCGTTAATAGGCAGTTGTATTTAGTTTCATTTGTAATACATATAAATGTAGGTAGAAAAAATGTTGATAAGATAGCAAGTATGAAAACGTACTGTCTGGGGTCAACAATGACGGTCAGGGGGATCGGGGATAGTATTCAACGGCTCTTCCTGTGCGTTTGTCGCTAATATTTTATCCATTTCACGTCGAGCGAAGTTGACATTTTTTGCTAAGAAGTATTAATAATATATTTTTGTTATGTTTTCTATAGTGTTTTGTGAGGCTGATTGAGAAATGAATGAGATTGATCAATGGAAATTATTCAGTATTTAGCAGTTAACAAATTTGGTATTATCACCAATTGGACCTAATTTCTATCTATCGATATTCATCAATTAACAATTACTCGGAAAGCAGAGTATAAGATGATATTTTCTAAACGCCAGAAAATATTAAATGTATTGTCCTAAGTAAATAGCGCTACAATGTGCTGCTTTAGCTGTGCTACGAAAATAATAGACAAATTTAAATCAGTAGAATAATTACAAAAAATTACAATTGCGTAATTTATACATACATACATATATATATATATATATATATATATATATATATATATATATATATATATATATATATATATATACACTACTGTTCAAAAGTTTGAGGCAACACCTGGTAATTTATTAAATTGGGTCCAAATGTTGTTTTGTACTTTTAATAAAAGAACATTATTATACATTGTTAAAAAGTAAGACACGAGTAAGATATTTTTATTAGAATGAAATTTATTAGAAAAGTAAGATATTTTTTTATTAGAAGTTTTATTATGAGAAAAAAAAAAGTATTTTATGATTAAATGTTGTTCTCGTCAAAATATCCACCGTTAGCCTTGATTACTGCAGCACAAATATTTGGCAATCATTGCAAAAGTTTCTTAAGTATAAGTTTAATAATTGATTCTATTTCTTTTCAATGACTCTAAGCTTTGAGCTTTTTTTCATTTGTGGGACTGAAAGCTTCCATTCTTTTGTAAAGTTCATTCCATGCTAATTCTCGGGTTGGAACTGTAGTATATATATATATATATATATATATATATATATATAGTTACATCCGAAATAAAGCGATACCTAATATTTA
>OZ010573.1:80104855-80164855 GCA_963932145.1 Acanthosepion lycidas | reverse complement strand
CGATAAGGCTTAGTGCAATGCGATAGGTTCTTCGAAAAGAAATGATTTACATCCTAATCCGTTCAGAGAAATCCTACTTCAGACATTGGATTTAAACGACTTCTTAAATTAAGAACCTTCCATCAAGTATGACAAAAGCACGATTAAGTAAAATATGCCCTCAAAAATACAACAAATAAACAGATTATATCGCTAAATATCTGACATTTCTCCTTCATTTCTGAATGACAGATTATAAGTGAAATAACAAAAGGCCCGAAAAGACATCAAAAACATTTCAGTAAAACACTTTCAGGAAGTTAATGAAATAACGAGAAAACATTGTTAATTTCTAAAATTCCACACGTAACGTTGATTCTCATTTTGGATACGTAAATTCCTTACATGGTTTGAAAACATTCATTCCTTTACGGAAAATGTGTGCACAGTAAAAGAAAAAATTCTTTAACATTCATGAATCCTGTGAACTTCCCGATTTTCTTACTGCTTTTATAGTATTTGTATGTCTGACTATAGGTAAATTTTAATGGGTGGAAAAACGTCAAGACGACACTTAATAATGCAATGTTAGTATTTTACATGGAGTAATTTTCAAGATAACAATATTTACTTAGCAATGATTATCTTATTTTTCTATAGAGGCTTCAACAATAGAATTCCTTTCATAGAATTAAAGGTTTTAACTGAATTCAAGATTTTTCAAGCATAAATGAGTATTATTACGATTTTTTTATATTACTCCTCAAGGCTGTATCGAAGAATTTATAGAAAAAAATCGCCATATTTAAATACGTGTAATATAGAAATCATATTCGAATATATGTAATATAGAAATCATATTCGAATATATATATATATATATATATATATATATATATATATATATATATATATATATATATATATATAATATTACAAATTATTATAAAAATAAATTATAACTGTCATAGTTATCAATCATCAGATCAGTTTTGTTTTATATGGATGTGGCTAAATTTCCTTAATCTCATATATGACTATCAGAATAATCAATAATATTCAAATCGTTAATACATCATTTATTAAGTTTATATTGTTGGATCTTGTTATGCTCTTGTAAAAAGTACATGCTACAAAGCAATTTTTTACAAATGCCACCTTCTATCAGAGGCGACAATGTCTCTCCATTGATTCATTTTTCTTATTATCTATAAACTGCCACGCATTCAAGGGAAATAACCGATTGGTTTCCTGTTGTTTTCTCAGAATTTTCCTTCGCTTAGACTGGTTAAACTGCAAGGCTAGAGAGCAGAGATACTTAGCGAAGAGTAGAAGAGACAGATTAATATCTTCGGAAACATCAGCACGAATGTGAATGCAACAGACTTCCGAAAAGATTGGACTATGCTCTCTGATTTTCCTATTCGCGTCGATATTCATTACATTACTAATTACAAGATGTTGATGAATATTTCAATTAAGGCTAGGAATCATTCTACTCATATTCTTAATATCTTTCTTTTGAATTCAATTTACTAGCATAAACTGTAACTGTTCATTCAAATTGAAACAGTTTGAATGATTAACTTATAAAACAGCGAAAAGTCAGGAAATAAAGAAATTGGAGAAATAGATTCATAATTAGTTAATATATGAGATATTTAAAAAAAATATATTAAAAGTGTTAAAGAAATCTTGAAATAGCATTGTGTTGTAAAAGGATTCGACTTTTCACATACTTGATGATGATGGTTGAATATTTACATTGGAAAACTTAATATTTCATTTGTTTTTATTCATTATCACTTGGTCTTTCTCTTTTCTTTTCATTGAAATTTACTGGGTTTTTTAATCTCTCTCATTTTCCTCTTCAATCCTTTGGCTGTTATCACTTTTTTGACATGATAGTATTCTGTTTGAATTTATCAGTCATTTTTTTACTTGGTTTTACATAACTTTTGATTTCCAGATTTTCGTTCTATCTATTCTCAGAAAAAACGAAACTATGAAATAAACAAGCGAATCGAAAAAAGAAAAAAAATACTGCCTACAACAATTCATTCGTTTATTACCTCGTTCTTATGACTTCGTCACTTATAATTTTCACTTTCTTATTTTATACTGAAACTATTCATTACCTTTTTAAAAAAGTCATTAAGATATTTTCTGAGTGTTACTCTTTACCCACAAAAGTCTCCGAATATGCTTTTCCCATTTCTTTTCATCTTATTATCATTTTTTTTATCATGAATAAATATATCCGATGATCAGAATTAAGCTTTTCTCTACATTTATTCATTTTTCATTAAACTTTAAACTATCTCACTTAAATTCCATAACTATATATATATATATATATATATATATATATATATATATATATACATATGTTATAAAATGACAATTGGAAAAAAGATCTTAGATTTTGCCGACGCGTTTCGTCTTCCGACTTTTTCAAAAAAAGATCTTTTTTCCAATTGTCATTTTATACCAATCTGTCTTGTCCACAGAAATGATCTGGGAATTTAACTATATATATATATATATATATATATATATATATATATATATATATATATATATATATATATATATATATATATATATTATATATATATATATATTAAAGCATTTCACCTCAAGCAAGGCGGGAGCCACTAGGACGCAAGGGGTTACAGAAAATTTAGAGCAATATCAGATAGGAGTGATAGAAGAAAGGATGAGGGTAGTGGATAGATCAAGGAAACTGGAGATGTCGATTGACATTACACTTGAATAACTGGAGATTATAGCTCACAGGGAAACAGGAATAGGGAAGGGAGTTCCACAGGCGAGAGGTGCGAGACATGAAGCTATTGGAGTAGAAGAGACAGCTACATTTAGGAGTTTCGACAGTGAAGGGGTGAGAGCGGGATGCCAGCCTCGTATGGCGCTTGAACTCATGACGTCTGGGAACCAGCGAATGCAGCTCCTCGGAGCAATTTCCATGGAAGTATTTGTAGATCAGACAGAGGGAGGTGACGGCGCGTCTGTGAGAAAGTGACTGTAGACGAGACGACAGAGCAGGGCCAACTACATTGCATATCCGCCTCTGGAGCCTATCAAGAACCCCGAGGCAAACACAAGGGGTGCCAGACCATATATGGCAGCAATACTCCATGCAAGGGCGAATTGTTGATTTGTAGATCTGGAGGATCGACTCCGGGGAGAAAAACTTCCTGGTGCGGCTCAGGGAGCCAACTTTCCTTGCGGTTGACGAAGCATATATATATATATATATATATATATATATATATATATATATATATATATATATATATATATATATATATATATATATATATATATATATATATATATTGTGTGCAAGGTTTAATATTTTATCCATCATTTCTGCTCTCGGTGTGTAATCTGTGTGATTTTGGAAGTGCAAGTTGTGTAATGCGTATCAACTCGGCAAACCGAGTTCAAATTCAGATCAAATTTTTTACATTCTTTTTCCCACAAATATGATATGAATACACCCACTATAGGTAGATGCGATCCTTAGCCTTGGTTGGCAACAAATCTAGAAGGACAACTATGAAACGATAATGTTGCGAAGCACATATTATGTAACCATGGAAGTTTATGAAGTTCGCATTTAAAAGTGGTGTGGGTTGTGGACTCGACTGGGGTCGATGTTATCGGCAGTTACGCAGGGAATTAGGTGTGTACGTTATCTTAAGTACCTTCGTGAGATCGCTAAAAACAGAGCATATAATCATGAAAATACGCCAAACTTGACGAAAACAAAAATTTTAGCGTCTAAATATTTATGTTATTAGTGAGAGGAAAGAACAAAATATTTTTTAATTATTTAAAAAAAAAAATTCCTTCTTTTTAGAACATTCTAAATTTTGATTAAAATAACTTTGTTTCTCTTTGTGTCACCGGAACTAGTAAAATGACATATCAAATTTTAGCCCATTTTTTTCTGTATGACAGACATTAATTTTGAAAATCTTGTAAAAATAAAAATAATTGTCGGATTTTAATAAAACTTTCAGAAACTATTCACAAATGATGGAACTTATTATAAATATGTTTTTCTTTTTTAAAGTCATGGCAAAAATATTTTTTCATATTTATTACCCCCCATAATTAATTGTACGAAAACTCTATAATTTCAATTTTAGGAAGATTAGTGATTATATTAGTTAAAAGCACAAGGATTTGAGGAAACCAAATCATGTTTTTTTTTGTTTGTTTTTTAGTTGGACCACCGCTACCTGAAAACTGTCTCTCAATTGTAACATACAAAACTCAATAAAACAAAAATATTATTTAATTTCAAAAGGCTTTTAATTGCTTTTATTTATTTCAATGAACATAGACAATATTGTCTGAAAGCAAAAAGATATTTTGATGAAAAATGAATTTTTAAAACAATTATTTGTTATTTCTGAAATATTTTATTATTTTTTTATTTTTAATGTTGTTAATTCTTCTAATATTATGGAAAAATTTAACGAAAGTTGTCATTAAGTAGATATATATTTACAGATTATAATATCCAAAGCTTTTTACAAAATAATGAACAACAGTATATAAAAAATAATTTGTGTCAATAATAACACTACAAATCAAATCTACGGAAGACCGGAAGTATCATGTGTGCAATAAAAAAAAAATAACCTCACGTGGATTGAGTTTGTGTCTAGCATTTAACTTAAATACTGAATTTTTAATACAATTATTTGTTATTTCTTTAATTATAATAGATTTTTACATTTAAGTTATTAAAATATTATAAAATTAGTTAAAAGCCGCATTCCGTTTCGTAAATGTCCTTTTGAGATATAGATTTATTTTTGCGAAACACGTGTGGAGAAGTTAATTTGATTTTTCAATTTTAACTGAGAAGGGTACCTACAAGTATCAATATCATCTTATGAAATTTAAATTTGTATTTTATGTACACTTATGATAAAATTTCATAAGAAAGGTACCTATACATTAATTATATACCTTTCTTATGAAATAATGAAATCATCATTAACAGCCTTATTTTAATTTCTTTATACTATATTTTCCATCGTAAACGTAAAGGTGAAAGCTAAGTACAAAAAATAAAAACATTAGAACGCTGAAAATTTTCCTTAAAAATTACGCGTTAAATAATTTGTTGACTTAAATCTAAATAACTTCACATCTCTCCTTCCGTTAAAGGAATTATCCTCACGTAAGCTATCAAAACGTCACAAATTTCATTCGTTACCTTCTCAGGTGACGCGAAAGGTTATGACCTACTTTGTTTTATTTTCAAACTACATCCTTTCGGCGCAGAAAAGTTAAGATTGGTTCAAAATATTTTAAATAAACATTATAATTTCTGATTTTCTTAAAATAAGTTTTGAAAAAGTTATAATTGATTTTTAAAAGAATTTCAAACTGTGATTTTCTTTCTTTTTATAAATTGGAAAAAAATGGCTGTCCTGATATCGATTATCTGTCAATTTTGCTGACTGAAAAAAAAACAAGATTTTTAACGAAAAATTTGGGCGTGCTAGGAACGATTAGAAAATGTGAAAAAATACCCCAAAGATATTTTGATCTTTCCTCTTAATAATAACATAAATATTTAGATGATAAGTATTTGTTTTCGTCAAGTTTGGCGTCTTTTTCGTCATGCTATACTCTTTTTTTATGTTATCTCCTATCTTATTGTGGTATAGCGTATCAGTTATCTAGGTCATTAAACACAAACGAAGATAAACCCATTTCGATCAGGCATATGAAAAAAAATCGATTCGATTATATCAATAGCATAATGTTCACCAATGTACACAAAAGTACCAAAGATATATTCTTCATTTTCAAAAATATTTTCATGTATTTTTAAATTGTTAATACCTTACTCATTGTAAAAATTTTTGTTTGTACGACTCTGTGCATATTACTAATATATTAGTATGTATAAAACGAAATTTTTATACATACTAAACTTGACATTGCTTGTGTATCTCGATGGATATATATGCAAAAACTTACGCACATATATGTACATCCATTTGTGTGTGACGTCTTTCTCATTGAAAATTGTATCAATAGAATAGAACATGACATTCTTTAGCAAACCATCAGACCTTTGGCGTCACCGTGACCAGCAAGCAAGAATCTCAGCTCACGCCCTTCCCTGACCCACCTCATTGCCAGCAACTTTCCTCTCATCGTTTATGCTTTCATGCCGGTTCCGAATAGAACCACGAATTTCTATGCAAACCACACAGCCTTTTGTGTTCTGTGCGCCCGGTTTTCTACCGACCAAAACTATTTGTCCTATTTCATTCAATGGCGAGTCAATGTTGTCCAGCCAAACGCTGTCTATTCATCGCCTTCCTTCGCCACTTTCTCTTCTCTGTATCACTGAAGCCAATTCAATGCACACAATATTCTTCCTTTTGCTATTGTTTAGCGTCAACATTTTTTCACTTTATAATTCGCTGACTCTTTCCTTATTTCATCATTCTTTTCTTTTCATTACAGTTTTTTGTGTTTATTTTTGTGCATATATATTTAACTGAAACTTTATTTCTAAGAGGGAAAAATCGATGTAATATATTAATGATGTGAATGAATAATTGACTATCAGGGCCATGTTTACAACAATATATATATATATATATATATATATATATATATATATATATATATATATATATATATATATATATATATATATATATGTACATATATGCGCATGTAGTTACAGAGGTGTGTATGTGTGTGCATTGTATAATTTGTTTATTTCTTATCAAAACATGATTTTTCCTCAGGATCATGTCGAGCCGTACACATTATAAGAACTCTTTGTAATGAGATCAATATCATCTGAATCACAACCTCATGTGAATGTCATGATACTTGACATTACATCAATTCATCTATAAAGTCTTCGTTGTTTTTTAGCAAAACGTTCATATTTTAAACTCTGAAAATGTTTGTTGCAATTATTTTCCTTTCGGTGATTGCATGTTTGAAATTATTGAACTCACCGTTGATATATCTGAACTGAGTTAACTGAATTGAATTCCAAAATAGATTTTTTATGAGTGATAAAAGATTATTTTGAAAGGTATTACAAGTCAGATTTTTTTCTCTATAACAATGGATATATATTACACTTTATTTTTGAACATGATCAAATGAGGTTTGTAGGAACCTGTAATTAAAGAATTTGGAATTACGAAATTTCTTTAGACTCATTCCCACTCGTTCTTTCGTTATCCCTTGTGTAATACCTCATTAGATCGAAAATTTATAACGAAGTCAAACTGAAAATAACATCTTTAGAGATATGGTTAAAAGTAAAGAAACGCGTGTATTTACGATTATGATCGTTTATTCAACAATATAAAAAATAAAAGATTATTTTATTATGCAAATTAAAACAGAGAGAACTTACCGTACTTAGAGTTTAGACTTTGTCATCCGATGTATCAAATCAGCAGATCTTTATTTGTGCAAGATTTTCCACAAATTTGTGTCATTTCACGAACCATATTGACTAGATATGTTCAATAAAATGCATGACTTTTCATGAGATTTGTTTTGAATTCAAAAGAAAAGCCCATTGTTTTTTTCGTGTATAGAATGATGTGAATTACGTGTATAGCCTGACATTTTGTTTAAACAACCGTTAGTGAATATATTTCCTTCACTATAAAAAGCTAAGTATCTTTTCTGAAGTGATATTCTTCATGCACTCTAAAAGTTGATTGAAGCGTTGACTTAATAAGCTCTAGCACACCGATGACATTGTTGGTCTCTGGTTATTTTCTTATGAAAAGATATTCAGCCACGATTAGAAGTTGAAAAAATAGACTGACAGATACGCAGACTTTACAGGAAACACAAACTACGTAAATATGATAAACTAAGCTTAATTTAAATTATATAGAAAAGCAATGACAATTTTAATATATATTAATACGTTAGAAGGTGCAGGAAAATGATAGCAAACTTTTATGTACCGTGTTTCTTCACGACGTGAATGGCCATGGCTCTCCGCAACATCCTCTCCTTTTTAGATTTTAGCAATGTTTGTCTTTTTACTATCCATCCTACTTTCCGTTCTGCATTTGCACAAACTCATTACACGCTACTTTCTTCTTGCTTTCAATATGTCCTGTTAGTGTCATACTTTGCAAGTTACCTTCAATCATTATATTTCCTAGATATTTCTGCTGTCTCTTTTCGATATTAATTATAAGTGTTTCTTTTCTTTTTCATTTTCCTTCAAACTTTGTCGTTGATCATATGCTGCGTTGATGGTATTCTTAGAATCCTTCTGTAGAGCTACATCTTTTTCCAGCATTCACTGCTACATATGATGATTGTTAATAAGAGTTCAGTACGTTTTGTTTTTAACGAAATTTTTCCGTTTCTTATACTTTTTTAACAATTGGAAGGCATTTCGTATTTCGATTTCACATTATCCATCGTCTGTTAAAATACTTCCCAACTATCTATATTTTTTGTATTTCTTTGATTTTACATTTCGATTTCGTAGCTCAAATCTTGGGGTTTTCTTCTTGCTAAAGACCATCCATTCTTTCTACTTAAAATTTAATTTTTTAACTTCATCATATCAACTACAAATATGAACAATGATTGTTTCATTTGTAAATTTCCATCGAAATTGAAAGCAAAAAAAAAATAAAATCTATTTTAAAGGTTTTAAAAAGTCAACAATTGGAGAAATAATTGTGAAGAAAACACAGAATTGCTTTAACGTTTTCTCGATTAGCCAACTTCTGGAGCTTCTCAGCTTGGCTGTTTTTTGAAATTAAGTCACTTATTCAGACTAATTATTTGCCAGTTTTCCTTCCAGTTAGAATTATGTTTCATTCTCTTATACTGTTAGTGGTAATTAACTCTACCAATTACGGCAAACAGAACCGAATCTCTTCATATCCCTACACAAACAAAATACAAATCATTACATTTCAAATATTGCACATTAAATCGGTTGCTATTTGTTTCATTTTTAATCGAGAACAGAAAAACCGTTGTCGATGGTTATAATATTAAAGAAAACAAAAAAATTGCACCAAAATTATGTTTAATGCAAAGAATCGAATCCCTAGAACTAATATGATTTTTCTATTATATTGGTCAATATTTTAAACGGCACATTCATATATATGCATGCAAGTGTAAAAACACACGGATAGCTAAATTAATTTACCTGAATTTATATAAGCGAGCTGCAACTATCATTTGCAATGAGAGCTGAATTTCACTTTTACACTTGTCTTTAGTGTTTATATTTTTCTTTACAACAAATTTAGTTTGCTGCAACAAGAGTTGTAAACAAACAGCTATTCTTCATATTCTTGGTCTATAGTGAATCTTCAAAATTGTTAAATATTGATTCTTAAATATCAGTCTTTGTTTATTTTGCATCCCGAATAAACAAACAAGATGTGCATGAATCGTAAATTATTATAAACATTTTCGTTCAGTAAGAAACGGATGAACGTCTGCACACACGGAATTTTCTAAAGCTTAGATGCGGCTAAAAATCAGTAATAAATGGTATGTTTATCAAAGAACAATGCCGTAGATATAAGTATAAATGTAGGTAGGTATAATATACCCATAGACGCATGCTCTCACGCATACAGGTGCAAAGATATATATATATATATATATATATATATATATATATATATATATATATATATGTGTGTGTGTGTGTGTGTGTGTGTGTGTGTGTGTGTGTGTGTGTAAATGTAAATATGTAAGTGTATATTGAAGTTAAAAGCCAGAGATGACATTCTGAGTCATGCTTAAACGCAATCTCCAGGC
Source organism: Acanthosepion lycidas (assembly GCA_963932145.1). NCBI lineage: Eukaryota > Metazoa > Mollusca > Cephalopoda > Sepiida > Sepiidae > Acanthosepion > Acanthosepion lycidas. The sequence continues at coordinate 80,155,021 of OZ010573.1, read as the reverse complement.
CTGACGATTAAACAAATTGTTGACACTGAATGCTGACCTCAAAGTCAACACACACACACACACACACACGCACACACATATATATATATTGTAAGAGAGGGAGATAACTGCTTCATGATACAGCTTAAATATCTTAAATTAATATTAACACAATAATATTAAAAAGATAATGAAAGTCGCTACTCAGATATTTCCTACTGGAACAGAAACAGATAGCGTAAACAGCGTTTTGATTACGATTTTAATATTATTTTATCCACATTTTACTCACATTCTCCCTCCCATCTCTGTTCCTCCTCTTCTTTCTTGGTCGTTAACTCCACTAACATTGTTGGAAAATACTGACCTCATGGGTCATCCGGCTTTCTTAGTTAGGGCTGGTGTGTCGGTTCAATAGGGTTGATTTGCGGTTTCGAAAAATCTTACTATATTTAAGACGCAATTTCAGTGGAACAATCTATGTACGTTGTGTACTATAGTTACGAATTAATAATTCTTAATTCACAGCCGTTTTAACTTTTAACTGTCTGTTTGCATCCAAAGATTAATTTTTGGAATCAGCGCTGTAATAAGAACTCTTTCAAAAAATGCACAACACTATTACACTAATGTAAAAATATCACTGTTAGATATATATATATATATATATATATATATATATATATATATATATATATATATATATATATATATATATATATATATATGGGATAACGAGATAACGATATGTAAATTTTTATAATTCAAGCAGAATTTTTTTCAAATCTTAAAAACACAAAACGTAATAATGCAACCGTAGCCTCACTTGATGTTGAAAGTTCATTTACCAATGTCCCAGTTAGAGAAACGATTGATATAATTAAAAGGATAATTTTAAAAATCCATCTTTCCATCCTTTAAAAATTAAACGTAACTTATTACGAAAACTACACTTGCCGTGTACTAGTGAGTTTCCCTTCTATGGCAATCAAAATAATACGTACGGCGTGATGGCATTTCCATGGGTTAAGTACTAGTACCAATATTTAGTAACTTCTACATAGCTAACATTGAAAATAAGATATTTAATACCACTAAAAACTCCTCCATCCACCTAAGATACGTAGACGATATTCTCATCTTAGTTACAAACATAGATGAAATACATGAACTAAAAAATCTTCAAAAAACTCCGTTCTTAAGTTCACACATGAACTTAACAATAACAATAGAATTATTTTTCTTCATAGACACCAATAACATTATATTACCTCCCCATATAAAAAAAAACTAACTAGCATAAACACGTTCACTCTCAACTATAAAAGTGAATATTCTGACCATTACAAAACAGTGATTATACAAAATTTATTAAACCGCGCAAAAGTTTACACTTCCCCGAAAAAAAATTTTTACACGAAATTAAAAAACATTAAAGAAACTCTCATTAATAATATCTTACCTAATTACATTGTTTATGAACAAATTAGATAATCTATTAGAAATATAAACATAAACCAAAATGAACATAATTCCTGAAATAAGCGTAAATATATTAACCTAATATGCAGCAATCAATTATACTCTTAAAAAATATGATAAAAACGAAAAAAAACAAACAAACCCAACTTATAATACTAATATATCCCCCACTGATCACAGTAAAAAAAATAAAACTAATTATAATACGATACTAAATTTAATAAAACCAACTTAATCATCGGCAATACCTATTCCTCGTCAACTAATTTTTTGCAAAAACCAACATTATATATTAATTTAAATATCTATTAGGAGATCGTATCTCTGATAATATATATATATATATATATATATATATATATATATATATATATATGTGTGTGTGTGTATGTGTGTGTATGTGTGTGTGCGTGTGCGTGTTGGTTTCATGACGACGAAACTATCAAGAAGGCTTACTTTACACATGTCGGATTCAAGCTCTATTGCACAACATTTAAAAGAAGATTCCTGTCCATGATCACGTTTTAGAGAAGTACTGACACTACAATATACTCCACCATGGAAATAAAAACAAAAAATTCAAATTCTTGAAGCGTTCTATATAAAAGAAATAATACCAACATTAAATAAATTTGATTGAGCATAGCAAAAATGTTTTAAAATGTCTGTAAAAGCAATGTTTTGGGAAACTCAAATTGTAAAAAGAATGTTTGTATTTTTCAATTTAAAAAAAAAATGCAGTTTGAGTATTTTTACAACATTAATCATAAAATGTTTTAACTAAGTTACCTTCCTTATACATTCTTAACGAAAATTGACTAAAACGGAGAGTGTTTCCTGCGCATTTAGAAATATTCACAACTATCAATTACATTTATTTTGTCGTAGCAATTCAATGCTGAATATAATCTTAGATGAGTTTGAAAGTACTTGGAAAAATAAAAGAAATAAACACAACTAAAGCGTCTTTCTTACTCAGTTTTGTAACAGCAGTAAGAAATTGATCCGTAAATTTGAGAGGATTAAAATAAAATAAACATAATATGTCTAGATTATTCAACCAGACATGTTTGAATGAAGATATGCTGCATATATATATATATATATATATATATATATATATATATATATATATATATATATATATATATATATATATGCATCTCTGTACATACAGATAAACCGCTAGAATATTAAATAATTTCAATAAAAATCAAAACTGAAAAATAACCAAACTGAATGCAAAACTTTATTACGTAAAAATTACGCATACACAAACATACACATACACACAGACACACAGGCACACATACACACACATATATGTATATATATATTTATATATGTGCCTTTTTACGCATTTATAAACAGTGATATATGTATGCATATATATTCAATTATTTTTACGTTTTTGTTTTTATAGGATAAAACTGGAATGAGTGTAAATCCCTTTAAAACTTGCTGGCGTCACCGATCCTGGGATGCAAAACAAAATTTTATAGCTTTTCCTTTCTTGCCTGCATTTATGTTTTGAAAGTGTCGACTTAATGGCAGACATGAAATTCCTGTGAATAATGCCTTCATTTTGCGCAGTGTGCTAATATGTCTACAGAAATTTTATCACGTGACAATAGTTTCGTTTTTTTTCTTTTGAGAAAATTTCAAGACCTTTTACAATTAATTTTTTAGGCAATTAAACAAGTGAAAAGAAGCTCCTTAAGTGGACATTGTATGAATAATGAATATATTTCAACAGAAATTGTGTGAACAAGCAAATATATAATTTTACGTTTTCCATATATGGTAAATAAAGTAATTATATTTCATGATTCTTTACTTTACTCAAGCTTGTATTAATATGGATTATAGAAAGAAAATTTTGTATGTTTTGGATGCTGCTTATAAAACATACAGAGATAATTGCATGATTTCACAATTTATTAAAAACAATTTTCGGTTAACTTGGAAATCTAAAGTTTTAACTGTCAGATTGATTAATGATTTTAACGTAATAACATTTATAATGTTGTTGAATAAGCAGCGAAGTGTTTTCTATTTCTCGACATATTAACACTTGCAAATTTAAAAAAAAATCATGAATTTATCTTTACATCAACAAAATAAATCATGATGAAATTAAATTATATTCAGTCATAAATAATTTCTTTTTTTTTAAATTTTATTCCTCAAAAATAACGTTCAATTATAAATTATATTCAATTACATATTTACCATTATTTTCAATGCACTGTTGCCGCTTACCAAGACGCTCTTAGATATTTTTGAGTAAATTGTGATGTGAGCAAGTTTTCGATGAATTTCTTGAACCTGGTTTTAATTAAATCAGTCTTTCTTCACCAAAGAGTTTTGCAACGATCGATCAAAAACTGTAATAATCGATTTTGGTCCAATGTCAGTTGAATATGGGGAGTGGAGTAAAACAGGCCACCTAATTCCAAAACATTTTCCTGTGTTATTCTTGCTGTATGTAGCCTTGTGTTGTCATGGGGCGGAAGAACATTTTTCATACTGACGAGCGCTTGTCAATTTTCGACTAGAATTTTATGGATACATTACAGCTGCTGAACGTATAATTTTGCATTTTGTGTTTCGTTGCCTTTTAAGAATTTTAAATGAATAATACCCCGACGATCCCACTGTATGCGAAATATTACCTTTCTTCCATTGAGATCAACTCGTGGAGTCGTTTATGGAGATTTATTCTTGTCAATTATCTTTTGCATTGAACAATGTCATATTTAACCTATTTTTCTCCGCCTGTTATGTGATATTTAAGTAACGGCTAGTTAGTATGGCACATTCGTCATTATAATTGGTTCTCCCAATGATAATTTACTTATAGCTCAACTTAGTCCAATATACATTACTCTGACTCAGTGGTGAACAGTTAGATTTGCTTAGACCATTTCTTAAACAAACTTCCTTTTTCTGACTGAAGAAAACAAATAAAGTGACAATAGATGAACAGACTTCCATTTTTCCTCTAGTTTTGTGCCTCATTTATTTCTTTTCTATTATGAATCTACTATTTAAAAAATACATTGTGTTAATAAAGTTACTATCTTATATGACATCAACAGAGAATACTGAAATAAAAATAACATTTTTCTTAGATTAACAATGGAAAAAAAAACTACTTTTAAATATCGTTTTATCATTTCTCTTTCTTTTTTTTTCTTGATAGCTATTGAGCAAAAGGGAAACTTTCGCATACTAAAAAGCGTTGAAATTATAATGGAGAAATGCAAAAATGGAATCTTCCACTCATGCTACAAAATATCTACAAAAGAGTAAATAAATACTAAATAAAAACAAAACAGTTAAAACATCATTTAATAAGTTTACACAGGTAGTGAGTATAACTTACCTAACAGGTAAGAAGACGGAGTTTTGGAGAAACAAAAGAAGATGAAGTTAAAAAAAAATTAAAGTACATCCAGTTTCTTTGATGTGATTTGCTACTCAATAAATATGAAACTACAACCACTTGACAGTTCATAAAATGTTGTGGAAATAAATAAATATTTCCGTATAAACTGCACTAGACATAAAAACAGAAGATTTGGGCACCTCCAGGTGGTGTAATGGTTAGCAAATTTGTCTCCCTAGAACAATTATGAATGAGTAGTGAGTTCGATCCTCACTAGGTGCCCCATACTTTCGGCCTTGTGCCACATCTAAGCTACGCTTGGAAAATAACTAAAAACAGATGATTATGTATTACGGCTATGACAGAAACATTGTTTTGAAAAAATCACCTAAAACTTTGAATGTTTCCATAATATAATTTTCTCGGATAAATCGATGTTTTTCTTATGTAGCAATGTAAATAGTCTCAGTTACAGAAGATAGGTTAAACGAACCTCATATAGAAAAAATGCTACATATCACTGAATACCATATTTAAATGTCATGATGAGTTTGTCATCAGCGAGAGTCTGCCGATCTTTCTTCAAGGGAGAGTAATAGAACTAATTGATTATATAGGAGTATAGATTGTTTTTTTCTTCGACTCCCAAGAAATTGTTTGCAAGCAAGTATATTTCCACAGAACGCTGCACCTGAGCATTATTCGTGTATCTTCACAAAGAGGTTCGATAGATAATTACTAAATCAATAGCTTGGGAAATCGGGAGCACTCATTTGAACAGTAATGACCCTCGATATAACACTTCTAATATTTTTGTTTGGAGCATTTTAAGAATGCGATTTAAAACAGAAATCAAAACGTTCAGGATTTAAAGAATATAATTGAAAAAAAAAACAGGTTTGATAATACGTGGCATGCGCTAAAATGTTATTCGAAGATGTCATGAATTAAGTTTGCATTAATAATGGTGCTCCTTTCTTGATAAATAGGAAATTTGATTATCTGTTAATAAAGTATTCTGTGCTATAACACATTTTTCCTTTCTTCTGTTTTGGATTTTATCCGCGGTAATTCTTTTATTGTTAAAATCAATTAGGAAGGATGTTAGAATAATCCATAAAGTATACTGGCAACAAACTTCCTACATATGGATATAAAAAATATACAAAAATAGAAAAGGTGTGTCTTTTCCACGGACTTAGTCAACCTATACAGTGAGGTTATTCTGAAAGAATTAGAAGTCTTACCAGGTTTTGCTATAAGTGGTTACAATATTCAAAAGATATACAGATGACATAGTGTCGATAGCATACAAATAAAAGAAACTACAATAATTTCCACAAAATGTAGTGAAGGAAAGCTGGAAGAAAAGACCAAACAACAATTGCAAGAAGGCAGAATGCATGGTTGTTAGCAAAAGGAACGACTCAATATGAAAATTTCAAAATCAAAAAAAGTGGAACAATTTAAATATAAGGGAAAAGTTATAACAGAGGACGAAAATGAAGAAGAGCAAAAGAAATGTGGTTCTATAAAAGGATACTGAAAATAGCATAGACCGAACATATGAGAAATGGCGAAGTTTTAGAGAAAATGGAAACAAAAAGGACATTGATGCTTAACATAAGAAAGATACAGTTCTAGAGCTCATAATGAGAAAAGAGGGCTTGCAAAATTTGATACAGAACAGATTGAAGTCAAGAAGGCCAGAGGAAAACAATGCATAACCTACCTAGCGAGCTTGATGGCAGAACAATGTTTAGAAGTAATAACAAAGAGACAAATTATATTGAAAGCTACAAGGAACAAGCAATTGTGGAGAGCCATGATCGCCAAAGTGCTGAAGGTACACGGTACATAGAAGTAGAAGAATTCCTTTGGTAACACTCTATATATTAATTTTCTTTCGTTATGACCATCATTTCGAGATTTATTTCGCCAAATCTTACAATAAATTAAAGGCTTTACAAACAAAATCGACAAAACCGAAATCACTCGCAGTAATTGTTATGTAATAATTGTTTTTATATTATTATATGATTTTATATTCTTCTAATACAAGCAGGATGATAGGTTCCTAAACATACTATTTGCCTCGCCACGTCACGACACGACACGAGTCCTGAGGCCCAGCAGGTTTGTAGAGACAATATATGTACTGCAGCCCGGACACTAGGGGTGTGTGTTTGCCAAAACAGACTGACGGGGCCTATCCCTGTAAGGCTGGATTTTGAATTTAAAGACTTCTTCTCCTAGATTGGTTGCTGACTCAAGGCATGGGAGCCCAGCCAGCTCTGCTAATATGCACATAACTGAAGTGTTTAAGTAGATTTAACCCAAATCAATATCTATTAGAGAGAATGGCTAATTTGATTTTGGTTAAATAGTCTGGAAAATCAAATTCCCGCAAAAATAATATATGTAGTAATAATCAGCAGATATAATCATTTCGAGAGTGTTTTGAGAAAAGCGTAACTACATTTGAACTCTCAATTAACTGATTTTTTTTAAAATTATATATTTCATAACCAAAGTGTAATATTTATTATTTTCCCCTCATTACCGAAATGTATATTATTAAATGTGTCTTTGAAACATATTCAGCAAACATATAAAAAAGGTGCGTAGTGCTTGTAACAAAAATGAATAAAAAGAATGGGAAATATATTAAAATATATTTTCTATTTTTTATTTGATTATTTCATAAATAATTCATTTAATGAGTAGAGCATCAGTTACCTAGTCTCTTGACTAAATAAAGAAAGTTTCGTCTTTTTCAGTCTCTCTCTCTCTCTCTCTCCCTACATTAATAGACATACATGAACACATAATCTAACAATGGATATTTTCAACAATTGTGTGATTTATTATCATCAATCATCAAAAACCGAAAATATTAGGTTGGTGCAAAATTAATGACGTAATAATGTCGTTTTTTGACGTTACGTCAAAAAACGACATTATTACGTCATTATTTTTGCCCCAACCTAATAATATTTATTATAATTCACAAATGACTTCATCCATTTTAATTGAGCTACGGGTGATTTTTTTGACATTCTGATGATTTCTATAATTTCTTTTTTTTTATAAACGGTTAACAATTGGGTATTAACTTTTGTATGAGTTTCGTTCAATTATATCGATTAGCTCTTGTGATCTATCCTCTAAATAATTATTAAATGATTATTAATGAAACTACATCTAGAGAATATAAAATGACGACACAGCTGTAGAAAATATTTTATTACTTATTTACAAAGGAAAGAAATAACTTTTGAAACGTTTCTTTTTTAGAAAATTTTGTTAAAAGATCTTTTTTTTTTACATATGTATTACTCACTTAATTTCGAAAAATTCATTTTTCTAGAGCTTAATATTTAATTATAAGCACATGTCCATGGGAATTTAAATCATCAAATTATTTTCTCAAACATTGCTCCCTTTCGAGAAAATTTGTCCTCTATCTTAAATAAAAAATTGAACTAAAACTAAGACATTATTAAATTAGAAAAACTTTTAATTGTTTCTGTAAGTAAAATATATTATGGACACAATTATCGTAAGAAAAAAATGTTGAATAATGATTTTTTATAAAAATTGTTTTAATTTTAGAAATTTATAATAATTTATAAACTTTAAAATTTTTCAGAATGATATATTAATTTGTAGAGCTACGGTATTATTGATATTTAGTACAAATCGCATTTATTAATTATAAATAGAAAACCTTACTACAATTCAGCAACACGTGGTATTTTTAAAAGAATGTTGAATTTGTGTGTGTGTACGTATGTAAAAGGGCAGGCTTTTGTAAATACGGACGTCCATACACGGCATAATCAGAAAATAAGAGCGGTAACTATAGTAAATTTAAAATTTATTATGCATTTTTTAACATTTCCTCAATAAGCGTTTTCATAAGTGAAATTATAATACCAAAGTAAAGTCAATAAAATATTAAATTACTAATTTACTTATACGAAAAGCGCGTTCACGTCATATTCGTCAATTGTTACAGTTATGTCCTCCTTGGAAAAAATTACCCAAACATCGGGATAGTTGTAAACATGTCATAAAACACCCATCTCAGTTTTGTAACATGCTTTTCTGCGATATTTTAAAATAAAGTAATATTTACTTCAAATGAGATTAATTAAACTTTAAATCACTTAATCTGATTAATTTTATATTTGAAATAGTTTTTAATAAAGAGATTACGTTATTTTGAAAGATTTTGTCAATATGGAAAATTTGAACGTTTTGACTGATAATTAAAAAAAAATCTTATTCCAATCAATTTAAATTAGTTTTAAAATACAGCAGTGTGTTTATAGCAAATATTAAATTTAATCTATTGGCTTGAAATTAAAATTAAGATAACTTTCAGAAAGATTTTCCATTAAAAAGTACAGTTATACCCTAAATATGTGTGTGTGTGTGTGTGTGTGTGTGTGTGTGAGTGTATGGGTGTGTGTTTGTGCAGGATGTATAATAGTATCCGAAACAAAAATGTGGATGATGAGACAAAGTGGAAAAAATGTTCAAAGTTTCGCCGAAGAAATCCTATGTTTTCTTTGACTTCGGTTTTACTTTCTTTTATTTTTAAACTGAAGGACCCAAAAATGAACATACGCTTTTTCCGACGAAACGCGTCTTTGATAACAAATTTACACTTCGTCTCATCATCTTCACACACACATATATACATTTACATGGTTACCTTACTCTCTCTCTCTCACACACACACACTTATCTACTACAATTATCCTACTACTACAAGCGTTATTTTGTAGATACCGTTTCAATAGTAGCAAGTAATAATTTCCAATAAAAACAGCCACTGATTTCTCATATATATATATATATATATATATATATATATATATATATATATATATATATATACACATACCATTTTGCTTGTCCTCCTTTCAATTTCAAGATTCTGACTAAATGGCTAAGTCGCCCTCTCACTTGGCCCTTATGGTCCCCAACGCTCATTTTCGCCTCGCCTAAACACCTTATATGACAGAAAGGTGGGAGGCGAATTCAGCTGATGGATTGCAGTGACGTACTAATACCGGCAGTAGTCAGTTAATGAGTTTCTTATATGTCTGGCCACAACTGTCCGCCGATTGACCAGGTTAACGTTACTGGTCATTGGCTGACAGTTGATGTCAGCACATTGGTCACTAGGTTCACAGCGATAAGTAAATGTCCCCCGTGTCGGCGGAGAGAGATATTGAATATTTACTACGGACTGTCTATAAACCGGAACATCACGTATCTAGCCACCCTACCAGTAACTTTGGTCAGTGGCGAAAATCCTGAGCAAGTAAGAAGAGGAAAAGGCGAGGAATGAAATTGGGCAAGTGTTGAAGAAAGAAATGTAAGGAGAGGTTGTTCACTGCCTGTTGGCGTCCAGAGATCACAACGGTCACCAGATGTTTGACGTGTGACACCGAGGTGTGGACAGGACCTCGAGGGTTCCGTGTTTGTGATGAAGGCCGAGAGAAACCAGCATGTAATGTGTTGAGAGAACAGAGCACCTCATTATGTAAGCCCGGCTATAGTTCACTGAATAGATCTAACACGCGGAGCAGAGGAGTTGAGGAGCAGTGGGTCAGTATTAACAGACGTTTAAGTTCACGAAATGGAACTCGACCAATCTAGACACCGACCAACATCCGACCATACTAATCTAGTGAGTGTATATTTCAACTAATTAGGCTTGGGTGTTGGCCACCTGAGAAGGTCTCGGGTTATCTCACTTTAAGCCGGGAGGTAGCGACATTTTAGTTTGACTTGAATAATATATGAATACAGATAAAAAATAAAACCAAGTTAGCTCGCATTACAATTAGCCATAATATATATCTATATATATATCTATATATATATTGGTTGTATATACAAAGATATTGAAAAGCCGGACAAAGAAGATCTTACAAGAATATTTTGATGTTTGTTCATTCGGATAGATATTAGGATGTGGATATGGCCAAAAACTTTTCACCACTGCTCATATTTCGATGCGCACCGTACACATACACGCTACGATGTGTATGTATCGATGTGTGTATGAATATACATGCACTAGGTGCCCATTCGAGCAAACACAGAAATGTACAAAGACATTATATCAAAAGCATAGGATAATTTCAGAACAGAACATAAAGTGTGTATTAAGGGCGACACACATTATAGAGTGATATCTTGTCGGGAAATCTCGAACGAATTCAGAATTCAGTTTATGTAAGTGTGTAAACTGACGCTGGTGACAGAAGATATAGATGTAAATAATGCCATAGTATTATGCATATCCGTGTTTGGTTAAATACAGTGATATATATATATATATATATATATATATATATATATATATATATATATAAAAGGCAGGATGTGTGTGTGTGCGCGCTCGCGCGTGTGTGTGTGTGTGTGTATGCGTGTAACGAATGCACGGCCGCAAGTTTCGACGGATTTGCACCAAAATTTACATGCGCATGCTCCAAGTTAGCGGGAAGGCCAAGACCGACTTTAAATTTCCCAACTCCCATCGATAGTGGAAATAATCGATTTTTTCATGCTTCTACGGCAGTTTTCGTGTAGTTAGCGGCCATTTTCTACTGGCCAGAGTGAGAGCAAATAGCTGGTTGCCACGAATAGACAGGAAGATTCTATTGGCCAGCGTGAGAGCCAACAGCTGACTGACACGAATGTTAACTAGCATGCTAGCATGCAAAAAATCGATAGCTGCATTCGTCACAAGTGGGAAAAATTTAAATCTGCATGGCACTTTGCTCCAATTGGCTCATTCGCTGGCTTAAACTCAACATTAATTCGGATTCCGCAGAACTGGGTTGGGTGTGAAAAAGTATTTGTTGTTAACATTCTTTTTTCATTCGGTTTTTCCATTTACGAGTCCTTTTTTTTAAAGCTGATCGTTTTGTGTTCATTTTGTTTAGTTCTTTTTTCGTAACAGATTTAATGTTTAGTATAGAGCTTAGAAAATTCGCAGTGTGAGATAGTCAAGAAGTAAGGCATGTAGCAACATCAGCACGGCAAAGGGTACTCCTTTAAAGGCAAGGGAGGGCAAAACTATTTTAAATCAAGTGATAGCGATTGCTGCATGAGCCATATATATATATATATATATATATATATATATATATATATATATATATATATATGAAATCAGACATTACTTATTCTCAGTGTCTACCCGTATTTAAGTAAAGACTCCGTTTATTTTTTCATTTTTTTAAAACAGTAATTATTTAATTTCCGGTTTGCGCATTCGGGAAAAGTTATTAAATAAAATGTCTCCACCTGAAGGAATCGAACCTGCGTCTCCATTGCAGAAGAAAAGGGATGCATTTTCGAATACTACCGGAGGGTACATTTTCTTTAATGAGTTTTCTCGTGTACGCAGTCAGGTAGGCGAAATATATAATGTTTAAAATAAAACGGAACGTCTATCAAAATACGGTTAACTACTAAAAATAACGTTTGAAGTAATGAAATATGCTTAATTAAAAATAAAATATTAACATTAAGCGAGCGACATAGGTAATATTCAACTTTATAAAATCACAGGAGTTTATTTCTAAATTAATAAAATAACCCTACTCTATGAAACAGAATAAGTATTCAAAAATATGAGCCTTTAAGGAAAGAGAGTACATTTCGCAGAGTAACTCTGCCTACTTTGGAAATTTAGTGCTATTTCCTATTCTGCCTTAAATCTATTGTTTAGTGGATACATTTATTTGAGTAGGCGCTCCGTTTATATATTTTCGTCTACCTGAATGTTCGAGAAATCTTGTCAAAGAAAAATGTCCGCTCTTCAGCAGCATTTGAATTTACGTCCCTGACGCCTTAACCAACATGGCCACGAATAGCAAGCGAGGTCAAATTTCTGCATTTAAGTGAAATTTATCTCGTCATAATTGTAAATACCTTCACAGTTTCTTATCGAAAATTAAACAAAGATAAATTTCGAAATGTTTTTTTTTATATATTTTATCACTTCAAATATATATATATATATATATATATATATATATATATATATATATATATATATATATATATATATATATATATTATTTCTATAAAGGCTATCTTAATGGGTACATGTGTCATCCATGATTTTAAACAGTGAAATTAATGTCAACCGGCTTCGATATCGAATATTTCTACTCAATAATTTATTCAGCACGACAGAAATTGAAACTATGTCTTCTTTTTATCCACGAAACTTCTTGAAAGGCAAATATGACTTTTACCATGCAGATCACGATGAGATATCATGATGGATCATGTTAATATCTCGTTAGTACCTTTCAAATTCTAAATCTGCTAACTTTATTTTGGAACCCCAAACCTATACAAAGTCAATTTTAAACATGGTCTATGTTACATTTCCTTAATAAATGTACAAAATGTAGAATATATATATATATATATATATATATATATATATATATATATATATATATATATATGTGTGTGTGTGTGTGTGTGTGTGTGTGTGTGTGTTTTATATAAATAAGGAGTGTTATTGATAAATAATGCATTTCAGAAATTCATCAAAAAATTTACAAAGCGTATTTTCTTTCATTTAAAAGAAAATGTTATCGTCTCCGAATATTTTGAAGGGTGTAGCAAAAGTTATTTTTGTAGAATGGAAAAAACGATTTTGATTAGAAACATCGATAGACAGAGTGTATAACTGAGAAGATAGAATGCAGTAGGATATATTCATTGGTGGGTAGCTATCTCACTAGATATATATAGATAAAAGGCATTATGAAACTTCACATTCTTTTATTTGCAAAGGAAATATATCGGAAAATGTCATATTATGATTTTTTTCTCCTATCGTCAGACAAAATGCATATTTCCTCTATCATCGAAAAAGTAAATGGCGTCCATCAAGTGGCGTATGAAAATAATTCTGCGGATATCAGAGCGCTGAATAAACATCAATTCGAAATCGTAGGCAGTTGTATTAGGATGAAAGATAAACGAATGAAATATGGAAGGGAATATTTGACGCAACATATACGAATGCGATACCGATCGAAAAAGAAATGAACTCCATTTTTTTTTTTTTTTTTGGTTTCTATTCTTTTTTCATAAAGATCATTCTTTTCTGTAGATGTTCAACCACTCTGGTCAATCTGATGATCATCTTACGGCTGGTTACATTTACTTTTATTACAGCTTTTTTTTTGTGCGTGGATTGGGCTTCAACGTGATTATCCCCCGTCTTCTTTAACACATCTCGTTCTTAACAGGAAATTCGTCGATGTGTCTCGTTCCATTAAAAAATAAGCCATATTCTCTTCAAATTTGTGCGTCTCCCAATAAAGACTTTGTTCTTGAAGCGCTTTTAATATCCTTATTTATATAAAAGCATTTGCATGCGTATATATATATATATATATATATATATATATATATATATATATATATATATATATATATATATATATATATATTACGCGCGTGCGTGTGTACGTAAAGTTGTAGTAAGATATGTGCCCTGAACGACACAAAATTATAAAACTAAGTACACCCCCCACATATATATATATATATATATATATATATATATATATATATATATATATATATATAGTCATTTCACTCCAAGCAAGGTGATAATGCCATTATGATACAAAGGGCCACTGGGAGTGAAAGAAAGAAAATGAAAAGTCTTTAAAAGAAACCGAAAATCCAATCCTAAACTGGAAACAAGTGATAGACGTCTACTCCCGTTCAAAAGTTCGCCGAGGTGTGTGAATCGAACTATAGGCGAACCGATCTACTTATTGTATTAAGTATACATATTCATATATACAATGAAAATCCAGTCAGACATCAACAAATACGAATTTAAGAAATACTGCTTAATAGAATAGTATCATTATATATATTTATTTAACTAAATATTTATACACAAATATTTATATCTACACAAAAATGCAAAAGAATGGAAATTTAAATTCTGATTCTTACTACACTTTTTATGGAATAGTCATGCATATATATGATAATAAAAACTGGAAACGTAAATCAACATTTGCTTTCTCTATCTCGATTTCAATTTATATATATATATATATATATATATATATATATATATATATATGTATGTATGTATATGTGTGTGTGTGCGTGTGTGTTTGTGTGTTTACCCTATTTATATCGATCGTGTTGTTGTCCTCATCTTTATTGACATATTCACGAAGTTTTGGCCGTTGTAGGCTCTGACCTTCTTAAGGTGATATACATTAAAATTTCGAACCGAACCCTTTATTTAGTCCACGGGCATAGATTCTTCTAATTTCTCGTGGCATGACAATAACGATGAGGACAAGAGTATTGATAGAATCTATATTTGAAGAGAAAATCTATGAAAATATATTCTTTACATTTGAATGTAATGCAGAATATTGAATATTTAGACATAACAGAGGATATGTTCTTTGTCAAAAAACTAATGAAGTCTTGGAAATACGTTCGTTGTTTACTCAATTGATTTGCTTGTATTTAAAATATGTTTTAAAAATCAATTTAGCTTGAAATTTTTGTAGTCTCCAATAAATGTCATTTGTCAGTTTTCATTTCGTAATATTAACTTATAACAGAAATAATGTTCGCGACTCGGCCAAACTTGAAGATCTCTTGTTAAAAAAATCCTAGCCTAAAACATAAAAATGTCCCAAAAAAAGCATATGGCCAAAATGCATCCAGACAAAAATGCACATATTTCACGACCTTGACGCATACATTCTTATATAGATGTATATGTTATTAGGTTCAATTAGGTAGAATTAATATTATTAATAATTCTATTTCCGTAATTATAAAAACTCTCATAGGTTTTCAAACATCTCCATAGTTAGTTAAGGCTCCTTTGACACTGATTATTGCTGGCAGGCATTTTCTATAGTTTTTGATAAGATTTCTGCTTCTTTTGGGAGGCAATTTCAACCATTCATTTATGTGCATTTTTTCCATTCGTTCAGGTTAGACGATTTTCATTTATCACTTGTAATTAAACCAATGTTAAACAATTCAACGATCAATTTGGATCATTGCCAAAACAAGTAGAATCATGGTGTAGAGTGGCACTTAAAATAAACTTCGAAGAATCGACTGAAGCATTAGTGAATCCATTTTCCCCTCAGTCTTAGTGAATTCTAAAGCAAATTCATAAAATTATAACCTTTTCAAGCTAAATAACCGTAAAAAAACTATAGGACTATAATCTATCTAGGTATACTTTACGATCGATTTTGTGTTGATTGAAACTCCTTTGTCATTTAAATGCCTAACATTTTCAAGTATTCCTTTTAAAAAGCCTATCTTACAAGCTTTGATATGGTACAAATTTCTTTCCATTTATGTCAAACCGCTTCGTAATATCTTATAAGGTTCTCCGGATGCATAAACATTTATCGATTTCTTTGTTAGTTTTTTGGATTACTCTTTGTTTCGTATGCATTACAAGAAACGAATGAATGTTTAATTTGTAAAATGTACTTAACTAAGCATTCAAAAGTGATGAAAAAAGCATAATGTGTCTTGGAAGTAAAGCACTGTCTCTGTTCTAGTTGGTATTATCCCCTAATTTAGTACCAAAATAAGTTTTCCTTCCTCGCATCCTTATGTAAATTTTTAATTTTCACTTATTTGGGTCCAGTTCACGTATTCAACTGCCATACTAATGGTAATTGTGTAAAATAATATATTTTAATACATTTCGGAATGATTAATCAAATGTAAAGGAATATACATATATATATATATATATATATATATATATATATATATATATATATATATATATATATATATATATATATATATATATATATATAGATATATATATAAAAACATATATGTGTGTGTGTGAGTGAAGGCGCGAGTGTGAGTGTGTGTTGGTACCGAAAATTCTCGGCACCAACCACTTCCACAAAATCTGTCTCAATGTTCAATGTCGAATTATTTAATTTATTCAATCTGGCCGAGAATGGCTTTGTGCCTATGGTGTATATATATATATATATATATATATATATATATATATATATATATATATATGAGGTCTGATCAGAAAGTATAGAGACTGTGGCAATGGTAACTGATCTAAAGTACGCAGTGTGAAGCCGCTTTGCACAGATAGACCTAGAAATCTATCGCGCATGTGCACTGTTATAACGTTCTCGCTCGCTCAGTGTTTGAAAGGAAAGTGTGTAATGTGTGGTCGTCTCATCACACTACAGATTTCATCAGTAACCAAGGCTTGTGCCAAGTACAACATGTCTGACAGCTACCATATTTTCCAGATATTGCTCCTTGTGGCCTTTTCCTCTTTCAAAAAATCAAATCCCATCTGAAAGCTGAAGATTTCAAGATGTTGGAGAAATCCAAGAGAATGCGACGGGGCTCGCTATCCTAGAAAATGAGTTACAGGAATAATTCCATTAATGGAAACAAGATGCAGGATAAAGTGTGAGATTTCAGAAGGAGACTACTTCGAAGAAGATTAAATCCCGAATTGATATATGTTGTCATTTTCTTTTTATTGTGATTGTTATGATATTTTCTGATCAGCCCTTCTAATTTTTAGATTTTTACATGTGCATGAAATTTAAATTTAAAATATCATCGTCCCTTCTCCTTCGTGCGTATGTGTATTCACATATCTGTAAAGATCAATTTAGTCCTATGGTGTCCTAAATGGCGAAACACATTACAAGAAATATTTTTCCGCTTTATCTTAGATTTTCTTAACATTTCTAAACACAATCTTCGGACATCATGTTTGAGCATGAAACAGACAGAATGTTGACCTCAATGTCCATTTTTATATTTACTTAGTCTCTCGCAGATATTAACTACTTTAAAACTATACGAAATGAAGAAAATAGATGAAAGTTTATAATTGTATAGAAAGTGGATTTCATTTCTCCCAAGTCCATGGTTGTAATTTCGACACTCTGTAGTTGCACAAGTGTTGATGATTAGTGACACAATTGGCATACCCCAGTAAATACCTTAGTGACTGTGTCTGACTTTGTCTTCAGCCAGAATGTGTGAAATATCGAGCATAAAATATATACAGATGGTATATTGCTTGTTACATTTCTTTCTTTTTTCTCCATTTTTTTTCACACATGCACTTGTCACAGTTTCTAGCATTTTTATACCATATCCGGACTCTTTGTTTCTGCTTAATTTCATGTTAAACCGTGCATCTGTGCCTTTTCATTCTTTTTTAGGCTTCGCTTTAACATATTTTCTCTCGTTTTTGTCTCCCATATTTTCTCTAGTTATTTAGATTTTTTTTTACAAATGCGAATTTGCATTTTTCTGACTTTATCAAATTCCCTATTTCACATTTTCGTTTTGTTTTATATTGTCTTTGTCTAACATTCAGGTTCATTGATATAATAAATTCTTACAGACCGGTACATACATAAATACACACACACGCGCGCGCGCACACACACACACATATATGTTAGGTTGGTGCAAAAATAATGTCGTTTTCTCACATATGTTAATATGTGAGAAAACGACATTATTTTTGCACCAACCTAATATATATATATATATATATATATATATATATATATATATATATATATATATATATATATATATATCTTTGTACTTATTGGACTATTATTTAAAACCTTTTTATTGAAATGTGTTTTTCACTCTATCTCCACCTCCATCATTAACTTTGGCCACCGTGAATGTCTGTTTTTTCTCCTTGAACATGCATATTATCATTCACACTTCTCTCATTTTTACTTGCAACTCTCCGCCGTTTTTTTTTTTATCACTTTTGTGCATATTCTCGTGCATTTTTCTTCCTTTTCACTTTCTGTCCTTCATGCATTTTCATCCTTCTCGTTTGGTTTTTCTTCTCTCAAAGTTGTAGGTTTCTGATCGAAGAGCAATGGTAATCCAAAGCATTTTACGAGGGGTTAAGTTTGGGAGCAAAATGCGAACTCCCAGCGTTGGCAGGTCCATGGCGCGTAGTAATTGAAACAGAACTCGGGCAGGCAGACAAGCAGGTTGGATGGTGGACTGGCTGGCGTTTGTTCCTTCGCACTCAGACGGGCGGGAAATACAGTAAGGGCTTGGCCGGCCGATGATGCTATCTAGATATGTGAGTGTTGGTTTAAGCACCATCCAAGACATAGAACTATCGTCAGCAGGACTTCCTCGGGGTCACCTGGCAGCGACCCACACCGAGCTTAAAGTTTGACCCCACTGTCAAAACGGCTTCACTTCGGGCTGCCATCCAATTTTACCCCAAAGAATATCTCTGCCAATATCATTAAATGGCTGTCGTCCGCTTCTCTCAATATTACAAAATTTGTTATTACGAGGCTTTCTCCTTTTTTTATGTCTATCCATAAATCATTGGGCAAGATAACAAAGGCCCAATCGAAGATAGCACTGTCAGAAGAAAACGAGAGAGAGGGAGAAGAATGGAAGGTTGGGAAAACGCTGAGTCTGTGAGTAGGATGTGGGTTGGTTGGAGGTTTGACCGAGCAGAGTTTTATGTTTTCTTTGCTCTCTTCACCTTGGCCTGACACGGTGATTCGAGTTTTTGGATGAAATGGTGGAGTGCAGCAAGCGGAAAGATGGATAGAATGAACACCGTCATCCATCATCTTTTCCCTTTTTGTACCCGCTACTTCTACTGCTTTTTCTATGACTACAGCTTTCTTTTCTTTCTTCATTTACTCTCATATTGAACCTCTATACGTAGACGCAACCTCCTGTTTCATTGTATTTATCGTTTTTTCTCTTTACCTAATAGCCACATATTCGTATTTTATTCTTTTTTTCTCTCAGCACATTGCAAAACGGATTTTTCTTTTTCATTTTTAATTTCTGAATTTTTAAAATCATTTAATTTACTTTTATGTTTTTTCTTTGACACCGTTTTCTAATATCATTTTTGTTTTATTATTTAATTTTATTTTATTTTTTATTTATTTAATTTTACTTTGATATGTCAAAAGTTCCCTCAGTTTTCTTAGATTTCTATTCTGCTTCAGAGAATTTTCCATTTTTCCGTATTTTTTCCCGTTTTTCATTCATTCATTCGTTCATTCATTCATTCTTTCTAAGCCAATATACCTCTTATTAAACCTTTCTTATTTTTATCATTTTTTATTTTCTAAAACTTGTCAATGTTTTCTTTCTTTTTTCATAAGATTACTTCTTGTTATACAATTTTCGAGCCGATTTCTTTTATCAGATTACAAAATTTTCTTCACTTGTTTTCCTTGCGCGCAGTAACCTTTTTTTTTAGTTTTCTTTCTGATTTAGTTCGCTGTTCGTTTCTTCTGTTCTGTCTCTCCAATAACATTTCTTCCTTGAAGTCATGCTTAGATATATGTATATAAGTTGAAAAATGTTAATGAATAAAAGTTTATTTCGATGAAAAATATACAGAAATATTTCCGTTAACATCTAATTTTACTAAAAATAGAGTGATTTGCCAACTAAATTGATTTTTAAATTATGACGTCGCTCTTGTTTGGAAATAGTTTTCTTTATATCTAATTGGGAAAGGCTGATTATTTTGCAGAATTTGTACATATCTTGTGTAATAAACCATAGTCTGGCTAATTTTTAAAAGCTTGCCAGGTTATTGTATTCAGCACTGAAATATCACAATGTTTTTTTTTATTTCTTTTTCTTATAATTTATAAACTCTAGTAGATGCGCTGCAAGTCATTTTTAACTCCTTTTTACGAGTAATTTGCTAAAAGAAAAATTCTATTCAGTTTCTAGATAAAGTTGTAAACGAGATAGTTATTGTTACCCAATGATGCTTTCAGTTATGTATCCAGGTCTTTATTAAAAACAAAGAAAATATTGTTTTGTTACTATATCAATACTTCGGCTGTCTATTACATCTGATAAAATTCAAAGCATATAGTATTCATTAATCTTCCGTAAAACATGGAGTAGCAAATAAAAGCATTGGTTCATTTTCATTAGTCTGTTTTCATTGAAGAAATGAATTCAGTCGCAGGATCAAGCAGGACATTTTTGTCTATGGAGAAAGTAGAATAGCAACACTTGGAGAAATATGACATTTAGCAAGTTTGACATCACAAGAAAGGAAGGAAGTAGACATTATAAAAAAGGTCCAAAATGAGAACGGTATACAGTTTCTAACATTGAAGGTTAGACTTTATGACATACTCTTGAGGATAAAAGCGAGCTCTGTATTTAAGAATTACTGCGTAATAAACAATTACCATTGGTTTTCTGATTTCATATGTCAAATTCCCATTAAAAAAATCTTGAACATGGTTTAAAATATTTAGGACGAAAGCAAATGTAACTCGAAAAATAACATAAAATAAACATTTATTCAACACACTTTAAACCCAATATTTACTCCGACCAGAATGTATTAAAACATGTTTTATCCAATTATTCGCGAGATACAACATGACTGTATATACCAGTCGTGTTTAATAATATATCTTTATTTTTCTCTCCCTTTCTATCCTTTCTTTTTTCTCTCTCTATAGATAAAGAACGAGAGTGAGTGAGAGAGAAATAGTGTGAGAAAGAGAGAGAGAGAGAGAAAGAGAGAGAGAGGAAAATATCAAAATAGGTCCCCAACGGATGCTGTAACAGCCATTGTCAGCGAGCTTCTCTCACGTAGCTGCCACTAAAAGGTCTGTGAAGATGTCAGTCTGCTATCGAGAAATAAATATTTATCACCTGTGACTAGGCTGTGTTACCCTTGACCAAATTTCCTGGCAGCAAAATTCTTCTCTGATGAGAACGTCAATAATAAAAGATGAAAATAGGACAACCGGAAAAGTAATACTACATTCTCAACTCTCTCACCGACGAGAGTGAATGACTCATAGCTGAAAATAAAACTACAAATAAAATCATTTCGAATGTTTTTAAACGATCGATATTAATTAAGCAGAATCCAGTGAAGCACAACATACAGATTTTATACTGTATTCTGCAGCCTGCATCAAAAATCGATTACTTTTATTCCAACTTGTAGATAAATATAAGCATAGTCGGGGTTGCTGAAATATTCTCACTTCAGCCTACTTCCCGAAATTAGTAAATCGAGGAACTGGTCAAATTGTCAAAGTGCTTTGTCGTTAGCAGTTGCGCAGCTTTTCCAGGTCGTGTTTAGGTAGTAATAGGATATAATGGGAGGAATATTAAATTAATTAAAACTTATGATATCTATGTATGTGTTTTATATTCTTTTCAATTAATGGCAATAGTCTGTTTCATGCTTAAATTAAGCTTCAATCCTGAATATTATGTTTAGGCATGGAACACCGTAACCGGTGTATATATGTGAGTGTGTGTGTGTATTCAAACGGTAACTGACTTTTTCTTGAAGTTAACTGATATAATATATATATATATATGTGTGTGTGTGTGTGTGTGTTCAGTTTGACGCAAATACGGATCAAACTTACGGAAGAAATATGTAAAGTGCATGCGTATTTTCTTAGTACTTTTGAAATTTAATAGTATCAGTAATTGTATATATATATATATATGGGGGTGCGCACGCGCGGGTGTGTGTGTGTGTGTGTGTGTGTGTGTGTGTGTGTGTGTAAAGTGATAGTGAAAAATTTTCGTTTATGCCAAGAAGCATTTTGAAAATTTTTTTTTCGTTATTGAAATAATGATTTTGTAAATAGGTCGGGTCGAGAATTATTCAGCACGAATCAAGCGTATTTGCTTATATGTATTACAATGAATGATAATGATAATTTTCGAGTTAAATCATTAAAGAAACTTTAGAAACGATGCGCTAAGTGTATTGAAGTTGAATATGTGCAGTAGCATTGAATATTTCATTGTTCTAGAGCCTATTTCATAGTCAAACCGAGAACTTTTATACAGGTATATCTCTGGTTACGTCGTTTCGAGTTTATGTCATATTATTCGACTTTACGTCTGTCGGTCACAAACATTGAAATCGTAATATCACTAGAAAAGCACATAAAATCATGTTACTGTACAATAAATAAGAATAAACGTATATAAATCATATTAATCTAAGTAAATTTATAGTAAATGTTAATAAGATCACCATAAATCCTAAAGAACGAAATATGAAAACATCTGTGACTCTGTATTGTCATCTTATTTAGCTGTCTTTAAGAGCTCAATATTGGCGTTTTCCATTGTAGTTCCAATATCTACCGTTTGACGTCGTTTTCTGCGCCACTCGTGATTCCCGCGAAATTGAAATTCAGTTTAGTTTAGGCACACGCACGGCATACACCGCATATCGCCTACTCTCTCATTCTCATTCTCATTCTTTTCTGACTTTATATTTTGCCCCAATGGATCCTATGAAAATTCTTAATGCAAGTGCTAAGCGTTATACTATAATGCTGAAAGATAATCTTACTATGATAAGACACCATAAAAAAAGGGTTTGTTCCTGAACAGATTTTTAACGCTGACCAAACTGGATTATATCGGACAAAATAACCAGATCGTTCTTTCATTGCTAATGCTAATCATAATGCTATATCGCTGACAAATTATTTTATTCAGAATAATGTATGTAAATATTATAAATACTGTAATATGCAATAGGGACTGCTTATTTGAGGTTTATAGTGTGGTTATTTCGACTAAGTCGTGACCTCTGGAAATAATTAATAAAGCCGGGTGAAGTGTATATATATATATATATATATATATATATATATATATATATATATATATATATATATATATATATATATATATATATGTATGTATGCATGTATATATATATATATATATATATATATATATATTTATATATATGTATGTATGTATATATATATATATAAGCAATACATGTATGGGCGAAAGAAAATAACTGTCAGTTCTTTACAGAAGCATAGCATCTCTTCAACGTTGAGCTGAAATTCCATCGGCCCAGAGACAACATTGCCATTCAACTTCAGACCTCTGTAATATTTTATATATGTGATAAAGGAAAGGATTTTGAATAGTGAAAATTACTTTCTCCTCACGAGCCGTTCCAGCATCGACGGCAGACAAGCAATAAGTACTTTGCAGGTCTGACAGAAAAGACATCTGCATAATCGGTATTACACTGCCGAATTTCATTCGATCTTAGATGGCTAACAAATCCAGCATGTGATAAAACAACGTTTTTGCAGATGTTGCATACAAGCACAGAGTGAATATCTTCAACGATCGAGTTTAAATCACCTTTCCTAAAAGCTGTTTGCAACTTCAAAACTTTAACCTCAAAGCGATTGTAAGCTTCAAAAACAGATTTCCCCAACAATATCTATTCTCTGTCTGTTTTTCCCAGTCTTTGACAATAATTTCAAGTGTTTTCAGCTTGTCTTCAACAAAATCCTTGAAACGTTTCTTGGGTTTGTGTCTGGGGCGCTTACCAAGAGAGAGTTCTTCGTAAAACATATGCTTTCTCTCATTCACTGTCCCCCACTGCCTTTAGATGCAGTTTCTCTATACTGGGTGTTTTGGCCCGTTGCTGAACAACTGTGTCTGGTATAATAGTCTTCCCACTTGACGTATACATATATACATATATATATATATATATATATATATATATATATATATATATATATATATATATATATATATATATATATATATATATATATACACACACAGCAGTTCAAATGTTTGAGGGCAAGCCTGGTAATTTTATAAATTGACACAAAAGTAGTTGTTTTATATTTTAAATAAGACAAAATTATTATACATGGTTAAAAAGTGAGACAATTTCTTTTTATTAGAAATTTTATTATGAAAAAAGAGAGAAACGTATTCCTTGCTTTTTGTCGAGGGATTTCCTCAGATATTTTGGTATATTTTTTTATTTTGATATTTTTTTCTTTTCGAAGTTTGTATTTCATATGAAAAATTCATATTTTCAAAATATCAACGCCGTATATACATTCGCTAGCGTAAGTTAGGTTCCTGATTTTAATTTTAATTAAAATCCTGCACCGTCAAAATCGAGATCGATGGAACTTGATTGAAGGGTCCGCCTTTTAACTGACCGTCACTAATATAATCTTGCCATTCATCATTAAAGTGGGGAAATACAATTGCAAATTCCGCAGTTTATAAAGACTCTTCTTTGATATATGCATATGAAAATGTTATTTTTCTTCTATGATGCATTTTATATGCATTCACATTTTGAATATATTTTTACTAATATTCACCTAATATAAAGCGCAAGACTCACTGTGAGTGAATAGAAATGCAGACAGTGTTTCCTTGTCAGTCTCCTGCTGAAATTTCAAAAAAGCCTGTGTCTCCATCTTGTGCTAGTCCTTTGCTACAGTAACGGAGTATAGGAAATGAACACGAAGTTAGAAAGTTTGCACTTGAAATAAAACTGATTTAATATTTTTCAAAAAGATCAACACCTCATAAATGTGGGAAAGCAAATATTTTATTACCAAACATTCTGTGCCAATTTCGTCAAGAAATATAAACACGTGGAATATTCCAGAAATATTTATTTAATTGTTTTGAAGATCAGAGTTTTGCCACAAGTAGTTCACTGTGATGTGTTAATTGTTATACGTGAACAGCAAACCAAACGCTTCATGTTTCTTTTGGTACATTTCTTGTTCTTTAAATAATTCAGCCGGCTATACTGTTTTTTTTTAATTACATGCATATATATCATTTTTCCGCTTTTGACAGGCTAATGTGCTATGCTATCAACAAAAATTATTTTTTTCTTCTATACATCTTGTGTATTCCGCTAGCGTTCAGACACGAAAAACAACATTCTATTGTGTTTGTACTTAGTTATTTCCTTGCTATCAATCAATCTTTTTATTGGTTTTTCACAAATTGAAAATTCAACAAACAAAATAACTAAAGCTAAACCAATGTTCACTTGACATTCACAAAATAAAAATACGACCATGCAGATTTAGAGGGTGACTTCAAAACAAAATTTATTGATTTTAATATCCTCTACTGGTTCTTGTCTTTGCTATTTCACTAGTTTTATTAAAGCAGCAAAAGTCGTGAAATTTATTATCCTTCTTTTTCACAGTTACACTTGTTTTCAATCGCATATTATTTTCTCTTAAGTGAACATTTCTTTCTTCTGAAAGTTTATTAATTTTTATTTATTAATAGCATTTGATGGTGAAAATTTTTTCATGAGTTGATCATGTGTACTGACTAGACCCTATTGATATCAAATCTCTGCACGTGGTGAATTTCATTATGCTCTTTTAATTGATTTTGACATTACGCTCTAAATGGTGATATTGAAGGACCTAGATATTTATTTTCACATTGAATTTTAAAGGTAAAAACGGACAGAGGATATCTCCAGTATTATTGTCTCATATGCATTTTATTTTCAGATTCTAAAATACGAAAGTTTACCAATAATACAGACAGGAAGCAGCAGTGAACGACCAAAGCTTAAAAATATTATCAATGGCATTCTGGTTTTACAGATTTCATTTCTTTCCAAGAATCTTAAATTCCTTATATAGAGGAAGTTTTAAGGTAAATCGAAACAACATATACACTTATATTAAGAACCAGAAAGGGACAGATTAAATATTTGGGATACAATGAGGAAAGAGGGTTTGGAGGATTTGACATTCACAGGACATACTAAAGGCAAGAGTGACAGAAGGAAACAATGAATATCTACCAAACAGATTTGTGTCAGTGGGTGACAGAACATGACGAGAGAAGGATAGTAAAATAAAATCTACAAATGTTAAAAAAAAGTAGAGTCATAATCGTCCACGTCCTGATGGGGCACAGTATATAAAATATATTTATATGGTGCAGTCAGATTCATCCTGTCAGTCAATTCGATTAAAAGTACTATTCAATGAAAATTTTTTCGTATACATCGAGGAAAATTTTAAAGAATTTCCTAATTATTAATTTCTGAATTTGTAAGAAATTCAACTATCATTAATCTCTATTCTCAAATTATCAGATTAGTTTGCAAGGATTAAGTTTGAAATTAACAGCCGTGCATGAACTATTTACAAAAGTATTTGGCGAAAACAGAAAAATTATAAGAGAAATGATAGAATCGGAACAATTATAGTTCATGCTATTTACACATGAAAATAAAAGTATAAAATCATAAAAACAATCAGTTGTTGCTTAAAATATTTAAAAAGTAATGTAAGTATTTCTCAGTAAAATAATAAAAAAAATAAGTTGAACTTTTTGAATTAGCGTCGACATAGCCAAGAAAAATATCCATTATAAGAGGAACAAATAAATGGACAGTTGATCACTATAATCTATGAAAAGAACATAAGAAGTGTCGGATATAAATTTATACATGTCCTATGCTGAAATAGAATTTCACATACACTCTCTCCCTCTCTCACACACAAACACAAACTTATACACATACATACACACATATAAACACACACACACACACACACACATATATATATATATATATATGTGTGTGTGTGTGTGTGTATGTATTTATGTATGTATATTCGTCTACATGCTTGAATGTTCGAGAAATCTTGTCAAAGAACTCTCTTTCCAGAAAGAGACGCATATTCAAATCCTGTCGGAGAGCGGAAATGTTTTTTTTTTCTATACAATTTTCTGAACATTTAGGCCTGTTTAACAAAAATAAATAAATATATTGTTTAAAAAATAAACGGACCGCCTATTCAAATACGAGTTTCAACGAAAAATAACGTTTAAAGTTCTAAAATATTTCGGATTAATAAAAATTAATTATAAAAATTATCTTTCTTTATGAAACTGTCCATATGTGTGTGTGTGTGTTTTCCTTTTGCTTTTATGATTCTTGCTAGTATTGTAAGGTTCATTTCAACAGATAGAAACTTACTCCTTGCCCAATATATAAGTCGTTTCAAAATCTAGATTAATTTTAAAAATGAAATGAAACTCTGTATTGTAGATTTCATTTTTAATATGAGTCTACGTATTCTGTGTCTATGTATTCATAATATTCTTAATCCGTGCATAACTCTGATCTTGGATAAGGAGCCACCTTTTAGCCAATAGAGAATATAAATCAAGTCGTTTAAAATTTCAGATTTTCGTGGTGACAAGATTCAGCACTTATGTATATTACAATTACTTACAAGCAAGATACGAGAAGACAACATCTCATGTATTTCATATATTGTGAAATGAGGTAACGGTAATATATGATATATTTTCCATGAACCTAGCCCAGGTATAATGATTCTTTGTTAGAGACTTTAGTCTCCGCTAAAACGATATGTTCTGCTATCCAACATTTATTGGTAGCTTTATTTCATCTTTCTTTTTTTAAATGCAGCTTTCAATTTTGTTTGCATCATTTATTAATTTCATTAACAATGTCAGGTGGGATTTTTTTTCAAAACTAATTCGAAGGAGGAGCCTATTTTTCATATTTCGCAAAAGGATTTAATATTAATTATACATGAAACAGAAAAAAATATTTAACTATCCATTAGATTTAAAGAATATGTTGTTGCGAGTCTACTTCCAAAAAAAAAAAAAAAAACGTTTTGAGCACTTAGCCGTATTAGTCTCCTTCTTCTCCTCCTCCTTCTTCTTCTTCTCGGCTTACTGCCGTATTACGTTGAAACATCGGTTCGCATACGATCACCGAAGTTAAGCAACTGTAACTAAATGGGTGACCGCTTGGAAATACAAGATGGTGTAAGCTTGGATGTGCAGGTGAAAAGCCATATTCCAATTTCAGTCGAATTCATTATATTCACTACGCGCAATTAGCCTTGGTAAAGTTATGAATCAATCTATTCTCCTCCCTGTCATGGGTTAACTAGTAGTACTTATATCAGTAAAATCATTATCATCTAAACAAATTCTGGTGTTAACTAACCAGCAAATGGTTAGATAGCCGTACAAAGAAATCAATCAATCAACAATCTACTTCGATGTGCAGTGTCCATTCAAGAACTGGGAAATCAGGGCTCTCTGCGAAATCCCATCTATTGTAGGTGTTATCAGCGTTTGCTTTTTTTCTTTCCTGATTTGTCAGTCATTTACACAAGCTCGATAGGTAGATTATTCACGTTTATTACTAGGTACCCTTGCCTTCAAAATATCATGTGAAAGTCAAAATCTCTAAGACATCTCTCTTCATCATGTGATCCAAAAATTTCAAATATCATTACATTCTTTTTGTTTCAAATTTCTTTAACATTTCATCGTCGTTCATATGTTCCATCCATGGTATTCTTAGTATTCATCTAGTTTGATCACCGAAGTTAAGTACTGTCGAGCCCAGTCAGTACTTAGATGGGGGATTTAGTAACATTTGGTACTGAAAACAATCTCTTAAAATTCGGAATATATTTGGGCTTTAAATAACCCAGAAAGAGTTGATAAGTCGAAGTAAAAACGAATCATTCATGAAAATCTCAGCATTCTACTACAGAAGCACATCTATATTAACTCAAGTATGTCTGCCCTTCATTTGTGAGAAAAAAATGCCAAATATTCACTAGTTTATATTTCCACACTCTTTTCTTGGATCCTAGTGAAATCCTGTTTCTTAATAATTTTCTTAGACATCATTCGCTATTTCAATGCGCCTTCAGATTTCAATGTCACATATTCTATTGTCTGTCAAAACACAGAGCAAAAAAGTACATTTTTGTACTTCCTTGATTTTGTCATCTCAGATGTCATATCTTGGACAGTTTCTCTTGCTGACAACCACCTCGTATTCTGTCTCCTTACAGTTGATGCTTAGTACTTTATTTCTGATTCCCTTTACTACCTTGCCTATGAGTTCTTGAAATTTTCTTTCTGTTTCTGCCATTAACACGATATCATCCTCATATTTGATGTCGTTAAGAATGTGCACACCAATAACAAATCCTGGTAGAATTTCTAGTTAAGGCTACTCCATAGAGTAGAGAATGTATATAATTTATCAAAGCCACTGAGAGTAAGTCTTAAATCAGATCCTAAAAATTGCATCATAATAATGAAGAATATATTTTACGAGATTTACATACATTCATAATTTTATTAATTTTCTCCCAATTATTTAGCTGTTTGGAAACATGATCACCTTTGAACTATCGTATTAAATGAGTCGTTAACTTAACTAAGGGAATAGCAATTGAGAACTATCATTGGTATAAACTTACATCGTGTCAGTATGACTATATGTTAAGAGTCATTATCAGGAACTTCAATGTTATCAGTTACAATAAAAAGTGAATCCAGTTATATTTATGTAACGTTGCAATTTTAATTTAATGTTATGTGTATCAAATACAAATGACATAATGTGTAGAACTATTATTATATGTAAGTGATGAACATTTTCAAATGATTTTAAGTAGTACTTTATGAGTCTTGGTTTGGCAACGTCATATAACAAATATATAATTTATTTTTAATTTTAATCCGATTTTAAATCTCCTTCCGATAAGGTGAAAAATAATGTTTAATGATTGTTGATTGTTTTGTAAAAGATTCTGTAAAAGATTTTGTAAAAGATTTGTAGATTCAAGTATAATATTATATGTAAGGAAAAACTGAAAATATATTATTTCCGGTCATTGCTTCTTATCATATCCAACGTCGTTTCTTGGCATATCCGACTTTATAATTGTCACTAATCTCTGCCTTTTCCACTTATTTGTACAGTTATCGTCTGACGAATCTTGTCTGAAATATTTAGTTCATATTTTTAATTCCTCGAAATGATCTTCATTTTAATCCTAATGGTTCTCTTACTATACGATCCTAGCTAGAATTCTCTATCAAATTTACTTCACTTTTACAATATTAATTTAATATTTTATAACAATATTTTGAAAGAAATAAAATTCGATACTAGTAAAGTATATTTGCGAAGTTGTTATTATCAAAAAATATATTTAAATTATACGAAAAATATTTCTTAGCACAAATTTCTTTGAATTAAAATTCTTGCATGATTATCTGAGCTATTTTACTTATATAGATGTTTTCACAGAAAACAACGACAGTCTAATTTTATTTGACATTCGTTGAAGCATCAAAAAACAGCAAGACTGGGTCAGCGAAAATGAGAATATAAAGAAAACAATAGAGATTAAGTAATCTTGAGAATTTTATTTGTGCTGACTTTGGCCATTTTCAAATATTTATAAAATCCGAATAGTTATTTTGTATGCAGATGAAATCTCGAGAATCAATGTTCAGAGATTATGCACAATCATTTTGAGAGGAACTGATTTTTAACCTTTATATAATTTTGTTATTACTTCATTTGAAAGCCGGCACAAAAATAGTACCTTGTTTAATAAGTGTCCCCTGAGCACAGAAATCCAATATAATACATTATGGCAAACAAAATGAACGCATATTTACCATCTTATGAATAGTATTAATCTTTCTCCACTACACGTGCATGTGCACTCCAGATTTGGATAATCATAAATATGGGTAAGGAGAAAAACCGGACCATGGTTTTCGATTGAGATCATCAGATCCACAGTGCTATCCAAACATTCTATTTTTGTAATAAATATATATTGAGTATAATAAGCAGTTTTGGCCTTCATTTATTCCCTTTCACCGCTTTATTCGACTATTATTTGTATTTTTTCACTTCCTTTCATTTCATCATGAATGTTTTCATTCACTGTTTTCTTTTCTTAATTTCTTAAATTACTCTGCTTTTATTCTCTATATTTTTTCCTTCCTCTCCTTTCCGATATTTTGACAAGCGTCTTATTTTTTTTATTTAAGTATAATGTACTCGAAAGATACCACGGTTATCTGTGCAGAGAGTCTGGCGCCGAACATTTTCATGAAAATAAAATGATATATCAACGAAATAAAGTTCATGTTTTAATAATAAAAACAATTGGAATAATCTCCTTAACTATCAATTATTTTTATGTTACACAATTTAATATCATTGTATAGCAACTTCGATATACTTTTTCTTTCAGAAATATGCCTCTGAGCTGAAGTATTGAATGCAGACAATTTATAATGCAGTTAATAAGGAAGCCATTTTAAATAATATTGTAATCGTGGTTTCATAAATTTAATATTCAACACAGGTTATCCTTGTTTGTTGTGTGTGTAGGGGTGGGCTCATTGCGTTAAATGCACGTCAGCCAGTTGCAATATCTCACAGTAATGGGAATATTCAACAGTTACGACGGCCTCTCATAAATGAATGTTTGTTCTAATTTAGTTTTAAAAAAAGATATATTTTTCTTATCTATAAAAATAAAGTGTTTATAAGCCACGGGAAAATTTGTGGAGTTACCTTCCCTTTTCCTACTTATAATCCTCTTTCAAAATGGCTGCCTATCTGGACAAAGAGTAGAAAGCAAACAATTGTCAGAATATGTATGTTTTGCATGAAAACAGATTTGAAAATATTCACATGAAATTAGCGAATGTTGGTGGAAAGTATACAACTTATATATGCATAATGACCAGATAGGTCAGTAGAGTTGATTACATTCCTGGAAAAAGGGACAAATTATCCTTTGTGACAGACACAGCAGTAGAAAGTCATCTGGTGTTGTTGCGGGGAATGACCATCGGCACAATCATGCTTATAAACTTATTAATATAGATATGAAATCATTATTGAAAAAATCTGCGAAAGCCTTTGAGTGAGGCATTGTATTGCCGGTAGTTTAGTACAGGACATTCATCCGCAAATTTATATTCAAAGTTGGTTTGTAGTATGCTTACAGACTTTATGAAAGAGTAACCAATGTTTGCTGCCCAAGGGCTTCTGAAAATGCACAAAAACGCATCTTTCTAAGCTGAAAAATCAAAGGAGATGAGACTTCGATTCAGTATTATGAGACAGAGAGAAAAAGAAGGCAGTGGAATTGGAGGGTTACACAGAATCACCCCCGGACGAAATACTTTAAGTAGACTCCACAGGGAAAGTGATAGCCTCTGTGTCTTGCGTTCAGAAATAGCTTATTCTCACTAACACAAATAACAATTCTAACTCTTATGTGACCACATTGTCAAAACTCAGATCAAGGCCGCATTTGAAAAGAGTGATCTGCATTTACAGCATTACACTGAAAACGTAAACATTAGCACCAGACAAGCAGTCACAGCAAATGACCGGATAACGCTGCTTCATTCACTCTTTAGCTGACTTTGCAACCTGAGTATTTCAAGAGTTTGAGGCAATGAAAGCAGAACTCTGAAGATAACGGTTCGCAGTTGGTGATAAAATGAAGGAGACGTCGCGGTCATGGCGAAGAACATAGCCGGTAAACTTCTAAAAAGCGGGTACACATATCCTCATTCAAAGGTGATATACCTCGACTGAAAACGAAAGAGAATATGTTTATGATTTGAGATTGAATATCGAGACTCCTGTGTTCAATTCGACATTCTTTCCTGTGTTTTTACTGTAGTAGTAGGCAAATTTTGATAAAAAGAAATGTCGTAAGTCCCTTGAAAAGTATTCCCTACTTATCATCTCCTAACACTTCATTAATATTAACACCAGCATTCTTAAAGACAGGTCAATCAGCTAACATAATTTCGGAAACCAGATACATAGAAAAGCGAAAGAATAGATTAAAGACCCAGTACAAATAGAAAGAAAATCCTACACGCACTCAACGGTCGGTTACCGACCTCAATATAAATCTTGGGGATACGAAGTCAGTTTCCGGCTGGTCCACTCCACTCTAACCACCAAAAAATTTATCAGGACGACTGCTTGCTACAAAGAAATTGGAGTCTCGCTCTCTCTCCACTCTCTCTGTTACAATGTAAAGTGACTTACGAACTCTGATGCACAAGAAGGATACATTTTGTGTTCTTAAAAAAAGAAAACAAACATTTCAAAACAACGTTCGCTCAGAGTTAATTCAGTTTTCAATACAAAACAAATATTCTGCGCCAACCACCGCATTACTATTAAATCAAATTAAGAAAGCAACATTATTTTTGAAATACCATTTATATTTTTACAGATGTGGGTAGTGGTTAAGCTTTCGAAATGATTTTACATTTGTCAGTATATAATCTTTCAAAATATTACAGGTCTTTACAAATGGATCAGAAAAAAATAAAGTACACAATTTTAAAATAAAAACTGTTTTCTTATTAACAGTTTCTTCGCATTCAGGAAATACTATATAGGAAGATGAAATATAGCAGCAGCCATATATACTTCTTAGTCAGACATTGAATGAAGTCTGATTTAAGAAAATAAAATGTGCTGTTTTTCAGTAAATATTAAAGGGTTTGTAAAATATATGTTGCAGGTGATAATGTCTAAAAATTTCATGATGGAATTTCGCTGTTCTTTCAGAATGTGTAATAAGCCAGCTTAAGAACACTTTTCTATCATATGGCTATATATTCCGTGATATGGGGTATAATTTAAATAACAACAACAATTGACTTAAGAAATAAACTTAAAAATCAAAACATATCGATGATAAACAGCTACATTTATCAGACAGCATTTAAATGTATCTGTACTTTATTATAAGTTACCTGCTATCGTCTGTAGGGTATTCATTTTTTACATAAATCTGGACATTAAAAAAATATTTTGCCGTAGTCGGCAACCGCTTATTTTTAATTCGATTTCACGAAGCTCTTGTAAAGAAGGCGCTATAAGAGATACAATTCATAATAACTAGATTAAGGTATCATATTTTGAAGTATTGGATAAACTTGAAAATGATTATCCAATATTCTTTTCAGAAAATATTTTTCTTGATAAACTATGGCCAAACTTTGCCTAGATCAGTCATTGTAAAATATAACCAGCAAGTTAGGCGAATCGGATGAATCTCAAAGAAAAAAGCTTCATTAATGAGAGTTTTCATAAAGATAATTTAACACAAAACAAGAGAAGGCCTATAAGATAATTATAAGTTACAGCTTTTCATTTTCCAGTTAATTACATTTTTTCGATTTATTTCTTTATTGAACATATATGTTCGTCCGAACACTGTAAGAATTCGGAACACATACACTCATATACACAGACGCAGACACAGACACACACAGACACACGCACGCATATATATATATATATATATATATATATATATATATATATGTCTGAATTATTAGGTTGGTGCAAAAATAATGACGTAATAATGTCGTTTTTTAACGTTAAAAATACGTCAAAAAACGACATTATTACGTCATTATTTTTGCACCATCCTAATAGAAATGTAGCAGTGAAAAATTAACAGCATGAAGCTAATAAAAACACACGATATTACTAATATTGACATTCTCAATAATGACTAGAAATGGTCGTAATTACACGAACAAAAATATTATGAACTTTGAATACAAATGAAGTCATGGTGTTTAAGCATACACACACACGCACACATATATATATATATATATTTAGAGAAATAATGAAGATTATATATATATATATATATATATATATATATATATATATATAATTTTCATTACAAACAACAGAACAATACTGTAATTAATTTTTTTATTTAGTTTTTCGTGTGTTCGTATACGTTTTTCATAAAGGTTGGAAAAAAAATATAAATGTTTTGTATATCCGAGCACAATCCGCTATTCTGTTAGCTAGTATCAAGGATTTTTTTAAATTTTTTAACTGAATATATAGATTTCTTCATATGTTTCCAGAGTGATGGAATGATTTATTATTTTGCAAACACGGGCAGAGCATTTTGGTCGTGTTCATAGTTGGATGAGGTTTTATACTGATATTTTCTATATGTATTTTGCGAATGGAGTTTATGCATGAATTACAAAAAGCACATATAGCATCTGATCAATCACTTTCTCAATAGAGATTATCCACTCAAATCAATTTTAAAAATCAATACCTAAGGCGCCCAAATACAATACAGATATTCTTCTAACCTACAAATTCTAGAATCCCTATATTTTTAACATTTAATTTTAACATTCCCAAAGTATTTTAAATTTTACAAATTGCTTTCCACTACCTACAATTTGACGACACAATTAATAAAACATTTACTGAAATCCCTCTTAATGCGAGGTAACAACCTCCAAATATACAATCTCACTTTACATCATCTAGACTACCTAAATCTCCCATTCATCAAGGTAACCTAACGTGTAATAAACTCCGATGCCAATTTTAACATATTATTACTGATAGCATTTTTAACTCACCTGGTACATATAAAATAATCCGACTTTCTCCCTTGACTTGTGACAGTTGAAATATAATATAGTTATTTTTTCCCAACAAATGCAATACAGGATATTATATCAATAAAACTGGTACAGAATTCCGTCTTTGGTTTAATAAGCACAAGAAAACTATCAGATAAACGACATTAGTTTCATACTGGCTGTATATTCCAACCTACCAGACCAGAGAATTGATAACGTTAGATGCGCGTCCTTTTAGCATCCTCATTTAGCAGCAAACAAAATCGGGGAAAGTAATTAAAATTATTTTTTTAAATGAATTCCTATATTCTAGGTTTAAATAAAAATTTAACCATACTTAATATTTCCACAAAAATCCATCTACGACCCCCTCCGCAACCCTAATCGTGGCAGATAACTAGTAAAAAAAATTACTAGATTTACTCAATAAAATAAATCACCTACACAGACCCGGGTACTATAACATACGCATTAAGACATATTAATTAATAGGCAAATCCCACAACCATCAGCGATGTGGGTTGGGATATCA
This sequence comes from Acanthosepion lycidas, assembly GCA_963932145.1. Lineage (NCBI taxonomy): Eukaryota > Metazoa > Mollusca > Cephalopoda > Sepiida > Sepiidae > Acanthosepion > Acanthosepion lycidas. The sequence continues at coordinate 80,118,389 of OZ010573.1, read as the reverse complement.
TAAAAAACAACATTACATATCGATGCAAGGTTAAATAATGTAGATTAACAGGAATAATCTTGGGTACTCATTCCAAAAGTCAACCATCCATTAATGATCTCAATCCCTTAAAGAGAAATAAATAAATATGTATATTCATTTTATTTTTCGAGAAATAAAACAAATATATCGGAAATTGCGTTTTTTAACATTTTGTCGTGTTTCTATTATAACATACAATGATTATTATTATTATTATTATTATTATTATTATTATTATTATTATTTCTTTTCGGATTTCTCTCATCGGCCTACATTCTGTAAGAAGCATAGATGGACAATCTCTCTGTGTCTCTTATATATACGTACTTACATATTAGGTTGGTGCAAAAATAATGACGTAATAATGTCGTTTTTTGAGGTTAAAAATACATCAAAAAACGACATTATTACGTCATTATTTTTGCACCAACCTAATACATTATGAGTGTATGTATGTGTGTGTGTGTGTGCAACGCTTATATAATTTATTTAAAGACGAGGTGAAAACCATCCTAAGAGACATATTGTCTAAGACAGTATGAAAGATTGTTCCGTTCGTGCAGATAAATTCGTCACCTGTATGAGTATAATTAAATTCATTACCGCTTTAATAATCGATATTTGCGAGCAGCAACACAATTTCACTGTCTTACCCGGGATTTACCTCACCATGTACAGAAATATGCTGTAATAATGACTGGCTCGAGAGGCGTTGGATTACAATGAATTAGTTATCAAAAATAATTTATTATTAATTGGTACAGTTGAAGAGGAAAGGGATGAAAGCGTGAATTACTGGGCCGACTTTAGGTGTTACTAATGTGAGGCTTGTCTGTGTCAGTTAACAGTTCGCGCCATCGCCATTGATCTGTTGTCGTGTGCCGACCTGAATGTAACTGGTCATTTCAAGCCTCGCTTGACCGTGACACCTTCAACCGCACCCGCCTGACACTGACCTTTTGGCCAGTTCGTGTCTGATTATGTGTCCCCCAGGCCAATGAACACGCCCACTCATTCCCATCGGAAGACCTTTTGATGACACTGCAGTCAATACTGACTAGACACTATGTACACAAATGAAACACCCTTCCAGTCAACGTTTCACATAATATAATCACTTTCAAGTGGATGGTAGAAGTAACTATTGATAAAATTATACCGATCAAACATTAAGTAATTCATGGTATATTAAAAATAAATTAAAAAAATAAATAAATAGATTGTTTCTAAACGGTTTCTATTCAAAACAAAATCGTCACTAGAAAGGAGTAAAATACTAACTATTCTCCTTTTATTGCACTTACACATTGTGTAAAATTTTCAGAAATAAAAGAAAGATCTTCGAGATCGATTTGTCTTTTACAAGATTCGATGTATCGAACAGATTTTTCAGAATTTTCTAAAAATGAATTTTAAAATCTTGATACCAGAGTTTTAAAGCAAATGATAAAACCCTTCCACAGCAATCAAACACATCAATAAAACAATAATAATTGTTGCATTTTAAACTGTAAAAAATAAATAAAAATATATTTGAATTGTCTAAACTGAATAATTACCTAGAATGAATTAACTTCCTCTTTGCATTCTCATGTCAAAATGAAAAAAAAACGATCATATTTATTTAAAAAGACAAGCTTTGATGTCAGCATTGAAGGATTATATTGATTTTGTCTCTGATACAAAATTGTCATGGATTTATAATATGAATTTGACTTACAATAAAAAATACATTTAGTGAAATAATTGATCCATACATGGTTTAATGGAAAACTGTTTCATGGTAAATTGTATAGTATTTTTACACACGCAAAGAGACACACTTCTATATTTTCTTATAAGTCGCACGCACACACACAAACAAATACATACATACATACACACACACTCTCTGTCCTGTAAAATAATATTTTGAAGTAGTGTTGTATTAATCAGTTCTACACGTCTCTTTATAATTAATTTGAACAGGAAAAGAATGTCTTGTGTTTTTTCGCGTGTATCTCGTGGTATCAAATTATCACTGAAATATGTAAAGGAATTTTCTGCAATCAAATATTGATATGCGAGTCTTGTCCAACATCGTTATTCTTACCCAAGAGAACTTCGCAAAACCAGAAATAGCCAGTATGTCATTTGGATTATTTTCACTTTCAAATTTGAAAGATTCAAACTTCAGTTTCCTCCATCCAAACCTAATTCTTTTTCTCATCTACACACACATCACGTATATGTATATTTGTAATTTTCCGTGTAATCAGAAATTCAGTTGATATTAAGATTTCATGATTGCTGTGCGATGTGATGATAAATCAGTTAAACGCCAACTTTTAACATATTTATACTTGCATAATAAATTAAAAAAAAAACACAATCAATTTTATGATAATTATTCGATTATATTGGTTCATATTTAATGTCCTGTGTTTTGGGTCTGAAACATATCTAAGATGAAACTGAATGTCTAAGTCTCTACTTATTTCAAAAGTAAAAATATATGTCCTAAAAACTAAAGAATACATTCCTGAATACTAATGTCTGAAAATTCCGTTTATATTTTGCTTTCAGACATAAAAATAGTGAAATGGAAAATTAGAAATTTGCGATTGCAAAACAAACTTAACTTACATACTTATGTATTCTTTTAATCTAGGGGAAAACTGTTTTGAATTTAAATATTTCACCGTTTATCTCTTTCTTTTGAAGAAACGTTCAAAGATGAAATCTAAAGTAAACATTCCTGGGGAGTTTTTGAATCTATTCATCCGCATGATTTTTTGTCCATAAGATGGAATAGTTTTTTTTAAGTGTTTCGTTCTTTATTATTATCTTTTGTGCTTCTATTCTGATTATTATTTCCTAGACTTACGAGATGACGCGTCCCTGCGTCAAATTCCTTCTTCAAGAAAACAAATATTATTTATTATATTTTGTTTCCTATTATTGCTATTGCAGACCTTGATACCTACTTTAAAGTGCAATTTAATGACGTACTAGACATATTTCAAACGACATAAACATGTAAGGAAATTATATTGTTAATATATCCTTCTAAGCTCCTAAAATGAATAACAATAATTAGAAGAAAACAATAAAAAATGTACTCACAAGTGCATCTCACATATTATGAAGAGATTTATATATAAAAATAATGTGAGCAATCTTAGTTTACTTTTTTTTTTTAATTATGAGTGGAAAATGTCAAGAAGCCATTTCTACCCTCAGGTCTCTGTTTGGGACCCAGAACGAAATAAGTATACAACAGAAATCAAAGGAAGTAATTAGACCAAGATGCAGATAAATGATAAATATCCAGAAACAATTGACCATCTTTTATCAGGTTGCATAGTATTTCACTCACTGAATATAAAACAAGGCATGAAAGAGTGGACCAATATCTGCACTGGAAAATCTGAAACTGAAAGAAATTGGTAAGAACATTATCCAGACCCAGTTACAGAGATAGGACCTGTGACAATTTTATGGGACTACACAATAAACACGGATAGAACGATCAAAACTAATTGACAGACATTGTTATTTGAGACCGCAAACAAAAATGCATCCTTTTTGATATGGCAGTCCCTGCAGACTGCAATGGATATTTGAAGATCTTTAAAAAGCTATCAAAATACATAGACCTTGAAATCGAAATATCACAAATGAGGTATATGGGAACATCAACAATCCCTGTTGTAGTTGGAGCCCTCGGATTGATTGGAAAAGATTCCAACAGACTCACTGAAGTGATTCCTGGCAGCCTATGCCTTAAAGAAATACAGAAAACTGTTCTCACGGGTATAGCCCAAACCATACGAAGGGCTTTATCTACGTAAAATATATGTGCGTGCATTTTTGTTCTGTTTTTTTAATTTTCTTTTTTTTTTAAATTGCTCAGTAGGAAATATCATGATGCCATTTCTGACCTTAGGTCTCTGGGCGAGACCCGAAAAGAAATGAGTACATTTCAGAAATAATAATAATAATAATAATAATAATAATAATAATAATAATAATAATAATATGAAAGTGATTTCATTCTTATTGTTGTAGAAAAACCTGGAATAGTCTTTGTGTACCTGGCGGAAAATTGGAAAAAAAGTGTAAATGTAAGTGGGATTCGAAATCATGAAGAGAGCGTCGTTAAAGATAAATGACTACGGAAAGCCTTGACGTGTTCAGAAGACTAACTGTTACTCAATCTCTTATGATAATCACAAGACATCTGGTGAGTCCATTCCTATATATTAATATAATAATAATGAATCATGTATTGTAATAATATAAAACAGAATGACATTATATATTTATTGCTCACACAGACTTATCTTACTTAATTATTAATGAGACATTCCAGTGTTATGTCAAAGGGAGACATCTCTCGGTGTAAGTATCCGAAAACGCCTCATATTACTATAGCCACGGAGTAGTACATTTTTAGACATTTAAATTATTTTGTTAGCTTGCCACTATGATTTTCAATTCAGGTTAATATCAGAATTTAAAAGATAATTAATTAAAAATGTTTTAAATTATTTTATGTACACACGAATGTTTTCTTTTTAAGGATTAACATCTTTTTATTGCAATTAAAGCCAAAAATTAAAACATCAAAGGAGGTACTTAAATTATTGCAATCCGTTTTAGAATTTTAATTAAAATGTCCGTAGTCATGCGTAAATTAAGAACAGTCCTAAAGAAAAAAATTTCAAACAAGAAATCATGTGTCCACGATAAAAACAATGTTTCTGGTTCAAGCGATTCATATTTTTCTAATTGCTTGGTTAGCGAGGTTGATGGTTTCCTTCACTTGACGGTTCTTTCTTACTTTTGGAATTGTCAGCCTTTACTCGAAAGACATTTCCTTTACATTCTCTCATTTATATCGGATGCTTTTTTATTATCTCTGTTTCTTTATCATATTCGTCACTATCTCCCTCTATTTGCTTGTGTACCCCAGAGGGGTTATTACAACTGGTTTATGTTTGTTCCTCTGCGTGTGTCTCTTCTGGGTTGTTGATATTTAATCCCTCGATGATAACGTTTAATCTATTTTTTGATGTTTTCTCAGATGGTTTCGAGTTCTTTGTCAGGTATTACTTCTTTCCTGATGATGTCACGCCTGACATTGGCTAGCTTGTTGCGGTTTAGCAATATTTTTCGTTGTGTCAACATTATAGTTAATTCGTATTTACCCATACATGGGGGCTCATTGGCGAGCGCCAGAGCATTTCCATACTATGGTGGGCCATCACGTTCAGCCGTTCAGGCCTCCTTCTGCTATTATTATTATTATTATTATTATTATTATTATTATTATTATTATTATTATTATTACCTGAGGTCATATATGGCATAATGACATTTTCCACTGATCATTTTTTGTAAAAATAAGTAAAACCCTAAGATCACACACATTTTATAAAGATAAATCTCTTCGTAATATGTGAGCTGTACTTGTGAGTGCAATTTTTGTATTTCTTTAAGGCTCAGGCTATCAAGAATCCCTTCATTGAGACTATCAGGCAAGTGAGAAGCTTTTTCGTTCTGACATTTGCTTAATGTCAGCTATGGTTTAATTAATGATGTTGAAACTGTGTTGGGCCACTGCGACTGTCAAAAGGTTTATGGCTAATATTCTATTTTGTGAATTCGACTCGGTGTTAATATAATTATTATTTCGTTTGGTTTCTATTGTATACGAATTTCTTTCTTGGTTCCAAGCAGAGACCTAATTGTAAGAAATGCCTTCATAACATTTGTCACTACACGTTTGTATAACAAAAACTACAACACATATTTTACATAGATAAAATAAAGCCCCTTTCATTAAGCCATGTTTTCACGTGCTACATTTGTTATATTTCTACTTCAAGATCCTTGTATTATGGAAGTTATTTTATGATCGTCAAAGATACATTAGAATCTGCAGAAATTGACATGTCAATAAGACAGCATATTCTGGTTTTGTCGTCTTTGATCATGATGTCTTGGAGATTAGCTTTGATTGTTTCTGTATTGTAAAGTCCCATAAAATTGTTATATGTCATATATCTGTAACCAGTCTGGTTGGTGATTATACCAATTTCTTTCGGTTTCATTCCCATAAAAGTTACAGATTTTTCCAGTGCAGATATTAGCCCAACCTGTCATGCCGAGTTTTATATTCGGCGGATGCTAATAACGTGCAACCTGATACAAGACGGTCATTTTTTTCTGAATATTAAAAAAAAATCTGCATTTCGTATTAACACAGTTTTTGTGTACGTTTGCTTGATAATTTCTTGTTAGCAAGCATTGGTCTTGTGCAGCAAGCAAAAAACTTTCAGTTTCAGACTTTAATTCTGCAATACGCAACCACTGATTGTTATTGGGTTTGTCTGCATCAGCCTGTTTAGCACGGGCAGAGTATTAATCATGAAGAGGTTTATCTTACTATCGTTTCTGCACTGAGTCCATTGCATTTGTTTTGCCATCTTTTTTAGATTATTTGCGGCTGCATTAGGCAGATTATGGCTTACTTTATCATCATCCACTTGAAATTCCCTTTTGAATTTGTTGGCTTCATTTAACATGGAATAAAGTTTCCTATTTTTCATCAACCAGTCTTCTGTATTTTCTAGGTATCTTCAAAGGCCAATTGTTGTTGTTTTGTAAGACCGTTCTAGTTTAATTATCGCTTGCTTCCTTCGGACACATAAAATGATCAACATTAGCTTTAGGATGGCGCATGAGGTGGTAAGTGAAGAGCTTTATCGTTTTGACACCTGTTCGCTTAATGTCAATCTTTCCCGAATGTTACTTTTTTACATTTATCTAAATCGAAATCTATATCGATGTCATCACTGAAACATTTTACATTATTAAAGAAAATTTTCATTTCATTGTCGTCTTTGGCAAAAATTTGGTGTAATTAAGGAATAATGTGATTTTCCGAAGTTCCATGCTATATTTCAAGAGACTGTTTATAATCGGAGAGACTTTGTATATTTTCAAAGCCTTAAGGATCGACAACTTTGGCACTCAATTCAATATTTCACGATAATCTATCCAAGCTGTGCTGAAACGTCTAGCAATTTCTTACCATTTTCCAAGCTCTTACATATCAATAGTTGATCTTTGTAACCATATGAACCTCTTTTACATCCTTGATGTACCAGGAGAAGAATGCTGTTTTAATCAAGACAAGAGTAAGTAAAGTCAGCAAGGATGTGATTGATTTATATATGGAGGATAGACGTGTTATAGGTCTATAATTGTTTACATAATCTGTTTCCATCGTTTTTGGTAGGAAATATGTAATGCCAACAGCTATACTTTCTGTAATTTCGTTCGGATAATTCACTAGTATTGATAAAACTTCCCCAAGGTTGAGAGATGATAGATCCAAAAGTTGGGTACTTTGTAATTTCCTGGTGATTTCAATTTTGGAGATTTTGTTAGAGCTTGTCTTACATTAATCTTGGTTTATTTTTCCATTCTTGTGCAGACTTCCTTCTTTCTTGTTCTCTTTTGATCTATTCCGCATTGGAATTATATTCATTTCGGTTTCTCTAAATCTTCTACAGAAATTATTGCACTTCTTCAATAGATAGTGGCTTTTTTCTTTTCCAATTTCCCTGTCGAATATTTTGAGGTCTTTTGTAATACCTATTTGTAGGAGAAATTTTGTAAATCACAGATACAACAATAATAATGCCTTCGAACAAATACTCGGTGAGACACCACTAATTCCTATATATATATTTTCATTAACCCGTTACGTGATCTAATTATTTCGAGATGACGCCGACTGTGCTTGCTCGCTGACGATCCGTGTTCAAACCCAAGTTTCGGCAGCGACACTTTATTCCTATATGACCCCTTCTTTCCTCTGTAGTCTATATTTCTTAAGCTTCGGTTCAATATTTAGAAATTCTGTTGCTACTCTTTTTCTCATACCATAAAACCTTGGTTCAACAATTTCTGATGGCGTGGGTATGTCAAACGTGTCATACAAAATTTCCATAGGTGCTTCCTTTTCGGAGACTTTAAATTCAGTGAATCTGCGTTTAAACTGATTAAGGTTTCGCTTGTGTTCCCACCTTTGACCCTGTACCATGTATGTCATTTTGCCTATCCGATTTTTATAACGCCATCTTCCCAGAATTCTTTTCCACGTCGATACATTTTTAAAATATCCAGTTTTGAAGTATTTATTTATATTGATATTTCTTGATGCTTTCGTCTTACGTTCTGGTAATATTAGGTTGGTGCAAAAATATTAACGGTTTTTGACGTTAAAAAATACGCCAAAAAACGATATTATTTTTGCACCAACCTAATAATTTGCTAAAAACGAACATCAATTCTGCAGGCGAAATTCCAGACACGGTGTTCGAGTTTGGTGTTATTCAGAAATTGTCGTAACGTTACTTCATCTGACTTCTCTCACTCCAACTTTTTTAGTGCCCTTTTAAATGTCTCGACAAACCTTTCCCCTTGTCCGTTTCATCTTGGGTGATAAGGAGCAGTTGTAAAATGTTCTATTGCTAATGATTTACAAAATAAATAAATAAATAACTTAAATTCACAAAACGTGAATTGTGTCCCGGTGTCTGAAACTATAGAGAGTCAGAAACACCGAACCTTGCAAAGATCTCGTGTAGGAAATTTATCGTTACCGCGGTAGTCAGTCTTGTAATTCTAAACAAGCAAAATATGTGTAATTTTCTTTTCAAGCCTGCTCTGTGGAAAATGTCATTATGCCATTTCTGACCTTAGGTTTCTGGTCGAAACTCGGAAAGAAATGATATACAACAGAAGGAAATAATAATAATAATAATAATAATAATAATAATAATAATAATAATAATAATAATAATAATAATAATAATAATAATTGCAATTGTGTTACATTTCATGCTAATAATTTCTAACAAAGATAAATTGAGAAAATGTGACAATAACTATCTTCAAATGTTCAACGTTTTCTTAAAAAATATTTTATTTTTATTTTCTTGTTTAGAATTTTCAGCGAAGGACACAGCTATATTTGTAAATTCAAACATTATTCCATAATTATTAACTGTTTTCCTATATCTTGTTACCGTTTTTTGATTACATGCAGTCAATTGTTCATTTATGCTTTGCTTGAAAAATCTAAAGTAGATTGTTAGAAAAAGAAAAGCCAGAAAGACATTGAAATTTCGGCTGTATTAAGCGCTATGATAAAAGCGCATAAAATCTAAAATAGAAATCAACCAAATCGATTGATACTGCATTTGTTCGTATATTTTAAAGCTTTTCATTCATTTAAACCCCGATAAACTGATTTAAAGTCTCAAGTCCAACGACATTTTCTAATTTTACACATGACATGAATTATCAATAAATTCGAATTCTTTGTTATAAACAACAAAGAATATCATTTTTCATATATTTATCCATTTTTCGAAAATACGCACACACAGACAGAACCACACAGAGAGATAAACAGACAGACATACATATAGATAGATAGATGGATAGACAGACAGATAGATAGAATTTCAAATGAAGATTCGCATAGGCATTTTTCCGTTAATGAATACCACACAAACACACACATACACACACACACACACACACACACATATATATATATATATACACACACACACATATATATATATATATATATATATATATATATAAATATATATATATATATATATATATATATATATATATATATATCAATGATAGCAGAAATCAATAAATTTTTTGAACACTTATTCTAAGGAAAAACTTGTAATGTACAATATTTAGACAGGAAAACTGACGATTCACGCTTTCATTAATAAAAAACTGAAACTTTTGCACACCTTTTTGTCCAACTGGAATTTTTGGTTGCAACTCTAACAATGAAAGAAAATGATTTCTTTCCAATTCATTGTCTGATTAATTGTACCGTATATTGTATTGTTATCCTCGAATTATAAGAGATATAATGAAAATTTCGATAAAACATGTAGCGCATTATGTTTTTTGTTCAGTGTTCTTTTCGCTGAAGATAAGCCTGATAATCCTCTCTCCCTAAGGAGTTTTAAGTCGCATACATTTTTCTAAACCTTTAGTAATGGATTTTCTGCCTTTTACATCTTCAAATTAACTCCAGCTAAAAGTTTAATCCGATTATGTTATTATAGATTTAAAAAAAAGAAAAGATGAATTCTTTCAAAATTTATGTATTCGAAAGAAAGAACAACTAAAAATAATTTTTATATATTTTTGGAAGTAACTGCTGATGACAGAATTCAAACAAGACGATAAATAAGTCAAAATATTTCAAAATGATGAGTGTAGTGAATATTAATCTTCAAGTTTTATCCATTTTGACAGAAAGAAATATTTTAATCAATCCTAACGTCATTAATGAACATTACTATTATTATTAATATTTCTTCTTCTTCTTCTTCTTGAATAGCAGAAATGTTAGGAGCATTAATTATAATAGCAAAATACATCATTGACAACTATTATATATATGTTTTTTTTTTGTATTTTCATTATCCTCATATGAATGGTTTCGTTTGTATTATAATAGTTTTCATGGAATTGAACATTATTACAAAAAATATTATTCATTATTATTATTATACATGAAAGAACAATAGCTGGAAGCCATCACCTAATACATATACTACTTTAATAGTACTACTATTGTTACAATAATAATAATAATAATAGTAATAATTGTTCAATAAATTAAAAACTTAACTAATTACTGTTCCTACATTAAAGTAAAAAAGAAAGCTGAACAGCTTAGAAGTCTACTTATTTTAGACCAGAAATGAAAAGAGATGAAAGTAAAGAAAAAATAATGATAATTAACAGAAAGTAAAAGAAAATTAGCAGTGAAAAACATTTCAATAAGAATAAGTATAATATATGGCCATACAAGTAAAATGGTAGCGGATACTAAAGACAAATAAAAAGAAATTTACAAGATTTAAAAGGGAAGAATATCAATTGTGAGAGAGAATAACTCATTTTAACATCCTTAAATAAATATAATTAGAATTACTGAGCCAAATGTAGCTAGTACGAAAGAAAATAGTAGATACCAGCTATGTGTAAAGAAGAAAGAAAGAAAGAAAAAAGAAAGAAAGAAAGGGGGTGCAAATTATCGTCAAAGTACTAAATTAATCCTAACGAGATAGAAAGTTAAGGAAAAAGAAATGAAGTTCGCGATTCACCAATGTCTGCAAAAAAGTATATCTTCAAATATATAAAGGGTGTTCCTATATCTTGGACCGATTTTAAACTCAATTCACATTTATAAATTCATAAAACTGGTCCAAGATATTGGAACACTTTTTATATTCAGGAGTCACATAACCATTTAAGGTTGTAGAGGCATCACATGTGCTGCAGCTGTCTCTTGGTTAAGATAGCCTGAAGGAGCTCAAATCTCTCCAGATTGGTTTGAATTCAGAATCTTCCTTCCCACTTAAAGGACCTAATCTGTTCTGCTATTGCTTCATAGCTGTCTGGGTAGAAGAGATGGATTCATACCTTCCCCATTGGTATAAACACGTAAGTAAATGTAATGAACTCGTGTGGAATTCGAACTCGGCTCTCCGATTTCGCAGTAAATAAATCGTAAAAAATACCAAGCATTTCCCTTTGAGAAATATCAAATACTCCGCGACGCTGAAGATAAGGATAATTTTTCGAAGTCGGAAGAGAAATCTAACGGATATCGACATGAAATGGAACCTGTTAGACATCAAATATGACCATAATAAACCTGACAAAGACAGCAAGATAATAGATACGACAATATCGCTCGGTGTTAACATAAATGATAGAATAAGAAGTCTCCTGTAGTGCATACAATTACTGGAGTCATAAAAAAAAATACATAAATCCTTATACACAATCATACAGAGTTTCTTAAGTAGGAAAGTAGGAAGAAGAGAAAGCCACATTGAAAAATGTAAGAAACCAAGGTTTAGCCGAAGTAAAAAATAAAATAATAATTATAATAATCAGAAATTATTGAAACAGCCAAAACACAAAAAACGTTGACCAGAAAGCGGAAAAATCATTAGGCAAACGATGTGAAAAGACAGCATGGAGAATTCATATGACAAAAATATTGTAGAAGAAAATGAAAAAAACCCGGCTGTAAAAGGTGTATTTGAAAATGACAGTCCAGGACAACGGTATTAAGATTGCATCAAATTAAAACAGAGAAGATACAGTAAAATAGTAAAACGAAAGTGACAGATATGAAACTGCAAATCATATCATAATTGAACATAGCAAGTTATCTTAGAAAGTACAAACATAGATGCACTTCCTTATGAGTTCTGATTCAATAATAAAAATTGGACAAAGCCTTGGATTTGAGCACGAATGCATATGACATAAGCATAAAGCCAAATCTGTTCTGCAGATAATATAAAAATAACTGAAAAATATGAAACTAAGCAGTACACTATTGTGAAATATGTAACTGAAGATTACTGCCTTCATTAGAGAACGGGGGCGAACAACCTCACAAAAAGGGTGGACAAAATCGAAAGTCGAAAAGTAGAAACTTTTCAGGCAGATGCATTTCTAAAAGCATGCATTATACAAAGGAAAATATGCCAGTACAGAGGGAACGTGGTGTAATTTTCATCCAACTCTAAATACAGTTTAGGAAAAAATCGTAGAAACTATTTTTTTAATTAATCGCTTATAAAAAACATTGTGGGCTACAGTAGTCATTATTATATTGTTTATTCGTATTATTATTTTACAATCACTAATTTTAAAGGCATATTTCCCGTTTTTGTCTGCCTCAATTTAATTCAATAATATTATTGATATTCCGTTCACATCTATCATTATTCTGCTCGTCTATCATTCGCCTTATTCACTTTATTTTATTAAAAGATTAAAATTGTCCCATTGTTTTTCTATTCGAAATCACTCGTTGTGGCGTTATTAACATTTTTTTAATTCTTTTAGTTTTCTCCCATTGTTATTAAATCATGTTTTAACTTCTTAATCTTCTACAGCATCATGTATATTATTATATTGTTTTCTTTTTACGAAAACCTGTACAGCTTGAGGCATTATTAAATTAGAATTTTCCTAAGTTAGATATAGTCAGATTTCTACATCGATCAATATGAAATAAACAAGTGTTAAATAATTTCTTAATATCTTTATCTACGTCCATTATGTATCAAATACTGCGAAAATAAATTTTATCAAAAAGACAATATTATTTTTCTTGCAAAAATATGTTTATTGCTGTTATTTTTGCTATTGTTGTCAATACGCGTATACTTTAAAAGTCGAATTTTTTTAATTATTTAGATATTTAAAACAAATAGCTAGATATATTAGTTAAGGTATAAAGTAGGGTCGGCAACCACTAACCGCCAGTCCACATCTTGCCCGCGAAGGATTTTTGTCCGACTTGCCAACTTATCATTTTTTTTATTGATTATGTTAGTTGTTGTCCTGTTATTTCTGTGGTAAAAGAAACCTTAAA
>OZ010573.1:80077355-80099855 GCA_963932145.1 Acanthosepion lycidas | reverse complement strand
AATAGTCATTTCCTTTGATTTTTAGACAGAATTGATTACAAAATAACACTTATTGACCAATGACAAAAAGTTAAAATTTTGTTACACAGTCTATTATTAAATTAAATAAAAAAACAATTGTAGAACTATTTTTATATCTCTCATTAAATTAAGATATATATATATGTACACACAAAAACGTACATACATATAATGTGAATGACATGTATCAAATTAACCTTGCTGTCTGGATAACTGGAGGAGAGTTTAAGCCGAAAAGTGTTATCATTTTTATGACTCTTAAATTTAAACTTAGTCTATTTTCTAATAAATATAGTATTTTAAATAGATAAATCCACAGATTCGTGATACCTAAGGTTTATAATGAATTTTCAAAAAAGAAAACTCTTCTTGAAGCTATAATTCTAGATTTAATTTCGTGTTAATAGATTAAATGTAATATTTCCCATAAGCAAAATAATTTTGCACTAATTTAAATCGAAAAAAGGAGTTTTAGCCCACGTTTATAGCCAAGTAATTTGCTTTATTAAAATATTTCAAAAATAAAATATACTTTTCTGCAACTTTATTTGAGGAATATCAATTGATTGAATGTATAATTAATCTGATTTGAAACAAATATTTAAGTTTAAAGTATCGCAGTAATGCTTTATTTTAACACGACTGTAGCTGCTTATTAGTATTTGACAGATCTAATGTTGTTTTATAGGGACTTTGGTTCCCGTAGATCAACACTAAAACATAATTGAAGAAAATCATAATTGAAGAAAATGTAAAACGTAATTTAAGAAAATGATTGTGAGCGTTTTTATATAATTTTTAAGTACTCAGTATTATTAAAATTTTAGGAAAATATTCTCCGTAATTTGATATGTTATTGAATTGTAGATACTATGTCTTTAAATTTACTATAGTTATCGTTCTTATTTTCTGATAATTTCGTGTATGAACACCCGTATATACAAAAATAGTCACGTTTATACACATAAAAAAAATATTCGTGTTTGATGAGCTTTTCCATTTCTGCTGAGTATATATATATATATATATATATATATATATATATATATATATATTCTTAATATCATCTAAAAGGGTGAAATTGATACAGAATCTAAAAAGATTTAATTATATTTTTTTTAAAATTAAAACAATTCTTGTAAAATGTCATTATTCATCAGGAATATTTTTCGTTATATAATAGTGACGTTAATATATCTTATTTATAAAAGCAATTTAAACTTTTCTAATTAAATAACGTCTTAGTTTTTTAGCATCTTTTTTTGCAATTCGAAATAGATTTTCGGTTAATGGTGTTACTGCTTGGCAAAAAAAAAAAAAATGATAATTTAATTTAATTTATCCAAGGAGTTCTGCTTTTAAATATTATATATATGAAGTGGATGGAATTTTAATTTCTCAAAATTTCATAAAATTAAATAAAAGGGGGTATCAGATATAAAAAATATTCTTTTACCAACATTCTGTAAAAATATATTTAAAAAATAATTTAATTCATTCGTAATTAATTCCTGGAACTTTCTTTAAAATCCGACAATTTTTTTAATTTTTTGAAAGAATTTCTGAATCAATGTGTTTTTACTGCAAAAAAGGCTAACATTTTCTGTACTAATCTTTGAAACCACCGACACAAGAGAAAGAAGTTTTTTAACTAAAATTTAGAACGTACTAGAAAGAATTGAGTGTTTTTAAAAGGTAATCAAAAAATACTTTGGTCTTTGCTCTGAATAATAAGATTTTGATGATAAAATTTCGTTCTTGTTAAGTTCGGAACCTTTCATCATCATGGTATTGCTGTTTTTCAATAAATTCGTGGCGGTGTCTAAAGAGATAAGTCATTTAGATTTGAAATTTCACCATCATATTGTTAGGGAATCAACAGATACCGAACACCTAGTCAGTTATGAAGAAATATAAAATTCTATGAGATTTTGAAATTCAAACAATCCCTCAGTTCAGATTAGGAGATGAAACATATGTGTTAGTGATTCCTGATTTTCCAGTGAAATAAAGAGAGGAATTAAAACAATAGAGACCTGGAAAATGTATGAAGAACTTGAAAATTGTGGAATATATACATGAAGAATAAATTGATATTAGCATTACTATCATTGGTAAGAATATTGAGGAGAGTACTCGAGTTCGGAGAATAATTTTTGCTACTTGTTCAGAAGAAGAGTGATCAATTAATTAATTGTTACAAAATTCAATGCCCAGACATTGTGATCGGAGACCACAAAAACGAAATGTACCTTATTATTGACATGGCAGTCACTGCAAATTGTAATGTATCCTTGAATATCTTCAAAACACTATCACAATACAAAGACCTTGAAATCGAAATCTCGAAAATGTAGTAATTGTTGTAATTGGAGCACTCGGATTGATTGGAAAATATTCCAATAGACTCATTGAAGGGATTCCTGGTAGCCAAGGTCTGAAAGAAATATAAAAAATTGTACTCACAAGTACAGACCACAGCTTACGAAGGGCTTTATGTAAAACATGTATGATCTCAGGTGATTTTTGTTTAATTTTTCCGTAAAAATTCCTCAATGGAAAATGTCATGATGACATTTCTAACCTTAGGCCTCTGGTTGCGACCCAGAAAGTAATGAGTATACACCAGAAATCAAAGGAAACAATAATAATAATAATGTTGTAGAGAAAGCAATGTTAGAGTGAGCCGTGTAGCTATCTTTAGAAAAGGAATAAACATGCAAGCAGGATAGAGATGGGTCAGTCATAAACAGGGAATTGTTTAATTGATTTAGATTCAACAAAGAGTATCAAAATAAATCAAATGCTGTTTAAGAACATAAGAATAAATTAGCTACTCTGGTTCATTGATATCCGACCATCTACTCCAAGTGAGAAGACCAGCTATAACAAATGTAAACAAATGAAAAAAAAATGTCTGCGTCATCTGATCACAATATAAAATTTAAAGGAAGCAATAATCAGTGTGGAACTTCTCATCTATTCATCGTACTAGGATCAAGACAATGTATATACTGTACATTTATTAGTTAACATCAGAATTTGTGCCAACAGAATATATACCCAATTAAGGACCAAGTACGCGATTCTACTAAACTGAAAATAGAAAATAATAATAATGTGGAAATTGAAAACAAGAATATTACCAGTCATAGTAGGAGTGCTTGGAATGATTAAAAAGGAACACAACACATTGAAGAATACTTGGATATCCCAGATTGAGGGAAATACAAAAAATGATTTGATAATTACAGCGCACACATTAAGAAGAACTTTGTTCATGTAACGTTAGTGTGATATTTTATGGGAGTTGAAAAAAAAAATGTATCCATAACAGAACACCATTACATGCTTTAGATCCTTTCCGCAAATCTGGTTGGGTCATGTGACCATAGCAGAAATCGAAATATAATATGTCATCTTAGATTGTTTTATCTTTATTTGTTTTAATTTTTAATGTTTTTATAAAAATGACCAGTGGAGGATGTCATGAAGCCATTTCCGACCTTAGGAACCTGGAAGGAAATGTATATACAACAGAAATTCAAGGAAATAATAATAATAATAATAATAATAATAATAATAATAATAATTGCCAGAAAAAGAAAAAGAATATGGATAATTAGAATTAATGGCGCAAGTGATTTTCCTTACATGGAGTAACACAATTAAACATGATGAAAATCTATAATATTCTCGACCAACATCAACACTACTACTACTACTACTACTACTACTACTACTACTACTACTACTAACAACAACAACAACAACAGCAACAACAACAGCAGCAACAACAGCAACAACAACAAAAACAACAACAATAATAATACCAACAATAATAAGTCGGAGGAGCAAACAAGTTTTACAAAGTTATAAGCGATTTTAATTAGACTCAACTTACAATATTTAAAATAATTCTCGTGTGAGGAGGCGGTAAAGATCGAATGAACAACAAAGACAATACTTCCCGATTTTTCTAACTGCACTACTAATAACATTAAATCAAGATAACGAATAAAAATGAAGATGGTAAAAATAACATCAGCGACAAGACAAATATAAAACATAAGAAGAAAAACAACCAAGTATAAACCAAAAGAATTTGTAGTTTTCTTTTGAAAACAACTTTCTCTGTCGGCCATTTTAAAGAGGATAATATATCTTAAAGGAAACCGAAATAAACGGGAAGATTTGATCAGGACTTGTCACGAATTTTCTCCTCAATATATAATGAATGTCTTACAAGCTAAACACAAGTTTAAAACCTGTAATTGATAATGTCATATAGTAAAGATAAGATCGTTTCGATTTCTTTTCTCATGCTTAAATTCTATATTTTGCAAGTTGTTAAAAGTTTTTTTTTGTCGAATTTACTTTCTGTCCTGTCGACTTTGAGCAATACCAATGATGCCAATTTTTTCATTTTTGTTTCATTTTATGAAATTATGGTCTAAAATATATTCCTAATAACAGGCTTTCAAATATCTATGTTAGATGAGTGTCCTTGTTTTGAAATTTAAATAAGAACGTGCCAAACGAAGCCAATGAAATATCATCTACACCACCGAGATTACTACTATTAAGAATAACGATATACACTCTCAACATACCAATATATCGGTATATATCTTTAGCTATATTTATACACACACACACACACACACACACACACACACACACACACACACACACACACACCTATGTGTGTTACTATCCATCTATTTCATATTTATATATGCATATGTAAGTAGAAAAAAAATCAAAAACGGATACAATGTCATTAATATTTTCCATAATGAATAAAACCTTTTAGGTTTTGAATGTTTTTTGTGACTAGAACAAACGCAAAGAAAAACACTAACTCGTGAAACTCTGAAAACACATAATAAAGAAAGCTTCTAAAATATATGAACGTCAAGAACAGACGTTACTTATGAACTTTTGTTGCTTCTTAGTTTCATTTAAAAACGGTCAAATGAAGGGAAATGGAATTTACTTCAGTCGTTCATTGTTATTTCTTTGGTTCATACATTTGAATCTCGATCATTACAATGACGTGTCGAAAGCCATGCGTAGCAGTATGTAAAAGCAATTGTAGGTGGCGCCACTGTACATTGACATCATGTAAATTCCCTTGTCTTCTAACGTCTACTGTTTCGGTAAGAACATAGGCAGAAGCGGCTCGTGGCAAAGCGACAGAAATTATCGAAGGGTGCGTGATGTTGGGTGTCAGTCGAACCGAATATTCCATTTCTGAAATTGTGAAGAGATTTTACTTCCCTCGATCTCCGGTTACATGTATACCGTGATTATAATGCGACGAGAAAGCAGCGAGAAAGCAGCGTTGTTTCCTTTTTTAAGTTCTATGAAAAGTCTCTGACAGCAAAATGCCTTTCTCCAAAATTCCTAGATGTAATTTCCTTCAATTGTTCATTGTCATTAAATAGATAAATAAAAACAGAATCTACTATTTTATATATTTATATAATTTTATTTTTTAATTGGACTCCCAAAAAATAAGATAAACTACCTTCTTCTAATCTTCAATTAGCTATCAATATTTTATGTGATATCAAAAAAGGGTAACATCAAACAGGTCCAACAGTTAAACATGTTACTTCTTAATGGTATAACCCATCACTATGTTGCGCTACAGCTATATTCTAATTTATTGATTACATTTATTTATGTTTTGAATATACTGAAATAAAAATAATTTTCAAATAAAATATCCACATAAATCGCGAAAACTGAAAAATGTGTTTTAAAATATTTCCCAAAGGGAAAAATGGTTTCAGTTTTGGATTTAGCATGCCGAAATATATTAAAATAACCATAAAAATTTTCATTATTTGTCTGTGTATTTCTTGGCCGCCGAAAGCGATGCTGATGGCTTTTATTTTATTTTCTCGGACCACTGCAAACATATACACACCATAATTGAACACAAGCACGCAATACACTTTGCCGTTTCAGTAGTGCCCTAACCTATTCGTTTGACCCTAATTATTTGACCTTTACCAATTCACTTACATTTTTATTCTTGCCCATAGTCGCTGCATTTAAAGTATCAAAGTCATGTACAAAAGATTAGTATACATGCTAAAATAATTCTGACACTAACTAGTTCCTAACTGACAGTAGCTGTCATTCTTCTTAAATAAATGTAGTCATTAGTGTAAATTGTAATAAATATTAATTTGCATACTGATAAAAATTTAAATCAATATAATGTTTATGTCATTCTTTTCGTCAGCTTATAACTGGTAGATATATTAATTCAATTTTGATCTTAAATTTCCGCTGGATCTATTCTAGACGTTTGGTTAAGGACATTGACGAAAAGTATGTTGAAAACTAAATCATTCCCTTCACCGTAACGTAGATTCCCTCTGGCTTTTCTATAAATACTTTCATGGTAAATGTTCTCATGAAATTTCCTCTATGGTACCTAAACTGTATGAATTTAAGCAGTACTAAATTGACGGCAAGTTCTCATCATTTTACAGTTGAAATGGCTAGAGGTAACCGTAGGTTCTACGCTAACAGTTTCTTCTCTCTTCCGGCTTCGTGCTTCTCTGTCAAATTTGATCCTCAAAAATTAAATGCAATGTCAATCATAATCTGTTATCTTAATTTTTGTTTTTATTGTCTTCTCTTCTTAATCGTATATTTTTCTCATATTTTATAACACTCAGTAACACCGTTGCGTCTTAGAGGCTTCATTGCCTTGCTTGTGGTGAAATGATCAAAAAAAGAAAAAGATTGTTGTGTAAAATTCACTTTTCTTCATAAAATTACAACTATGCATTAGTTCAATTAAGGTTCATTGAACACACACAGAAACCTACCAAAATCCATCCGCAAAATACGTGTAGAAAATACAATTATAATATCCTCATCCGCACATTTTTCCACTAAAAATAATGAAAACATTAATAATAAAAGAGAAAAAGCTAGCACTCAATAACATCGAATATGAACATGGCTACAATGTTCTGATCGTGTTGGAAAATAGAAAAAATCCTATCCTTCTAGAAACATATATAAAAATGTATACATTCAGTTAAAAAAAACAAACAACAACAACAACAAAACATCCTGGATAATGGCTAATAGAACAGCCGAAGGTGCTCGGAAATATAGAACATTTGGACAGTTTTTACTCAAGTGTGTGTGTCTGGTTAGATGTACGTGCATATGCGCACGAATGATACCAGAGAAATTTATGAGCGTGTAAGCTGTTTCTTTTTAATGAATATATATAGAATTACAGAGGGTCAAAGATTCTGGCTCGCCTTCATTTCCGCAACGGGTGGCATCTTTGCAATATTACCTGTAAATGGACGTGGACTGAACGATTGTGAATTGGGTTCACGGGGGCAATCTGAACACAAATCATGTTGCCCGAAATCTTTGCCATTCTAAGAGTAAGGAAGAGAAAGTAAAAATTGGAAGCGAAAAAGAAAATCCGAAACTACTTTCTTTCGCAGATTCGACCTACAAGTTCAAGCAGCATTTATTGTTTTTACGAGCTAAAAGAAAAAATATATCTGTGTAAATCGCCCTCCAGCCTCTTCCCCATCATACAAGTGTTTGGACTTGCTGAGCTCGACTCACGCCGGCCTCGTAGCCCATTATGTACAAAAGATGACAGCAACTATGGCCACTCTCGATTATTGCTGATGGAAAAGAAAGCAAATAATAAGCCAAGAAAATAGAAACATCCTTATAATGTTGAACCTGCACAAGAATCGTTTCTTATCTCTCTTTTTCTCTCTCTGTTTATCTAACTTTCTTTGTCACTCTTTCTTGCAGTGTCATCGAGAGGTTAGGTTATTGAAGCTAGCTTTTTCGAAAGATTAACTGACCTGACGCCTGATACATAAAAAGCAAACCACTTTGTTGCAGAGTGACAGGGTTACGGCCGCGTCATTTTCCCTACCACATTTAAGAGTTACGGTGATTTACGTTCCAAAAAGGATTCACTTGTACTCACGATAGCAGCTTTCGAACGGGATAGCGAAAACGAAAATGTAGGGTAAGTGAATGTCATTCCCGAAGGGTCGGCCGAGGAAAGCAAAGAATATCAGAGTGAAGCACATTTAAAGAAAGTTTTATATTCTTCATATTTTCGATCACTAGATAAAACAAAAAAGTAAAACAAATGTTGATTCTTTTAATTGTTCATGTGCTTAATTCATTTTCGATTATTTTATATATATATATATATATATATATATATCAGATATATATAGATATCAGTAGATATCCTTACTACTGATGCTTGAAGTTACGGAAGTGTGATATATATTATTAGTATTTAACTTTTTCCTCGTTACTTTTGAATAAGAATTAGAATGATTAGAATATTTGTTATAATCCGTATTACACCAAACTCCATGTTTGCTGTTGTTTTAAACTAATAAGAAATCATAATTTGTCGTAGGGAAAAGTTAATTATGTTTCTTTGTTAATATGTTTCATTTCGATCGCCTCATCCAAACATGTTATATACAATTGTAAATGAACATGAACAAATCGTGTATGAAAGGTGTTGTTACAAACCGGATGATCGAAAACATGCATTATTAAAAAAAAAAAGGAAAAACAGCTGAGATTGTTAGAAAGATGCTTCGGTATTGATAATTTTGCATATCAAGTTTCACCCGAGAATGCACGGAAAAAGAATAATAATAATAATAATAATAATAATAATAATAATAATAATAATAATAATAATAATAATAATAAAAAAAAAACACAATTAAATTCGAGGTAAAATACCAAAAGTAGAGGACAAAAACATAATACGATGTTCCTAACTCAACTAAAAACTAAAGGGAAAAAATTGTTACAATGTCCAATGTTCGCAATGGGTATAAACCCATCCCACCAGCAGTTGCAAAGCTCTGGATTGAAACAAGAAACAGAGTGATTCATCATAACAGCTCAAAATCAAGATCTGACCACATGATCGCACAATGTATATATTTTAATGACTAGTACAGATACAAATTGTTGCTTTTGAAGAAACTCCGAGGAAACAACTGAACATATTGGCCTCTAAATTAATTCAAATAATCTAACATATTGGCCTCTAAATTAATTCAAATAATGACATGATAGAGAAGATAATTGCTTGCATTGGAAGATATGTCAACTTTATATAACTTACCATGCCGAAAAATTTTATAAACACAAACCATCACCAGTGCAAGAAGTTGAAAATCTTACCATATGACTCCACCATACATACCGACCGCTTAAAACTAGCGAATAGACAAGATATAATAAAACCAATTGAAAAAAAAAACAAAAACAAATAAAAACGTAATTACTATAGCACAGACTTAAGTATTTAGTCTAATAAAAATGATCTCAGTAATAGAATTTGAAAAACCTTCAAAATATAAGGACCTGGAAATAGAAATGGAAACAATGTGCAATCTAAGCACACTTCTTGTAAAAGATGAGTACTAAGAATGATGAAAAAGTGTACTCATACAGTGATTAGGAAAATGCCAGGAAACCTACCACTACCTAAGACATAATTGACTGATCTCGGGTCCATATATTTAGTAAAGCTTTCTCAATGCAATATGCTCAAAATAAAGTTTTAAGGTAAACCTTTGTTTACCTTAGGTCGTAGGTAAAATACATTTAAATGACTGTATCAAACAGCACATTAAGTAAACAGGAAACAACAACTACGATAATAATAATAATAATAATAATAATAATAATAATAATAATAATAATAATAAGAAGAAGAAGAAGAAGAAGAAGAAGAAGAAGAAGAAGTTTATTGACATGGCAGACCCTGAAGATAGTAATATAGCCTTGAAGATCTTCAAAATGTATCAAAATACAAAAATCTTGAAGTGGAAATCTCAAAAATGTAGCACATGAGGACATTAATTATTCCAGTTGTCACTGGAGGCCTCGAAATGATTGGAAAAGATTCTGATAGACTCATTGAAGTCCATGCCTTAAAGAAATACAAAATTTTTTACTCACAAGTACAGCTCACGCATTCAGAACTTTATCCATGAAAATGTGTGTGATCTTTGTTTTTTTTTGTTTTTTCGAAAATGGCCAGTGTTTAATGCCATGAAGCCATTTCTGACCTTAAATCTCTGGCTGGGAGACAACTAATCAAGATTTTTGTAAATTTGTAGTGCCTTTATGCGTGTTCCATTACACAACACCTAAGCAGTTTAAATATTGTGCAGGGCCATAAATATGATACCTGTTTTCAAATTCAATCGATGGGGAGGGCATAACAGAATGTGTGAATTTATAAACTCCATAAGATAGTTCTGGGCTTCTTCATCGTTAGCGCTAGAGATACGCAATCTGTATTCCTATGTTTTGATTTGTCCTGAAATGTTCTTATGAATTTTTTCAATTATAATTAGCCATTCAACATTTTAAAGCGACAGTATCACTATTTCTTCTATTTTTTCGGGTGAACATCGAACCAAAAGTTCTGCAATAGTTGAGCCATTGAAAACGCATGCTGCCTGCATATCAACAGAATATGAGGAAACTTCGTTAACACGTTTGGAGTGAGTTTCATTTCCTAGTTGAAAGAACCTTATAGAGAACTCTTGTTCATTATCATTGTCTTTCATTTTTTGGGTTAGTCTCATTTGGAGAATATATTGCCATATCTGGCATTTACGCATGCGTCTAGCTGGAGGAGCCCGAGGAACAACTGGAAGAATATGTATGAAATAACCTCCAAGCAGGATCATTTTACTGTCAAACAAAGCAGAAACTCTCATAATATCTCGTTGTCATTTATCAGTTACATGAACGACATAACATAGTAACATTGATGCTTCAAAAATGTATAGCTTCAGAGTTTTAGCAATTCGCTTGCTCGGTGTTAGGAGCAACCTTGTAAACAGTTATTTCTCTCAAAGGAACAGACAATTTTTCCCTATTTAAGAGTTCTTTTTTTTTTTAGCTATACCAGTCCAGGCAGATGTTGATGTCATAATATTGTTTGTAGTTAAGTAAGCAGGTAATATATTGAATATATAGGTTTTCCCCAGATCCACTAAGAGTACCCAAGTAAAAGTAACTCTTTCTGTTGTGCTCATCATCTATGCTGCAATTATAGCCACAGTCACTTGTTTTAGGGAAGATTTTTAAATAAACTGAAAATTCAATGAAGAAATACTTATTTTTGATTGTAGCCGGTAACAGGAAAAATTCACTATTTTGTCTCGGAAAAAAGTCACAATTAATTTATCGTGATCGGTAATGAAATCATCTATTTCTGTTTGATAATTCACGAGGTTATGGGTCCGTTTTGATTGCAACAGAAATTCATAGTGAATCAATCCAGCCTCTAAAACACGTTACCTAACAATGCTCGGTAACTTATTGATAGGTAACTCCCAAAAAACAAAAAGAAGAAAGAAGAAAGATACCTAAGATTTAAAATGAATTTTAAAAAGTGAAAAAAATCTTTTTTGAAGCTTTTATTTTAGTTTTAATTTCAAACTAATAGATTAAATGCAATATTTCCAATAAGCAAAATACATTGCTGTATTTTAGAAATTAATTATTATTTTTTTGCTGAAATAGATGACAACCACCCTTTTGTTAGTCGTCATTCATCGCAATGTAATTCTCTTTATTAAAAATGTTCCAAAAATAAAATATACTTTTCTGAAATTTTATGTGAGGAATATTAGCTGATTTAAAGTATAATTAATCTGATTTGAAACAAATGTTATTTACTTTAAGTTTAAAATATCGCAGATATTGATTTTTTTACCCGACAATAGCTGTTTAATTTATTTAAAGTGTTGGGATATTTGACTGCTTGATATTTATCTAAACTTGTTCTATAGGCGTTAAAAAAACGTAATTGATTTAGTGTGAGCGCTTTTTATATATAATTTTTAAGTGCCTAGTAATATTAAATATTTCAGAAACTATCCACTATAATCTAATGTTTTATTGAATTTTAAATATTTTGAGCTGTAAATTTACTATAGTTATCGCTCTAATTTTCTGATAATGTCGTGTATGGCCGTCCGTATATAAAAATCGGCACGTTTATACACATAAAAAATACAAAATTCTTTTAACAATATTGGTGATTGATGATGTTTAGCAAGCTTTTCCATTTATGATTAGTAAATATAGTTTTTGACTTAATAATAATAATATCAACTAAAAGGGTGAAATTAATACGGAATTTTAAAAGATTTAAAAAATCCTATATTATTCATATTAAAATAAAAAAAAATATATAAAAATTCTTGTAAAAAGTCAGTATTCAGCATTTTTTTTCTGGACATGATAGTGTCCTTAATATATCTTATTTTTAAAAGTAACTATTTTTTTCTAATTAAATAATGTGTTAGTTTTATTGCATTTTTTATTTTAAGATTCAGACATGATTTTCATTAAATGGCGTTTCTGTTTGAAAAGAATATTGATGATTTAAATTCTCCAATGAATCCTGCTTTTAACTGATATAAATATGAAGCGGGAGGTAACAGATGTAAAAAAAAAAAAAAAAAAAAATTTACCTAGATTTTCTAAAAAACAAATATTTCAAATATAATTTAATTCATTTGTGAATATGTCATGAGAATTTCATTAACATCTATCATTTGATTTTTGAAAGAATTTCCAGTCTATGTGCTTTTTACCGCAAAAAGATGCTAAAATTTCTTATACTAATCTTTCGTGCCCCCTAACACAAGAAAAAAAAAAAACACGATTTTTAACTAAAATTTTAAACGCATTAGAAAGGATTAAAGAGTTTATTAAACAATCAAAACTTTGGTCTTTCCTTTTAACAATATAACATAAATATTTTGACGATAAAACTTTGTATTTATTAAGTCTAGGGCGCTTTTCGTCATAGTATGCTGTTTTTCCAGCGAATTATTGGGGTATTTCATAGTTAGGAATTACATGTATTCTATAAAACTCGATTTTATGTAAAGAACACCTTAAGGAGTGTGTTTGTTAGTTTGCGCTAAAATTTAAACAGACCACGGAGATCGGATAAGCAAATTTAAGCAGTAAAAAGAAAAAAAAAACAATTTTTCTAACAACGCTATGATCACATATTCGATATATTTCGTAGTTAGTGAATCCTCGTACGACGTAAGACTCAACTTTATTTGAAAAAAAAGTTTCATTAAAATTTGAATAAAAAGTTTATTCAAGTTTCTATTTATTTATCATACTACGATTTTCTCCCCTGTGTCCTTTGTCCTGTTTCTTTTGTAACTTGTGCTATTTTTTAACGTCACCTTTTTCTCTGGGACAGTTTTTTTTTTTTTTTTTTTTTTTTTTACCTGGATTCGTTTTTGGACGACTACATAACTGAAACAAAAATATCAACAATGTTAAAGAAAAAGAAAACTGCAGAGGAGAACCAAACTTTTCAAGAAAAGTAGGAATATTTGTATTTTGTAACAGAGATAGAGTTACCAATCGTCCCGCATTTCGAAAATTGAGAATTCTTTTTAAAAATTACATGTAAATTTTGATTTTTAAAGATGTACTTAATAAACACGTACAACTAAAATACAGGCGAAATCTTTCCTGTCTGTCTGGCCCCCTCTCATTTTTCTCACTCTCACTTTCAGATTTTTTATTGCTCAAAATTACCAAACTGATTTAATTCAGCTTTGTTTGTGTGTCCGTGTATTACTGGTTAGGAACCTGTCCCTATGAGAGTCTGCGGTCCTTTTGGTTGGGAACTAACTGATTAGGGTTCACGTCCCCTGCACCTCTCCATCAGCACATTATGGTCCGTTTGTCTCCTTGCTTGACTTAATGAAATAAACATATATGAAATGAAAGCAAATTCAAACAAATAATATTAAGAAAGAAAGATTGATTTTAATTTCAAAAGTCACTTGCAGTTCAACGGCGATTTTCTCCTCAACAGATCATGAAATATGATTTAACGCCACACGACAAAAAAAAAAAAAATACAGCTCTTATCTAAGCTGACCCACCTCTAATACTCTAATAGAATAAAAGACTGAACCCGGCCGAAAAACAACAGTAGTTTGTAGGTCCGGAACCTACTAATTTATGACTACAACCCAACACAAATTAGGGCGGGTCCACACATAACCTCCGTAAAAAAAATGAAAAAGAAAGGAACATTGGAAAATAAAAAAAAAGGCCAATCAAAATTTGACACAAAGACAAATTTTGATGTTAATCGAAACCAATGTTCGTACCATAATCTCGTAGACTGATCAAAAGTATATAAGCTGACATCTGTGAGCTAGAAGAAGTGACGGCTTGAGTGACGGCAAAAGACGCTACCAGTAATGCGTGACGTGTGAAGAAGTAATTAAGCGGTCATCTGCTAATGATATTTCTACCCTGCTCAGTAGATTGTCACTAATCTATTTATAATATTACTACTACCTCTCGCTCGGTCTTACTTCAAAACTACATTAATGGACTTTCTCCAAGCTACTATCACTATCCGCATACAAACGAACATTTTTGTAACACCAATTACAAATGAAATAAATAAAAAGTATATTATTATATCAGCATACGCCCTTGCTCCACTTCTTTTTTATGTCCTGTTTCCGACAAACACCACCAAATGTGCAAAACCACACACCTACGCACTTTCTATAACAAAAGTGCATCGTAATCTAACAGTTATAAAGTGAAACTGAATTATACATTTCACATTATAATACTCAATCACTGTGATTAATATCTAGCCCAATTGAAAATGAGTTAATTTTGAAAATAATTATTTTTTGTTTTGTAAAATAAATAATTTGAATCATTAGGCTACAGGCTTAACTTGCACACATGCACACACTAACATGCACGTATGTATGGATGACTTCTAGTTTCATACTCTGATATGTTCTCAAATCAGCAGTTTCACGCTTAAACGATAGTCAGACGCCTAATGATCGCCTAACCGTGAAAGTGTCAGTTGTGTTTATATTTTGTAACTCTCTTTAATATTGACCACAGTTTCCTAAGCGATATTAAGTCATAGCAGGTTTGAGGTTATCATTAATAATACGACTGTTTTATTATATATATATATATATATATATATATATACATACATGTTTTAGTGTGTGTGTAACAATCAAGGGTTTGCGGTCTGGGGAGTTATATGCCCAGATGTAAGAAGTGATGTGGTTGCATAAATTGTCTAAGAGCCATGACTGGGTTCTCCTGCTTGTGTGGCATGGTGCAGTGTTCTGTTGCCAGACATAGGATGTCCAGCAGTCACCCTCTTGACTCAGGGAAGCACTACCTCTTCATGGTATTTGATGTAGGTCTCTGGGTTAAGGCTGAGGCCCACATCAACAAATTTGGGAGTTCTTTTCTTATTAGAACGATCAGAGTGAGTTTCCGAGCGGTTGTACCTTCATAATTAATGTTAGATTCTTTCTTCCAACTCTATCCGAATCTTCTGCACCGTCCTCAGATTGACAACCAAACACTGAAATATTCGTACGGGAACATCTGTCGCGGATGCCAAGCAGTACAACATGTCATTTCCAAATTTCTGGCAGAGTGAATTGAGCCATGGTGTTTTTTTTTTCTCACAGACGGTGCCAAACAGACCTCGCTATAATCTACAGTCAACAAAATCATAATCAAACAACACATATGAGTGAAATTAAAAAAAATATTGAATGGCGACAATTTACCCGTCGCACCTTATATATATATATATATATATATATATATATATATATATATATATATATATATGAATATTATAATTAAGAAAAAATGTATATATAAATATATATTTATATAATGATACAAATATACTTTAAGATATGCTTTACTTATGGATAAATATGTAAATATAAAAGTAAACCCTGCTATCAACACCAAGTGACCTCAGTCTGCTTCATGTTTGAAATTAATCTTCTGGACATATTTGTTGTGTTTTGGTTCGACTATTTATATATGTTGCTCAGTGGTGCATTATGAGTAGTAAGGTCTATTGTCTTATCCTAACCGTTGCTGAGTTGGCAGTAACGCTCATTTCAAATTATTCTTTTGCATAGAAATAATTGTGGGTTATGATTATTTGTAGTCATTTTATAGTGTTATTTGCTAAATGTTTAGTCATTACTTATTATTGAATACTTAATTATTTGTTGCTGATTATTGATATTGCATTTACTTGTGTTTATGCGTTCATTCCTTCTTTATTTTTTAATTTGTTTATTATTATAGGCTGATACTGATTTCCTTATTTTCCATGATATTTTCCGTGTGTTTTGGTTCATGCTTTTAATTTCCCATACATCTTTAGAAAGAATTGTGTTAATTCGTGTAACTGGGGTATTTGAGGTCACTCTTTAACTAACATACATGATATTCATCTAAAGACAGGTGCCACTGGAAGTTTTAGTGCATCATTTAAATTTTAAAGCCTGTCGATAATTTTAATTCATCGCAGAAACATGCTAGTAATTCAGTAAATATTTTATAAAGAAATGAGACTGATGCGGACCACTTGCATATGCAATACAATAAAAAAACAAAAAACTAGTGTCCTTTTCGTAAAGCAATATTGTAAATCTTATAGAAACAAATAGAATAATCGTAAGGATCTCTACGTATAAACAAATAAGGAAAATCATTTACCATTTTTTATTATTTATGACTTATTTACACTATTCCTATTCAGACTTTGATCCCAAGAAAGAGCTACATGACATATTCGTTAATTTTATTTTATTTACAAGTTGATTTGGATCATTTTGATCATGGCAAAAAAAATCGACAAAAACGCTATTTTCGAAGCACAATTCAGATAATCTTATGCAAGTTCCTGATTCAAAAGTTAGTGATATTACATGAGTAAAAACAAATCTTCCCGTACAGTCTGTTTATGTACTTTCGGAAATAAATTTAAAAAATGTGGTTGTCAGCAAGATAAATTAGAAACAAGGAATCGAAAAGAGAGAGAGAGAGAGACGCCAGATAGAGACGATGTTTAGTAACGATTTGTAATCTATAAATCCTATAAAGTGAAATTATGACAGATTTGCTTTGTTAAAAAATACGTGAAGTAACATGTCTAATGATAAACATTGAAGATAAATGTCTGTAATTATTTTAAATTTGCTTCTAAATATATGTGACATTCAATTATGAAACAAATCACTTCTCTGAAAAATTAGTAATACTTATCTTATTAATTATTATTAAGAGATTGGTAAAACCTAAACTTATAAACGGAAAAATTAAAGATATTTTTAAGTTAATAGGAAATTAAAATTTTGCTGGACGAATTTACCTATCATGCGCAAATTGAGGTGGGGTCATACAATTTCTATGTTTTATTTTATCTGCGTTTGTTATACAGTTAATAATATTTTAGATATATTATCCAAAAGTTATTATTTTATTGAATGTGGTTTTAAATCCACACATTTTAAAACTTTTTTGCTTCTAATTTTTTTCTGGAATGAAATATACAGAATTGAATGAAACGGTTGCTTGTTTCCTGGGATTAAATATATTTTTCGCACATAAGACTTATTTAACAAGTTAATGTTTCGTAAAAAAAATCAAAATGATATTTCCTGTTAATGGCAGTAATAATATTAGACAAAGGATACAACTCATCACAATAACGTTGTCAAAAATTGAGGCCAAGAAGACAAATTTAGTTTTCTGTTTAATTCACAGGTTCAGCAAAAGTGGGAAAGATTTGAGCCCCTGAAAGTTCTTAAAACACCCTGCATTACTTTCTTTAAATCTTTTTGTGTGGGTTCTTCACTATGGTGCCGACAATTTTTTAAATTTAAGCGCAGTACAAGACTGGCGTCGAGATTTCATCTACAGTTCATTTACAGTTAAGCTGTCTAGATGCAGCTGTAAGTTCTATGCTAACAATTTCATTTCTCGCTTGTGAAACTACTTCCGGCTCCATGCTTTCCAGACAACTTTAATCTGCAAAAAATTAATTGCGATATCTATCACGATCTACTCTTTTTTCTTCCTGCTCATTATTAATGTTTCCGTTCCTAATTCTTCCACATTCTGTAACACCTTTTGTCTTAGTGGCTTTACAACCTTGCATGGAATGATACCAATTAAAACAAAGTAAAAATATAGGAGTGAAACAGAAAGACTGATTTTGAAAACTAATATACAGGTAACTGAATAAGAGCTCTCATAATGCATAGATTGTTAACTCGACAGATATGTGTACCGAAACTAAATGAGAATATGTATTTTACCAAGAATTTTTTCTAAAATAAGAGAAAGATAACTAAATTCATATACTAACATAGGCGCGAACTGTCTTCGCTATGGAATGCCCAACATCTTGATTTTGTGTACGTTATTTTATCTTATTTTTTAAAACACAATTTCGGCTTGTCAAACGTCGAACAATCTCTTATTATATTAACCTCAATAAACGAAAAAACAATCAATCATAGAGCTATTATCTTGCCAGGATTTTTTCTTTGTAAGATTTGGACAAAGAAAAAATAATGAGTAGTCAAAATATTCCTCCCATCTTTGCAAGAAAAAGAAGAAATAAGTGAAAAATAAAATAAGGAAACATAAATATAAAAACAAACAAACAAACAAACGAAAGGCCGAAAATTTGAAAGAGTAAACGAATAAACAAAGGGAAGAAGGAAGGGAAAGAGAAAATATTCCCTCTTTGTAAAGAGACGCAGAGGCAAAAAAAAAATAGTCGGTTATAATCTTGACCGAGTTAAACGGTAAGAAAGCACAGAAGGCGGCGAGAGAGTCAAATGGAAGGCCAAGAAGTAATAATGAGCGACGTTTTCCTTAAATTGAGGGCTAACGGACAGCGGGCGGTTGTAATAAAGCGGGAGCATATAGTCACCCTTGACCCCAGTCCGTTGCATCTTCATCCATCTCAATCCTTTAGCAGAATAAGAGATTAGAGGAATTAGGATTGCTGGCCAATCCAGTTATTCACCTAGATAATAGTGAATTATCGACACGAGCAGTCTCAAAGGGAGACAACTCGTATAATCTCTATGTCACTGTAACTCACATAAGCTCCAAAACGACCCCGCTTATGTACAAGCAAGAGAGCTGGCCATCTTAGTGTGATTAGCAAACTACTTTGCGAACCGTTTCAAATTCTATCGTCAGGTATGACCTCATATCAAACAATACTGAGTGATATCTATCTATCTATCTATCTATCTATCTATCTATCTATCTATCTATCTCTCTCTCTCTCTCTCTCTCTATATATATATATATATATATATATATATATATATATATATATATATTAGATAAAATTACATAGTTAAATTTCTTTAGGAAATATACAGTAGAAAAGGAAAAGGGTTAGATATTGTATATATATATTTGAACTAAACTATTTATGAGAGTAATTACATGTACGAAACAGAGAAAGCGGAATAATCTGAGAATAATGTACGGAAACATTATTATTAACCGGGAAATAGAAGTTTTTATTATTTCTATTTTCTTCCTTATGTTTTTGTTCAACACACATACTTCTGACTGGATTATCTATATGAAAACTTCTTATACGATGACACACATTAAGAAAAATATACACACATGAAAATATACTGAAGGTAACATGCAAATAAACGATGATAGTATCATGGTTATTAAATGTTAATAGAAATCAATCTGATTGTAATATACACGTCGAATTGTCCAAAAGTATTAAATAAGAGAACCTGATTTTTACACCTATTAAACATACATAGAAATATGTCCAATCGTTCAAAGTATATCTCTTGACTGTAATGCAAATTTATTTTGCTTTATTACATAGATTTGATCACCGATAAACGACAATATTTTTTATTCACTAAACCAAATAATACACATTGTTAATAGACAAGGAAATAAAAATAAAGATGATAGCGACAGATTTTATTTATCTGATATGTTTTAGGGAGAATTCGGATAACAGTCGCAGGAGTCGTAAGTGAAATCGGCGAAACCAGATCATGTTCTGCTTTAATCTTTTACGTTCACTTGGTACTTATATCTTTAGCTTGATTCCATTCATTCATTATCCTTCACAAGTCATGCATTAATAGCAGGATAGACTCGGCAATCTAGCCTTGTTAGGCAACCAGTCTAGGAGAAGTGTACCTTTGAATTAAAAAGAAGGGAGAAGAGCTAACATTTTTAAAAAGCAATACCAATTTTCAGTTAATAAATAAAAACTATCTGTGGAGAGCCATAAGCACTCAGAAAGACTAAGAGTATAAAAAGTTTTATTCTAATGATAATTCTGTGTGGGAAAATTAGCTTCAATATCCGAATCACTAACTCAAATACCGACAGAAAAAATGAGGTCGATAAGATTTGAAGGAAGAATTTTTTAAATTCTACTACAAACTTATACCTTTAGTTTTCAACTGATCACTTTGCTTGACATTATAATTTTATTTGTTCAATTGAGTCTCATCGCATTTTAAATGTCCGCAAGAATAAAGGAAAGTAACAAAATGAGGGAATGTTGTCGATAAAAACAACGGAAAAGTAATTTGAAATAAAGAAAAACAACTAAACATTTGTAACGAGGCGACCGGAATGGCAGAAAAGGTACCTTTCTTTCTTCTGCATTAATGGACTCTCACCAAGCAGGAAATAGATTTTATTGAAACAGAATCTCACAAGCGGAGTAAATTAAATTAAGAAAAAGCGTATATTAAGTTTATGCGTTTCGAAACCGGTTTTGCCGTACGATGGGAGGACAATACGCTCAATGCACGCTGCACTTATCTATATGGGTACGTATGGCTAATATCAGTCAGGACAGGAGAAAATTTTAGAGCAATCTGAAATCATATAGTTTTGTTTTAATAAATGATGCTAAAATATTATATATTCTGATATTAATGCGTATTTTCTGTCGTTCTACCGATCTATCATTTATTTGTAAGCTAACTTGAACAATAATAACAGTGATTCAAACAATACAATTGAGAATAACCGTGCACCAATTCGGCGTTTACAAAATCTATGTCTCTTTTGAGACCCTTCTGTCTAGATAGCTTGTCATCTATAAGTGCATATTAGTAGATAAATATCTATCCGTAGATAGTTTAATTCGCATTTCTAATGATACATGAAAAACTATTTATCGTTTTACAGTTGTATAAAAACAGACACACAGATGCAATTGAGCTTTACACATGTTTCTATTATAAATGCATATATATGCATATATATGCATATATATGCATGTATATGACATTGTGTGAACAAACATAAGTAATTATATGCACATGGCTGCCGATGCGTGCATTGAAAATAGTTTAAGAAGAGGAATAAAATTGCATGGGAACCCATTCTCTCTTTCAGTACATGAACACACAACCACAAGAACTCTGAAGAGCCTTTATCTATCTATCTATCTATCTATCTATCTATCTGAGGATGAACTTATTTTTATCCCAGATAGTAATGGTCAAATATCTTCTAGCATACAGAAGGGCTTTCAAATTCCTTGATTCTAAAACTGAAATCTCATCTAACCTTAAAATAGTTAATTTTTTTATATCACTTTCAACCTTTCTAACAACACATTTAAGCCATTTCTCAAAGACAAACTCCTATTTATATTAATGTCTACTTTAATAATCCACATTTAATAATTAGATGAATTCCTAACATTGTAAACACTAGAATTAATAGATTATCTTTCAATAGAAACTCTTCAATGAGAATGAAACAACTGATAACGAAGCCCTGGAATATTTGAAACATAATAAATCTAATGGACCCCAAAACAGAAAAATAAAAATAATATGGTTCAACCCCCACTTTCTGCAAATTATCTAATGAAAATATTGGCAGGTATTTTCTGAATTTAATCGATAAATATTTTAATCAAAACAACCTACTGCAAAAATCTTTAATAGAAAAAAATTAGATATTCTTGCACAAACAACATATATAATATTAGGTTGGTGCAAAAATAATGACGTAATAATGTCGTTTTTTGACGTATTTTTAACGTCAAAAAAACGACATTATTACGTCATTAATCTAATATTAGTGACTCACACAACAATAAAATATTAAAATCCTTTTATGACAGCAACATACCAGATAACAAGCAACATGCAATTGTAGAACCAAAACTAACTGTCCAGTTAGAGGTATATTTAATTCAGAAAATGTTGTATACCAAGCTAGCATCTTTTCAAAAGAAAATATGAATGATAAAATGCATACATCCGTATCTCCGCTAAGAGTTAGAAAGAGAGTTTCTACAATCACAAGTGTTCCTTCTCTGATGTTTCTTTAATGTACCAAACTGCTCTCTCTAAATATTTCTGGAAACGTAAAGATAGACGCTTCATTCCACAGTTTAAATGGGATATCATCTGTCAATCACAAACTCCCAACAATTTCCGGAATAGATGCAATCCATGACTACAGGAAAAATCCTAATAATTAAAAGCATTT
>OZ010573.1:79924855-80074855 GCA_963932145.1 Acanthosepion lycidas | reverse complement strand
TTGTTCTTCACCGTTACCACGATCTTTGCTTCGAACGTTATACCTATTCTTTGAAAATCATTCAGAGAAATATGTTCCCCATTTATATATATATATATATATATATATATATATATATATTCATGTTGTTTATTTTTTCTGAGGACATTATGCAGTATTTATTTTTTATTGTGAATAACTAAAACAGGCATATTTTATTTGCATTGATGTATTTGTATATACATGTTATTGGCTATAATTTGGCAGACAGTACTTAATTTGTGCAATTCTTTCATTTTTTTGTGTATTAATAAATTTATCGTCTGTTTTTCTAAACTCGGCTCGTGTCGTCTGTCTTTGTTGTGTTCCCTTGGCTTATAAAATTAAATGTTACATCAAACTTGAACTATGCTTTTTTTTTCGTAAGGTGTTTTATTAAATAAAAAAGTCGTATAGCTTTTAATAGATTATTTTAGTCCTGAGTAAGATGTCATAATGTTATCTGTATGTAAATCTGCAATAGTTTTGTATATGGTTTTGATTTCTGTTTGTTTGTTTTATTTATTTAGTGTGTGGCGGTTTGGTCTGAAATTTAAAAAGGGATATTTTATGTTCGGTAAGTCGTATATTCGAAAGATTAAGAAAGATATCAGAGGAAGTAGCTGGAATATGGATCTTTTATGTAAATTATTGAGATTTGTATTAATTTTACATTTGCGAGAGATATCCTAGTTTTGTGTAATAAGGTTCAGTTGATTGCTGATGTATTTTTCAGCCGTAGGGGATGACTTCAAAGTTTGTTTTGTGTTACTAACGTCCTTTACAAGTTTTACAATCGGTTAGAAAGTTAAGTTTGCTTTTCGACAATATTTCATCAGAATTTTGGAATCGATATCTTTGTAAGTTTTGCGATCACACAATTTAAATTAGCTTACGTTGCAACAACCTTTGCTTCCGTCACAAGGCTCATTAATTCTAAGATTTTAAATTCGAAAATGCGCTCGACGCTCTTTCATCACATACTTCTAATAACATTTTTTTACAATAGCGTTGTTACAACATTTCAATATTTCAATAAATTTACCAATTGTCTCTATCTACACTGATAATGACTTTAAAAAATCGAAAAATTTGGACTATATTTCCTGTACTTTTCTTCTGAAATAAACTTCGGACAATTTCTGACGGAATTTCCGCCTTGTCAGAAACGGATTATTAAAATTTAAATTAATTAAAATTATATATATATATATATATATATATATATATATATATATATATATATATATATATATATATATATATATGTGTGTGTGTTTCTTTGTATGTATACATAAATACACGCACACATACACACACATACACACACACAGAGACACACAGAGACACACATACCTCCCCCACATATATATATATATATATATATATATATATATATATATATATATATATATATATATATGTTTGTCTAAAGACTAACGAAATCTCTTTTAATTTTCCTATATCTTGAACTATTTTCTCGGTTTCCGTTGAAAATTTGAATATGTATTCCGATATTTTAGTAATCTCTGCTTTCATAAACCATGTAAAAAGATTTTCTCTTCTGACAATATGTATGTGTCGTGTTATATGTCATTTCATAGTTTTTTTTTTAAATAGTGCATTTCACATGTAATTTGTTTTATCTTTTAATCTATCATGACTTCACACGTCAGTGATTTGTTATATCTTTGTCTTTTTTCATTGTTTCACTCAATAAAATAGTTTAATAGGTGGACTGTTGATAAACATAAGTAAATTAATTATTTCTGCAATTAGCAATAATACTTTTACAAAAATGTAATTTAGCAGTAACTGAGGTTATATCAGTAACTAAATCCAAGCTATTATTTACCCACTAGATTTAAAGGTGGCTTATATAAGTTGATTTCACGAATTAAATATGCATTCATCTTTTAAATCATTATGAAAATCAAACAGATGTTTGAGAGCTTGATTGAAGTTGATTGAAGATTATCAATACGTAGAAGGTTACAATAACATTTCTAGCCTGTTTTTCATCCCCACTTTTATTGACTTAAGCTTCGTTTTGTAAATGGAGGAAAACTGATATTGTTAAACGCTTGTAAGATCGGGTCATCTAAAGTAGATTTCAACACGAAAGGAGATTAAAATCACAAGGAAATTTTCAATCAAGCCGAAATCAATGTTAAAGTTTATCCAGATAGATATGAAGAACACTGGAACAGATGTACACTAATCTGTAGTACATTGAAGCAATTCTTTACGGACAATTTACACGAAAAAAGACACTACTGAAGAAATAAATAAAAATTTTCCTTTAACTTTAACAGCTTAGTGGGGAAAATACTGGCTGATCACATTCAATGTGACGAAAAACAAACTGGCAACGTTCCACCATCACCGAGCGGAATATTAATTTTTACATATTGTGATGAAAGGGTGGTATCTCAGGGAGACTCCGTAGCTTGAGCGCCTATTTGGACATAAACTTAACGAAAACATCAAGTGCAACTTGTACATAATATCCATAGCTAAAGATACTGGAAAAATGTTTGGTTCTCTGTCAGTTCAGGCAGGCATTTGAGTATTGATGTCGTATATGGGCAGGAGCTACCCAGTCTTCACTTTAAGTGTCGATAAAGTCCAAAAGCGTATCCGTGTTCTTCTGGGTGATAAATTATTTCCCACCCTACAAACCCTTTTCCACAGACCAAATGCCGCATGCCTCTCGCTGCTTTGTCGCTATTTGGACAAAAAAATCTTTCGCGAAAATGTTTTTGAATCCGTCGAATGATTACTGAAATAGAATTATTTAGTCAAACAAAAGAAAAGTTTTAATACATAAGAATCAAGGCTAATTTTGGAAAAAAAACAGTGCAATATATAGAATAACATTCAAAATAGGATATATAGTGGTGGACAAACATTTTATGGGTTTGAATAAGTTTGGCGCATCAGGTATCGGCGAGGTTATGTGGAAAGAGCGAATAATTCACTCGTTAAAATCTCAGCCCAGATGAATCCAATCAAAGATTTTGGCGTGAATAGAAGCTTGTTGTTCATAAACAGAAACCATTCAGAAAACTTGCAAAAATAAATATACATTTCTGAAGCTTTATTTGAGTAAAATTATCTTTTTAATTACTCAGTAATCTTAAAAATTTACCAAAATATTCTCTTTAATCTAATGTTTTATTAATGTTTAGGAATGTTGATTTTATATTTATTATACTTACGCTGTTTTATTCTGATAATGTCGTGTATGAGCTTACAAAATTATACACACAAAAAATACAAAATACTTTTTTAAAATATTGGGGTTTGATGATTTGTATTAAGCGTTTAAATTTATGATTAGTAAATACAGTTTTTACTTAATAATAATATCATCTAAATAGTTGGAATTAATATAGAATTTTAAAATATTTCAAACTTTATAATTTTTTCTCATAAGAAATAGAAAACAATTCTTGAAAAAATTCATTATTCATCAAAAAGTTTTTTCTTAATTCAGTAGTATCTTTAATGTATCGTATTTACAAAAGCGATTAAAAGCTTTTTTTAATTAAATAATGTCATAATTTTATTGTATTTTTTTTTACGATGCAGAACAGATTTTCGGTAAATGGTGTTTCTCTTTGGCATAAACTTGTTGATTACTGAATTTACCCACGGAGTCCTGTTTTTAACTAATATAAATATGAAGAGGCTGAACTTTTAATTTCACGAAATTTCATAAAATCATGTGAGGGTAACAGATGCAAAAATATTTTTATCAAGACCTTATAAAGAAAAAAAAAAAAGAAAATTCATTCATATGTGAATATATCCTGAAAATCAAATTAAAATCCGACAATTATTTGATTTTTTGTAAGAATTTCGAAAACTATGTGTTTTTAACGCCAAAAAAGAGACTAAAATCCCTATACTAATCTTGTGGGACTGTAGGGCGCTTGTGCAATGAAGTTAACAGAGACAATTTCAAATTTAAAAATCTCAATTTTTATTTCACACTTTCATTGGATGCCCTTCCGATATGGTTAGCCGAGGTCGTCGCACCCTGTGTCCTCTCTTCTGCAGGCTACAGGTTTCTTCGAAACACCTAAGTATGATAGGTATATAGCAAAACTTTCGCAATTGCAACCAGTGCTATTCCGCAGTTGAAGTATCAAATAAGCATGATTTATGCAGTCAACCTCTCTTCTAAACATTTTAGGAGAGAAAAAAGTGTGGATAAATATTTACAACAATATAGTATTCAAGAAGGCTGTTATTGTTTTTGTCATTCAAGAAGAGAGATCATTCTGGAAGTGAATATTCTGTCTTATGTTGTAGTCAATGATCTTACTCTAAATAATGTCTATCATTTATTGTGTGATCATTGAAACGTCATCAACATCATTACAGTATGCGAGTATACCGATAGAAACGTTTCTAACCATTTATTTATTAAAGCACGATATCATTTATTTTCCATTATACATTTCCCCATGACACGAGAGAAAAAGGATTATATATAAGTCTGGCTATATATTGCATATCACAGGCTTTAATCCGATAAATTTTAGCCAAAAACGTTTTAAAAAAGCAAGCATAAATATATTTTTTATTTCCTCAATCTTCTACCAAACTTAATGTGAAACATATTTAAAAAAAATATAAGATTTAAGAAATATTTTATTATATAAGTATGTATTAACTTAGAAATTCAGCTAGAATTAATCCTTTCGATCTGATGAGGAACATAGCGAAAAATTCTCGTACTTGGAATATTTTTTATGTGTTTGTTTACACGCGTGAATATCAGGAAACGATTTATCGGAAAGTGCAAAAAACGCATTAAAAGATAATCGAATATTTTTCAATCTCGTCAGCAAAAATTAATTACGAACGTTTTACTATATATTTATATGGATTAAGGGGAAAACAGATTTATTGCTGATCTCAAGACCAGATAAAAGAAATACTAGATGTGATTTGAAACTTAAAAGTAGGAAGAAATATTGAAGATTAGACGATCGAATTTTGACGAAACCAGGGAAACATATTTAATTTCTTCTTATCATAACATATTTTTATCTGTTGTTCGCCGAAAGCATTTAAATACTGTATCAAAAAATGCATCAAGACCCAGAAATGTTGATTGTATTCTATGAAACTAAAGACTGCAATTCTCAAGGAATTTTACATTTTTGAGCAGAAATAAATTTGCATATAACAAGTCGGTTTTCTGTTTTGCAATAGTAACTTTTCTCATTTTAGGCGATGTTAGTTTTATTTCCTTCCCAATTATAAGGAGAAACATAGCAGTCTGCATTAGTATATAAGCTATGGTGTTCAAGTGTCAGCTCAGTTATATAGTGATTGCCCATCATTCTGTGTCATATGAGGGAATAAATATGACTTAGCCGTTTAGCATTCTTTATTTTCTAAAAAAAAATATCCATCAGTATTTTACTTTGCTTATAGGAGAGAATTTTCATTATTTCAATGCGTCTTTGGATTCTTGTGTCACATTTCCGTCATCCAGTTATCAAATATCCAGATAATGGAATTTATGTATAAACATTGGCAAGTAATTATAGCTAGATATACATAGCAGGGAATGCTCGACACCCCCAAAAAATAAAAGCTGAAAATCTGATTTGTGACCCTTTGAGCAGATTTTAGTAAGTAGCTCAACACGTGACATTTATTGCATGCCCTATATATATATATATATATATATATATATATATATATATATATATATATATATATGAATAAAAATGACAATAGGAAAACTGGTAATTGCTGACGCGTTTCGTCCAATGTGGACTTTACCAAAGCAAATTTTTTTTTTCTTATTTTGCTTTGGACGAAACGCGTCATCAATTACCAGTTTTCCTATTGTCATTTTTATTCATAAATATTGTCTCTACTGGTTAAATCTGAGAAATGTTCATATATATATATATATATATATATATATATATATATATATATATATATATATATATATATATATATTCAGAAAATTGACAGTACCCCTTTTCGTGGACTGTATATATAGGTTAGAGGAATTGGTGAAAGACGAAACAGGCACTTCCCACTTCCTTTGTTTAAGGTTAAGGCTAAGTTTCACTTATGGTCAAGATCTTTAAATTGCTTATTAACGCTGTTTGGGTACATAACGGTCGGAAACCATGTTCAAATTCAGACAAGAAAAGAAAGTCATGCTATTCTACCTACAATCACATCAGAACCCCAAAAAGATCAAATTCTATAACGTAAATCTAATATACCCTATTCCAAATACAAATATTTAAAACAAAGAGAAGTACACAAAAGAAAAATATATAAAACTGAATAAAATAAATATTTAGAAATCATGACCAAATATTACAGTAGCCTATTTAGTTATATACTTCCTCCAACCACACTACTAATAAAAGTAAATAATCTAGAGATTATGAACTTAGATAAACACAAATATTACCCCTCCGCAAAAAATAAAGTTAGCGAGCATTTTCTGACACTTCAGTTCTCTTAATTCCCAAAATACCTATATATATATAGCCTGGT
Organism: Acanthosepion lycidas; assembly: GCA_963932145.1. NCBI lineage: Eukaryota > Metazoa > Mollusca > Cephalopoda > Sepiida > Sepiidae > Acanthosepion > Acanthosepion lycidas. The sequence goes on along the minus strand of OZ010573.1, from coordinate 80,068,288 downwards.
AAAGGAATAGTATTAAGATATATATATATATATATATGTATATATATATATATATATATATATATATATACATATTAATACTATTCCTATATATATACATATATATATATAAATATATATATATATATATATATATATATATATATATATATATATATTTGTGTGTGTGTGTGTTTGATCATCGATCAATGCCTAAAATCTGCGATTGGTATCAATGAAAGCTGGATGAGAAATAGATGAATAAATGATGGATGCTTCAACAATAAAGAAGAAGAAGAAGAAGAAGAAGAAGAAGAAGAAGAAGAAGAAGAAGAAGAAGAAGAAGAAGAAGAAGAAGTTTGACTTTATACTGAAAACTAAATTCAGTTATAAAAGAGAGATTAATTAGACAAGAATTCTGGTGGTAGTTGATTTTCGCAAAGGGAGATAAAGTTAAAGGTAAGTTACCTGCCAAGAATTGCGAAAACTAAGGTGCAAAAGGAATTAAAAAAAAAAAGAACAATTTTTCTTCAAAATTTTATTTTAGCTAAAATTTCATGCTAGCAGATTTAACTTATATTTCCCATAAGCAAAATGTTTGATGTATTTCGAAACAAATTTAAATTGACTGGAAAGAGATTTTCTTTTAAATCGCTAAAAAATCTCTGATTTTAGCCCCATTTTTAGTCATCTGTCAGCACAATGCAATACTCTTTATTTAAAAAAAAAACATCTTTCAAAATAAAATATACTTTTCTAAAATTTTACTTGATGAATATTAGGTACGGGTTTATTTAAGGTGTTGACGAGCTGATAGCGTGACTAACAGCCGGAAGTTTATATAATTTTTTTCTCCAGATAGTCCTGTAAAAACGATTTGCGGAATATAAAGTGAGCGCCTTTTTAATATTATTTTTAAGTACCTAGTAATCTTTAAAAATTTAGGAAAATATTCTCCATCATCTAATATTTTATTAAATATTAGGTATTTGGGCTTTAAAAATACTATAGTTATTGCTTTTATTTTCTGACAATGCCATGTGCGGACATCCGTATTTATACAAACACACGCAAAGAATATTTTCCATTTATTATAAATAAATACAGTAAAACTTCGAATTAACGGTCCCGGGACTAATGGACTCCAGATTTAAAGGACAAAATAAGCAGAAATGTAGTGTCCGGCTGGAAGTCAAAACACCCGTGCGTAGCGAGCAAAGTTCGTTAGTCCCGGAATTGACGGCTGTTGTTTACTGTCGTAATCATTTGACATAGACTGGTTGTTCCGTGAATAGCCGCTGTTGTTTACTTGAGAGCTAGTCGTGTACACACATGCATCGTCTCTCGAACATTTTAATACTGATTTGTATGGTAAGTTTAGGTAAACTTTAAAACTTTATTTACAGGTAAATTTAAAATGTAATATATACACCGCATCTCTCTCTTTCTATCTCTATTGTGTATCAGTGATTTATTTTAAGTTACTATATTAGTTTAAAAACAAAATAAACATATTACTTCATTTACATTTATTTACGATAATTTTCTACTGCATTGGATGATTTTAGGCAATGATAAAAAGTGCTTAAATTAACGGAAAAACGGCTTTAATAGGCGACTCTCCACAAGATTACTCCGTTTAAATTGAGGTGCCACTGTATAGTTCTTACTTTAACAATATCACCTACCAGGTTACAAATTTTCACAGAAATTTACAAGATTTGAAACTTTATAAACTACTCTACTTAGAATTTAAAAAAAAAAAAATTAAAACAGTTCTTTTAAAAATCCATTATTCATCGAATTTGTTTGTTTTTTTTTTGTTTTTTTTCAATTAAAAGCTTTTGTAATTAAATAAAGTTTTAGTTTGATTGCATTTTTATTTAACAATTCAGACCATATTTTCGGTAACTGGGAGTCCAGTAATACAAAAATAAATTGATGATTTAAATCCTCAATGGGTTTTTGCGTATAACTAATATAAACATTAAATCGTACAAGAACTAATTTCTCGAAATAAAATAAAGAAGTGGAGATGACAGATTAAAAAAAAATTCTAAAAAAGATTTCTAAAATAATTTATTTCATCAGTCTTGAAGGTTTCATTAAAATCCGACAATTATTTCCGAATTTATGTGTTTTTCATCGCAAAAAAAGACTCTAAAATATCCTATACCAATCTTTGGGCCCCCCGCTGATGCAAGAAAAAAAATTAACCAAAATTTCAAACGTTCTAAAAAGGACCAAAAATTATAATTTAATAATTAAAAAACTCTCTGATCATTCCTCTTAATAATGACATAACGATTTTGAAGACAAAATATTTGTTTTCATTAAGCTGGGGGCATTTTTCAACATAGTATATTACCTTTTAGCGCATCTGTGAAAAAAAAAAATAAATAAAAAATAAACACTTAAAACTCACCATGCCAGAATCTGAGGTTATAGGTTAGAGCATCGGTTAAAATAAAAGAGACGACAAGAAAATGGGGATGAGTGAAGAGAGAGATAGAGAGAGAGAGAGAGAGAGAGTGTGTAGGAGAACATGTGTGTGTGTGTGTGTGTTTGTTTGTGTTTGTGTGTGTTTGTGCGTGAAAGAGCAAGAAAAGCGATACATGACGTGTGTTTTGTAATAAGACCAGAGTTGACCAAAGCCCCTTGATTCTAACATGTGACGTTTTCCCTATTTACATGAAAATGACAACGTGTCGTCCCGTCTATGAATAATACGGCTCGTTGCCTTGTCAGCTACATTTATTGGAAAGAGTGAATGGCTCGAATAACGGAGACATCGGATAACGACGGTCCACCGCAGATTAGCCGCAGTTTATGGACCGCTTATGATTTATCACTGAATGTATGTTACACTGTTGGATTCTTTCATACCGAAGCTGGAACTGACTTTTAGAAGCAGGTGATATATAAACGAGCTCGAGTTGAAAAGGTCTGTGTGCTTTTGACTCATGCCTTAATTGGTAGATATGCTTACATTGATGCTCGACTGGAATAGACATTCGTTTATGTGATATCAAAATACGACTTGTGGATTTGAGTTTTGGTGTTATATACATCATGGATTTCAACTGTATGTCTTCTTGTGCTTGGTATCATAATAAATAAAAGAGACAAAGAATTTTAAATTAATGGTAAACGAATAGAATCCACAGGTTTTCCTTGATCTTGAAAACCACAGAAATACAACCAGAAGCAATAGCTCTCAAATGTTTAGTAAAAAATACATTTACTAGCGCTAGACGTAACTTCTATTGCTCTTTAACAAGCAAAACTAAAAAATAACTATATTTGTCTTTAATAAAACTAACACAGTTCTTTCCTTCCTTTTCCCTTTCGTTCTATCTTTATATATATATATATATATATAATTCCATCGCGACACAAAAATTACTGTTTCGAAACTGTTCAACAGTTTAATTCCAATATTACACAATAACCACTGGCTAGCAGTTTCTTCCTCAATCCTTGTTTTGGAATAACTATGGTATGGAATGTTTTACTCATTTATAATTTTGAATGGAGGTGTGGCCTGGGTTTTTTTTTTCTTTATCAAGGGGTCACTGCTTTGATGGAAGTAGGGGTGTGTGTGGCATGTCAAGATTTTTGTGTAAGGTTGGGTTGGGGACTTTTGTCTATCTACAATGGCTAATCATATTAGACACCCTGCTAAAAGTGATTGATGTAGTAGTTTCTGTTTTTCTTTTTTATTACTGCATGCTAAGACTTTAACGTATTGACTTTGTAGTTCTGGTAGTTGTTGGTGTTTATTTATTTGTTTTTTGTTAACAACTTCTTCACCTATTGCTTTAACTGAAGATTTTGAAATTTTTATTATTTTCTTTTATAAAATGCTAATTATTTAAGGCGAATATTTGTTGGTGTCGCAAAAAACCGTTACCTCATTTCTTTGATTTAATAAATTTTCGTTTTTTAGAAACTTAATAATGTGTAGTTTTTCATGTAGGCATAAAGGGCATGCGTCATCCCAGGTTTTACAAGTTCTTGTTCTATTTATTATTTGCCATTTTACTTTTGGTGTTTTATTTATTTCTTTTAAATGCCAAAATATTTGGATAGAGATGTCTGATTTCTATTTCGAATATTATCGAAGGAGCTTTTGTGTTGTCTGCACCTTATTTTAAATCCATTCTTCGTGGATCCTATACATATCTTTTGAATATTTGGATTCTCGATGGATGAGATTGTACATTGTTATACCTCAGATTCTATACGGCATTTATTATTCAAAGGACAGTTTTCAGGGTTTTTACAATCACATAATTTTTTATTATTTTTGTCTAATTTTAATTAAGGGTTTTTATTTATTTGATTTTGGCATGCATGTTTTTTCAGGATTTTATTATTATATATTTTTATAATCCTTTCTAGATTTTCTGTGCAGTTATAACTTAATTTTAGGATGTTTTACTAAAGATCTTGCTAAGTTTGATGTCAGTGGGAAAGTTTTTTTCGATTACAGCTAGGAATTTTTGTTCTAGCTTACTGAAGGAGGGCGTATACCAAATTAATTTTCTTTTTCTGTTTTTCCTCTGGTTTGTACTATTGTTTTTTATATAATTAATGTTAGCGTGTTTGTATCCACTATTTTTAGAGCTTTGTTATTAAAAATACTGTGTTTCTGGAATATTTCTTCATTTGCTGAATTAATACTGATTCTTTTCTCTATTGATGAGGGTATGTGCTTAATTGTGGATGGAGGGTGGTTTGACCTGGGGCGTACATACAAGGGATTAATGTTAGGTTTTCTGTAAGGTAGGTATATGTTATTCATTAAGTCTAAAGTTATGTTGAGGAAGGTTACCATTTTCAATTTTGTGTTAACTGTAGTTTTTATATTTAGTTTTCTGAATTCACTATATATTATCTTACTAATTTTATCTATTTTACAAATTGTGGAACTCCTCAATACTACGAGCTCATCACCTCTGTATAGCCCGATGTCTATAATGTTTAATTCACGGTGCGCGGCTAGAAACAAAACAAGGCTTGAGGATGAAACTGCCATCCAGTGGTTAAGTTTTAATATTGGAATTAAACTTAAATACTGCTGACCAGTTTCGAAACTTCTATGTCGCGATGGAATCATATTTTTTAAAAAAATAATTATAATCTAAGCCCCTATTTGTGTATCGAGCACTGTTTTAAAAAAATAAAAACAAAAATACTAAATGATCATCAATCTAACAATTCTTTCCTATTATTTTAATATATAAGCACAGACACACACACACACACACACACACTAACACACTCACACACGGATATATATATATATATATATATATATATATATATATATATATATATATATATATATATTGCTTAACTTTTAAATATCATTTGTCCCCTTACTCGACTTCGAAGTTTCTTGGTAAAATTTTCATTCTTTAGGTGGTTCTGGTCTTAAATGATATTTTCGATTTTTTCAATTTGTTCTGCGTCTTTATCCGTTTTTTACTCGGTTTTGTACACGTGAGTATTTATAAATTTAATGTTCATTTACACGTTCAGGAATTTTTGCTTTTGTTTACGGCTTAACTTTTTCGGCTTTAGATTTTTCTTCCAGTTTTATTTTTTCTTCGAAATTAAATTAATTTTTATGGTTTATATAGACGTTGTTATGTCATATTATTAATTATATTGTAATATTTCTTAATTTATATTATTAATTAAATTATAATATTTCATGTTGTATTTGTATTATTAATTAATATTTTAATTGATTTATTATGTTATATTATTATTAAAGAAACAAAGTAGATATTTGTTAATATCGACCCATTATTTAATAATTTAATTCGATTATTAATAGTTAATATTGATAATTTTTCTTCTAAAGACAGTATACAATTTCTATTGGCAATATTATATTGTGTATATTTTTATAATTTCCCATTTACCTATATTAGATATATTATTTTCTTTTTGACTCCATATATATTTTGATAATGTTGTGATATTTGCGTATTTATCTATTTTAAATAACATCATATGATTATTACATTTTCCTTTAAAAGTGGTTTCGGTTGCTCCTATGTAAATCTTTTCTTCTTTGTTAATATTATTTGATACAGTTGCTTTTCATATATTATTAAACATTTTGTTATGGTCCAGGTTAGGACCAAGGAAGAGCAACACGAACACAAGAGTAGAAATAACGAAGGTATATTACACGAAATAATAATACAAGATGTGGGAGGTATGACTGTCAGTCTGGTTTGGAGTGAAATACTATCGGATTGTCTCGATTCGACTCGATTCGACTCTCTGTCAAGTAGACAGTTATTTTTATTGCGACAATTACAATTAACATTGCTATTTTGCAGATGTCTATTATTGTAATTGCTATTGTTTTATTTAATATTTTTATTTTTTATTATGTTTATTTATTATTTTCTCCATATTTTATTATGTTTATCTATTATTTTCTCATACAACTATAACTGATTTTTTTATGTATTTTTGTTAATGGTATTTGATATTGTTACTGATTTAGGGAAGTGCTCATTAATTAATTTAAAGAATATTTTCCCCATTTTTGGTTTTTATTATATTATGTTATACCAGGTCATGTTATTTTTGTTTTGTTTTTGTGTGCATTGTTTTTAGTTATGTATTTAATTTTAGTTATGTATTCAATCGAATAACCACTTTTTAAAATTCTGATTCATATTTTTTTTTTATTTTCATTAAATATATTGCTAGAATTATTTGTAGTTCTTTTGTTAATTTTGTTACTCTATGATTAAATATATTAATAGGTGATGTGAATATTATATATATATTGGATTATTATTTGCTTTTCTATATGGTTCGTGTGTATTATTATTTAAATTAGATGTTATGTCAAGAAAATTTACTATTTTTAGGTTAGATCTTATGTCTAGTTTAAATCCTAATTTATTAAATATTTCTATTGTTTGTTTTCTTGTATTTTCTATTTTATTTATTTTCTATTTTTATTTGTATTTTCTATTTTATTTATTTTATATTTTATTTTATTTTATATTTCCTACGTTATAATTATTAGGCCTTCATGTCCCTATAAACCTATATTCTCTTTATTAGCAATGTTTGATAAATTATTTAAGATATATGAGCCTGTGAGTTCGCATAATTCTGCGCCATGATAACTGCCGATTGTTACGTTAAATCTCTCATTTCTTTTCTTCATATTGTGTTTTTGATCCTTATTTTATTGTTGCAGTATTGAAATGATTTTATACAATGATTAATTATGTTTAATTCCTCGTCTTGAATATTTAAATATTGTCTTGCTAAACTTAATGCTTTCTCTAATATATGCTTAGTAATAAATGGATAAAAGTCTTTTATATCTAATTGTATAAAAGTGCAATTGTTTTTATTTGTAATTCTGTTAAACCAATTAATGGTTTCTTTTGTATCATATATATATATATATATATATATATATATATATATATATATATATATATATATATATATATATACAAAGCTCTTACTTCAAACAACTTCCTCTTGGACAAATAATATGGCTTCCGTTTCGCCAGGTCTGCTGCTGATGTGTTAACGGCCATCACTGAATACGTATATCGATCTCTTGATAATAACGGCGAAGCTTGAGATGTGCTTCTAAATATCTCGAAGGCGTTTGACAGTGTTTTACACGCTGGTCTTCTACACAATGTGTATGGTACTACTAGACGATTGTTTGATTTCAACCAATGGTTCCTATAAAATCGCGAAATGAAGGTCCTTTTGAACGAGATCTCATTCAGATCCTTTCACTCGAACGAGGGTGTTCCCTAATGCGCTATTCTGAGTCTTACGCTGTTTCTAATCTTCGTCAATGATCTTACTGGTGTCATCAGTTCCCAAGTAGGTATTTACGCTAATGACACTCTACCATTTACTCCTGTGATTCAATAGCAAATCTGTCACACATCTGACAAAGTAAATGTAGCTGTTGTTCTTAAAAAGAACCTCCAATCAGTGGTGTTAAGTGTAGCAGGAAATGGCTTGTAAATTTTAACGCCAGCAGAAAAAAAAACAACAAAATAATTGTTTTCACTTAACCACCATAGAGAATATTTCTGTCTGCCATTAGCATCGCTGACGCTAGATTCCTAGAATGTAACACACTGCGCCTCCTTGATGTCACTTTTCAACTGATTTGAAGTGTGGAGCGAATACATCGAATCGATATCTGCATCTACTGCAAGGAATGTTTGCTTACTGTACCATGCCAGGAAATCTTTCTCATCAGAGTCCATCTTGCACATTTAAAAGTCTACCATTCGCCCGTGTATTGAATATTACTGCCATATCTGGTCTAGTGCACATGCTATTCATGTAGATGTTTTTCATATAATCCATAGAAGGATCTGTAAGGTAATCGACTTGGGATCTCAAATTCCGTCACATTCTCACCGACTTGATGTGGCTTCCTTCGCTCTTTTTCTACAAAAATCTTCATGACAACTGCTTTGAGGAGCTTTTTTCCCTGGTACCCCGACCACCTGAATTTAAGCCTGAAAATAAAATAAAATTATTGCGGATCCTAAGTAATTTAATATCTAATAAACTAAAGTGAGTAAATTCTCTTTTGTGTAATTTTTAATTTTTTTATAGTATAATTATTAATTATATTATTTTAGTTTGAAATTAATTTATGTATAATATATTTTCAATAATAGGTTTAGAATTTAAGTGATTTTCAATATTGAGCTTCCATAAACTGTAATTGTGGATAAGCTTAAAAAAACTGCAAAATAATTGGAAAATATTAAAATACATGTCATAGTTCGATTATAAAACACCTTCAAGATATCGGACATCTCTTTAAACTTGATCAGTGTGTCTCATCATCTGTCTGATTTTTAACTTAATCAAGGAGTGGTACGCTGCTCGTCATTGAAGTGTATGCCTATTTACAAACCTTTCTTAGGTAGAATCATCATCATAAAGTAAGTTCTTTATTAATATATCGAACGAAAGCGATGATGGTTAACACACACTGAAACATAGATCGATCAAGAATTGATTAAATTCTTCAAAGATCATAAACTACAAAATTACCACAACAACTAATGATCAAATTCCTTGACGTGACCTTGGATTTGAATACTGATAGATACAAACCGTATATAAAAGATTTACACAACCAGAATTACGTAAATCGCGAATCTAATCACTCTCCCATTATACTTCATATTTACACAAATCAGCACATTATAGATTAACAACTAACTCCAGCAAAAATAAATATTTGATGAAGCTAAAATTAAATATGTAAAAGCCTTAGAAGAAAGCAAACAAAAAGTAAATATAGAATACTTGCAAAAAAACAAACAAAAAAAACAAAACATCGGAGGGAAAATTAAAAAAAGTGACCGCAACGTGTTATGGATTAAAACTCATAGCCACAATATAAAAACTAATGTCGGTAGAATTTTTCTCAATAGATAAAAATGTCAAAAATGAAAGAAAATTTTTAACAACATTAACATAAAGATCAGCTGCAGCTTTGTTTAAAAAAGTCCATATCCCATCGTAAAAATATTTTATTGAGTAATTATGTAACTAGTAAAAAGAACAATAATAACGAAGCAGAGTATCAAATAAAAAAAAAAATGTAACTGCCGAAACAATATGATCTGTCCCTTAAACGGCCAAAGTTTGACTAAGAATATTGGATATCGAGCTAACATATAATTTAATATAGATATTAAATTTTGCATTGGTTCCACTGGCACTTTTTGAAATATCAATTTTAAAATCACAAGCTAACTTTATGTAACGACAAGTAAAAATAAAACAGTGCTCTCTCTAAATATCACTGCCAATCAAAGAAGAGTGGAATAGACACAAAATTACTTCGGAGCAAGAACTAAATCCTACAATGGTAAAATTAAAGATGTCACCTATGTCTTGTAGAAAATTAACTATTAAAAAAAATAATTAACCGTAATTTACTAAACACGAAAAATGAATTAATGGTCATTAATGTAGGCATAAAATCAAATACCTATTGAAATATGTTGAACCAGATTGATTTGTGAATTCACTTACTTATTTTATGTTCAAGTTCAGAATTTTAAAAATATCTTATATCAAAAAAAATATTAAACACATATCAGTCATAATATTTATTGCATGTTTTGAGCCATTTCTTATATCTAAATAGGATGTGTATATCTATAAGTATAGCTTTATAGCTTCTTATATAAGTGTGTATATATATGTGATGATATATTGCATGGATGCACTTAGAGTTTATATATATTCTTTAGACATATGGGAGACTATATAATCACAAGGATATTTGTCTGACTCCCTTTCTCTGACTTGCTGACTCTCTCTCTCTCTCCTCTCTCTCTCTCTCTATATATATATATATATATATATATATATTATATATATATATATATATATATATATTCCATATGAATATTGTATTGCGCATTGTGATATGTACGTAAGCAGATATGATTTTGTAAATGTGATAATATCTATATTTATCCATGTAATTGCATTTGCCGATTTGACATGATATTTTTGTATACATTCATAATTCGTTTTTTTTGATTTAGAGATATGGAGATGTGGTGTGGATGTCTGATTTTGCACGGTTGTTTATAAGCATACATATTATTTAATATTTTTTCTCATTTATTTATAGTTATTTTTAATTTAATTTACTTTTTTTACAATTAATATTGTAAAAACAAACAAGCAAAAAGACAAACGTAATTAGTATGAAGTTTTCCACTATTACTATAGTCCATTATATATATATTAAAAACTCAAATTATGTAACGGTCAGTCAAAATATGAATATTGCGTAGTGCGTCAAGTTGTGTTAACGGTGAGGAAAATATGTATATTATTATTAATATACACAGACAGACAAATATATATATATATATATATATATATATATATATATATATATATATATATATAGAGAGAGAGAGAGAGAGAGAGAGAGAGAGAGAGATTTACGTGGCATTAACTGAAAAGATTATTTTCAATCGTAAAAATATTCGTATTTGTTGCGCATTATCACAACTCATATATATATATATATGTGTGTGTGTGTGTGTGTTTGTGTGTGTGTATGTATGTGTGTGTGTTTCTTTATTTCTATAAACATTATTTTTAGTTAATACCCGTATTACCTATTAAGAATAGCATTTGAAATAGCAAAATAATGTTGGATAAAAAAGTCAGAATTATATGAATGTTTATAAGCTCACACAAGTAAATATTAAAAGAAAATAAGTCATACATGAATCAATATATATATATATATATATATATATATATATATATATATATATATATATATATATATATATATATATATATTCATAGGTTAAGACAATTGCATGAGTAGAACCCAAATAAACGCAAACTGGTGAAAATATGATAGCCACAAATGTATCATTTCACCAGATTACTTTTTTTGGGGTCTGCTTATACAATGACGTAACCTAATGTGATCTTACCTAATTTTCATGCCAAATACCCGACGCTGGATCTAATCTATGACTTTTCAAGGAAAATTTTTCAACCATTTTTTCCTAACATAAATTCATTCAGATAATGAGAATTATGATGATATATGTCACTATCTCTCTATCTGTTTATGCACAAAGGTAAGTAATAAACCCTTGCAAAGGAGACGTGATTTCTCAAAATCCGTGCGAATTATCCTGAGGTGCATACATAGACAAAATTTAAACACTTAATGTAAGAGTAAAACAACATTTATTTAAACCAGTGAAATGTTATGTCACTGTATATCAACAATTATTTATATTGAAAATTTTAAAATACATATTGTATAAGAGCCGTTTTATCACATCTACAAACATCGTTATTTTATATGCTATGTCCTTTCAGGCTATGAACAATTATAGCTCTCAAAATCTTCTGGTCATTTTGTTGCTTTAAGCAACTTTTGACCTTTCAGCGAAACTCTGTTTGCCTGTACTGGTACCCATTCACTTGTTATCACTCTTCTTCCTTCTAATTCAATTGCTTTCACTATATCCTGTGAATGTTAACTTCACTTTCCTCATTATGCGTTCAAGAAATTTCATCCGTTTCTTTCTGATTGTAAGCATATTCTAACTTATTGTTCCTATTTCCCTTAAAATTTCTTCGCTGTTCACATGTTCTGTTCTTGGTGTTCATAACTACCCTCGGTCAAACAATATCTCTATCACCTCAAATTTCTCCTTTATCTATAGGAAGATTGTTTCACTGCTATAGAAGAGATTCAATATCGCATGACATGAATTGAAGATATTTCTTTCTCACCAAAGCTATTTTTTATCCCTATAAGTTTAGTTTCTGCAAGATATCTTTCGCTATTTACACGCGTCTTCTGATTTCTATGTTACATTTTCTCTTGTATTTTACTAAACTCACCAAATAGTTCAGGTGTGAGGCAGCAAGATAAATATTATTGTATTACTCAAGTTCTAGTATATACACTTACCTACGCGTGGATATGTTTTTCTTGTGCCCATGTTTTACAAATACAGGCTTGTAAATGCAACCATAGATGTTATTTTTAATTTTTATATGTCGGATTTAATCCGTTTCTTAAAAAAACCATATACGCAACCATAAACGCAACTTTTATAAATCTAGTCAGATTTTTTTTTTAATGTGCATATTCTCATTAATATAAGTAAAAGCAATTACGATGTCAGATTGTCGTATCCTGTGGGAACTCCCACATTTTTTAAAAACAATGAATAAATTGTAATGGATAAATCATTCAGGAATCAGAATAGCTAGATGTAGAATAATCAGTGACGATCAGCATTTTTCTCTCCCTCTAATGGCATTGTACCAGATGAGATATAATATTTCAAAATAAAGCATCAATCACGGCCCAGATGACTAAGATCAAAGTGTAGTATATATTCCAGCAGCCGACAGCCAGTCCATAGCTCCAGCCATTAACAGGAGTTCCACCTGCCATCATCATCTGCAGCTTTAGCTCATCATCGGCTGCCGCTAAAGACATTTCTGGCAGCCCTCCAGTTCCAGACATCCTCGCCATCATTAACGATATGCAATAAACTGTCCGAGCGACTACAAAACCGTCCTTTTCGGGATAATGCTCTTCGAGCGACTACAAAACCGACCTTTTCAGGACAACGCTCTTCAGCGATTACCAAAATTGTCCTTCTCATGACAACGCTCTTCTCACCGTCTACATGAACATACAGAGATATTTTTGCCTAATGCCCTATAAACTTATTTTAAATATATATATATATATATATATATATATATATATATATATATATATATATATATATATATATATATATATTTTCTTTAATGAAAATAAACTTGGCAATATATTTTTACTCAAGTCTTTGTTTGTCATTCAAATATCTGTTTTTGCGTCAATATACCACCAGCAACAACATCTTATTGTTCAGCTTAATGATTTTACAATGAAATTCAGATTAACATATTTTCAAAGTGTATTTATACATTAAATGTACCAAGCTAATTTCGACTTAGCAGATTATTGTTTTTTTTCTGCAACTGTTTTTCCTACAAATCCGTAATTGGTGATGCGATTTTCGGTTACACAAATCGAGGATTGTTCATTATATTAATGTAAAGTTTTACATAAGATGAAGTTATTGATATTAATTTTTTAATTTCACATACTTATTGCCATGATGCCATATAAGAAGCATAATGCAAAGAGACTGAATGAGGGCAACACAATGTTGGATATTGCATAAAAGTAAAAAAGATGAGAGAAAAAATGCAAATTGAAATCAAATTAAATGAGTATTAATAAAACAAAAAAAAACATTACATCTGAAGAAGCTTGTGTTTCAAATATAAGCAGGCAGAAAAGATGTGTAAACGTATGAAATCAAAGTAACCTGGGTAAACAAGTTTTATAATCATAAAAGTATCAGTTTATCGAAGAAGTACATATAAACAATTTTCTCGGTACCTTTTAGTGATAAATGTAGAACATTGGATGGGGCTGATAGCTGAACTCAAGTTTAGGTTGTTCATGAAAATCTGCAACCAACATCCGTAGAAAACACTATGAAGGAATTATTATGTCAAGGTAGATACATAATTCAGTAAGTGCTTGGGTAGTGATTATGTGCGCTACGCCTCACAACTAAAACGTATAATCATGTAAGACAAGGCGTGATCACAATCTGGACAAATTAATATTGCCCATCTTGTCAGAAAAAGGCTCTAACGAAACCAAATTAAAGTCACCATCCTCATAAGAAAAAAAAAACAATCTGATCCTCTTCAAGCAAGTTATTAGCAATATTATTTATATGAACAAACATTATAAGCTGAAACTCACAGGGTATATTGCACATATATCTATATCCCGAAAGCAATCTTATCATCGGTGTGAAAATAAAAATTTTGAAGTGAAAATATTGATTTGCATAATAAAATATGACAAAATCTAGTCTCCATAGAACAGTACAATAATATTATAAAATTATTTATGCAGCGCACAGATAAATTATTGTTAATAATCGCTTTCGTAATTTTTAATATAAAATGAAAATCTTTAAAAAAAATTCAATAATTGACTTTCTTAATTCTTTCTATACGTATTATTTGTGGCAGTGAAAAAATAATTACTTTTAAACTTTGCCTTATTTTGCGTATTTACGTACATAAAGCGTTACATGAAATGCATCTGCAAGTCAATCGAGACTTAAAAATTAATCTTTCTATGAACTTTGAGTTTTTTTTTTCTTTTACAGAAACTAATGTAAAGTTATCGCCAAAGTGTAAGCTGTTGAAAATTTCTGACAATTTCTTTCCGCTACGAATTATATACAAAATATATAAGGCGAAATATACAAACAACTCGCATGTGCGAACACACACACACATGCACACACAGAGACGCGAGCGCGCACACACACACACACACACACACACACACACACACACACACATATATATATATATATATATATATATATATATATATATATATATATATTGTGAAAATACATCCATAACAGTTTGACCGCCAAATAAGGTGGAGGAATGATTTCAGAGTTGAAATTCTATCGCCACTCAACTAGAACAACAATAAATACTCTGAAAGTGATAAAAATTTCAATTAGACAACTAATGAAATATATACTGATATAAAAATTTTCCATCTTGTTTTCTCCCCCCACCTCTCTATCTATGTATGTGTTCGAGTATATGTATGGTTTTGTTACGTTACATATTATTCAAGGAATTATAAAATTATATCAGGATTTATTTAAGTTCGAATGTAATATAATTATTTTTCAGGTGGTATGAATAAACGATAAAACCACACAGACTCTAAGAGAAACAAGAAAATTTAAGAGTTCAATAATTTCAGGTGAAAGTTCAAGAGTAAACGTGACAGGGATCTAAATTGAATGCCTAAATACTGTTACTATATTTTCTCAAATTACGCACAGTTTGTTTTTGGTCACATCCAGTTACATTTTATGTAGTCTTAAAAGAATCAGTTAACACTTTTGGGGACATGTGAGACCGACTAACACCTTAGTCATAGCAGTGAAACGAGATACTTGACAGAACGTGCCCCAATGCACGTAGCTATTTCAGCTATAATTTTTTGTCCTGAAATCATAGTTGATGTTATAGGCAAACGCGAAAAGCTATTTTGTTTTGGAGGGGATCTGTTTCTAAAATTTCTAGTTGACATAAACACTATGACACATATTACAAGAATGGAAACATATCAACACATTCGCGATAAATATAGCCATTTGATTTCGTCGCATTTTCGTGTGTATGTAGTAATTAAGCACAAAGAGCGCATACATTGTTTAAAATGTATATAAACTCACGAGGAGGATTTAGACAGATACATTCTTAAAATTGCCCCCCCAAAATTTACATGTACTTTGACTGGGAAATATCTGAAAACGAAAGGAAAATTTTCCATTCTTTCAGATCCCTGATTAACTTCTTCATTTCCAGTTGTTCTGTCTTCGTCATCTTTTGGACTGATGACTGAAACCCGTCTAAAACATCGCGTGTTATATTTGATTGTTTCTTCCTATCGATCCCGTTCCTCTTGACTACTCTGCAGAGTAGATTTGAATTACAAATTATCAAATAAATTTCTACTTATTTAATTTCTCCGACATCCACTCGTTTTCATACCATTCATTTAAATTATTAAACACATGTCAATTGTTTCATGACTTTATTGCATTCACTTATAATATGCAATGCATTGGCAGTTTTTTACCCTACAAACAATTAGAGCTTTGTTGGGTTTTCTTTATATTTACTTTATCCTTATAGTTCCTGATGCTTGTTTATTGGCTGCATTAAAAGTAATTCAGTTTCTCATTTCAAGTGTTTTCTGTGCTTATGAACTTTCGTTCACAATAGTTTTTACATTCCACTTAAATAATCCAATGAGCGTTTTCGCTTTACCACTTTTTTCTGAAGCAATTTACTCTATTTCCTCATCTGTTATTTTTGCTTATTTTTATTGTTATTTTGTTTATTTGTTTATTTATTTCTTTTTATCTTATTTTTTCCCTTTTCAGTTTTTAAGTAACGTAGTAAAAATTTTTTTTCATGTCTGCATTTTGAGATGAGTTCGGATCTTTTATTTAATAATTTATTTTGGAGGAAAAAATAGCTATCATTACTTTCCCAAGTAATGATAGCTATTTTTTCCTCCAAGCAAAGTTTGCAAGTTTTCGATTGGTTGTTGTAGGCTGATGATCTTTTCCAAACAATAAAAATATGCAAAATTAATTAGTCCAAACAAATTACCAAATCACACCTGTTAGAAATAGAATAATAGTAACAAAAAAACAAAAAACAAACGTACCCAAATAAATAAAGTAATTAATAAATAAATTAGCAAACCATTATGACCAAAATATTAGTTAGACTAAAAAAAAATAAAAATCAAACCTAAAAATCGGACGAAAAAAAAATAAAAATAAAAAAATAAAAAAAAATAAAAAAATAAAAAATAAATAAAAATAAAATAGCTATAACTGTTATATAACGATAAAAAAAAATACTACGTTACTTAAAAATCGAAAACCGAAAAGAGAAAATATACAAGTAAAATAAATTGACCTAAATTCATCCAAGTAAATAAATAAACAAAACAACCCCGATAAAGTTACCGTTAGAAAAAAAAAAAAAATAAAGGTAACCAACCCCAAAAAACACAAATTAAAAACTGTTCCCGCCAAAATAATAGTTAGAATAAACTACAACAATCAACCTCAAAACCGAACAAATAGCTTCAATTAAATTCTCAGACCAAAACAACACTATCAAATAAGTGATATAAACAAATTTTTACTACGTTAATAGTTTTTATTAAAAAAATAAATAGATAAAATAAGAAACAGAAAAAAACAAAAAAGCAAAAACAAAACAAGCAATATAATTTAACCCAAATAAATAAACAAACGACTTCCGGTAAAATAACCGCCATAATAGACTACCCACGAGGCACCACTGACCCGTATATATATAAATAGCCGAGAAAAATAACAGCACACGTGGCCTGACGATTGCATATAGCATGAAACAGACTGTCGTCTCTAAGTGTTGACTTCTATGTTCACTTTTATATTTATACACACACACACACACACACATATATATATATATATATATATAATTATTATGAAAAAGTTATATAAGTTATACACACACATATATATATATATATATATATTATATAAAAAGTATTTTTTTAATTCATGCTTACTTAGAACTTTCGTGGTTATATCGATATAACTACACGTCATTAAATTGCTGATATTTCTCGATTCTCTTTTAGTTTTATTGTAGTGTGAGTTTTTCGCTTGAAGGGCGTTTATTAATTACATACTTCACTTCCTCTCACTTCCTCTCCCTTCCTCATTTTAAGATTATTCTCTTTTATTTTTTCTTTTATTCTTTCGTAACCTTCTACGTTGATCTCTGGTTTATTATTATTTAGTTGACCATTTAATTTAGGTCATGACTGGATTTTTTGTGTATGTTTGTAAAGGTGTACGTTTATGTGCGTCTCCTTGCAGATTCATGCATGCACACATATATACATACAAACACGCACACACTCACCCGCGCGTATATGTTTGAGTCTTCGTCTGTGTTTGTATTTGTGTGTGACTGATTGTGTTAACTCTATGTATTTTGAGTTGGTTGTATTATCTAACTTTACTTAGTGTTTTAATATGTTTTAGTGGGTTGTATTATTTGATTTTACTTAGTGTAAATATTAGTACAAGAGAATCGAGTAATGTTCGCAGTTTAAATCTGTTCTGATGAGCGGTTATATCTATATAGCGACGAAAATTCAAAGCAAACCTGAGTTAAGTGAAAAAAATTCCATATTAATTCTATTAACGCTCTATCTCTATCTTCTATATAGATCCCTCTACAACAAAACTTTTTTTGCCTTAAATGCCTCCTTATCAGCAAACCACTGAAAAACCAGCAATTTATATAAGTGTGTGTATGTATGTGTACGTGCGTGTGTCTGCGCACGCGCGTACTTGTGTGTGTATGTAGAGTGCAATTGACAGGATTCGAACCTGCATCCTATACGGAACCGCCAAAGGACGAATATTTTCTATGAAAATTTCTCGGATATTCAGGCCGGTAAATGTTATTTAATACTGTTTATTATAAACAGAGCATTTACTTAAATACTTGGATCTATAAAAAGAACGTTAAACATAAAAAATGTCTTTAATAAATAAATTGTCAGACATTGTCCATTTCTTAATGCATGACGTCATTTGTTTATATTTGATACGCCATGAGCAGTTATGAATGTACGAGATTCATGGAAGATTGAAGTTTATAAGCAGTAAATTCGACCTTGCCACCCGAACGATCCTTTGTGGTCGAATCGGTTAGGCACGCCCGGATAAATGGCGGTTCCGTATAGGATGCAGGTTCGGATCCTGTCAAAGGACGAATATTTTCTATGAAAATTTTTCGGACATTCAGGCCGGTAAATGTTATTTAATACTGTTTATTATAAACAGAGCATTTACTTAAATACTTGTATCTATAAAAAGAACCTTAAACATAAAAAATGCCTTTAATAAATAATTTGTTGGACTTCGTCCATTTCTTAATGTATATATATATATATATATATATATATATATATATATATATATATAATTGGTTGTATTGATGTGAGTTTGTGACCCTGGTTTTCACGCTTTTGCGATCGTCAGGCAAACTGATTAATTTTTTTTAATTTTGGGTTTATGTAGATTGCGTGTATTGGTGTTATTATGGAAGTGGGGGAAACGTCGTCGTGATGTCATCGTGCTAACGCAAACGTCGATGTATGTTCATACGCCCAATGAAGTACGCAGACACACATACACACTTGGTCGTCCGTCGGGACTCATACATATATAAATATATGTGGACAGTTTCGGATATGACATATGTATGTATACGGGTGGTGTTGTGTCTATACATACGCATTTGTATGTTGAAATTCAAAGATTGGAAGTGTAGCGAAAATTTCTCGTGAATGTCTCGTGAATGTATACATTTCATTTTTCTATTTTTCCACTGAATAATATTTCCTCGGATGTATGTATATCCGTGTGGTGGGGTTTGTGTAAAATTATGATAGGTAAAAATTATTATTATTATTATTTATATTTATTTTTAATTTTTTGAAAAAAGAGGGTTTATTTGTTATATTTAAAACTGGTTATTTGCTTGTTTTTGATGACTGTGTATATGTAACAGGTAGAAATTTCGGTTTGTAATCCTTACTGGTTATTTTATATGGTGATATTTAATATTTAATATGCTGGGCGAGAGGGTAGTTTATGTTAATAATTATAGCGGGTCTATATGATAATAGTAGATGTGATGTGATAGTAATGTTTTAAGGGATTGGAGACAATGATAATATAAGTAGCTAATAGTTATTGTAAATTGGTAGAAGTGATTAGTAATGGTGGTGGGAGAATGATAAAACCATAAATGTAGTTATAGTGGTGGTAGCTTGAACTAAAAAGTGGTTGTTGGTGTTTTATTTTATTTTGTTATATGTATTAATTTATTTTGGTATAAATCCAGATAATAGTTATTTGGTGTAAAATTATGATAGTTGAAAATTGCTATAATTTTTATTTTTAATTCACAAACAAACACTTTTCTTATTATTTTAAAGCTGGTTATTTCCTTGTTGTTTTTTAGTTTTTTGATGACTGTGTATATGTGACTGGTAGAAATTTCAGTTTTTAATCCTTATTGGTTATTTTTATGGTGGTATTAAATATGCTGGGGGAGGGGTAGTTTACGTTAATAATTATGACGGGTTTATATGGTAATAGTAAATGTGATGTGATAGTAATGTGTAAGTGGGCTGGTGACAATAATAATATAAGTGGTTAATATTTATTGTAAATTATTAGTAGTGATTAGTAATGTTTGTGGGATAGTAATAAAAACCTATAAATGTAATTATTGTGGTGCTAGCTTGAACTAAAGAGTGGTTGTTGGTGTTTTATTTTATTTTATTTTCTATATTTATTTGTTTATTTTGGTATGAATCCTGGTAATAGGTATTTATTCTCATGGTTACATATGGAAATTATTTCTGATCTTATTGTTTTTTTGTTTTTGTTTTTGTTTTTTTAAGTATTAAATATGCTAGGGGAGTAATATACGTTAATGATTATAGGGGATTTATATGTTAATAGTAGATGTGATGTGTTAGTGATGGTGTTGGGTGTTGGTGGTAATGATAATATTAGTAGTTAATAGTTATTGTAAAGTGGTAGAAGTGATTACTAATGGTGGTGCAATGATAATGACGATAAATGCAATTATTTTAATGGTATTTTGAAATTAAATTATGATTGTTGGTTTGTCTTTTATATCCGTTTGGTATGAATTCGGATAATAGGTACTTGTTTTCATGCCTACATTTGGAGATTATCTTTTGCGGTTTGTGTGATATTATTACTACTTTTTCGTGTAGTCAAAATAGGCATTTTTTTGTAATGTTGCTGTAGGCAGGAGCTTTTTTCAATATTTCCCAGCTTATTGTTGGTGTGATATTTTTGTCTTTTTGCTGCCACATGTATGTAGAAAGTGTAGTGCTGTTCGAATATTTCCTGTTGGTGAATGAAAGGTTGTGATTGTAATTCCTCATCTTGAATGGACCTTCGGTGGCACCGATGTAGTACATTATGTTGTTGTTTACTTAAGTTGGCCTTGTATATTGTGTTCGTAAGTTGGCAATTTCCCTGGAGTGGACATGCTGTTTCTGCAGTTGCCTATTGGATCCTTGGTTTCATTTTTGCTGGTTGTCATTTTGTTGTTGCGTGTAACCACTTGCTTTTAGTGCTTCGTTGTATGGTGCTTTTTTGCTATTGAAAATGTGTATGTTAGATGAGTTCTCAGATAGTCTGCGGCTGATTGATTTTGGTATTTGTTTGATGATTGTAGTTGGAGGATGTCTGTACGTACGTTGGGGTGTCATTTTCTTTTTTGTACGGTTCGTATGTGTTGTTGATCAGGTTAGGAGTGACGTCAAGGAGGTTTACTGTTGTTGTGCCTGCGTTTATCTCTATTTTCAATCCAATATTTTTTTAGGGCGTTCACTATTTTCTTCCTGAATTTGTCTGATTTGGGGCCATTGGTTTCCCTTATTAAGATAAGACCGTCATCTCTGTATAATCCTTTCTCTCCAGGATTCTGGCCAGGTATGAGTATGCCTACTAATTCGCATATTTCTGCTCCATCGTAGCTACCCATTGTTACGTCAAACAGGTTGTAGTTTTGTTTCTTTGCCCATTGTTCATTATTGCGGAACAGCAGGGATTTGCGAAAATGTTTGATTATTTTTATATCTCCGTCCGTGAGTTTTACATTTAGTTGTGCCACTTGTATAGCTCATGCTTTCTGTAATGGAAGGATAGAAATTCACAATGTCAAATTGGATGAAAGTGGATTTGTTCTTGTTATCTATCGTTTTAAAACACTCTATGACAGATTTGGTGTTCTTCCACTGGTTGAGACTTAATTTTTCTCTTAGGCTGGTGTTGATATTTTCTAGTATCTTTTTTAAAAAATCAGAGGTAATCTCCAAATTTAGGCATGAGAACAAGTACCTATTACCCGAATTCATACCAAACGGATAAAAAAGACAAACCACCAACAATCACAATTTAATTTCAAGATATCATCACAATAATTGCATTTATCGTTATTATCATTGCACCACCATTAGTAATCACATCTACCACTTTAAAATAACTATTAACTACTAATATTATCATTACCACCAACACCCAACACCATCACTAACACATCACATCTACTATTAACATATAAATCCCCTATAATCATTAACGTATATTACTCCCCTAGCATATTTAATACTTAAAAAAACAAAAACAAAAACAAAAAAACAATAAGATCAGAAATAATTTCCATATGTAACCATGAGAATAAATACCTATTACCAGGATTCATACCAAAATAAACAAATAAATATAGAAAATAAAATAAAATAAAACACCAACAACCACTCTTTAGTTCAAGCTAGCACCACAATAATTACATTTATAGGTTTTTATTACTATCCCACAAACATTACTAATCACTACTAATAATTTACAATAAATATTAACCACTTATATTATTATTGTCACCAGCCCACTTACACATTACTATCACATCACATTTACTATTACCATATAAACCCGTCATAATTATTAACGTAAACTACCCCTCCCCCAGCATATTTAATACCACCATAAAAATAACCAATAAGGATTAAAAACTGAAATTTCTACCAGTCACATATACACAGTCATCAAAAAACTAAAAAACAACAAGGAAATAACCAGCTTTAAAATAATAAGAAAAGTGTTTGTTTGTGAATTAAAAATAAAAATTATAGCAATTTTCAACTATCATAATTTTACACCAAATAACTATTATCTGGATTTATACCAAAATAAATTAATACATATAACAAAATAAAATAAAACACCAACAACCACTTTTTAGTTCAAGCTACCACCACTATAACTACATTTATGGTTTTATCATTCTCCCACCACCATTACTAATCACTTCTACCAATTTACAATAACTATTAGCTACTTATATTATCATTGTCTCCAATCCCTTAAAACATTACTATCACATCACATCTACTATTATCATATAGACCCGCTATAATTATTAACATAAACTACCCTCTCGCCCAGCATATTAAATATTAAATATCACCATATAAAATAACCAGTAAGGATTACAAACCGAAATTTCTACCTGTTACATATACACAGTCATCAAAAACAAGCAAATAACCAGTTTTAAATATAACAAATAAACCCTCTTTTTTCAAAAAATTAAAAATAAATATAAATAATAATAATAATAATTTTTACCTATCATAATTTTACACAAACCCCACCACACGGATATACATACATCCGAGGAAATATTATTCAGTGGAAAAATAGAAAAATGAAATGTATACATTCACGAGACATTCACGAGAAATTTTCGCTACACTTCCAATCTTTGAATTTCAACATACAAATGCGTATGTATAGACACAACACCACCCGTATACATACATATGTCATATCCGAAACTGTCCACATATATTTATATATGTATGAGTCCCGACGGACGACCAAGTGTGTATGTGTGTCTGCGTACTTCATTGGGCGTATGAACATACATCGACGTTTGCGTTAGCACGATGACATCACGACGATATTTCCCCCTCTTCCTTAATAACACCAATACACGCAATCTACATAAACCCAAAATTTAAAAAAATTAATCAGTTTGTCTGACGATCGCAAAAACGTGAAACCCAGTGTCACAAACTCACATAAATCCCACCAAATATGTTAACTCTATCTCTGATATTGAGCGATTTCTAATAAGTACCGCGCATATAATATATAAATAATTATATATATATATATATATATATATATATATATATATATATATATATATATATATATACTTATTCATATTTATATACACACACTTTTCACACACACACACACACACACATATATATATATGAAGAAAAATATACGGAAAAAACAAACAAAAATCCTAATATGCAATTATGCTGTTTTAATGTGAATATAATGTCAACGTCGGACGTTTCGGTCTAATAGAGCATCTTCAAGACATATTCATAAAACATAATTAACATTAGACCATATTCAATTCAACATGAAAAAGACGATGGACATAAGAGCAAGACCAATCCAAACAGATAAGTGAAATATTTTAATTAATGCTCGACAAACGTACATATATGTTTTAGATCAAAATAAAATTCTTTTCGTTTTTCATTCAAAATTCTCAAATTTTACGAATACGTTTTCATAACATCGCCCACCTGACGACGACGTGATCATATTTAAACGGAACGCTGATCTTATATTTCAGTTATCAGTTTGGAATAAAAAGTCCCAAATAAAGTCAAATAAAATATATATATATATATATATTTTTAGATAATGAATTCAATACATTGATCAGCGTGAGGAAAGAAAGATATATGCCATATATTTATGATACAAATATTTTTTCTCTGTTACCTATTCTCAATATCGCAACCAATGCTTTTTTGCTGGAAACCTGAATGCAGGATTCACTATTACTCAAATGTAGGAATGACGTCACAATTTTTTGTCGTTGTCTCTTTTAATATTCAATCGTCATCGTGAATGCCAAATGATCACACGGTGTACGTACTCATAGAATGAAGAAGTCAGATAGACCAAAAGATTAATGAATTAGTTTAAGCATAATTTAATCTTCATAAGGATGGATACTATGTCGTTAGTTGCTGATATATTACAGTCAGACATAGTGTAGCGCATATCAATTTATGTTGGTCAGTATTTTATATCAGTAGCAAAATCTTGACCCCAAAGAATACGCTTTGGAGGTCTCAACTCTAATAACCTGTACCGCATCAAAATTGATCAACTTCGTATCATATGAAATGCACCAGCATTAAAATTCACGATCAGTTAGTGCAAATGAGCAAGCAAATTTCCACCGTGTTTTTTGATACATTAACGTAAACACGTGTCAACAGATCGAATAAAAGGGGAACATTTGCGAAGGATAGTGGTATAGTTTAAGTTTATTATTTGTCATGGATTTTAGGTACAGTCAACATTATGATTCTTATATTTTAACCACCGATTTAAATTGAAATTTCTATTATCTTAGTTTCAATAAAAAGAATATTCTGTGTAATGTGTACCGTCTCACTTCAATACATGTGCAATAATGTATCTCAACATCTTCCGATTCAAAGTAACACATTGCAATGTATGTCCCCTAACTCTATGTTCCTGTTTATGTTTTCTATTTGCACTAGATCTTTAGGTGTCTTGCTCGATGTTTCCCTCTGTTCCTCTTACTTTCAATATGTCTTGCGAGTGTCAAATTCACTAAACACAGTTTCTTCGTTGTTTCCCGGAAATGTCAGCCGCATTTGTCAAATCGTAAACAAAAATGTTCTTTTCGTTCAGGCTTTCCTTGAAACTTCCTCGTTATTCCGTCCATGGTATTCTCAGTATTCTTCTTTAAAACCACACCCATGTGGCTTCACATCTAATCTTTAAATGGGAAGAGATTTTCCAGCAATTTTTAAGCAAATGACCACTACCACGCAAGGTGTTATAGAGAGTGAGAGTAAGATTAAAGAGGATGGTTTGAGAAAAGGAAAAAAAGAGGAGGACTAGGATCAAGGTCAAGGCATCAGAAGATGTCAATTGATATTACATTTGAATTTTTGAAGATTATAGCTATCAGGGAAGAAAGTAATCGGAATAGTTTCACTGTCGGGAAGTGCGAGAGAAGAAGCTGTTGGAACAGAAGAGATGGCTACCTTTAGCCGATTCGACAGTGAAAGGGTGGGACCGAGATGCTAACCTAGTAGCACGCAGTTTGGGAATAAGCGAAAGTAGAGCGTCGGAGCAGTTGCCATGAAAGTGTTTGTAGTAAAGACAGAGGGAAGCCACAGTCCTTCTATCAGATAGCGACTGCAGACGGGATGACAGATCAGAACCAACCAAAATTTCACATAGCTATGATTTTTACTTGGCGAAAGTGTTGCTAATATTATAACACGCCCGATTTCAGGTAAAGATTATCCTTTTGCTTACTGAATTTCGCAGAAAGGTCATCCACAATAGGAAAGATGCGTATTAGATTATACTATATTTCGATGTCTTTATAGCAAATATTTTAAAAATCAGTAATACTTTTGAGCTAACATGGATTCAAACACATTCATCTGTACAGGAATTGTATAAATGCATCTTAATTCGCAAAAAAATGTTTGAAATGTAGCATTTATTTAATGATGGTGCGAAACTATTACTAGAAGATAAAAACTGAAAGTGATTATATGAGGGAGTGGTTTGAATGAATTCTTACAAATATAGAAAAGTTTACGTTTGATAAAGGATAGATAATAAGTTCTTTATAAATTTAGCATAATACGTGAAGATATAAGATATTCTCTATCTCATTGGAAATATCTTCATGTACGAGATGAAGTAAACACGGCATACACAAAGCGCACATACACACACACACGCATATATATAGTGGGTAGCAAAATTACATAACCCAGGGTTTTTTTAATAATTTTCACAATAAAAAATTGTTAAATTTGAATGATACTTACTTCAAATATTTTAATGAACTTAACATAAAGGACAATTGAGAAACATTGATTTTGTACTTTTATTGACAATTTGCGTATTTGACCGTATGCAAAAGTATTTAAAACCTATACAAATAATACGGTAAAAAGGATATTTTAAATCTATTTTCAGTTATTTTGATATGGTTTATACTTAAACCAATTACAGGTTGTCTTCAATATGTGTATTAACGAAACACGTCACTCAAACAGCGACAGAAGTTTTAAAAATCTACACATAGAGTGTAAGGGGTATCGTAAAATTGCTCAAGATTTAAATTTGCTTCTGTGTACAGTGGATACTTTTGTTGAAAAGTATAAAAAATATGATACTATTGAAAATATTCAAAGGAGAGTTCATCTGCTTAAATTAATCAGGTTAATATATAGTCCAGAATGTGAAGAAACAAACATTTTTTTAACTCAAAGAGAAATTCCGAACAATCTGAAGAATTCCAGAATTGAAGTAAGTAAAGATACGATTAAGAGATCATGGAATCGTACAGTCTTCTATTCTAGATCACCAAGCAAGACTCCACTATTAACGCATAAACACATGTAAGACCTTTTGAAATTTGTTAAAAATTATGAATTTGAATCAGATGAATTCTGGAAGAAAGTTATTTAGTCAGATGAAACGAATATCCAGCGTCGTCTTGGAAGAAACATGTTCACCCAAGTATGGAGTGGGAAAAGGAACTGATTACAACACAGTAAACACCATCCCAACAATCAAATATGGCGGTGTAAATGTAATGATTTGGGGTTGTTGTTTTTTTTTGTTTTTTTTTGTATAACGAGGTAGGAGAAATAGAAGTCATTGAACGAATGCTGCAAAACACAAGCAAATCTTATCAACCTATCTATTAGAAAGTGCAAGAGATTTGGGGCTTGACCGAGATTTTGTATTCCAACAGGACAATAATCCAAAGCATATGGCTAAAACAACTCAACACTGGTTCAATGAAAATGGAATTGATATTCCGGAATGACCGAGCCAATCAACAGATCTCAATCCAATAGAAAATTGTGGAAAAAGTTGAAATTGAGCATACACGCAAGAAATCCAAAATTATCAAGTAACTGAAGAAAGTCTGTGAAGAAGAATGGGTAAAACTGCTAAAATCTTCATGCAAGAAACTCTTTGAAAACTACAGAAAACGACTCGAGGCTGCAAGGCAGAACAGAAGATATGCTACTAAATATTAACAAATCGTGTTAAATACTTTTGCACACAGTCAGATTCGACAATTGTCAATAAAAGTAAAAAACAATGTTTCTCAATTTTCTTTTATGTTTAGTTAGACAATGTTCATTAAAATATTTGAAGTAAGTATCATTCAAATTGAACATTTTTTATTGTGAAATTTATAAGAAAAAAACGATGCTTTTGCTACCCACTATAATAATTTTAAACTTAAGTAGTTTTGTGAAAGTTAAACCAGAAAAATATTTTGCATACACGAACTTGTTCAGAGGTTGTTCTGCGTAATTAATTTCCTCCACGTGGCGAAAAAACATGAGGAATCTCTTCAATGAGTCTATCGGGCCTTTCCCAATCAATCACACAGCTCCAACAGCAGTTGGAATTATAGATGTCCTCATGAGCCAGATTTTTCAGATTTCTACTTCAATGTCCTTGTATTTTGATCGTTTTTTGAAGGATACATTACAATCTTCATATTCTGTTTTTAGGGTCTTTGATCACGATTATTATTATTATTATTATTATTATTATTATTATTAATCTTCCATGTTAAATCAATCATATATAAAGAATGTAATCTTACGTTGATTTCAGACTTGTTCTCATGTTTTTATGAGATCACAAGTTTTTGTCTTATTTCATCTATCGCACGCATCTTTGTGTTGGAATACTAGCTTGACTAGCAGGTGCTATTTGTTCTCTTACACTGTTCTGCATCAAACGATCTTTGAGAAAGGGATAAGTGAGAAACTAAAGAAAGAATTTTCGTAGATAGGTAAATAGATGACTAGATATGTAGCTAATTAGAATCTTTGCGAATCAGTAAGAATAAATAAGTCTGTGCCATTTAAGATGATAGTGTCTTTATTAATATTTTTACTTTATGATCCAAAATATAACTATTCTTACCGATAATTTCTTGCTTTCATGGCTAATCCATCATTTTTGCTAGTCGTCAAAAAGAAAAAATGCAAAGATTTGCCATCCGAAAGTTTATTATTTATTTGCCTCAACCGAAGGACGACTCAATAACCGGCACAATCCTAATGAGAAAGCGTGTTTTTACCATCTTTAGAAGTCCTACTATTAGTCATTCACACACCCAATAGTTTAGTAAGCTGTAACATTCTGTTGAAAGTCGAAATATCCTACTATTCACGTTTAGAGAACAAATGACCAGCACTGTTATAAGCATGTAACAGTTGACCTCATATTAAGCGAATTAACGTTATCTCCGACTGATGGATAACACCTAAGTCCCCATTAGTACATTTAGGTAATTACCTTGAAACTAATCAACAGTTAAATCTGCAGTTGTCCAGGGGAAACAGACTTGACACCTTTGACATACTCGTTTCTAAGGCGTTAAATTCTCTGATTGCCCCACGCGTCCGCATAAATATGAGGGTTGAATTTATGTTATATTTGGACTTTCTAATTGCTTCTTTGGAGAACATTTAAATAACTGAAATTGCATACATGATTTATAAAAACGAAGCTCATGCAGTATCAATATTATCAAGCGCAAATTTAATTTCACATCTCAAATAGATATGTACATATTTATATACAAAAACAGATTATTAATATTGGTGTGTACATATGTGTTATTCAGAGATAATTTTATATGAGAAGATGGAAATCGATATATATATATATATATATATATATATATATATATATATATATATATATATATATATATATATATATATATATATATATATATATATATATATATATATATATATATATATATATATGAAAAAATATTAGGTTGGTTCAAAATAATGTCGTTTTCTCACATAGTAACATATGTGAGAAAACGACCTTATGTTTGCACCAACCTAATAATTAAGTAATTCATCGATTCAACAGAATGCAGAAAGCACTGGACGGCCGTTTCGTCCTATATTTGGGATTCATCATCAGTGCACATCCACTACCGAGAATTGAAACCCTGGCAGTTAGGTTATTATGCAAACGTCATACCAACTGTTCCAATATGCCTCGGTGGCGAAGAGGTAGCAAATCAGACTCAATAAAGCGCCGATCGCTCACATATTCCGTGGTGGAACTCAACTGATATTCTCTATAACCATAAAACTGTGCCCCAGGAGCCACGACTACTATCACCAAGCCGATCAAACTTGAGCATTAGAAGCCGGTTCAAGCAATGATATACAAATGATAGAAATTATTAGGAGGATTAGATAATTATAATTAAGTAATTCACCGAGTCTGAAAGAAACCTCAACATATGGATTTTCTCTAAATGTTTTACGAATCGAGTCTTTTAGAAGAATTACATAGTGTAACTTCAAGACATGGACAGATACTGAGCTCATATGACTTACACGCTTTTATTCCTTTAGGGGATATGCACCACGCAGAAGAACGCATAAGACACTTTTTGTTAAAGACACGCGCAAACACCCACTGAATGAAAGTTCAATCATTGATCTACTCACAACAACATACATATTTGATAGTTTAAAAACTGAAAATACAATCTTCAAATAAACCCATTAATCGTATTCGACTCACTGAATACGTACGCCCATTTCTACACTGAATGTAAAACTAAACATTGCTTAAAATATGATATATTTTTCTTTTTATAAGCACTAACAACCAAATGGACTTTGGGAGCAATCAATTGTAATGGGCACTTATAGAATACAATTATAATTTTCCTTAGTTACATTGATACTTGTGTACAAATGAAAGACCGAAGGCGATAGTAATACAAACTTTGGCAAAGTAGAATAATCATTTTTATTCTCAACTATCAAAACAGATTAAACCTGCATTCGACAGTTTTCTTTGCTGTTGAGTAGGTGTAATATTTGAATGCTGATAATTTTGTTGGTTTGGTTGTAATAGTTCGGTTGAACGTATTAGCTGATACGTAATGTTGCGTTTTTTTTGTGGATTTACGAATTCTTAGATTGGTCCCAAGTTTAAAACGACATTTAATATATTAGACGCATTGAAAATTATATTTGTGTTTAAGTTAAGAATGAAAAGACAATCAAAGCGAATATTTTCAAATATTTTTCTCCCATCTTTTAATCACCTGTTCTTACATTTTTTTTTCTTTTTTGTTCGAATCAAACCAAATTCCCCCCTTCATATTCGAGTTTCATTTTATATTACTTAATTATTTCCGTTGGTTGTTACAATTACGCACATATGCAAACACATATTCTCTTTGCGTATGTATGTATATATGTATGTATGTATTTATTAATGTATGTAAGCAAGTCGTTATATGTTTTTGTTCTGAAATATATTTTTATTTTTACATTATTATCATCCCCAGCTTCACGTTTTCCATCGGAGTGTAATGACTGGAATAATTCCGCCATTCTAATCTAAACGGTCATCTAAGATTGGGAGGAGCAGAATCATATTTAAATAAGTGAATCAGTTCAGATCAATGTCAACTGAAATGCATTGACTATATTTTCAATTTATTTTTATTAGTCAGATTACACAAAATCATCCACTTATTTTCTAATTTATTTTAGATGGTCCGCCATAATTGAATTAAACCGAAGCCTACAAAAATCAACACGAGCAATAAGCTTTTCGGTAAAAGTGTCTTAGGTAAATGTAGAATAACGGTAGAAGCACGCTGTCTTTTATGGAAATAATTCCTTTTTGAAGATTATTTGTCACGGGATATTTACCTTAACTTAATACAATAGAAATAATTATCTACATATATAAAACGAACTTAGCAGCTATCTATCTATCTATCTATCTATCTTATAGATAAATATTAAGTTCCTTTTGTATATGATGTCAGGTCGTTTCTAGCGCTACTGGTACTATGTAATCCAGCGTCATATGTTTCATAATTGGATTATCGGCGACTAAACCGGTACCCCCACAGAGTTTGCCCTTGAGGAGGGTGGCTAGTCGCCCTGCTGGATTAAATAAAAGACCTGTCAAAAGAGCGGAGGAAGCTTCTTACTCAATGTCCATCGAGCACAATTATCCAGGGAGTCTTGGACTCAGATTTTTTTAGCCATTGGCTAAGAGAAGGATACTTTGTAAAACCTACCACACGAGGACTTCACTATCATTGTCCCAACTTGCTAGGCCATGGCAGATCTAATCTCAGCGGCCAGTTCACCTCACGCTGCATTTCATCTAAAAACTTCACTGCGCAGGCCTGACGGAGACATTCACGTCCATCAAACATTTCCGACCCCTGTAAAAATCGGAAACTGGCAAAAATGGCAGGTGGAAGATGACTGGAAATCGCAGTCCCAATACCGCATTCAGGCGGGTCAAGATATTGGTTGTCTGATGTTGAGCTGGAGACGAAAACATCATTCGGCAGCGTCCTAATTGACCAAGCAGCCTTTTCTAGGGACAGCACTACCTGCTCCATTTGGAGAGAGGCCTAGAAAAGGTGACCTAAACAAAGCTCATCTCCTATGTAACCCAGTTGGCTAACCGCGGTCAAAGGGCCTCTTCTCATGTGGTCAAATGTCAGTAAAGGAAATATTCACACCAACCTCTAAGGGAATCAAAGCACTGCATGTAGCACGCTGGAAAATCAGGACCATGCTGGACACACTCGTCAGTGGGCGACCAGAACATCGCTATGCTCTAATTGCAAATTAACTGTCAAGACTAAATGTTGACTTCACTGCTCTCAGTGAAGTTCGTTTCCCAGAGGAAGGCAGCCTACAAGAGCATGGCGCCAGATATACCCTCTACTTGGCAGGCAATTTAATAGCGGAGAGTTGTCTTTCAACGTAGATTTCATGATAAGGTATTCCATTGCCTCCAAGCTTGAAAAACTGTCAACAGTTTATTCTGACCGCATCATCTCTATGCGCCTCCCACTTTACAATCAGATTCTTATATGAAGCGTTAAAGGCAGGATACGGCCATATGTATCAAGTCCAGAGTCCTATGCGTAATGCAGCCGTCAGATACTCCTTACAAGCAAGATGTCCATCCTAAACCGTTACTCGGAGCATTTCCAAGTCCTCAGCAGTGCTAATCTCTCGGCCCAGGAACCAACAGGAGTCAATGGGATTCCACCTGAAATCTGAAGGCATGGGGGACCAGTGTTGCATATGAGACTCTACGTGCTTTTTCGATGATTTCGGGAGCAGGGAAAAATACCACAAGATCTCCGTGATGCAATCATCATTGCCCTGTCAAAGAACAAAGGCGAAAAATAATACTGCTCCAATTACCGATGGATTACTTGCAAGGGTTCTGTTGAACAGGCTGGTACACACCATCTCAGAACAGCACCGTCTAGCGAGTCAGTGTGGCTTCAAAACCAACAGGAGCATAACAAAAATGATGTTTGTTCTCTTGCAGATGCAGAAGGACAACGATGTTCTCTCAGATCCCTTCTCAATCACCAGCGATCTAAAGCATGTGAGTGTACTGGCACCGACTCTCTTCACTATCTTCTTCAGTATGATGCTCAAGCAAACCACGAAGAACTTGATGATGAGGACGGATTCTACATCAGACATCGATGGTGGCCTGTTTAATCTACAACGATAAAAATCAAGACGAAAACTCAAGAGTAATTTATCCGATACCTCTGCTTTGCTGCCCTTGTTGCTCACACAGAAGGGTCTTTGCGGCACAACACTTCCTGCTTCCCAGAAGCTGCCAAACATTTTGAGCTTTGAAGTCAATTTAAAGAAAGCAAAGTTATTGTACCAGACCGCTCCTCGGGATTAGTATCGACTTCCCCTCATCATCACTGTCACGACTGAGCTGAAAGCAGTCCATCGGTTTCCCTACCTTGGATGTACCATCATATCAAAAGTTAGGATTGAAAACGAGGTCGACAACAGACTGGCAAAGCCGAGCATTGCATTTGGTAGACTCTACAAACGTGTGTAGTACAACAAATACTAAGCACTAAGATCAAGAGTGTACAGAGCTATCGTCCTCGCTACTCTCCTATATGGCTCAGAGTCATGGGTCACTTAGCAACACCTGCGACTCCACGAACCTTTTCACCAGCGCTGCCTCCACACGATCCTTAACATACACTGAGAACCTGGAGTCTCACCACAAACCATGCTGTCTCCTTCTTTGAAAATCTCTGCAGGACCACTCTGAGGGACAAGAGACGAAGGAGGAAGTATTGCAATGCTATGCCATCGAGCCCAGCCTGGACTTTCAACCGCAACTAGTGCAACCGCGTATACCGGTCCCGCATCGAACTTATCGGTCTCAAACGTACCTGCAAGTGACGTGTACATACTTCCTCTTGATCTTCGTTTTAGGAAGCCAAGCCATGATGAAGTCTTTTCACATAACAGACATATACTACGCTATGATCTATTGCAGAGAAGCGAGGAGTGATATATTGACCTAGCCATAACACACACCTATTCTGGTACCAAGCAGAAATACCAATTGATATATAAACAAACCCAGTTATATTTGTTACAGCTTTAGTCATATTGATAATTCAAGGAATAATATTGATACAGGATCTAAATCAGAATGGAAATAGAAAATATTTGTCTTTTATTTCGTTTCTACGAGGATTAACTAAATGTTTACTGGCATTTGAGAACGTTATCCCAGAATTAATTCTGGTGTTTGGTATTTTTGTTCATTTGGAAGAATGCCGAGAATATTGTGGACGTAACATGTAAACTAGTTGAAAATTTTAAGGTAAAAGGGAAAAAAGAACAATTGAACTTAAAATGAGAAAGAGACATTTGAAAATGTTGGGACACGTAATGAGGATAGATGACCCGAAGAATTTGACACTCACAAGATATACTGAAACAAAAGAAGCTGAGTGAAATAGCTACTTAACATGATTATGTAAATGAATGGCAGAGAAGGGATGGGTAGGGTAGTATGACGACAAACATTGATTAGAGATACAAAAGATTGTAGAGAACCATGTTCACCCTCGTCCTGAAGTGACATGGAATTGAAAAGAAAAATAACTTTAAAGCAGTAACATGTAGATATCTCAGGAGTTTCATATTTACGACTAAAATTTAATTGGTAAAAATGGTTTGGATGAAGTAGAGATGAAATATATAATTACGTGGAAAGCAAAATTTTCTTAACACAAATTCTAAATACAGAAGATGCGGAAAAAAAAGCCCATTATTGAATGATCTCCTCTACTGGTGAATTCTGAAGGAAGTTAAATAAAGTTGAAAAAAAAATGCTGTAACTTCATGTGGAAACTTAAGCTCATCTGGAAACTAGAGTCAACAAAATAATTTTAGTAGAATTTTCAATAAATTAAGTGTTTGTCATGCAAACACTTAATTTATTGAAAATTCTAGAAAAAACTACCAACAAAACCAGTTTAACATAACTGGGAAAATTCAACCATCGATAAATAAAATTGATTAAAAAAGCAAACTGTGATCAAAATAGTGACGAAAGTCAGCGATAACTTTTGAATGTATTTCGAAATAGATGAATGAAAGCATCAGATAATGCATGAGTCATGATTCGTGTCTATAGAGAGAATCAAATTTCCAGAAAACAAAACAATTGCAGTATTAACTTCATGATTATGGCAAAATAAAGCAGAAAGGAATAGCCGAAAAGATAGGAAATATGTAACTTTTGAATATAAAGAATTGTGTGAAAATTAGACGGCAGAATTTAATAACATGGCTGAATTCTCAGACAGTACGAATTAAGAGTTATATATGATTCGTGGCAAAATATTCGTCTGCAATCTAATGACATTGCACATTGTTCTGAAATCTGAAAACTGCTCATAACAGTGCAACAGAAGATAAGCAGGAAAGTAAACGCGATAAAAGCTACCTTGCAAGAAAGATAAAAAGAAAAATTTCGCGAAGAAATTCAGTGCAGAAACCAATGTACAAGAACCATCGAAGGTATAGAAAGAAGGCTTAAAGAGAGAAAGGGAATCCATTATTGTTGCAACCCAGAACTAATATATCAAAATATTTCCATGAAAGTTGAAGTAAACAGAAGAAACGGTTACATCTGTAGAAAAACAATGCCTAGTGAATGCAGCAGGTTGACACAGTAGAGATATAACAAAGATTTGGACGTTGCTCGGTTGCAGATATTAACGTGTGTCATGTAGATTAAAGAAAATCGTATAATAGTTAGCATTGAAATCGTACCGAAAACAAAAAAAGAACGGAAATGATTTCTAATTTCGAGAACGAAATAGATTTCTTCAGACCACGACGTTGCTGATGTCTGCAATGATACTGAAATTGATACTGAGATTGATATGGTAGATTTGAGGATAATTGAATCTCTAGCAACAACCGCTTGATATCTGGTGTAGATATACAGTTCCATGAAATATTATAATAAACAGAAGAAAATAAGAGTAAACAACAACTTAGCAGAGGAATTGGAGAAGAAAAGATAAGAGATGTAAAGAAAATAAAGGGGAAGAAAGCGTAAAAAATGAAAAAAAAATATGCTGGCAAGAAGAACGATAAAACTAGTTCTGAAGTAAAATGATAAAAATTTATGACAATGGCACATGAAGATATCAGAGCAAAAAAAAAAAAAAAAGAATAAACGGAATCAAAACTGTAAAGAGGAAAGGCGTCAGTTTCTTACACCTCTTATTCCACAGACAGAAAAATTGCGTGTCCATAATCTGCTGCAATCCTAATCAAATATTTTCACACCAGTAGAATATGCATATATAATATTTCTTATCACCGTCAAGTATGTCTATCTACGTACATAATCAGAGAAGCCGTGCCAATGATTTTAACGTGCGGACACCTAACCAATCTAAATTCAAAAAAATATCAG
The DNA here is from genome assembly GCA_963932145.1 of Acanthosepion lycidas. Classification (NCBI taxonomy): domain Eukaryota; kingdom Metazoa; phylum Mollusca; class Cephalopoda; order Sepiida; family Sepiidae; genus Acanthosepion; species Acanthosepion lycidas. The sequence goes on along the minus strand of OZ010573.1, from coordinate 80,031,482 downwards.
CAGGGATATATGTTATGTTTATATTTTCCCTTTTAGTTTTCTGAATTTCTTTTTCAAATCTTAAATTTTGCACTTGTCCGTTGTGAAGCAGTTCCATATCCATAAGCAGTTCCATAACTTTGTCTTTCCCTATAGCCCGATAAGTTATAATTATTAAAATATTCTTAAGTTATAATTCATAAAATATTCATCAGTAATCTATATACATAATAAGGGAATTATTTAATCTACCAAATCGTATCAATATAAACTTGTTTATTTTATATCACCATTTGATTAATAACTCAGAATACGTTGTTTTTCTAAAAGAAAATTCGATACAATTTTTCCTGTTATAAGTGTACAACTGGATTAGTAACATTTCACTAGTGGGTGCTTAAATGTTCTCACCATGATCTTTTTTTCTGGCTCCCGACCAAAACACCAACTTTTAGAATTTATTTTGGGAAGGGCTCCTTGATATCGAATGGGATTATAAATTTTATTTAAAACGCGCGAAAATGAACGTTACAACATTGGCAATCTTATAAACAAAAGTTCAAGACAATTCCCAGATAATACATATATTTTTCAATCTCCCAGTATAAAGCATCTTTAAGTGGCTAATCGTTTTTTCAGTTTTTAACACTCACAGAGCCAATCTGTGGTTCATTCTGCAACTATACTAAACGGACGTGAATCACTGTTGCAGATATATAGTGTACAATCTTGCGGGATCAGTAATTGTGCAAAATCAGTACACTCGAAACCTTGGTCACGATGTAACATCGAACTAGCGCAACTATCGACGGCTTTAGAACAGTTTCCTATACACAATTTCATTCACAAGTTTTGATCCTGTGTTATGGTTTTCAGGTTTTTTTCACAAAAGTGTCTTCTCAGGACAATATTATCAAGAAATCAACTCAATGACGAATCGATTATCATGCGATTTGAAAACAGGTCGATTGATCAGAACGTTAACGTTTTAAACAATCAGCGAGGCACGCTCATCTAGTCAAGTATAATATATATATATATATATATATATATATATATATATATATATATATATATATATATATATATGTAGAGGTGGGTGGGGGTATGTGTGGGTATGTAACGAGAGTAAGTTAGAAAGAAAGAGAGGAATGTGTATATACAAACTAAATTTAAATGTGCTTGAGCACGATCGCATTGCGAGTTCTTCAGACGAAAAAAATTATCTGACAATCTGGTATCGTTTAAACAGAATATCTCGTTAATCAGTGAAACGATTGGTAAAGAAGTAAAATAGAAATGTGTAAGATTATCGAAGTTTTTGGTAATGAGAAGATAACAGAGAAAGAATGAAAAAGTGTATGCATCCATGTAATTTTCCGTTTAATTTGGATTATATGTGTATGCATGTATATATGTGACTATATTTGAGCATCTGTAATCATTTTTCGGCTTTTATATGAATGGTTATGTCTGACCGATAATATATGTTTTTTATGCGTAAACCTATGTGTCTGTGTGTGTGAGTTTCGAAACTCCTGCCACTGGAATGCAAAAAAATATTTTGGATTTATGCCATGATGGAAATTTTAAATTGGGAAATACTATTTGGGTTAAATACAACGCCAGGAAAACATTATACATATATAAGAAGCCTTTCCATTCGGATTAGACTCAGCATCGTGACTGTTACACTTGTAGCCACGAGCATTTTTCTCGTTACTCTCGGCGTACTCGGTAACCTTCTCCTAGTGTAAATGTAAAAAAAAAGATAAAGCTGATAATTCCTCTTCTAAAACTTGTGAATGTGAGCAAGAAGATTTTTTTCAAAATTATTTTTCAATTCGTCTCGAATTTCAGATTTAATTACACAATCTTTTTTTTTCCAACACGCAATAAATTATCAGTGCTTGTTAGGTATTCTTCCCATATTCCGATTGGCGAAGCCATTGCAATTCCCTCTGTTTACGAATCACAAACTGTATTTGCAAACATAGCGAAAATGAAGATACTGTTGGTGAATGAAAGATAGAGAATGACATGTTAGCCAGAAAGTAAATAGTAAGAGAGAAACGTGTAAATAAGACCAGTTATTTGAAATTGAAAAAGTAAGCAAAATGATTGTATCCGTTTGTATACAAGCATCACAGAGAGTGATTAAAGTAATACATGTTTTAAGCATTCGGTATTTTTTACAATTTCGTATATGTGTAATTATTAAACATATACGCAATTCTATTTCGTTTTAAGCACTCATATCGTCATATAGTCTTAACTTTTGCTCACATATGCAAAAGTAAGAGAGTATACAGGAGTATATCTCAACGCGTGTATATATATATATATATATATATATATATATATATATGTGTGTGTGTGTGTGTGTATATATCAGTGCCAACTACGGTTGTCACGCAAGTCGGGCTAGGCCGGGGAGATTAACTATTAAGTGTATGTATCAAAGGAAAAGATTTCAAAGAACACATCTTAACAATTGTGTAATTGCGAATAGTTTATTTTAATTCATTATATTTTATAATTGTGTTTTATCTTCATACTCGAGGTACCCGCAATGGTTCGCTAAAAAATTAGTATAACATGATGAAAATTTTTATATTATTATTAAGAGGAAAAACCAAAGAATTTTTATTATTAAAATATATTTTTGGACCTTTTCAGAACGTTCGAAATTTTTTCAGCGTGGGGACGAAATATTAGTATAGGGAATTTTAGCGCTTATTTGCAGGACCCTCAGTTACAGAATATCTGCTCTGAATTGTATGATAAAAATGGAATAAAACTAAGACAGTATTTAATTTCAAAAAGCTCTTAATTGCTTTTATAAATAATATATATTATAGACGCTATTGTCTTACGAAAAAAAAAATTCGATAAATAATTAATTTTTGCAATAATAATTTTAATTGTTTAATTTATAATGTTTTAAATTTTTTTAATTACTGTCTTAATTTTTACGAGTTAGGTTATATTGTTAAGTAAAAACTATATGTACTAATCCTAAATAGAAAAGATTACTACGATTCATTTACTACGATATTTTTAAAAGACATGTTGAACTGAATTCATTTTTCTGTTAAATGAAGTAAAAACAAAACAAAAAAAGGTCTTAATCGCACCGAGAACATGACACAGATAATAAAAAATAGACACTACAGATTAATACTTAATAGCAGTAGTAGTAGTAGTAGTGTATATGGAAATATATATATATATATATATATATATATATATATATATATATATATATATATATATATATACATATATATATATATATTAATTCATCAATTCGTAACGATCCGGGTTCGATTTTCGTAGTGGATGCACACTGCTGATGAGTCCCAGGACGAAATAGGCCACCGGTGCTTTCAGCATTCTGTTGCAGATTCTTCTAGACTCTATGAATTAATATAAATGATTATTCTAATCCCCAAAAATTTATATCACATATATTTTTACACATATATATCTATGTGTGTGTGTGTGTGAGAGAGAGAGAGAGAGAAGGAGTGTGTCTGTGTGTGTGTCTGTGTGTGTGTCTGTGTGTGTGTGTGTGTATGCGTGTGTGTATGCGTGTTGTATGTGTGTTAACCCAAGGAAAAGTTCTGCTACTTTGAATTCTAGGTAAATGAAGCGTGTTCATACCGATTAGTCTGCATGAATCTTTTTGATTTTTTGTCCATTCATTAAGGCTGTTGGAGGTAAACGTCTCCTAGGTTTGTGCTATTTGATAGTCAGGAATCTGGGCATTAGTAGATTATCACATCAGCTGTTGTATAATATTGTACCGCCATGTCATGAATGGGATCTGGACCGTGCAGTTATTTCTGGTGGAGCCTGTTAATTTTTTATTAATTAAGCGTTTTATCGTAAGTAATTGTATTTTCGTATGATTTTTCTTTAAATTTCGGAATGATGATACGCTGAGGGAGGTAATTTTTAAATTCTACTTAATAGACTACTTCTTTTTTACATTGATTAAATTTTCAAATGTTTTTAATGTTTTGTATTGATTATTATACTGCGATTAGTAAAGTGTTTTCTATGTAATAGAATTTGCCTAGATTTTGTGTTGGTGTTTAAACTTTCTCTTAATTTTTTCTTCTTTGGCTATGTGGATTTTGAATTGTTTTCATTTAGAACTGTATGCGAAATAATCGCGTGGGCTATTTAAAACAGTATTTTTAAATGTATTTTTATTCACCAAGTAGATGTTAAAGTTCTAAGTGCTTTTAATTAGCTAAACATAATAAAGTAGAAGTTTTACAAATTATTTTATGCAATTGGAATTCCATCGGATTCGCATTCAGCACACATCCACATCCACAGGCGCGAGCACACATGCGTATATATATATATATATATATATATATATATATATATATATATATATATATATATATATATACATATATATATATATATATATATACAGTAAGGTTCCATCAACGCCGATCGGATTCCGAACTATCGCCAGTCAGGATGAACGGATGTCCCCCAAGGAGGCACCTTACCTCGAGAGTATATTGGGTCTCAAACATGCACCCGACCTGAAGTGGAATTCCTATATACGATCCATCGCTAAAGATGCAGGTAAAATGATCGGCTCTCTGTACCGCTCAAATAGGAACCTGACTCCTCATGCTATCCTCTATATTTATAAGAGCCAGGTGAGGTAGAAAATGGAGTACTGTTGCTGTATTTGGGCAAGAGCTTCCCAGACCCCACTTTTCAGTTTTGACAGAGTTCAAAAGAGACTCAATCCTTGCTGGAGAAGTATTATATTTCACCCTCCAACCTCTTTCTCACAGTCGGGATGTCGCGAGTCCTTCACTGCTCTATCGCTACAATTATGGAAAGCGTTAGGACGAACTGCGTCTCCTGGTTCCACCAAGTCTGAGGTTCACAGATAGAACTCACATGCCACTTACATAGTAACAAACCATACTCATTCCCACCCACGTAATCAATTGGCGAGAAATAAGTTCCACACAAACAGCTTTCTTCCCACAAAACAGTGCCCTATGGAACAAACTCCTAAGTGGATGTTTCCTCGATCTCTACAATCAGTTCAAGTCTAGAGTCAACTGTTATCTTCCACGCCTATCCATATAAACTAACCTCAAATTAACCCTCTACCTCGATTGATAGGGGCCTTGTACAGGGTGAAACTTACTATATATATATATATATATATATATATATATATATATATATATGCAGCGTGATTGAAAAGTAACTACCCATTTTAAAATACTTATAATTTATAAACTATAATTTTTTTTACAAGAAATGAATATGAGAGGAATGCATTTAACATGAGATTTTATTTAAAATTCGATATGGGCACCTGATTTCGCTACCAGCTTCTCGAACCGACCAGGAATCGCGTCAACTCTTTTCACCATGAATCTTCATGTATGGAAAACATTTATTCTTTTATTGGCCCTTCTATTTCTTCCAAATTCTTCGTTTGGTATAGTAGGCTTGCTCGTTTACACCCTCAACAAGAAGTCATGGGGTGTTAAATCAAGACTCCTGGTTGGCCACTCATACATAAAGTAGGGAGTTACTTTTCAATTATCCTGTATATTAAGATACATTTTAAGATAGGGATCATAACTCAATATTTAACGATTAAAATCTAATAAAGAAAATATAACCTAATATATATATTAGATTTTTTCTAATATATGTATTAGAAAAAATCTATGACCACGTGGAAAAGTTTTCGTAATATATAACAAAATATATATCGTTTTTCCATATATATATATATATATATATATATATATATATATATATATATATATATATATATATATACATATATATATATATATATATATATATATATATATATATATATATCCCAACTTAAAGATATATATTCAGAAGTATTCATATTGACTAAAGACAGTAGTAACTTAATTGAGGTAAGTATATGTCACAGACATTTTGTTTATAATGAACCTCAGAATTAAGAAGCCAAATTTAATTTGATTTTGTCTGACACAAACATGAAAAAATGAGCTTAAAGAAATATACATATCCGCTCATGCATAAGAACACATGTGAAATATAGAGAATTACTTGCGTATGCTCATGTAATACGCAGGAATTCTAACGTAAATATCTGAGTAATCACAAAGACTTCTCTAATCAGCAACAGATGCGTGGGTAGTTACATGGAGATGAATTCACGAATTAACACAGAACATTATTTTTTATTAACACGCGCAAGGAGGGAGAGAAGCAGGGAGACAAAAAGAATCCATGCAGGAAAAGAAATATTTACTCGTTTAATAACAGAAAAGTTAGACTAATAGAGAATTTTAAGAGACGAAAACAGCGAAGATGCATTTATCTTATTTTTACATACCATTTTTTTGGAATGTTTGACTGTTAGCAAAACTAACAACCCAAGATGCGAACTACAAAATGGACACATCAAAAATTTAAATTCTAGAAAGTGATTTAAGTAAGGACGGTATATATATATATATATATATATATATATATATATATATATATATATATATATATATATATATATATATATATATATATATACGACATGCGTACAGTTTGAAGTCTCCCTGATTTTTTAAATCACTTTAAAATAAACACATGGATATAAGCGTTGTTTGAAATAATTCAAAAAGTAACTTGACCCAAAAGGTTGTGAGCTCAAAACCTGGCTACAGCAGAAGGAACAAACAATTTGATTTACTAAAGGGAATTAACTGAAACTGATATATCCAAATAAGCACAGTCCTGTGTGGATTAGATAAAGGGTTTGGTTCAAAATATCAACGTATATTATCTGAAGAAGGCCGGAGGATACAACAGCCGAAACGACGCGAATATGGCAATAACTATGGGGACAACAGTCCAAATGATGTAAATAATGTAAACAATTACAATAACTCATCTCAGAAATATAGACAGATCTTAAATTTCCGGTTGTCAATCAATTTGGCAAGCTGTCAACAACTTAAATAAACACCTGTTAAAAATGCATTTCTCTGATATTTGAAACGAAAAGTAAGTAAAAAGTCAGTTTCAACCTGATTAATTAAACATTAAATCATCTGTTTGATTTTGATTTTGTCGAGTTCACAGTAGGGTCAGTTGCGCACCGTCTCTGAAGAAAAAGCACAATGACGCAATTCACTCCGCCAGAAATTTGGAGACAGCATGCTGTACTGCTTGGCATTCGCATCGAAAGCTCTAATAAAATATTTCAGAGTGTGTTGGTTTCAATCTGAGGACAGTGTACGATTCAGAAAGAGTTGGATGAGGCTAAGGTTGATTACGAAGGTGGAGTGATAACTAGTGATGATGTTATGTCCCCATTCATCATTTCATAGGGTCTCAGACTCAACACGGAGGCCTACATCAAGTGCTCTGAAGAGGTAATGCTGCCCTGGGTCAAGAGTGTAGTTAGTGGAAGAACTTTGCACCATACCAGTGATGGCTGTCAAATAATTTCTGCGGCCACATCACTCATTATATCTGGCCATCTAACTCCACAGACTGCAACTCTATTATGTGTGAGGTGCAGTTGGGCGAGAGACTAACAAAACTAATTGTAACATTCAAGATGAACTGAAAAAAAAAAGCATTAATCAACTTAAACAAGGAAACCGTCCAGAAGTGATGTAAAAGATTCCGAAGTCGTCTGCAGACCGTCATTGAAGCCAGTGGTGATATTATTGAATAAATTTACTCTTTAGTATTTCAAGATACTATCTGTTAATATGAGATGTCAGTATTGTATACATCTATGTATATATCTATGTGTATATACATATTATTGCCCAGGCATATATATATATATATATATATATATATATAGAGAGAGAGAGAGAGAGATAAATAGACAGACAGACAGATCGTGAAAGCGTGAAACCTAAGAGAAAATAAAGGCTAAAACTGTCCCACATTTGGATATATCTTTATATTGGTCATCGATCTAAGCTTTTGAGCCATGATCAAAGTGGTTATACGGACATTACAATGTTCACTGTCAAAGATGGCATATTTTTTTTTGTTTAAATATAAGTTTACTATGCGATGACAAATCTTTTTTTTTTACATGTGGATGAGGTTATTATCCTTGTATTTTCTACTAGTACGTTTCGGATGGAATTTTTTCTGTGTGTTTAAATGAGTTTAGATGAATCTGTTTCCGGATAGCTGTAACGTAAGGTGTCTGGATAGGCATGTAGTAGTGTGACCCATGTAATTATTTATGAGTTTGGTTTGATCAGGAACACTGTTCCTTAAGTGGCATTCTTTGTAGTTTTGATTTTGCAGGTGTGCTGTTATTTTTAGGATAAGGTTAGCAGTTTTGTAGTAGATAATTAACTTTTTTTGTTGTTCGGATCAATTGGAATAGTGTAATTCTTTATGATATTTCTAAGTGAAGATTAATCTTGTTTATAGTTGATGTACATTTAGCTTTTGTAGAAAATATTTATATTATTTTTGTCTGTGCTGACTGTGTTTGAAAAATAAAACACCCCTATAATTCTATATATATACACACAACCCATGCATCCATTTAAGACGTAAAAATAAAACCATCTTTGATAATGGTTAAAAGTATAGCCGAAAGTACTCTGAATTACAGAACATTTGGACAGTTTCCATATACTCAGTGTCCATAAAAGAAAGCACTTGTTCGAACACAAGAAAACTTAAATAAAAAGCTTAATCGCACCACCTTGTTTGTCAATAATAGCTTTGTTATTTAGCATTGGACACTGTTTTTCGTACGGCAAAGGATATAGATATGCATGTATTTGTATTTGAACACTTACACGTACATTTATTTATTTATATTTATCTATTTGAATATATATATATATATATATATATATATATATATATATATATATATATATATATATATATATATATATATATTAGTGCGTTCCTGATCAGACAAACTACGCAAGTCAATCTTTTAATTTAAATACAAATAGACGAGATATAGATAGGTGAAATAATGGCAAGATGTAATTGAATTTACTTAGTTATATTCATATATTCAACGATATAATAGTGCGTATGAATTTACATACATAAATACGTAGAGAGTAAGTGTGAGGACATGACATATGGACGGGTAGACAGACCGCCGTAGAGATTGAACAAATGTACTTGACTGTAAAGAAAACAGTTTCAATGATTTGCAATGAGCTGACAGGCCGGCACTTGTAATTGCAAACGCTTCTTTTACCTACGGCTCTACAAGCAAAACTGTTGTTGCTAATATTTGGATCAGGTGCGCTCATTTATATATTTTTCCGCCTTTCTTTTTCTTGTCGACTTCTACCTATTTCCCAACCATATTCCCTTATGTGTGTGAATGGCACCTTCTAGTCTTGGATGTAAAGCACTTATTAGACATTGAGTGCTTCCGTAATGACTGAACCATTAAATTCTTAGCAGTGTATATATATATATATATATATATATATATATATATATATATATATATATATATATATATATATATATATATATATGTACATATATATGTACTCTTCTTAAAGTAGATATCGCTTCAGGGACTGTGTTTAAAAGACTTCTCGCATTCTTTAGAATACGACACCGGTAGAGTTGTCTAAAAACTTCAAAATCTTTGTTGTTTTCTTATCATTGTTTGAGGTTTGAGAATGGCTTTGCAAAAATATGCATCTCTCCACTCTGATGTGTTTTTATTTGTGTGGGTTGGTCAAAGTCGAAATGTGGGTAAGGTAATCAATGTTACAGTCCAACACGAAAGTGTCGACTCTCTCCTGGGGATATATATATATTAATCCTCTTTTTCAGTGTCATGACGCCATTTTGCCGGGCCGCTAACAGAGTTGAATGTTTTCAAGTACCTTGACTGCTCTTCAACAAAAGATTTGTGTCTCGCTTGGGTGAGACACCAACAGTGGCAGGAATGATGAAAGAGCATGCCAGATGATGGCAAAATAGACTAAAGCTTCATCGTTTTCTTTTTTCATTTGAAATCGTTTATATGAGGCGCCAACAGGTACTACTTGATCTGATGGTACAATGTGATGCTTATATTTGCCTTTTAGACAAAGTTTATTTTTCAACTTCGTTGTATTTGTAGTTTTATAAGTACGTTCATGTCGGCAAAAAGACTCTTATTGTAAAAAACAGAAACTGTTTATTGAAAAAAATTCTTTACTTAGGGTTTAATATTCTGTTTGTCAGAATAATGACTTTTTAGTATGTATTTCCACAGAAACACGATACCTAAAGTTTATAATGTTTATTTAAAAAAGAAATATTTCCTGTAGCTTTAATTTGAGTTTTAACTTCAAGCTAATAGATTAAATTTCATATTTCCAGTAAGAATACATTGCTGTATTTCAAAAATATTTTAAATTGGCTTGAAGGATCTTTCGTCTTGAAATCGTTAAACGACGCTGATTTTAACACCATTTTAGCCATCTGTCAAATCAATGTAATTCTCTTTATTAAAAAATCTATCAAAAATAGAATATACTTTGTTGCAACTGTATATGGGGGAATATCAGCTGATTTAAAGTTTAATTAATCTGGTTTGAAACAATTTAAAATATCGCAGAAATGCGTATTTAATGTAATTAAATAAGTGGGAGGTCACAGATGTAAACAAATGTTTTTCCTAGGATTTTCTGAAAAAAAAAGAAACATTTCTAAAATAACTGCATTCATTTGTGAATATGTCTTGACAGTTTTATTAAAATCCGACAATTATTTGATTTTCGCAAACATTTCCATATCAATATGTTTTTCAATGTAAAAAAGATTTTAACCAAAATTTCGAACGCTTTAAAAAAAGGATAAAAAAAAATATAATTTACTAAAATACATTCTATTAGAATTTTGATAGATTTTTACGTTAAAACATTGATTTATTAAGTTTAGGACAGTTTTTCTCCGCGGTCATGATCATTCTTTTAAAAAATCAGTGGAGATACCTACTTTTCAGATGTTTACATCAGTACAATAAAGACGTTTCTATATGTCACAGTGGGAAAATCTCATTTTAAAGCCACATTACCTCGCAAGATCATTCCTTTTATTTTAGTATCTGAGAGTCTACATCAGATTATTCAAATTATATGTAATATAAAACTTATCTAATTGTTATCATATTTCTTTCTTTCGATAAGATTATTTTTCTAAACATTTAATCTAGTAATTGTGCATATATTATAAGTAACTGTTAGGAAGCCTGCGTTACAAATCATTATATTTGAGTTAAACAATTACTGGATGTCGCATGCTTGGGATCTATACGTACAGTGATTTTCGTTTTAAATAAAAGCAGAATAAGTTTGTCTCAAGTTTTTGAAAAACTTATTCTCTACTCATCGACTTGCATAAGACACATTTTAAGCTGAATAAGCAGCTGATTTTGAATCGAAAGATTTCTCAAAATCGGTTCTAGCTTAGAACGCCCAACAAAGCAATCTTGCAAACACGTTTTTCCGTGAAGTTCATTCGTTTGTTTTTATATTATTGTTGCAGGAAAAATATTTCTATGCATTTTTTCTTACATCATTAGACAGAAATTTATCCGAGATCGTTTCTCTATCACTTTCTACAATTATTTTATAACATATGTTATCAGCCAATTAAGTTATGACATTTTATCAGTCATATATTCGTTTTTAAGGAGTGATAAAATATATTGAATTAATAGGCATAATAATATGAATAAAATTAACCAATAATAATCTATATTTTTCCTCTGTCTATTATGCTCAAAGACTTCCGTAACATTGTCGTGCATAAATACACACTTCATTTTGAAACTGTGAGACTGAGACGTCTACCATGCAAAGAAAATTCCATAAAATCACAATAGCTAGCATTGTCCAGTTTAATTCCTTCGTCGATCTTGAATGGTTCAATAATAGTTTTGTCGACAATTCCAGCCAATATCCTAACACTACCGCCTTCTTGTTGCCTTCTTTTAGCCACAGTCACGTCTGCATTGGATAAAATCCATCTTTTGGCTCATCCATCTGGTCCCATAAATATCACTCGAGACTCGTCCATGAAAATTACTTTAGAAAAGTCAGTTTTCATGTATTGCTTGGTCCAATTTTCATGCTTTTAAATATTTGATTTAGTGAGAGGAGGGTGTCTAAGAGATGTTTTTATAGATCCCAATTCACAAAATGTTCTACACCTTTTGTCCTTGAATCTCTCAATTCAAGCTTTCAAAGATTTGATCGCTGGTCAAAATTGGTTATTTCACTATAATTCACTTTAGTTTATATTCATCTGAAGGAATAAAGTTCTTAAAGCCTTTTCCTTTACGAAATCTCAATTTAATTGTATTTTTAACAGCCTTCTTTATCGTTCGATGATCTCTGCAAAGCTTCTTCGATAGCTCCAATGTTGATATTCACTCACTCAATGACTTTGTTATTTTCTGTTTTTTAGCAGTTGTTAGATCCTTAACTTTACCCATGTTTCAACATATATTATAGACAAAAAATAGTTTTTATTAGATTTCTGAGGTCTTAAGCTAATATTAATGTTCATATATCTTCAGCCAGTCCATTACCGTAAATTTCACATATCTCAAAATTTAACTATTAAAAATAGCTGAAAACTTAGGTAAATATTCTACTAGGGGTGGAAATGAAGGAGTTTAAATTTGACAAAATTTGGTTCAGAACTTTGAGTTATTGAGGTTTATTTGATTTGCATAATAACTTCAGACAGGCTGTATATATGAATTCTTATTCAAATATCTACATAGACTTTTCTATTCTTATGAACATAAGAAGTGATTCTTCAAAAGTTCCTGAAACTTTAACGTTGTAAAATAATTATTTTCATATTGAATTAACAAAATGTATTCTTTTTATATTGAACTCAACCATTTAAACTTGACAATCCAATAATAATGCATATGCAATAAAGAATCAGCGGTAAAATTACTTAGGAAAAGAATTTGCTAAGCCATAGGAAATGCCTCATAAAAAGATTTCTTGAATCTGCCCATTAAATAGGTAATAAAATGGATATTTATCAAGTATGAAATTACGCTATTAAAAGGTTACAAAGAGAAGTGCATTTGACCAAACACACCAGTAACTGCTTGCGGGATCAGCTTGAGAGCTGTCGCACTGAGATAAATACCATCTGTTGTGCTAAAGACTCTTTTAGAAATATATTTTGATGTTTTTCTATATAAATTTGCTCTTCGCGTTTGTTTATTTCAATGGCCGTGAAAAATATTACATTTTTTAAAAAATATTTTATATATATATATATATTATCATCACGGAAAAGAAAGTTTGAACAAAAATTTAAATTCTACAGAAAAAATAATGATAAAAATTCCGAAAAATATTCTTAAATTTTTATCTGCCCTGGTAAATTCGCATTAAGAATAATAAGAATAACAAAAATAAAGAAAAGTAGGGAACATAAACTGTGCATTACAAAAAAGAAAAAAAATTAGCAAAATATTTGAAAGCAAAATTGTAAATACAAATGTAAATCATATTATTAAACTAATATTGATACGCAATATTAATAAGACGGGTACATGTCATGTTTTTTTATATATTTCCATGCATCTTCAAGCACAAGATATTATTAATTTGTTCACTGGTCAGGCGTGATTTTGTCTCATTTTTCCTTGAATATTTGTTGTCGCTTTCCTTTCCAAATCATTATAGCCGATGATCTTCCGAAATTTCTGACTTGGACTGAGTTCGGGATATTAAGTAAACCTGTTTGATTTATTTTAGCTTGGGAAATTGTTTTCCCGTTTGCGTAGCATAATTATGGGACCAGAAACAAAGAATATTCTCAGAGAAGAAATAATATGTTGTTCATTAATTTTAAACATTGATGGACAACACCAACGCTAGAAAGCATCACCTACACCAATTTAAAATTTATCTGATTCTCCATATGTTTAGGAAAAGATGTCTTCTTATCCTTAAGTACTACATGCTGTCAGAGCCAACCAATTTAAATTTATATTTATCGCCGAATATAACACATGTACAATTATTAAAATTGCTTATATGACTGACAACTTGTTCGTTTGCAAAAAGCTAGTCTGAAATTAGGTTCTTCTGGATGATATCAATTGAACGCCAGGATAATGTGCACCAAGCACTGTTTCACATATATGACGAGAGCTTGTCTGTCGAGACACTTTTATATGAACATTCTTCAGATACTTGATGCAATGAAAAGTCATTTTATATAGACATTGTTGTATTTTAGGGGATGCAGCGGAGACAGTGTTATTATAAAACTTTCTTCTAAATTCAATGTTAGCTTTATCGTTGTTTTATGCAAGTTTACCATAATAGAGAAGATAGTTTTAAAAATGATAACTGCAATATTTCACACAACTTTAGAATTGGATGAGTTTATATTTTAAACATTCGTTCGATAATATTCGACGCTACAGAGTGCCACGACGTATGGGGACAAAAAATGCAGTTCTTAGAACTGAACATCCAGTCTCTCTCTCTCTCTCTCTCTCTATCTATCTATATATATATGCATGTATGTGTGAGTTTGTGCGTATTATTACATTGTTGGGGAATTAACCTTAACTTTCAGCAAAAATTGCTAGCATAAACGGTGACCTAAAGTCTACACACAACCCTCCTCATATTTTGAATTCAGTTTTTCTCTCTTTCTATAATGGTTGAAAAAAAGTTGGTCTGGCTTGGTTTGGTCTGAAGCTGAAGGGAGAAGAGATGTATTGCTACATTTCCTAAAGGTGTTTTCGTAAAAGAAGTGAATGTCACGAGCTCAACTGGAATTCGATCGAACTCTGTTCGCTGATTTCACTTTCTGTTATATATATATATATATATATATATATATATATATATAATTTTCTGTTTCCTTATTTTATAAGAACACATACAGGAATGAATATATATATATATATATATATATATATATATATATATATATATATATATATATATTACTTATTACTTATTACTTGAAACATTTATTTAGTAAAGACACGTGTTTGAGCAAATTTCCTGTTTTTAAACAGTTTAAATCTATGTACATTCGAGAGTTTTCATGATGTACCATCCTGTTGTCTTCGAACCTGCGACCATTTGTAGGGGCAAACTACCTTTCAGCTCGGCCTGCAAAGTTCTATTACCGTATATAAGAAATATATATATATATATATATATATATATATATATATATATATGTATTCTAATTAGCCTTTAGCGTCTTCATTAAACAGCCGACAAGAAAGACGCAGATCGGAGCTGGAATATATCTAAGTCCCACTTTTTTGTTTATTACTCGTATCGTTGAAAAAGAACACAGGCGTATACGAAAACTCTGATTTTAGAATTTTTCTCTTCGCGTTTCTCTTATATAATAGATATCAATTTTATTGCCAATATTGGTTGGTATCATTTTGAAGGCTTTTTATTCCTTATATATATATATATATATATATATATATATATATATGTGTGTGTGTGTAGTGACATCCCTAGGTTTGCTGGTATGCTTAATTCGGCGCCCTTACAAGAAACCTGAAAATTTAAAATTACGAGTTTATTACAATATTTAACTTAATATAAGCTAAAGAAGACATACTTTGTTTTACCTAAAAGTTTTTTTCTAGCCTTTTGATCTGTAAACTTTTTCATAACACTTTCTACACCCATCTTCTCTACAACATAATTTTTTCTATTGAATTGTCAAAGAATTTAATCTGTTTTGATCATGGACGACCGCAAGTATCTTTTTATAAGCTTTAGTTTTGGAAGATCCGAAACACATGACATGTTGGCATGATGGCGCCCTCAGACTTGATGACACCATAGGCGACTGCTCGAGTTGCCAGTACCTTGAATTGGCCCTGTGTATGTGTCTGTATTACAATAATTATTCGAGAGAATTATGATAGGCAATTAGTTCATATACTCGCGTATCATGCGACGTTTGAAGACTTAATTTTGAGGCTAATTTTAAGAGGGTCACATCATACACGAGATATAAAATTATAGTATGTACTTCTGGCCATGACTACGCCGTGGACCAAACTACATATCCATTTACTGGAGTCAGTTGTATTAAATTAAACACGATTTTAATAAAATCGATGATTTACTTAACTGTATCCAATAATAATGTAATATTCAAATATTAGTATCGTATTATAAAATACAAGCATAGCGAATATGCATCTTTTGCACTTTTTACGTTTTATAAGATGTTTAGCTTTTTCTCGTTCGGTTGTTTATAGCTGAACGCGTTTACACAACGAGTATATCGTTACTAATAATACATTTGTCATTTTTCTTTTATCTTTTTTTTTACTATTTTTTTGTAATTTGGTCTCACAAAAACGGAACTCGCATTATACACGAAATAGATTATAAATTCATTTTTGATAATTGAAAATTTGGGGGTCGCACGATACGCATGATCGCACGTTCCATGAGTATACACGCTATTTATTTATTATCATTCTTCTAATTACTATTAAATCTTGATTAAAATGCAACATTCCTTTTTTTGGTAACCTTTTTCTATTCAAAAATTTCATTTAATTTTATATAATCATTTTCCTATATATTGCTTCTTTCTTGAAATCTTTATGTCTGACACTTATCCATTATCTGTATTTTGATTTAAAATATCCCTGTATAAATTTTATGTATGTGTCGAATAAAGTGCATTGACACGAACGGAAATATTACTGAAATATACAGATAGATAATTGAGTTTGATATTGCGTGCATTAAGAAATGATTCAACTATGAAAACTGACTCACATTTTAGATCCTCAAGAAAATTCTCACATTCGTGGCAAGCAGCCTATTCAAATGGCCAATTCTTTTGATGATAATCTAAAATCAATTTGAAAAGGTTTATTCTGGTTCTTTTCAAGTTAACTTCCTCTTTTCCTAGTGTCATCAGAAGTCGTGTTGATCGGTCAACTCTACGACCGCATCCAGCCATTCTTTTTTCACTTTTGCGATAGAAGTTCTTCGATTCATTCTTGTTCGGATACCTGTTGAGTAGAAGAACAATGATCAAAAGTTAATCATTTTTGCTAGCGGCAGACACGGGAGTACATCTTCATACTATCTACCTCTCTATCTCCCTATCTACCTCTCTCTCTCTTTCTCTCTTTCTCGCTCTCTCTGTTACATTTTATTCAAATCTCTAGTCTGACTGATTGTTTTATTTTCATACCTTCCTTTACCTTTTCATTTTTTCTCGATTCCCTTTTTCTTCTTTACTCTTAATTTCCTTTTATTCCCGTTCCATTCTTTGCTTTCTTCCTTCTTTACTTTTTTTTTCGCAATATTTCTATAGTACTTTCTTTCTTCTTTGTGTCGGGACGTTGGTCATCATAGCTCTCCACAATTTCCAGTCCTTTGTAGCTCGTAATATATTTTGACTTTTTGTTATATCTCCTAAATCTACTCAAGCACGCTAGGTATGTTATGCGTTGTTTCCCCACTCTCTCTCTTGTCCTCAATATGTCCTAGTAGTATCAAATTTTCTAAGCTCACTTTCTTCATTATGTGTTTTAAAAAATTCTCACTGTCTCTTTCTCATGATATATATGTCACCCTTTTCTTTCCCCTTTCTACAAAACATGGCTCTCATGTTCAGTTCATAGTATTTACATCATTCTTCTGAAGAACCACAATTCTGTAGCTTCAAGTCTCTTCTTCATCTGCGAGGAAATTCACCAACATTCACTTCCATATAGAAGGACTGATATTTCATAACAGTTCAGCACTCCTTTCTTTGTTTTTAACAAAATTTGTATGTTTCTTAATACTTTGCTTATCTTTTGGATGCACCTTTCGTTATTTCAATGCGTCTTCAGATTTCAGTGTCGCAATTTTCGTCCTTTATTAAAGCACTTCCTAGATATTTCAAATATTTAATTCCTTGATTTTTATATCTTCATTTCGTAATTTGCATATTTAAATTCGGAATATTGTTTTCATCTTTACTGTTATTATTACAAGGTTTCAACTGTTGTACCCACCGACCTTCTTCAGGTGTTTATCAATCCAGATAACCTTCGATCGTCTAACGCTGGATTAAAGCGCTGGTTTATGTATGTGGTGACAGTAATTGTAAGTTCAATCCCTTTGTCGGGCAATACTGACAGACTATTAGAAACTGGGTGAGCAATAATTGAGCAGTACTAAATAAAAACAAGATGGCATATTATTAGACATGAAAGTAAGAACGATAACAATTTACTCTACCGTAGAGTAAAGGTTTTATTCTGAAATTACTTTCTTTTTTTTTCTTCTTTTTTTTTTTTTTTTTTTTCTACCGTCTAATTATTTCACCTTCGAACTTACAGATATTTTTCTGTTATGTTTGGGAAATAAATCCGTTCAGCGTCTGTTTCATTTTCCGTTTTTGGGCATATAGATATCAACGCAAACTTTAACTTTATATATTTAAATATCGCATATACTCGCGTATCATGCGACATTTAAAGACGTAATATTGAAGCGAATTTTAAGGGGTTCGAATCATACACGACATATAAAATTATCATATGTATTGTCGCCCTGGTTACGACCAAACTATATATCCATATATATATATATATCTGATTAGCTTCAAAAGTAGCTCTTCAAAGTTCGCATGATACGCAGGTATACAGAGGGGATGCATTTAAAATTTTGTCTGGGCAGCCAGTCGATAAACTCAGTGCTTATTTCATAATATAAACAGGGTCCTTTCGTTAGACGCACTTCTCTGTTGCTTTATTGTTTTAATAAAAATAAACATTTCGTCTTTTTCCTTTTCTAACTTTATTATTCAACAATTTTTCCCATGTATTTTCCTTATGCTCTTTATTTTTCCGGATTCTAACTGATTTTCCTGCTTTTCTGGCTTCTATTCGTTTACAAGTGGACAGCTACAGGGGCACCAGCACAATAAAGAAAATAAATGAGTTTCTATAATTGTTTGCTTTACGCAGTGTCTTCTGTCTACCCAAATACAATATGAAATTAAAGAAACCAATCAACGGATTACCGAGAAAACTGACTGCCACAGTGCAAGTGAGAAATAGAGAGGAACTCTGTTTCTAAATCGTTATTTAAACACCCGATACAGAGTGATCTACACTAACCAAAGAAATAAGGGAGGCCAAGATTCACAGCTGGAGTAATATATTTAGTAATTACCTAAAATATTATCTATTTTAAAGAATCCGTCTGATGTTTACATATTGAATAAAGATAATTTTTCTGTATGTATAATAGGTTAGTATACTATAGTATCACTTTGCCAGATAAAACTGGGAATGTTTGCTTTATATATACTTAAGAATGTGCAGCTTTGAATTATGTAATCGGCAACCGCCACATCTATCGCGCATATAGAATTCGAAAATCTAATATAAATAGATACACACGCACACACACAGACATAAACATAAACACACGCACAAACGGATATTCATATCTGAAATAGATGCCCCATTTTTATTTCAGATTTCGATTATTAGGCTTATTATTATAGCTTAGTGAGGAAATGTACTTTCGTTAAAAGGGAAAAATAGAGGCTTGTTTATTTTCATGCCGAATAGTAAAGTACACCAGATCAAATAGTGGCTTCTAAAATGTTTACGCAGACTTGATTCCTGCCGGAGAGGACATTTTCTTTATTATGATTTCTCGAATAGGAAGGCCGACAGACATAATGCACACTGTGTAAAATAAAAATAGGGAGTTTATTTCAAATACGAGTATCCACAATAATAAAATTTGAGGTATTATATATGTTTGATAATTTATGCAATATTCCAGCGATAAATTATTATTTGTCTGAAAAAATCCTCCCGAAGTACGAAACACACATATATATGTATGTGTATAATCTATATTTCAGTTAGTCAATTAAGTGCCATACCTGATACACGCTTGGGCGATCATGTCTCTTTCGATTCATGACTGTCTATGAAGAATATTTTCCCGCAATAGTTTACCGTTTCTTTCTGCGGTGGATTAATTGCCAACGAAGGCTACAGGACCCAGTCTGCCCTGCTATTTTACCCATAGCTGGGAGGAGATGAGGTGGATTCATGTCTTTACCAGGCGTATTTGCGAGTAAGTAAATATAAAGAACTCCATTGAATTCAAACACAGCTCAACAATTTCTCATTCAAAGCCAACATCCATTACACCACAATATACATCCAAAGAAACAGGTTTTGTTAAATTCAAACGACAAAATGTTCATATTTAATATTTTAGAGATATTTTCAAATCAAATATTGAATACTGTAATCAAAATGTTATTCTGCTTTTTTTCAAGTACATTCTGCAGGCTCAGTCATTATCAAGATGTAGGTGTTATCAGTATGGTAGACAAGATTTTGTTGGTTACATCCAGGCAAATGATAGGACGCTATAAGATAAATTAATTTAAATAAATGCATATAAATGAAATCATGTGTAGACTGGTTTTCCTTGGAGGCATCATTTTTGTATGCATATTAAATATCTTGTAGACACTTTAGAATAGCGTCACCTGTGCAAAAAGGTATTTCTTTTTTGGGGAGTGGGGTCAATCGTATGAGAATGACTTTGAGAATTTGAGTATTTCCTTACAGTGAATATTATAGTGTATTTTGCTTTCATCATCCAGCTGTCATGTATATCCTTATTTAAAACATAGGTGTATACATGAATACGGAACCAGTATAGAAGCAGTGGAGAACAGAAAAAAACAAAAAACAAAAAAACAAAAAAAAAAAAAGGAATAAAGATTAATGTTTCTTTTGGTAAATAAATTTGTAGCTTTCTTTAATATGTGGATGTATTTCCCTGTTTATGTAACTAGCAGTTCTCCCATCATATTGAATGTCAAGCACTCCTTCGATATCCCTCTAAATTCGACTAAATTTTATTCTCAGGAGAGATAATTAAAGTGAATGTCCCTTAAGTTTTGGAAACCGAGCAACTACTAAAGGCTGCAGATATTTCTTCTTTACAGCCTGTGGTTGATGGTTGATCTCGTTATTCGCTATTTTTTAATTTCTTTTCTTGTTGGGATCATTGTTAAATTGGAGTCCCAAAATGACTACTTGTATTAGTAGTAGTAAATGTTACGTTTGGAGAAATGAATCTTGTATCAGTGTCATCATTACATTGGCATGATTTTATAAGTTTCACCGGTGATACTATTTACTGTATTAAAGACATAATCAATATGATCTCTCATATGATCATCATTATTTTTGCTTTGCTTTATTCCTTCAGCACTAATTCCATTATCTTTAACCCCCCCTCTCTTTAATTATATATATGACTAAGATATTGTTCATTATCTATTTCATTAGCTTTCTCTTTGTCATTCCCGCCTTTCAAGTCTTCGATGCTTTTTTAAGAATTTTTTCTCATTTCTTTCATTTGTTCTTACATTATTCGCTTTTCTTGTTCTGGTTCATTTCCTTGTTTCTCTTCTTTAAACAAACCACAGCTGTCGTTTGCACGCACACTCATACGCACGAACACACGCACACATACAGTCACACACATATACACTCAAACACACAAAAACAAAAACTCATAATTTAATTCCCCCATAGACACAAACGTCAATTGGTCTTTATTTTCCGAAGTGCAACTTTGCTAGGGGAGGATTTAATTTATGCAAACGAAAAGCCTGCCTCAAACAGGAGAGGAAAAAAGTATCTGACTACAGTAAATTACAAAAATATATCTTTGCAGCAAACAAATTAATCAAGCGCAATATCATTATGATTGTTATTGTATTTTTGCCCCAAAAATGCAGGTAAGAAGATTATCAATATCCATCGACGATGCTTGAAAAAACCCACAGATTTTCATGATTGTCATTACTATTTAGCTGTAGAGGATTATTTTTATGTTTTTTCTGCCCAGTTTTCATTTTCATAGCATTTAAGTAAATAGGAAAAAAATAACTGTATTGTAAATATAAGCAAATAAAATAAAGCTTAAAAAGGAAGGAAAAAAAGAAATGAAAACACGCCTTTTAAGTATGTCACTTTAATGATAAATTACAGAACGTAGATTTCATTCTGGTAAAGAAAAAAGGTGTCTCCGAATGCAAGAAGATAAGTGTGTGTCACAGTAGCGTAAGATATCCTTAACTTATACGATTATTACCTAGTACTAGCTTATTAACTAAATTATTTAAAAAAAAATAAAAAGTTATATAGCCAAAGTGGCACACAAAACTATAAGTTCCATACGCACACACACACACATATATATGGATGCATATATTGATGAATGACGGGAGCGATGAGTAAATGTGTGAGTAAATGCAACTATACAAGTTTATATAATCATAGCATCACTCCTCCTTTCGCTATGATAGATTATTTTCTGAAGATAATTAACTATATATATATATATATATATATATATATATATATATTAGCTC
Organism: Acanthosepion lycidas; assembly: GCA_963932145.1. Classification (NCBI taxonomy): domain Eukaryota; kingdom Metazoa; phylum Mollusca; class Cephalopoda; order Sepiida; family Sepiidae; genus Acanthosepion; species Acanthosepion lycidas. Next base: position 80,009,003 of record OZ010573.1, on the reverse strand, counting down.
AAACACACGTGTACATATCTGCATAAATAAATCAAATATGCTGTCGTTTAATGTTGTAAAATGCATTTAATTCACACGCAAAAAAATATTTTTCTACATATCATTTCTTCTCAGTCCCCTTAATGAACATTTCATAGTGAAAATTTAATCTAATATATGTGCCAGATCACGAATATAATAGTAATGCTAATGGTAATATTATCCGTTTGCTTATAAGGAAAAAAAAAACATTCACTGAAAGAGCAGCCAGTGCTATTTTCGGTTGATATTTTGTTTGAAGTAATGTACAACGTCAACATCTTTATATCATTATTTCTGTTCGAGTTACTTCTGTTATTCATTTTAGTTGGTGATGTTCTTGAAAGTCCTCAAGTGATGTGGATTTTGTTTCTGTAGCGCAAGTTCACAAGGTTCGAAAAAGGATGGTTCCACAATTTTTATTCGCTCGAAGACATTTTTAACTATTCATCTGAGAAAGCGGTTACATACATCCACAAAGACACATACACACACACACACACACACACACGTAAACACACACACACGCACGCGCGCGCGCGCACACACACACACACACACACACATATATATATATATATATATATATATATATATATATATATATATATATATAATCGGAGCATCTTTGGAAATGATTGCCTTCTCATCGCTTGTATATCACTGAATTAGTTGAAGGTAGTTCTTTAACCCAGAAAAGGTGTTGTGCGTCTTGAAGCATATGTGACATACGAAGGAGGATTTATTGGATCAAATTGAGTATCGCCAATCTTATGGACCGTCATGTCTCTTTTTCAGACCTGGGCTGAATTTTAAAAATTTCCCAAACATTGCACACAAATATTCTGCCGTGAAAGGAGCGTTGTCATTACATTTAAAGTGTTTGATATAAGATGGAGGGGATAAATCGAATTGTGTATGTGAAGTGGCCAATGAACAAATCTATGAAGGTAATATTACGTGCTTCGACGATAATATTAACAAGAGTGTTATCGTTTCTAGCTTTTAGTTAAAGCTGGATATAAATGAAATTTAGTGATTTTAATTGTTTACGTACCGTGTTTATCATCTCCACAAATGATGCATTAACAAAATATCATTTCGTTTAGCGTTTAGAGTCTTTTAAGCTCCTGTGAATTATTTTACAAGAAAACATTTTCGGTTATTTGATCCTGGGAAATTCATTTACAAAATATGCAAGCTGAAGTAAATATATAAAATAAATTACTACAGATTCCTTGGTATAAATATATTTTAGCGTCATTTCATAATACAAAATACTCTTTTAAATTCCACCTTTTTTTGTCAGCTCCGGCAGTTCAGTCAAACCTGTTGTACAAAAACCGCTTTAGAAGCTTTGAACTCAATACAAATATACAATGATTCATATATATATATATATATATATATATATATATATATATATATATATATATATATATATATATATGTGTGTGTGTGTGTGTGTGTGTGTGTGTACTTATCATTTGTATGTATGTATGTATCTATCTCACTATTTATATATACACATACGCACACTCATATATGTACTTACTATCATTCGTATATATGTGTGTGTATGTTTGTTCGTGCGTATGTGTTTTTATATATATATATATATATATTTATATATATATATATACATATATATATACACACTAAAATAATATACCGATAGATATAATACACAGCGTTTAAATTAAAATGAAAATGGCATCTATATATGCGTATGGTGAGGGCATTTGTGTTTATAATTTACAACCTAATACTTTTTTTTTCATGCAGAATTTTTCTACTGAAATATTTCAGCCTGAACAAGAGACTGACAACCCTGGAATATGCATATTTCATATGTCATCCTTATTTTGATATATTAGTATATCCTTCTGACATTTATTTAAACATTTCAAAATCATTCTGATATTTGGTTATTGTAATTTTGCTCTCTTCATGCCATCAAGTAGAATCATACAAACATTATCTGTTCAATGTTTTTATAAAATTTAGAAGCAGAAAATACTCCGATGAAGTATGATCTGGTGAGTAAGGTGGATGCTCTATTCACTAGAGTAAAGATTCTTCAACATCTTCACTATATATTCAGCACTCTCAACAGATATTGGTCTTGGCTTTCTTCAAACGTCTTATTTAGTCTCATCAGATTCTGAAGATGTTCAGTCTCCAAACTATCTTGTTTCTCACAAAATCTGTGGTTATAATTTCCATACCCACATTTTGTTCTTGGGTTTCATCGCACGTTGCGAACACTGCAACTATTTGAATTGATGTTTGGTTTCTGCATTAGAGTGGTGCAACAACGCTTCGTCGAATGTGAGCAGCCATCCCAAAATATAACAGGAGCTCACGAACAAAGCTACAAAATCAACTTAGAGGTGTCCCCACCATATTGTTTCTGGTAGACATGTAAATATTTTATCGCCCATTTAGCTGCTACCTTCTGCATACGAACTTGTTTATAAATAATAAATCTAATGCATTCCCTGGATATCTCGTGTGTCTATTCTCAACGACAATGACAAAGATCTTGGAAAGTAGGTCGAACCGAGAAACTTTCATTACTCTCATATTGGTGACCACACTAAAAAAAATAAATAAATAATTACTGTTTTTGTTTCAAAATGAAAATTGCAAGAGACAGCATTTTCAAGTAAACGCTAATGGTATAATTTTTGGTTACGGATTTTTCATTATATTAATGCAATCAACAAATAGAATATCACGTACAGACAAAACATTTATTTAATTTCATTCAGGACAGTGCTAGATATCTCAAACGTTATGATTCGAAAGTTTTGATTTCATTTTTCTATCAGCATTGCTTATACAGTGTATTTTGAAGGGACGTTTTAAAGATGGGAATTTTATTTTATTTCTTTTAAGCATAGACTGAATTAGGTGTTATTATAACAGCATCTTCGTTATAATCTTTTAACTTTACTCAAGTGTTTGTTTCAAAAATATACTAAAAGTACTTTTACTCCATTTCTCTTGGAGGGAGATTGCATCGAAAACAAAAAAATAAAAAAAAAATAACCCCCTTCATGAGATATAAATTTAAGCAGCTTTATCATCCAACTGTTATAATCGAGGAAAAATATGTAATTTACAATCGGGTTTATTTTATCAATACTACTGTTAATATTCCATTATTTAAAAAGTTTGATATTTGTATATATACAGCCTCGAGATATATCCAGCCTTGAAGGATCAGATATATAAGCAAAAATTTTCTTTAAAAATGTGTTCCTGAAAACTATGAATCCCTGAAAGTAAGAAAATTAAATAATTATCTACGTACGGAATTAAAAAAGTATTTCTGCCGAATATGATATGTGATTATATAAGTATTTTTTGGTTGAAAATTTTCAAAATTGTTGGTTGTATATGAGTTAGAAAATTCCATTATCTGATCTGATTCTTTATCATCTAGTACTGAGTTAAGATTGTTAGGCAAAATTGGTGAAACCTGGATGCGTAAGAATTATTCAAATAAGATAATAACGTAAAACCAGATGAAAAGCAGACAGCGTAAAGAAATCGGTATCTTGACGTTAGAAACATTACATTCCATTAAAAAAATGTTTTTAATTTGGCAGAATTCAAAATTACACGAAAGAACATTGCACATAAATTCGCGACTAACTAATCACTAAGCAGATTTAATATAATAAGAATATGGTCTAGATATAAATATGCATTATTAATAATATTGCCCTGATGCTACATCAAGCCCGTCTCTCATGGATTCTCATCAATTATATGTGTTAACATTGTACATTTATCTTGGTGAAATAAGATGGACCTCAGTAAATATCCTATTCATTACCACAATTTTTCTTGTCAACTGCTTGAACTGGAAATGGATGGTTTCCGCCAGCTCTACTTTACCGAGGTCACGGTACGCATAAATGAAGACTTACCAAGAGCTAGTCAGGTACACGGATTGGCCTAATAGCCATTAAAATATTTCGAACTTCCTCTCACCCCCGCAGTGTTAAGAGCTGTCACCATATCTGCACATTTGCCTGTGATGCATGTTCTTCATTTACTCTTACCACATTGGGTGTCATGCTAAGAATATTCGGTTTCCTATAATTGTAATACAGCTTCATTTTTTAGAGTGCTGCTCTCGTTCTCCCATTATTATTATTATTATTATTATTATTATTATTATTATTATTATTATTAATAATAATAATAATAATGACATGTTTCTTTATCCTAAACGTTTGTCTATGATACCTATGCTTGGTATACACTTAAATACCTAGGTGTCATAATGTTTATATTAAACTTCGTGTATTAGCCTCCTTATGTTGGTATGCCACTCTCTCACTCAATAACAACAACAACCATAATAATATCTTGTGCTGTTTAAGTTACATTTAAAAATAACGCTAACTCAAGAAACAATTCTTCATTATTTTTTATATTTTTCTTCGAATACCAAGATAAAAAAGAATTATACGAAAATCCATTTTGTTTTGACTAAATTAAAAAAAGAAAGAAATGCAAGAGAAAGAAATGATAACCAAGAAAAGATAAACGTTCCATTTTACGTCAGATCATTCAAACTGGCGAAATACTGTTTTAAGTTAATCGAATTAGATAAACCTGTGAAATTTTGAAACCTGTTTAAGAAAAGAGGAGAGATAAAATTTCATTTTTACAGATTCACTTGGTTTTATATTCAGTAGTTTGTTAACGACATGACAATAACTGTCCATTTTCTTTGAATATGAGATACATGTCACATGTCTAGGGACACAAAATTTACTTACATTTAACTATCTTAATTTTTAAACTAAAAGATTGATCATTGTAGAAAATAACTCTTTGTTACAAATTTTGTCAATTTTAAATGCTGACTATGTTTTTTAATCACCCCGTGCGAGGCAGTGAAGCCACTATGCCATAAGACGTTATAGTGTGAAAGAATAATAAAAAGCGAAACAGATTTAAGGAGCGAGGGCAATTGAAGTGTAAACAAGGAGACTGTAGATAACGATTGACATTACATTTAAATTTTTAAAGATCAAAGTTGGCTAGGAAAGCATGAACCTGGAAGAGAATTCCAAAATCAAGACACTGTTAGCATAGAGTTTACAGTTTCAAACCAATTCAACTGTGAATGGATGTGACCTTGTTCCCAATCTAGTACTACGCTTAAATTCATAAAGTGTAGGTACCATAGTGAAGAGATATTATAGAAAAAGCACAGAGAAGCTAACTTATGACGGTGAGAAAGTGACTGAAGCCGAGATGTCAGGTCAGGATCAATAATATTGCTGATTCTTCTTTGAATTTCATCAAGAATCTCAAATATCCAGCAGGATAACCTGGCCATATAGTGCCAGCACTATTCAAATCATGGTCGTATAGTATGTAAGATATATTCTGGAGAGAAAGAATGTCTAGCGCGATACACTGAACCAACTTAGCAGTAGGTTTACCAATGGATTCAATGTATTCTTACCACTCCATGTCAGCTGAGAAGGTGTAAGGAGTCACTCCAGTAGTATCCGCCATGCTGATGGGATTCAGAAATGGAACTTCCAGCTGATTAATAGAGAGACAATTCCTTTTGAAGGCATTAAAATTAACAAGCCATTCCTTGCCCCAGTTGACAACCAACTCTAGGTCATTTTTGAGATTAGCAGTCAACTGGACCTTATTGAACTGATCAGACAGGAGTAAATGTTTGTATCATCAGCAGAGATATGAAGTTGAGAATTAATGTCATCTGGAATATCATAGATGTAAATTAAAAACAAAGTAGGTCGAAGGACACCTGCATTACAACCAAAATATTTAGAAGGGTGAACATTTAGGACTTGAATAAGATTTGATAAAAAAAAAAAGACTAAATCAGCTCAAAATTCTAAAAATTCTAAACACTTTCAACTAGTGAAGAAGAACGGTATGCCAAACCCTGTCAAACACTTTCGAGATATCCAAAGCAACAGTCCGGGCTTCACACGTCTTATCTAAAGCTTGATAGACCCAGAAATAATCGTTAGTACACCAGAAGTTGCCCTAGAGAAGCGTAAGCCATATTACTTATCCAAAAGGAGGCCCGGCGATGTGAGATACTTAGCCAATTCAGATTTGAATAGGGCCTCTAGTAGTTTTCCAAAAATATGTAGATAATTCGAAGGGTCAGACGTGTCATCTGAGTTCTCAAAAACGGGAACAACAGAGGAGGACTTTCAAAAAGCAGGGAAACAAGCAGTATTGTATTTATTATACAGTTTAAAGGGAACAGGATCCAGTTCGAGGGGACATATTTAAATACTATTACATAGCTACCATCAATTTCACATTATTTGCTGAGATCTAGATGAGAGAAGATAGCAGAAACCATAATATGAATGATATACATATTACGCGACACAGACTCTGTTTTAAGTGGAAACTCAGGCAAGGACAACTCAGTTGAGTCAAGAGTAGTTTGAGGAAAATTTAAGGGGAAAACAGAGCTCACGTTACATTTGTTATGTGCAGCCACGAATAGGTGTCTGTTGTAATCGGAAGTGTCATGCTAGTATAGCCTGAAAATTAATTCCTATAGAATCTGAACAGGCTGGTATGAACCACGTGGTATTTCCGAGAGCCTGTAAAACATCGATTTCGGTTTTGACCCAAGACGAAGCTACTTTTGCTCAATTCTCGATTAAGAATATCAATCCAACGGTGTCTCAAAGAAACTCGCGAAATGAACGCCAATCAGCATCCTTGTACCGGAAAGAAGGTTTGTGAATTTGAGTTTCCTGTCTAAAATTTGAGAAATGGACAATAATTTTATGTTTTAATTTGAACATCTACATGTATAGGCATAAATGTACCTTTTATGTTTTATACAACGTGTGGTCGCTTTATGTACAAGGTTCTAATGTTGAAATAAGGCTCGTTCTCTTCTATACCACTTGTATATAAATGAAGAGTATGATCGCATATTGTGAGACAACATTTATCGGCTCACCATGTATAATATATTCAGATATGGTAACTATTTAACGTTATGTTTAGCGAGACAAGTAATTCACATAAACTATTTACAAAAATGATTAAACGCCGTCATAAGCACAGGTGCCACTCGTGCGGCTACGTGAAAACAGGAAATGAGAATTCATTTCAATTGTTAATATACAAAGTTTTTATACTGACGAAAGACAGACTTGAATTCTTTAATTTTTATATTTTAAAAGGTCAGGATTCAAGATTCTCGATTTCTGACATTTTCTGTCTGGTATTTTCCATTTTGCTACAAGTTTCAACATATATGGCCATGTTTTATCGTTAAATAGAATTACAGTGGATTCCATGACAGGAAACTACACATAAATCTCGTTTTCTGTTTCTGACATATACGAATTTTTAGACTGATTTTCTCGTTGATAGGACATCTCCTCTGAATGGTCAATAAAAGCTCTTGCCTACGTACAGTATTACTCATTGGTTTTATCAACACGAAGCTAAATGAAATTTATATAAACTGGTTTTTATCAGTTTCTTAAATTTTATTTATATTTGGCAAACCTAGAAGCAATAGATTAGCTTGTGAAAAGTGACAATAATTAAAGATACCTTGTAATTATTGTCAATTATTTGGTATCCAACACTTTTGGTGGTCATGAGATAAGAAAAATTGCCTGGACAGCAAACAGTGTACATGTGCGTATGTTTCTGTTGTAGATAGAATGATTGACGTATCGATTTTTAGATAGATACGGGTTTCTGTAAAAACAGAAGGTAGATGTGTGTGTATGTATGTATGTATGTACGTGTGTGTGTGTGTGTGTTTGCAGACACAGTGAAAAAGTTATATACACAGGCTTATATATAAGTAGATACATCACGAAAGAGTAACCAAATGATAAAAAAACATTTATTTGGCAGAGAAAATAATTTACTTTTAAAAAACATCGTGCCATTTAATTTATTTATTCTCTATTAGTCAACCATTTTATAGCATGGGCTAACCTACCACCTCAAAATATGCTCCCATATCAATAAATCTTTTTTAGCCATTTCAACCGAAGCAAGGTGATAATGACACTAAGACGCCAGGGGTTACTGAGAGTGAAAGAGAATGAGTTAACTTTAACCTGAAGAAAGTATCATAAAAGAACAAGATTTGGGAAGACAGAAAGTAGACATTGACGTTGCATTGATTTTGAAGACCTTAGGTGGCAGGGGAGCAAGAAACCGGAAGAGAGTTCCACAGGCGAGAAGAGGAAGAAGAGAAATTATTAAAATAATAATTATTGTTACATCTAGCTATTTCAATAGTAAAACGATGAGACATAATTGTCAAACTTACATGTAAATGTCCCAACCAGCATAAGACATATATTCGTAAATAACGTAAATATGTCTTATAATATTATCTCTAATACATTCTCATGATATTAACTGTAAATAGGAGCCTATTTTCTAGCAGACCTGACAATAACATGAAAAATAAGCAATATGTTCTTTAACGCTGTAACTGCGATTTTAAATGTATTGAACAACTGACTGCACATTCAAGCAACAAAGAAATACGCCTCCTATAAGCATAACGGTAAACGTCCAGTTTTGAAAGTATTTGAATATATAAAAGATGACGTGTTTACATAAGCCTGTAACATGAGAATAAGCAGGAGTATAGGCGAAAGCAAATGATGATATATATTCAAACAGTTTCTGTAGTTATGGAAACATGCATCAATGAAAAACCGTTGTCTAAAGACACATTATTCGCACATACACAATCTCACACATAAATAATGCCTGTACGTACAGGCATTCATACGTAAATATAAGTATATATTTACCTGGTCATTTGTTAACATTTATGCATATATAGATATTCCCCTGTGTTTCATTAATTATGAACATTGTCAGAGCGGACGTGAAAGCACTCTACGCTATTTAATTTAGTTATCAGTACAGGCATATATAATATGCCTAAAACACACGCACACGCACATACGCATATATATATATATATATATATATATATATATATATATATATATATATATATATATATATATATATATATATGTGTGTGTGTGTGTGTGTGTGTGTGTCTATATGTATATATGTGTGTATAGTCTAATATGTGTGTTCATTGTTTTGTGTTAATAAAGTTGTAATGACCTGCTTTGATTGTGAACATGAGACTCATTTTGACTGAAAGTAATTCTTTCCTTTTTACAAGCATGTGTAAATGCTCCAAGAAAATGAACAACAATTTGCCAAAATTCATTACGGCACTCTACCAACTAAAAATGTGTCCATGACATATTATTGCTTTTTCATTATTAATTCTTTTTTCTCTCGTCATAATGCTTAGTCAGCCTAGAGCCCGTAACATAAGTGTCCTTGTACCAAGTATCATCCCAGTTTCTCATTGCTTCTCTCCCTTTGCTCCCTCTAAGCTGATGATACATACCTACTCATGCACAAGTGATCGTCTTTCTGCTATTAAAAAATTCCAGAAACACTTCCATATGCTTATATGCTTTCTGCCCAACAAATACTAAGTTGGACATCCGTATCGTCTATCATATTCTTGCGGGTCAACGACTGGTCGCCTTACCGTGTTTGATTTGCTTAGCTAAGCAACGCTACCCACGTTATTTGCTTTTCTTGTACTGAGGTGGAAAAACCATGACCTGGAGCGCGATTTCTGCTTAACATTTTTGTCGATCGTGAACAAATTAATGAAACTTTTTTATTCCGTTGCTCTTATGAACAAAATAACCGAGAATAGCGCAGATAAATTGTTCAGTCGTAATGTTATATTTTCATTTTTTATTTGGTAGATTTATTTCTTTCCTTCTTTCTTTCTTGTGAGATTTTTCACTTCTGATTTCCAGTCTCAGACTTTTACTTATTCGCATTGCTATATTGGTCTCTTTGTTTCTCATTAATTAACCTTTCCATTTCCCCCCTACTAATTTTCCTATTTTTTCCCCAGTTATCTTTTGTATCTCTAACTTTCAGCTCGTCTTGCTCTATTCCGGCATTTATTCTCATTTTTTATGTTTAACATTTTCTACTCATTATTTTCTAGATTTCGCAGTCATTTTAAGAACATTTTTATGATTTTCGAATCATATGTAAAGTTGTCATTTTTAGATATGTGTATTTTAAATATTTCATTCATCATTTTTCCTTTTTTATAATTAAATTTTATTTCTTCTATGCATGAAAATATGTGCTGTCCGTCAGGATCTGAATCTGTGTCCACTTAAACAATAGGAACCCCCATTAGATCTGATGGACCTTAACCGATTAAGCTACAGAGAACTTAACCGATCAGGCAAGGCTGAATATTGCCTTTAAGCTAAATTCCTCTTGTCAATAATTTCTCAAAAGTTTCGAATATTTATGCCGGTAAACGAAAATAAATAAATATGAATAAACTGAGCGTTATACAAATGCGAATATCCGTTAAAAATAACGCTTAAAGTGATTATATATATATATATATATATATATATATATATATATATATATATATATATATATATATATATATATATATATATATATATATGTATGTATGTATATATATATATATATATATATATATGTATGTACGTATGTGTGTATCGAGTATATACATATGTTAAACACTCTCTATAACTATATGTATACAAATACATGTATATATACATATATATAAATATAATTATCAAATCAAATGTCTACAGTGCAATAACATGTTCATTGGGGAGTCATCACACGATCTAAACACCTGCATTCATGGTCACAAAAGATACTTTGCTATTAGACAGACATTCAAACTCTCACGTCTTACTCCGCAATGACGTGGGACATAACTTTAATTTCACCAATGCCAGACTTATTAAAAAAAACCATGACATTTTAGAGATAGAATGAACACACGTTTAGAATACTACATTACTTCACTGTTTTTCTACAGATCTAGTATTCATGAATCTAACTTAAGTCTTTCTAATACATTAAAAATCATTGAAGGTATATGTAAAATACGCACGAAATATGTTTTAATGAAAAATATAACCAAAACAAATTTTTTTTGAAATATCCTGCTGCGTCTCACTTTTACACACTTTAGCATACAGAAATAACCAAACACAAAATACCATTAACTTGCGTCTCTTTGCTTTTTATAATTGTCTTTTTTTTATCATTTCTATCTTGATCTCTGACGAAGTTTGTATCACAAAAAAGAATACCCTCTCGGCCCGGTGGCTAGGATCAAAGTGTAGTATCTGCACTTTGTGAGCTGCCGGGTCGGGTGTCTGTCGAACTCTCTGCTTGCAGAGAGGAACCGGGACGATGCTCCGCCGAACGGTAGGGTTTCGTTGGGGGAGGTTGACAGAACTGGCCCGCCTCGGCGGGTTTGGATGGTTATTTATTTTTGGCTGGGCCTACGGGCTCGGAGATACCCACATTAAAAAGGCCTTGTGCCACAATCGATCCCCGTGGGTGGATTGATAAATACCATCTCTGACGAAGTTTGTATCACAAAAAAGAATACCCGCTCGGCCCGGTGGCTAGGATCAAAGTGTAGTATCTGTGCTTTGTGAGCTGCCGGGTCGGGTGTCTGTCGAACTCTCTGCTTGCAGGGAGGAACCCTGACGAAACTCCGGCGAAAGGTAGAGTTTCGTTGGGGGAGGTTGACGGAACTGGCTCCCCTCAGGGGGTTTGGATGGTTATTTATTTTTGGCTGAGCCTATGGGCTTGGAGATACCCACATTAAAAAGGCCTTGTGCCACATTCAATCCTCGTGGGTGGATTGATAAATACCATCTCTGACGAAGTTTGTATCACAAAAAAGAATACCCGCACGGCCCGGTGGCTAGGATCAAAGTGTAGTATCTGCACTTTGTGAGCTGCCGGGTCGGGTGTCTGTCGAACTCTCTGCTTGCAGAGAGGAAACCGGACGATGCTCCGCCGAAGGGTAGGGTTTCGTTGGGGGAGGTTGACAGAACTGGCCCGCCTCGGCGGGTTTAGATGGTTATTTATTTTTGGCTGGGCCTACGGGCTCGGAGATACCCACATTAAAAAGGCCTTGTGCCACATTCGATCCCCGTGGGTGGATTGATAAATACCATCTCTGACGAAGTTTTAGTAAAGTGAAACATGTTAGATTGAAATGTGTTTCCTACTTGCATTATTTACATTATTCGTGCTGTTATCCTCATCTTCATTGCCATATTTACAAACTTTCAGCCGTTGCAAGCTCCATCCTTCTTCAGGTGATACAAATTTCGAACGGAACCCTTTATTTCGCCCACAGGGGTAGCCTGTTTTAGTTTCATATGCCATGCCTCTTCTGGATATCTCAGTTATTTCCATTTAACTCAAATCTCCAAGTTTTGGTTCAACACTGGTGTGGCCTGGTATTGAACTCACAACTTTTTGGTTCTAGTTACTGAATTTAACCAAGGTATTTATCCACTGGGCTATGAGTTTGACTTGGATATTCAAGAATTAAGCGCCTTCCGTCAGAATTTGAACATGACCCCCTCCCCCCCCCCACACGGTAAACCATCGTTTGATCCGAGGTGTACTTTTATTTAATAAGATTTCTCGAATGTTCAAGCCGGGAGGTGATAATAATAACTTTTAATGAGATAAAAATCTGATTAATAAATACAAAATCCATTACTTTAGAAAATGTATGTGTTATTTGTATATTTCTTTTCTTATTAAAAAAGTGTGATTTATTTAAACTATTTTAAAAATAGTTTTTAATATTGACAAAAATAATTTTTTTATTTAGTTATCTATTTACAAATGTTTCATGCTTAGCATTTATTCAGAATGGGCGATTGTTTATATTGTACGCTTCCGAGATCTCACGTTCTTTTCAGGTTTTTCAGAAGAAATACCTCAGCTTGTCGACAGTTCGAACCAATGTGTGTATATATATATATATATATATATATATATATATATATATATATATATATATATATTCCAACTATTATATGTCCCATATAGAAAGTAAGATATTTCCACAAGTCTGTAAACCGAAAATATATGTCCGCTGCCTAGACGATATTTTTTTATTTTAGCAAATATCATTAAATAAATCGTTACACTTAAGACCACATTTGAGAAAAACTCTGTCCTTAACTTTACCTATGAACTTAGTCAAAAAACAAACTTCCATTCTTAGATGTTCTCGTAGAATATAGCAATAACACTATTATCACCTCATTATATATATATATATATATATATATATATATTTAAAAATATTTCATCCTCCTTGGGATTACCCATACGGATTACCAAGTTCTTCATAACTTAATATATATATATATATATATATATATATATATAAACACTAGCAAAAACTCTTGCCACCTTAACTTTAAAAGCGAATGCCCACTCAGGTACAAAATAGCAGTAATTCCGAAAAAGAGCAAACCAGAACTCATCCTCTCGACTACTCTTCCTCAAAGAATTTAATAATGTGAAACGAACACTAATCAACAACGGGTTTCCTAACCACCTTATAGAACACTAAATTTGACTATTTCTCCCCAAGTAAGTAATAACGATAGTGAACACACAGTCAAAAATTACATAAAAAAATATTACAAAAGACAAATACACATTAACTACAACCAAGACGAATCTTCACTAAGACATATTATAAAGAAATACCCTACCCCAATTGACCCGAATAAAAAAATCAAATTAATTATCTATTATAAAAAGTTTAAGACAGCTAACCTTATGTGCAAAAATAACAACACACCTGTTAAGTCAAAATTACAAAGAGCGAACATTATCTATGAGTTCAAATGCCCCTTAAGGAACTGTGTTCCTGATGAAACCGGACTCATAAATAATTACATCGGTTACACAACTACATGCTTATCCAGACGCTTTACGTTACACCTATCTGATCATAGCTCCATTAGAACCCATTTAAACACACACACACACAAAGTTACCAGACTCCATTAGAAACATACTAGTAGAAAACACAAATATAATAACTTCATTCACCTGTAAAAAAAAGATTAAAAATAATGGAACCTTTAATAATAAAAAAGTAAAAGCCAACTCTTGACAATATTAACTACGAACGAGGCCACAATGTGCTAGCCGTATTCGGAAATTAAAAACATCTCTACAAAACACTAAAATATACACATAATGCACACAAACAATTAAGCTGAAAAATTGAATCATCCTTGATAATGGCTAATGGTATAGCCGAAAGCGCTCCGAACTATAAAACATTTAGACAATTTTTACACATTCTTTGTCCAGAAAAGAAAGCTCTTGTTCGAACACAAGAAAAATTAAATAAAAAGCTTAACTGTAGTACCTTGTCTGTCCTTTTTAATGAAACATGCATAAACGAAGGATTGCTTCCAAAATATACAACTATATATATATATATATATATATATATATATATATATATATATATATATTGTAGAGCCATGCATCCACGATATATATATATATCTATTTGTGCGCACATATATCAGTATTTGAGAAAATAAATACACACACGCACGCACACACTCACACACACACACACACACACACATATATATATATATATATATATATACACGCCATACATACAAATACTGCAAACATTCTTACAAAAATAGACACAACGTTATATTTTTACTGTTCTTATGTATACATACATTATCTGTGAATGTTTACGTAAAAATATATCTACATGAATGTTTTCATTATCAATAGTCAGAATTTACTGTTAAAACCATCATTTTAGATAATCATTAGATCGGATTTTGATAATTTTAACAACCAAATATTTATGCTGATAAAGACGAATGGTATCATTAACTTTTGTCCGAAACTGCGGTTCAAATCAGGCGTCTTAGCTCAGTTTAATGCAGTATAAAAGGGAGATAATTCAAGCAGTTCGTTGGATGTAAGAATAAAGGCAACGATTTTGAATGCTAAATGTATTTTTAACTTACACAAACTCGTTTTGTAAACAGCAGTTACTGCGTAGTTTAATCGCATATTTGTGTCAAGATGCTTACAAAAATACCGGCACACACACTCACAAAAAGCGATCTCTATTGCTGTCAGTAAATATGCTTGCACACATGTGTGAAGAGAATACACAAATTTATACATGTGAACGCCTTTGAAAAGAACGTAATTAGCCTGAGTAAATAAAAGGATATACATACATCTATCTATCTATCTATCTATCTATCTATCTATCTATCTATCTATGTACTTACAGTAGCAAGGTTTTATAAATGTTTGTGAAGAAATATAACAGCATTTTACATAATAAATCATTATAAATGTAAAATTTGAAAGATTACCCGCACAATAACACACACATACACATATATAGTTGTGTGTTTGGGTAGCAATCCATCTCTAATACATGCTCCATGAAAATGACTGACAATATATATATATATATATATATATATATATATATATATATATATATATATATATATATATGTACATATGTATATATATATATATATATATATATATATATATATATATATATATATATATATATATATATATATATATATATTACAAATTTAATACTTTATATATAAACATATTACAAGTATGTTAGTTTGTCCGAATATGTGTTTGCGTAAGTTTTGTCGTGTGTTCATCTATCATTTTCTAAAATAAGATGTGACAACATTTCAGTTACATGGACAACATATAGTCCTGTTTTAATTAATCAAAATTACGTTCAAATTATCAAAATTCATCCACGATCGAAAGCAGGATGTGGTGCACAGGAAAAAATTGAAAAATCGAACTTTGTAATTTTATTAAGTGAGATAAAGGAGCAATGCAAAATGAAATTATTAGGTTGGTGCAAAAATAATATCGTTTTTTGACGTATTTTTTAACGTCAAAAAACGATATTATTTTTGCACCAACCTAATACTTCAAAAAATAAAATAATTTGCATATTTTTCAAATTTTTCGTCAATAGTGTAGTAGGACATTTTTTTTTATTTGTGTCAAATTATTTTGTCTTGTGCCTCCGCATCTGACTACACTTTTTCTATGTATTACATTTCGTATTACAAATATGTTTTAATGAAATAATAACCAACACTCAGTCAGACCAACGTGTTATATATGCATATATTCTTATGCTTGAATTTACTGAACCAATGATTCCTGCGTATGACGATAAACTACATCCGGCAGCAAGACCTCTGATTGAGGCCGAGGTTCAGTCTTATTTGGATAATGATAGGCAAATGATTATGAGACCAAACGAGAACCATGTTTGTTAATAGAAGGTGTATGACCTGGATTGAAATAGGCATCCCTATCCTCAAGCAGTATTGGGATTCTGTCGGGTTAGAGTGAAGAAAAATGAAGGGCCGAAATTTCTTAATTTTGGGTATAGAAAATCAACATCTGGCAGACATGCGTACGTTGACTTCAGCAACGCGAAGATTAAACTGCCAGGCGGCGAAGAAATTTGACTTTATATAGATATTTTTTTTAATATAATGAATACTGTAGTAAAAAAATGGTGAGAAATGAAATACCGAACAACATAAAAATGAAATTAGATTTATTGTTGTCGTCAGGTAATGCATCTGCAAATATGATACATTTCTTTTTATACAATGTTGATATCTTTCAATTCGGACATAAAATTAACCTATTTATTATTATTATTATTATTAGTAGTAGTAGTAGTAGTAGTAGTATTTGCAGTGTCAAGCAACGCAAAAAATGCTGAAGCATTGGGATACTAGGATTATTTTCGATTTTCCGATGTGGGTCTTTAGGTTCGGGAGTATAAAACCCAACGTCTGATTAGTCTGACATTAGTGGCCTGAACGTCTCATATTCTGGCTAATTCGATATGGAGATTGAGGCAATTATGGATCTTACTAATTTCTTTGATCTTAATATTATTGCAACCAAGAAGAGTTACGTCAACGAGGAAATATTTACTCGCTTTTTTGTCGTCTACTTTGATGTATATTTTAGTGCCCTTAAGGACGTGACACTTTTGGAAGTGTAAATCCTACATGAGCTTGAACTGGTCGTTCTCGATCACGTTTTCTGGTTCGTAATGGCACCATTTCTCATCGATTTCAATCGCATACTTCTTATATAATAGCCAAAGCATATTATTATTATTAATGGGAAATCATGTTTGTCTTTTTAGTGCAAGACGAGTCAGCTTCTTGCCGTCTTCATATTTGGTATGCAGACAAGTATTTTAATGTAAATCAGGTTTTGTGACGAAAAGTGGTAACTACCTCTGATGTACTATTATGAAATAGCATTTGTAGTAATAAATACCGTTTATAAGCGTTCGATGTAAATTTTTTATTGTATTGTTAATGACCGGTCAATTCCGTTGTCCATGTCTAGGGACATCTCGTTATTTTCATATTTAATATTCCCTACTTGCTCTGAACAGTGAAAATTGAGGTTACATCTAATGAATAACGAAATAATTAATTTTAAAATAGCCATAAATATCTAAATAGACATTCCTTAATTATAAATTCCATTTCTTCCAACTTGGGGTAAAAAGTTATATAGAGCGAATGTAAAACATACAAAGTTATGCTTTACTTGTAATGATAATGTAACAAGTTTCGAATGATCAACTGTGATGTAAAAAATATTTATCTATGTCAATGTTAGGGAAGGATTTAACTCACATTATAAACAGCTGCGATTCATGACTTGACATCTGATCCAGAGTATACAGGTAATAAATCTAGTGGTGGTTAATACTATTATTATTGTTATTATTATTATTATTATTATTATTATTATTGACATCCTATCCGATTCTTAGATGTTTAGGCTGGATATGTATGGACATATTTGAGTTTTTACCCAACAATGCTTTAGTTAGCATACGAGCTATACAAAGTAGCACTGCCACATAGGCTTTCCCAATGAGGTCAGGTATCGCTAAGGCATCAGGCGACGCAGATCTGCACTTGGAAATTGTCCCGAGGCACAAAATAATCTGCTACTTTTTGTATATTTCTCCGTTTTGCCCCGCCAGTTCTTCATACCTTATTTTCGGTTGCTCCACATTCACGATGTTCTTATCTAAAGACACCGCAACGTCAATCAGGATCATTCTCGACTAATGACGGTGGAAAATGTTCATACCCCATCGCTGTATACGCTGCGCCATACTTCATATATACTTTGTGTATTCTGATGAGACTGCTTTCTTATGCCGTCGCCTATATACTTTATTATTTGTAACACCAAAAATATCCGATTATAAATGTTGGGGATAGAATGATAATATTTCACCTTAAAACTTCATTTCTTTTTTCAACTTTGATATGCATAATCATTTTCTTAAAAATCCGTTTTGTTCATTCCTTCAAAATTAACCTCTTATATTCATCTTGTTTTTGTTCAGTTAGAGGGCTTAATTTTTACTTATTTTCACTAACCTGAATTCAAACAATTTGGCAAAGATCTTGTTTTCCTTTCAAATATTTTATTACTCTGAAAAGGTTTTCAAGCATTTGTGATGTGAATAGCTGGATAAATCCTCGTAGCTTTCTAATTTATTATTCTAACATTTATATGTAGTATTCTTGTTTTAATTTTCTTTTAATTATGTCATTAAAATTCTAGCGAAAAAAGCATTGAAATCAAAGTAGAATAAACTGAACCATTCAATTTTTTCTTTAAATAAGGACATCTTTATAATTACGATGTAGAATATGTAGATGTATATAATATTGCTTATTAACTCAACAATGTGTACGATACCGTGAATAACTTTTATGATATTGTTAAAACGAACATCATAACGAAGGGAGTTAACTCGCTCTCTAGATGAGCACCAAGTTATGACCCTTGATCAGAACTCTTCAAAGAAGAAAAGGGATTTCAAGATGGCTGTCGGGCATTCACTCATGTTCCATTTCGGATACTCTTTATCCACCAGTAATCAACTGGTCATGTTTACATCTATTGTTTAGCAATAGTGAATAAAAAGTACAAAAGTTCGAGTTTCGTGTTCGTCCATATTTGACACAAATAAGCACATCCCCGGACATTACATTGATGACGAAGATTTTCACAAGAGCTCAACCACGCGCATCAATAATCAATGGATTTTACCTAACAGAATCAACATGGCAATCTTTACAGAGGACATATTACATATTACCAAACTGATGAATTCTCTCATACGACATTTCCCCGGCAACAAATGTGACTGTAATTACTCGAGTACCAGTTACAGTTTCGGATTTCCACTTCGACCCAATATCATGAAACGTGTTTGAAGCATGGTTCAAACGTTAGAAGAATATTTTACAGCAAGCGAGGATTATGCTTGGGAATTCCGTCTGATGATGAAGAAGCTGGGTACTAGGGAACACGGGCATTTCATCAATTTCTTATTGCCCAAACAGACTGAAGATCATTAAACATTCAACAGACATAGTTGATGAGTTTATTTTCTTGTTTAATATTGGATATAATTATCGAATCGCATTATGCACATTATTTTCCATTCAAGAAACACATATGCAGCAGAAATTGAAAAGCATTTCACAAGCATATTCCAAACCAAATTCAGTAAAGCTTTACAGGAAATGTCTTGGACGCTGCACTAAGGTGAAGGCTACCGTCAAACTGAAGACAAATGCCAAAGAGGTTTTTAAACCAAAGTGCCCTGTGCCATAAGTTGCACTGTTCACCATAGAAAAAAGAACAAGACCGCCTTCCTTCAACAAGCAGGATTAATTTAACCAACAATCTAATCGCATGCAGTTCCCATTGTTATTGTAAAAAAAAGCCAATGGCAAAGGACATCTATGTGAAAACTTTTCCACAGCATTAAGTTATGCTTTCAAGACACATCAGTATCCACTACCGGTCACAGAAGACTTGTTCATAAAACTCAATAATGGAACAATTTTTTTGCAAAAAAAATGATCTTGCCGACGCTTACCTACAAATGAAAGTTGATGAATAATCTACTCTCAACACCGACAAGGATTTATTTTAATTTAAACATTTTATATTTGGGATGAAGATATCTTCTGCAATATTCCATAAACAATGGATGCTATGCTCACAGGAATGACATCGTCATTGCAGATACAACGTTTAATATGTGTGCTAGATGGAATCTAACAATACTAATAAATGTGCTTTATTCTTATCATCAATGATATATCACAGATTAATATTTGACAAGAACTATTGGAAACCAGGCGTAAAAAATATACATTCTATAAAGCATAAATTGAAAGCACCAACGATTGTTCAAACATTATGTTCTTTTCCATGTCTTATAAACAACTACAGCATATTTTTACCAAAAATCTTTTAAAGATTTACGATGGAACTGATCCCCTGAACGAAAATTAGCATTTGACAGGATCACATCCCTTCTGATTTCGGATGCAAAACGAAATCGCAATTGTACACACATTAGGAACACTTACATCCAGATTGCCCACATATCCAGAACCCACAGAGCGAATTACAGCCAGATTGAAAAGGAATCCCTGACAATTGGCTTTACTATAAAAACTCCACAAAATGCTGTATGAACGCCACTTTACCCGTATCACAGACCAAATGTCTTTTGTTAGTATTTATGGTTCAAAGAAAGACATCCCTGTCTATACAGCTAACCGTCAACAGAGCAAATAATCACACCCATAGACACAACAGATGATGAAGGATTTTAGATGATAACGTTCATTACAATCAACACAGGGTTCACGATTTCACCGTTCAGAACAGCAGGGAAGAACAAAATCGAATATTGATAAACGTTGGAAAACGAAAATCTAATCGAGGCAAGAGCGTCATAAAATCTACTCTTTGATCGTCATTGGCAGGTAGATTGACTGTTAGTATTCGCATGTTTTGCTTCACAATACGTTTCATTTTGGATCACATTATATTGTGGCAGGAATTAGCATTCATTAAGCTGAGCTGAAGAACGATATGCCGAAAATATTGGATTTTACATTAAAAAAACTTACTCTAACAAAGAATATTTTTGAACAAAAGATAAACTATTGCCAAAGGAGTACAGGATATTTCAAGAATTCATTACGTCACAGGTTCTAATTTGGTAGGTTTCTTTTCGACTGGTAGCATCAGTGGCTTCCCGGGATGACATGGCAAATATAAACAGTCTTTTCTCACGATGATCAGATTTGGCATGAAGCAAACAATCGCTTTGAAATTTTATATATTGAATATCGCTGTCAGGGATGGTTTTGGAATTCTACTATGTATTAAAAATTCTTGATAAAATCGAAAGAAGCTGAAATCTTATCAGTTCTGACCTGGCATCTCTACTTCAGTCACTTTCCCACCGCTGTAATGTAGTTTCTATAAATAGTTTCATGGTAATTGTTCCAATGAGCTTTCCTGTTTAATACCTCTACTTCACGAATATAATCGCATTACTAGATTGCCAGCTAGTTCTCATCATTTTACAGATGATATTGCTAGATGTAAGTATCAGTTCGCTGCTAACAATTTCTTCTTGCAACTTCTCACTTAACGAGAAGTTAATTTTTTCTTCAAAATTTAAATGCAATATCAGACAGAATCGATTAACATTAATTCTGTTCTCTTAGTAGCTTCTCCCTATTTCCTATTTTCATGGCCTCTCTTCTTAATAATATCATTTTCTCAGGTTATTTAACAGTCAATAACCACTTGTGTTTAAGTGGCTTTATTGCTTTGCTTAGGGTGAATTAATTAAAACTATGTGATCATGAAAGTTTTGAATTTAATTTATTGTTTAATGAAATGAGAATTGATCTCTAGTGACCCCCATAAGTATACGGTTAACATACATCGGGACATCAAAAGAACTAGGTGCCACAGAAAAGGTTGCGTCATAGCAATCATGTGTAGTATTGAGCGCCAAAAAAAATGTCGGTGTCAACCCCTCTGATCATAAAATACAACTCGATGATAGAAAGTTATATAAACAATCGACCCACAAGAGCCGTTTGCCTCCTCCCTTGAAGATTGAATGTTCGAAGGAAGTTCCCGAAGATTACATAACCTCCATGAAGTCCAGAAGTGAATAAATAATTATTTTACGTATGAATAATTTAGTTTCGTATATTTATAAGACATTACTAATATAATGTTGCACAAATGTGCCAGGTCAGGCGCCTGCAACTGGTATTAACTAGCCACATAAATAAACTGTCAAAGTAGTCAGCCATTATTATGAAACGAACAATATGTTGTCTCTACTTATTTTCAGATTCAACTTGTTTGCATAATTCTGAATGAATCTCTATTCATAGACAGCAAATTTCATACTTCTTTTGAACTACTTTGCTACATTCATTTAGTGATATTTTCTTCTGTATTTACCCAAGTGATATTTATTTTTTGTCTATTTCGGTATGGAGATAATTCATTCTAATTCATTTGATTTTGCCCATTATTAGTGGCGATTAGATTTCACTTCGCGCAACTATGTCATTGGAAAAACATTGCTTCTTTCATGAATTATTTTAAAGATGATTACAGTCAGATTGCAGCTGTTCACCTGAACATATTCAGAATCACATCCATAACAATCTGACTGGTTAGAAAAATCCATATAACGGAAAGGGGAGAGTTTAACTAAACAAAAAAGGTCCGAACGGCGTGATGGGATAAAATCTATATCCTCCTGAAATCAGTCAAAGAATGACACAGCTGCAATCGAGAATTCAACGGTATTATCTGAACATATTAGATTATTAACAATGTGGGTTATGTTTCTATCCTTTGTCGCACTTAGGAAGAATACGTTACTCGTTAATGTTATCTTACTGGTTTCGTTTCATGTGAACAATTCAATAAATCTATTTTTTATCTATCTTAATGAGAGATTCTAAAAATATTCAGGTAATGAATGAAAATATATAAACAAATTAACTTTTATAAGTGTATATTTGTGTCTGTGTATTTATATTATTCAGGCGAATAACATTAATTTCTCGGAAATATTTTGTACAGACTTTTCGTGTAAGCCAAATTATAGATAACAAAAACGATACATTTAATTTGGAACAGTTGAAGTGAGTTATTGATGCGAATAAAACCGGAAACAAGACAATGTTTACTAATAATCACCAAATATGCTTCATTCTGTATAATAAAATGCTTTGTGGTGCATAATAACATTACAAAAAGTAAGAATTTAATGGAAATCAAAGTAACATTTACAGCTCTGTGGAGAAAGAGAGAGAAAAGTAGAGAGAGAAAAGTAGAGAGAGTTAGAGAGAGAGGTAGAGCGATAGAGATAGATTGAGAGAGAGAGAGAGAGAGAAGAGAGAAAGACTTTTATACAGTTATATTTTAGAGAAGAAAATATGCTTTTTTCCTGCGTTTTATATGAAAATATAATAATACGCTATTATTAAGCATCTCTTGGCATATTATTTGTTACTTATCTATGTAACAAAAATGTGAATAATAATGCCTGAAGAATCATATTAGGAGAGTGGACATTCGATTGTGATTGACTATAATTATCTTTGAGCAATAATTTTTCCCGATCTAAATTTTTATCATTCTTAGAAACAGATGTTAATTGAACACGTTATTTTCTATCAAATATGTAGTTGTTTTGATCACCTTTTGCAGGTCATGATTTCTTCTGTGTTCAATCGAAATAAAAGAAACAGCAAAAAGATAAGTGTTTTACAGAAGCAGATAATAAAACTTGTAGAAGGTTGTTCTTTGCGTTTTTCTTTTTAAACTTATTGTAAACTTGCTTTAAATCAAACAGTAAGTGTATAACAGATGTATATCAAACAACAGATTTGTTTCTTCTGGCCTTCCGACCTTCGTTCAAAGCTATTACATTTCTCAACTTATCTCTTGGGGCATTAAAAACCGGCGCCATTGGTATTATAGCGCAATTAAGTTACTTTCTACTTTTTGAATCAGTCGCAATAAAGCAGTCATAGAATTGATAAATTGTTAAAACAGAAAAAAGAATCCGTACTTCTTAATTCTTATAAATTGTACTAACTTTTGTATCAATAGTATCAAATTTTAAATGCTTTGAATTGATGTATCACATAATATTTCTTCTGATATTGTAAATACGTTTGCCCTTGTTCTGCCGAAAACAGCCAAAAGTACTAGCAATTGCTACTGGTAATACAAAGCTAAAGAAAAAACATCTGTGTCGTACTAAAAATATAAAGAAACAGCAAAATGAATTAAATAAACATAAATTTTAGTACAAACACGCACCTATGTTATAAAGTCATTTTTACTTATATTGAATAATTTTCATTTTATTATTCGTATTATATACATAAACTCATATACTTGCATTCATTTTCTAACAGTCATGTAAATTTTTGTTTTCTGATGTTGAAACATAAATATCTTCTGTTTTTTTGTGTTTGCTTAAACGGCCTTTAAAACAAGATGAACGTCTTTCTTCATACACACATCCCGATCGAAAAAAAACATCTAATTATCTACACAATTAGTTAAGAAATTGTTAATTAGATCAATTAAAATAATTTGAAACCGACAAAAAATCTACTAACCCTAGTTGCAATTTTGATCGTTGAAAGGAAGATAGGGGAACTTTTGTAAGCCACGCCAAACAGCAAAATGACTCTAAAAATAAACGAATCTTTCTAATGTTCAATCATCTTTATCTCATTTCAGCTACGCCTAATTGTATCCATCTGCAAATTAGAATGAGGTAAGAGACTAATAACAGTGGAGACTTTTTCTCTCTCACTTTTTGCACACACATTAATTTAATCAAAAGATCTAAAGGGGTCAAATCTTTCTGCTTCATTAATGCTA
Source organism: Acanthosepion lycidas (assembly GCA_963932145.1). Classification (NCBI taxonomy): domain Eukaryota; kingdom Metazoa; phylum Mollusca; class Cephalopoda; order Sepiida; family Sepiidae; genus Acanthosepion; species Acanthosepion lycidas. The sequence continues at coordinate 79,984,130 of OZ010573.1, read as the reverse complement.
GATTCTTATCATCTTACATGATCTCTGTGATATTCGTTTAGCTAATTAATAAATCATTCTAATTTCAGAAATTATTTTAAGCTCCCACCATCTCCTGCCTACTATTAAATTGTTTTTAACCGTCGGATGCTCAGCTGAGTGTAAGTTTAGTGGATTAGTCTCATGTTATTAAAATAGGTCGTAGCGGACGAAACATGATATTTAATTAAAATACTCAGATTAAAGTGGATATTATTAGGAACAATGGCTTCAATTGTTCTTAGAACACGAAAAAAAGAAACTGAAGTTAGAAAATATTTAGATACATAACGTTAAAAAGCTATTTTGATGAAGTTTCTGAACTTGCACATATCAAAATCGTATATGTCAAGAGCATTGTTTCTTGAGGTAATGTATTTTTTTTTACTATTTTGCATTATGTTTAGTGGATACTCGCATTTGAGAGACGCTCCATTTACCTATTTTTGTTTACCGGCCATAATATTCGCGAAATATTATTAAAGAAAAATATATGCTTTCCAGTAGGATTCGAAACTACGTTCCCCTAGAGAAAGGGGTCATTAGAATTTGATGTACATTGACCACTCAGCTACAGAATGCGTCGATGGCCAAACAATGCTGAATAGTTCCTTTAAACATATATTTTTCTCCGACTTTTAAAATAGGCTTATTTCCTCTGTTTCATATAGAAACGTAAACAAAGCTATTTATAAGGAATGGATTGTATTTTTTTTTTTTATTAACCCTACAAATTTTTATTATTTAATCGCTATTTTTAGTGGATACTCGTTTTGGTGTAGAGGCTCTATTTATTTATTAATCGGTATAATTATTCATTTTCATCTACCGGCCTGAAAATTCGGGACAATCTTATTAGAGAAAATTATGCACTCTCCGGCAGGATTCGAACCTGCGTTCTCCTAGGGGAAATAGTCATTAGATTTGACGTACATTAATCTCTCTTATGAATGAATATGCGAAAACAAAGGATTTCACCGAATTCGACAGAAACTATTTAAAAGGGAACATATAGTTGACTATCAGGTGAAAATGACGAAATGCTTATTGAAAGGTCAGCAGAGATAATATTTGTGGAAGGTTAGATGCCCGGAAGTTTACAGAAAATTTAGGAAGACTAAATATTTTGAGCAGATTCGCTAAAGAAAATTAAATAATATAACGGCTTATGTTATTTCAGCCGACCATCACATGGTTACAGATGACAGTGGGGACAGTGAAAAAAAAGGCTGTTGGTAAAAGTTGGGGTAGGGTAGACATTAAAAATAAGTAATATTTTTTTCTTTTTTGGTTAAGAAATCTATAAGACAATATATGAATCCCTTACACTTATGGTGGACGTATAATTTACAAAGTATAAAAATAATATACACTTTATACATGAACGCATGTTTTTATTTCGTTATCTGAGATTAAATCCCGTATAATTATTTGTATCTTGTTGGACACCACACGCCAGCGAGTTCAGAAAACTGATGTCTGCAGTGGCCAATGCTCTAGGTTTGTAGGTATAGTGATATAGTCACGGTTGTTTTTATGACATTTTATCGAATGCAACTGTCAATTGATTCATTTGTCTTTACAGTTTTATTTACCTTTTGCGGATTATTTACAGCTGAAACATATTTCAAATTTTAGTAGATTGCTAATGCAAAGGGGAAATCTACGGTGTTACATTACTTGTTGCATTGAGTTTTCAGTATACATAAAACCATGAAAGATGTGGAATCAGATGGGTGTGGTACGGGGCGTTAGGTTTAGGTGCCGGGGTTGAAGGCAGCAGCTAAAAGAATTTTGGGAATCACTGGCCAACAATGTATTAATAAATCTGCTTGGCCAGATTACTCAAAGATTTCGCTTTAGTGCCAATCTATTCAAATGACTTATTCACTTTGTTCTCTCCCTTTGACAGTGTTTGGCAGCTGTTGACATGCTACCTCGTATCTACTATTATGTCGTAATAGGAATATGACAGTGTTGATGGCTCTTCGTCTAGTTAACTGAGATTATTTTACTTAGAATTTCAAATTCATTACAGTCATATTTTCAATATTATTTTCGAAAACCACGTTAAACTTTGGAATAATAATAATAATAATAATAATAATAATAATAATAATAATAATAATAATAATAAGAAGAAGAAGAAGAAGAAGAAGAAGAAGAAGAAGAAGAAGAAACAGACGTTGTTTAAAGGAGAAAGGGAACCTAGCACACTTAGACCGCAAAAAGGAATGATCAAGCGTTTACATACAATGAGTATTGTGGCTATATTCTACCTATCCGGAAAAGAGGGTGGGTGAGGTTTGATAAAGGTAGAGCAGTATGTAGTATCAAAATGTATGTCCGTGCATAATTACTTATAGAAAGCGGAAGAGTATCTATGAGTAAGTTAATCTAGAGAAGGAAAAAGGATAACACGGAGTATTTTCCCAAGTCGCTCAAGAGGTAGCAGTTTCAGAATCATGGAGGTGGTGGGTTCTTGATAAGGAAACCAAAGATATGATCTGTGTAGTGCAAGAGCAGGTCATAAGAGCAGATTCCACCATGTCCTCTATTGATAGGTAAACTGATTTACAGTCTGTGCGGGAACACTAGTAAAAGTGAAAATGTGTGGCCTCTTATTAGTGGTTCCTCTTATCTGGCACAAAAGATATTCAGAGGACACCATCACGGATGTATCCTGAGAATAAATTGAGAATTAGGAAGAAAGTATGGTCTCAAGTGCGGAGAGAAGTGGTACGAGCATTCACCACAGTCTGTGGCCGGTGTTATTATTCAAAGGTCCCTCAACGATCAGGATCCATTCTGGACTACTCTTGTACACAAGTATAATGTCAGAGCGATTGACTTTCACGTGTTTGTCAGTCTTGATAGCTGTATCCAACATGAGCTTCACTTACTCAGAGCTCTTGCGTTCGAAGCTTGGACACCTTCTTTCAAAACATGAATATTTCGATGTTGTAAACAACTTTACTGTACATTTGTGCTATTCTACTCTGATGCTATCGGGATTTTTGTGTTTTCATCTTTGAGTTTGTCTCTGTTTTCGTAAACAATGTATAACTTATTGAGTCTAATTCGAGGAACATCGAAGCTGTGTAATGGTTAGCAAGCATGTCTCGCTAGAAAATTTACGAATGAGTTGTGAGTTTGATCCCTACTGAGTACCCCATAGTTTCGGCCTTGTGCATAATCTAAATCTCATATTTTTATTATGAATTTTAAAAAATCATTTCACCCCATTTAAGGCGATAATGTTACTAGGATGCAGGATGTTGCAGGGAGTAAAATAGAATGAAAAGACTTTAGTGAGGAGAAGTGAAGGAAAGGACAATAAAGGAAGAAGATTCAAATAGACAGAAGATAGTTTGACGTTGTATTCAAATTTTTGAAGATTACATGTAGCAGGGAAGTAAGAAATCTATAACTGATAAGTGCGAGAAAAGAAACTATTAAAATAGAACTGACGATTGCGTCTATAGCCAGAGCCAAAATAAAATGAATGAGTAGTAGATGTAAATCTAGTAGCATATTTAAATTCATGCAGTCAAGACACTTGATATTAATTATATCTGAGATATACTAATGAGGCTTAACATCGTAATACCTCATAATACAAATTACCTATTAAATGGGTTATTTCCACAATATGTTAGGTTTAAAATGTTGCTGTAAACATCTTTCCTCAGCTATAGAAACGTCAAATAATATATTAAGTGAATGTCAATTTACAAATTTGTATACTGTTGAATAATAAGCGAAAATAATCGGGATTATATTCTTTACATAGATCAACAAAATACATTGTATTTCAAATCAAGTGTGCCAATTCGCCCGCATCTTCTTAGCTTTCCGAAAACTGTGCTGAACAAAACCAGTTAACAGTAATAAAGCGTAGGAAGATAATAAAAATTACAAACATTAAAATTCTGTGTAAAATTTACTGCAAAGTGCTGTTCACTGTTTTGAAGAAAATTTCTCATACATTAGCATAAGAACAATGAATGTTTACAATTAAAAATCTCCCTTATCTCCATCAGGATTCTTAAAATACAATTTCGTAATATATAATATTAACCATGAATGGATATTTTGAACTCCTTGAATTGGATGCAAATGGCGGAAAAATTAATTTTTTTTTATTTCAAGAGAAAAAAGCTGCTTTTTCATTTTGTTTTCTCGTGGGATGTGACATTTGTCGAGGATTAAATACAATTTTTTACTTGTACAAACCAAATGGAACCAGCATGGGAAAGTTCATTTAACTCTCACGTGTGATGTCTTAGACCAGTCGACCTGAGTAACATAGAGAGGGGGTGACCATTCAATGCCCAGAGGTTCTTGGAGGCGCGCACGTTGATAAACAGAAACTTCGTGTCATACAATGAAAGAAAAATGAAAACGGCAAAACTTGGATAACACATCCAAACCGCCATTCTGAAAGTATATATATAAAGTGATTGTGGATTTTACAAATACAGAAATAAACAAAACGTATTCTTATATATTCATATAAATAATAACTTTATCAATTCTGAAAAATGCGAGCAGATTATATCAACGATGCATAAAAGATTAGTGTCACAACAAAAAAAAGGAACTTATTTTTCAGCTGATTTTTTAAAATTTGATTTTATGTATTTTTGAAATTGTGTAAAATCAACGAAATTACAGCCAATAGTTCGTACATAATTACATTAATTTATCTTAAAAAAATTAAAAGCAATTTTACGATAAATGCGACGAAAATTATGAAAAATAATTTAATAGTTATATTAGCAAACATTATATTTTCTGTTGGATAAGAAATGTGCACTTTTGAGCATCAATATTATTATCTCTAGACAGAAAGACAAATAAACACACATGCATACATAGATCCATAGATAAATGCATACATACTTACTGTATATATATTTCTGTTTAGTAAGAAATAAGTGATTACGTTTGCTTATTGGGACATTTTGTAAAATGGGCCGGGCCCAAAAACTTTCAGCACCAATACTTGTCACACACACACACACACACACACACACACACACACACACACACACACACACACACACACACACACATATATATATATATATATATATATATATATATGTTGGGGTTTATGTATGGATGTAGAGGATAGACAAAATCAAAGATATAAAATTAAGAGGTAAAAGAGAAAGAAAGAAAAATATGTTAAGAAACCTTAATATATATATATATATATATATATATATATATATATATATATATATATATATATATATATATATGTATATATCTGTGTTTGTTAGAATCATCATTGCATTGTGACTGTTGGTATCTATAATTATCAAGGCCTTATTTACAAAGCCGACTCCTTTTCCTCTAAAAACATACCAAATTTCATCTCTCTCTCTATATCTATCTCTCTCACTCTCTCTCTCTCTCTCTATATATATATATATATATATATATATATATACATATATGATTATTCGAGAAGATAATCTGGTATTTTTAACATTATATGTAAACATATAAGTTATATCAATAATATCCTGAAGTTATATTGAAGGAATTAAACAATTCGAATTTTCTAATTTTACGACGATCATTTTGTGTCAGTAGAGTTTTCATATCCTTGAAACAAACTGTCGCCGCTCGCTTTTGACACCCGTTTCCATATATATATATATATATATATATATATATATATATATATATATATATATATATATATATATATATACATGGAAACTGGTGTCATATATATACATATATATACAAGTATAGGATTGGTGTATACGGAATAAATTCCAATAACCAACAAATACTATTCTTAAAATAGTGCTCAATACAGAGAAGAGCAAACATAATCATTTATTCGAAACTTATAACATATAAATGTTATAAAAACACTACAAAAATACCCATTTTTAAAACATTTCTGGTGTCTTTTTAAGTGATAGCGTTGAATGTAGAATAAACTGTTTTAAAAGATATATGTATTTTTTCCTCAGTTTCTTCCTTAAATAATTTTATAATTTTGAACTTAATATATATTAAACTTAAAATTTATAATTTGTAATTTTTAATTTTATAGTATTATTTAATATTTATTAGTTAGTATGAATTCTATTTTAGGCAAACACTAACATTAAAGCATTAAATAATTATTATAACCAAAGTTCGATGTCAATTTTTTGGAATTCTCGTATACTTGTATATTGATTAGTCATTCCAGCTTATGCAACAGCGTTTCCCTTAGCGAGGGGTGTCTGATTGATTTGAACGTTTGAAAACCCTTTATTTTACATTCAACACCATTACTTGATAAGACACCAGAAACGTTGAAACACAATGGCTATTTTTGTAGTGATTTTATAACATATTTATTTTATAATTTTCGAATATATCTATCTATCTATCTATCTATCTATCTATCTATCTATCTATCTATCTATATATATATATATATATATATATATATATATTGTGAGGAATTAAATATCTTCTGTAATTCAAAAACCGATGAAATAGTCTCTATATTCAGGCAGCCTTTCTTTCTTACTCTATGTCAAACAAAAGAAGAATTTTGAACAAATTTTTAAGTCATATCAAAGATATAAAGTTGACAAACTCACACACTATTTACTGGGTGAGCAACAACGAGAAAGGAATGTTAGTAAGATGTTAGTAAGGACCGTCAAGAAGGCGCAGTTGTTTTTCTTTTACATTCCAATTTATGGTTCGGTAAATTTGTAGGTTATCATAGAAATGCTATTAAGGATTCAAGGAAACATTCACTCTCATCTGATTCCGACATTCACTTTACTGTCTCTATTGGTTTGAAGAAACTGGCTTTACTAAATAACAGGTTCGCACATTTGTGTAGTCAAATGCCTTACAATAATTTTCTCTGGCAATGCGAAAAAGGGGATTTTTTGTGATCGAGAAGACATATATTTTTTGGGCAATCATCAAAATAATTGTGCATAATAAATACCGTGCATAAAAATAACAGTATTCCCCAATAAACTTTTAAGCTGTAAGTAACCTTCATCTAGAAAACGAAAACGAAATAAGTCAATGAACATCATTGTTTACCTGATTTCTAAGACAATCAATAATGGAGTTAAAATCAGATATGTAAATATTCTTTGTTTTTCAAACGGCGTAGTATTTCTTGGTTTGATTCAGGACATATTACTGAATGGTGGCTGAAGCAGCAGCAGTTATTCTTGGAAGTCGGTCATGATTTTTTAATAATTTTTATTACTCCATGCAACACAGTAAAGATATTAAGACGAAAGGGATTACAGTGTGTGGAAGAATTAGGAAGAGAAACATTAATAATGAGCGGGAAGTGAAAAGTGTAATCAGAAAGACAGTAGAAAGTGATTGACTTTTTGTTTAAATTTTTGCAGATTAAAGTTTGAAAGCATGGAGCTGGAAAAGACTTCCACAAGCGAGAAGTGCGAAAAAAGAATATGTTAACCTAGAATTTACGGTTACATCTAATCAGTTCAGCTGTAAATTGATGAGATCTCGACGCCAGTCTAGTACTGTGCTTAAATTCATACAGTCTAGCTAACATTTAATTCAATCTCTTCGATAATAGATCTTGAATCTTCGATATTATGAATCGCCTTTATCACCTCGAACTAGAGCGCTATCACCGTTAAAAGACTGAATTTCATGATAAAATATGTTTAGATTTATTCTAACCATTTCACTCAGTCGCAAAGAACTGAGTTCTGAATGAAGATTTGCTTAAAGTAATCAATCCGATTATATTTTTCTCGGGAATTCCCAATCAGAAACAAACGGACCATTTCGAAGCAGCATTGTGGAACGTCATCCCTTAAAACCGCAGCGTTAATGGAATTCAGAATCAACCGCAGAAGATGATCGGCTATATTAAAATTGTAACACGAGTAAATCGAGGAGCGAATATTAAAAAAGCTGCAGGAAAAATGAAAATAGAAGAGAAAAAGAGTAATTCAAGAAGAACCAATTAAAAATAGAATAAGCTTAAACGTAACAAGAGGAAACGAAAAATGAAGAATTGATCTGGCAAAGAAAGAAAATAGAAAATAAATTGAATGCGGAAGAACGGAAGCTCTGCTAAAGAAAGAACGAAATATAAATAGACGAAATAAAAGAAAAGAAGGGAAAAGAAAAATGTAAAATAAATGTTATGAAACAATGAAGAATAAAGAAGGAAACGAAAAATGTAGAAGATAAAAAAGAAAGAAAAGAGAGAGGGAAATATATATGTACTTACCTACTTCTTACTTTCTCTCTCTATATATATATGTGTGTGTGTGTGTGTATATATATTTAGCTGTACATATGCACACACATATATATATATACTTACTTACTTACACACACACACACATATATATATATATATATTACAACATATCTAAAGAGAAGGTGACTTATATATATATACATTAAGAAATGGACAAAGTCCGACAATTTATTTATCAAAGACATTTTTTATGTTTAACGTTCTTTTTATAGATACAAGTATTTAAGTAAATGCTCTGTTTATAATAAACAGTATTAAATAACATTTACCGGCCTGAATGTCCGAGAAATTTTCATAGAAAATATTCGTCCTTTGACAGGATTCGAACCTGCATCCTATACGGAAATGCCATTTTGCCTAACCGATTCGGCCACGAAGGATCGTTCGGTTGATTGAAGTTTATAAGCAGTAAATTCGACCTTGCCAACCGAACGATCCTTTGTGGCCGAATCGGTTAGGCACGCCCGGCTAAATGGCAGTTCCGTATAGGATGCAGGTTCGAATCCTGTCAAAGGACGAATATTTTCTATGAAAATTTCTCGGACATTCAGGCCGGTACATGTTATTTAATACTGTTTATTATAAACAGAGCATTTACTTAAATACTTGTATCTATAAAAAGAACGTTAAACATAAAAAATGTCTTCTATAAATAAATATATATATATAAAGAGATTGGTACAAATATTTTAACGAATGATGATAAAGTTATATACAAAAGGAAAATCACTAAATGTAAAGAATGAGTAAAGGATGTTGCAAAAGAAAGCGTATAAATAAAATAAAATAAAGAAAGAAAGAAAAGTTGCTATCAATGCAAAAAATAATGCTGGTTTAAGAAACATATATGTCAGGATGAGGTGAAAGGTTGGCAGTATGTAGTGAATCAGAACAGAAGGTCTACATTTAATGTTGTTTAAATTTATGGCTCTCAGTTAAGGCCAAACGTTTCTCAAAGACGGGCCAGAGTAAAAGGATGAAATTATGGGGGCGATTTAATGAGATTTACTTCGTGGAAATGCATTGGTGTCCGAAGGTGATGGAGCGTCATGAACAACACAACAACACGCAAAATCTTCTCCCCAACAGCAACTGAGTGAATTTGGCCTGATGCCGGCTGAGATTCCTGCGATATTCTCGATTTTTATTGATATTGTCTTCTGCTCTTCATTTTTCTCGTCCTCAATATTTCCTGACTTTCTCTTACTGTCGTGGAAATCTTTTATTTTCCATCCTTATTCTCTGCTTTTTCTTTTTACCAACTGATATTTCTTTTCTTTAAGCATTTTCCCTGATCAGTTATGAACATATTTCTATTTTAAACTTTCTACATTCTTTTTCTCTCTCTTCTTTTTTGGAATTTACAATTTGTTTTCTTCTTACAGTTTTTATTCATTTGTTTTTAGACCATATACCTTATATTTTACCCCCTCGATTTTATTTTAATCAGATTTCTTCTTTTCTTTTTTTGATTTGTTTAATTCTATTCTTCGCTAATTACTTTTTTCTTTCTCTCATTTATTACTCTACATTTTCATTAATTTTTTTGTCTCTTCGTTTTACTGCTTCAGTTCAATGTCTTTCTTTTTCCATCGTTTATCTAATTGTTTCTTTCTATTGTACATTTCCAGTCCCAAATTATTCTTACATTCATATAATCTTTAAAAACCTCATTTTACCATTTACATTATCTACACATATTCCACATTTTTCTTTTCCCAACAGTAGTCCTTTTCCTTCTCTCAACGCAAGTAATACCCAAACATTGCTTTATTTTCTCTCTCAACACTTTCTACTTATTCTCCACATTTTGTACCCTTTTTTAACACAAATTTCTTTTTATTTTCGCACAGTATTCACTTCTCCCCGCCTTTCCTTATTTCAGTGACGTGGCATAACTATTAATCGAAACACTCTGACCAAGTTTATCGGCAATTACCCTTTCTCCAATGCAGGTCTTCGGAGAGGATCTCCAATCGCAGCTTACTTTCTTTTACTGCCCTTCTTCCTTTTCACTTTTATTCAAACCTTTCTCCTTTTCTACAGCCTCCTCACGTCTTCTTGCCCCTTTACTGATTTTCCAAACATTTTGTGCCACGGTGAAGGCCTCAATGGTTCCGCTAGTCAAGCACTCGACTCTCGGAAGTAACCTTCGAGACAGGGTCATGCGGATGACGTCGACGAAAAGAGCGTTCCAGATCGACTGACATGGCCACAAAAGGCAGTTATTGGATTAGAGGCATGGGCCCAGTCAGGCATATCGCTTAGTTAGTCGTAATTTTCAGCAGAGTCTGAAAAATTAAAGCCAGCTATTGGTTAGTGGTAAGGTTGGGTAAGAGAGGAGAGAGTGAAGAGGTTGTAGGTCAGAGTAACGGGAGAAACTGAGAATTATTGGAAAAGAAATGAGAAAGAAAGAAAACCATGAAGATGAATGAAACAAGAAAGAATAAATGGAAAAGAAAATGAAGGAAAAGCAAAATGGCGCAAGCATTTATTTGAAATTGAATGAAGGAAAAAGGAATAAATAGACAAAATATCAAAACCTGATAATGAATATAAATATAAAAATTGTGACAGAGAAAGTATAAAAAAAAATAAGAGAAAAATATAATAAAAATGAAAATTACAAGACGAGATAAAAGATAGCAAATAGAAGTGGAGACAATAAAAAGAAAAAGCGGAATTTAAAGAAGTGCAGGAAAAAATTGCCGCAAATGTTGGGAAGCAATAAGCAAAGAATGGTTCTCAAAATTGACATAGCGTAAAGTGAAGGATGATCATGTTGTACAAAATATGTTTAGTTTGTAAGTGTTCTATGAAGTTTCTTATTGATTCCTTAAGTCAGGAATCTTGATTTTGTGTTACGAATCTGTAAAAGAGGTCTATTAGCAAAATCTGTCCGTGCATCAATCTTTTTTTTTCTCTTAAGGTCATAATGAAACCGGAAAAGACAAGTTTTAAAAACTGAACTTTACAAAGTTTAGTAATCATAAAATTTCATATTTTCACCATAATCTAGGGATGAAGAAGTACTATGAAAAGAAAGTTCCATATTAACTTCTATAGATTATATGTTCATAGCTCCAAAGATTCATTGGTAAAAAAAAAAGAGCAATACTGATGAAAAATTCCTCAAACTCAATAAAAATAAAGTTTTATTGTAAAAATATTTGTGCTATTAAGAGGAAGGATCAAAGGATTTTATTATGTAAAAATCATTTTCTCAATCCTTTTTAGAACCATTTTGGTTAAAAATCTTTTTTCTTTTTTTTTTTTTTTTGAGGTGAATAAAACATTGATTTTGATTCTTGCAAAAATCAGATAATTGTTGTACAGTAATTAAACTTTCAGGACTTATTCAGAAGTAATTTTTTGAAATGTTTCTGTTGTAGAAAATCTTGCTAATATATTTTTCCTTGGCTATCCCACACGCATTTAATTTCGAGAATGTTTTTGTAGCGCTTATTTCTCATAAGGACGTCCGCTCGGAGACTATAAATCATCAAATTCTTTTGGTCAACCAGAACCCCTCCCCCCCCTCAATGATATAAAAATCTGCTCTGAAACGTAAAATTAAAAAAATGCAATGAACTAAGATATTATTTAATTAGAAAACTTTAATTGTTTTTTATGCATAAAATATAATATGATCACTTCTCTTACGGACATTTTTTAGTTGAATAAGTGAATTTTGACAAGGATTATATTCATTTAAAAAATGATTAAAATAATTAATAGAGTTTTAAATATTTTAAAATTCTGAATTAATTTGTAGCAGCCAAGTGATATTAAATAATATATTAGATAAAAACTCTATTTCCTAATCATAAATAAATAAAAAAGCTTACTACAATTCATCGATTCCCAGTATTTTAAAACAATTTTGAATTTTCTTTATATATGTCAGATTTTTGTAAATACAGACATATGCAGCATTATCAACAAATAAGAGAAATAATTAGTTTTCTAATTAAATAATATCTTAGTTCATTGCATTTTTTTAATTTTAATTTTTTTTTTTTGAGGTGAATAATCAGCTCGAAATTCTGTGAATATTCAAAAACAGTTAGCCAGAGTCAGTAATTTTTTGTCCAGTGTTTTTAATAATTGAAATGTTGACAACATCTTTCAAATATATGAATGAATTTCAGTTGAATTTTACCCTATGTATATTGGTATTTTTCACAATACCAGCGAAGTATTTTCTTACCTGTTTAACACCTTTGTTTCATGAATATATTGAAGTGAACCTGGCCACGTTTGGTCTATGTGCGTATGCATCTTGTATATAACTTATAGATTTTTAGCAAGTTGTGTCTATTTATTTAATCTTTAAAGAGTAACCCAATTACAATAATGAAAGTGATAATATTAAGAAAAACCAAGGCAGATATTTAAGTATAATTGCCGTAAAAAGGTGTGCATTGATGCTTATTCACATTGCTCTGGTGACACACGATTTATAGCAATAAAAGAACCGCACTCAAAGTGCAATCTTCTGTTATAATTAAACAATCTTAACCTACGGTTAGTGAGGATCGGTTTCAGTGCTAAGGATCAGCTTAACTAGCTTAAATACTGTACGTCAACAAACCATTCAACTACAGTCGTCTCTTTTGTGTAAATAAATTTAACCAAACCACTAAAATGAATTCTTTTTATTTTAAATTTAATACTGACGATTTTACTTTCAGTTGTTTGATTACTTGTAATGAAAGCTTTTTAAAATTAATTCCCACTCTTCTGTTTTGATGAGATGTTTTATAAAAAGCAATTTTAACCAAATGTTTCAACGTTATTCTTGTATTCTACAAAGGCATTTACACACGTACAAATAAATATTTGTTTGAATGTACATCTCCAGATACAAAATATAGAATTAAGTTATTTTTATTTATCAGTAAATAAACTTATCACAGATTAGATGCAAAACATTTTATTTACTAGCTAACTATACAGGCTTAACAAAATATACATTTTCAAATGAGATTAAATTATTTAAATCAATGACATGCAGAGGAAAATTTTAATGAATAACCCAATATGGAGGAAAAATTATTGAATTCATCGGCAATTTATATATATATATATATATATATATATATATATATAATGAATATTTGCTTCTCCCTACTCGTGCTTTTCGAAACACTTAATTCTTTCAAATATGGATATCTTTTTAATCAATTCACCCCAAGCAAAGCGATAATGCCACTAAGACGAAATGCACTACTGGGAGTGAGAAAGAATGAGAGACGTTTGAAGGAACCGGAAACCTAATACTAAACAGGTAGCAATGGATAAACGTACATCCCTGTTCAAAAGAGCAGAGAGGAAACTGAACCGGACGATAGGCAAACTAGCTACTTGTATCGAAATTGGTTTAATTTTATTTTGTTTTGTCGTATTATGTTTTAAGATTGAAGAGGCTAGGAATAAGAGTAGTTCTAGATCGTCTAAGCCCCCCCCCCAAAAAAAAACGGCTGGAAGGTGACGCAGATTATAGCATAGTTTTGCTTCAGGTTTGCCCATCGAAAGTTCTTGAAGGGACACGTACCCATGCAAAAAAAAAAAAAGAAAAAAAAAATGATCATTATGGCACTGTAATAACCCCGATTGTCTATGTTACCAGGGAATTCATGTTCCTTACTACCAGTCTGGATGCATATAAAAATATAAACATAAATGATAAAAGGAAAAATAAAAAAGCTAACATTAAGAAAAATGAGTGGGGGGGGGCGGAGTTCCAAGTGCCTGATTGTCATCAACTATATGTATTTTTGTATGGGGCATAGAAATCTGTCAGTGTATTATTAACTATTAAATTTTAACTTAGTATAAGTTGCAATAACTGATATCACCTAAAAATATCCTTTACATGTTTTTTTTTATTTTTTTTAAATATATCATTAATTTAAATAATTTGATCTGTAATGTTTAATGTAAAATTTATGAAGCCGGATTTTCTTCTGTTTAATAAAAATATTTTGTGTCTCATCTGTTCTTAGTTTATTCGCTGCTAAATAAAATACCTCAGTGAACAACCTTTGCTTCTTTTTCTATGTACCGTGTCAGGGCTTTAGTGACCATATCTCTTCAAAATTTTCGTTTTTTTTATTTCTTAGTAAATTTTGTCTTTTCTCCTAAACACTATTCTTCCATCCATTTCCACAGGTTATTTATGTAGGTTATTCGCTGTTTTCCTGAGTCCCGCTTGCCTTCAATATGACCGGCGAGTTTCAAATTTTACAAGCATTCTTTATTATGTATCCGAGAGATTTTTCTTTTTGATGTTAAATATAAGTGTGCTTTTTCCCCCATTTTCTCCAAAACTTCATCTTTGATTCCATGTTCACTCCATGTGATAATTCCATATTTTCTGCCAAGGCTTCTATGCATCATGTTGACATATATTACTTGTCGTTTTTTTTTTTTTTGCTTGATTAAAATAGATTAATTTTGGCTGTTTCGTTACACCTAAATATTTAAGCACTTTTTTGTAAAATTCTGTCTATTGTGATATTTTTTGGTAATTTATTAGAAAAGTGATTATGAAAGAAGATAATATAGTCGGCAGGACATACATTTTATTTGTGCGGTTTATGGAGAAGTTACTGAAGGACTGATAGTAGCAAAATGGTTTGTGAATTGTTATACTCTATATATCTTGCTGAACAAAGTGCAACGATGGGCTAAACCATTTACGGCAAACAATGATCTAATCAATATTTGTGAATAACTAACGTTACACATCGTGAGAGAGAAACAGCAAACTGGAAATATATGTAAATCGACGATTAAAATCATTAGCTTATGTTAGTAATTCTAATGTTTAATTTTCATTTAAGTGAACATCCTTCTGGATTGTATTGAAATGTTCATTTATTTTACAGAAAGGTATGATTAAAATTGATAATTTACAACGAGAAACGATGGAGATCTTGGCAGAAGCGTAAAAAACAAGACAAAACGATTAATAACAAAGTCAACTTCCGAATTCGATGTAAATGGTGGGATTGGAAGGACATTCTCTAAGATGAGCTCCTTCGGGAGAAAAATGAGGGATTCAAACAAATACTGCACGTAGAACAGTTCTTTGCAGAGAAAAACAAAATAATCTGAAAGGACGAAATTCAGAATGTTTTTGAGAGATTAAATAGACATTTTCACTGAAGTTATTGTAAGAAAATTAGCGTTTATACTTTCTGAAAAAATACATATTTACTTAACTACAAAAACAAATAAGACCGAGAATTTTTATATGACTACCAATTTCATTTAATTAATGCTTTATTCTTTTATGTGTCATGTCTCAGGGCGTGGACTATCATGGCCCTCTACTAATTTCTGTCTTTCGTTGCTCTAAGTAACTGTGAGTATCTTCTCTCATCCATTCACACAAAATATCTAAGTAGCTTACTCACTGTTTCTCCTTGCTTCTCTTGTTTTCAATATGTCATACGAGTGTTAAATTCTCCTCGTTATATTCGCCGCCAAAATTTCAACTGTCTCATTCAGATTGTAATTATACATTCTCTTGTTAGTATTTCTCTTAAATTTAATGTCACAAGGGCGATAAGATATTAAGTAGAAATTCAAAATTATTTATTACAACATTTTCTCTCTTAATTTCTTTCTCAGTTTCTGGAAGGCATTATTCGCTATTTCTGTGCGTCTTCAGATGTTTTTGTTACATTTTCCGTCGTCTGTTACTACCCTATGCGGACAGGATAAATATCTGTAGCTGTTTGACTTTTATATAATTTATTGGTCAGGGTAGCATACTTTTATTGTTATTCGCACAACATTTAGGTTATTGTAATCCGCAGCCTTTTTCAGGTTCTTATCTTTGTACTCAGTATCCTTCTTGGAATTTCGAACTGAAGACATTTTTTTTCAATCAAAATTCTTAGGGGATATTTCGCATCAGTTCGTATTTACTAGTCTCATTCACCTTTGTATCGAGTGTTACTTTCTTTCACTATGCTAGACTCAGGTATCGAACTCACAACTGGAAGGAAAACCGAATTTTGAAATTCTGGAGCCTTATTTTAATGATTTTAGTTAGAAAATGGGATTGTATATGTGTCATGACTCAGTTGTTGGAATACCCCCCTTTTTTAGTGTTAGCTTCTGTTTTGATCAAAGGCCCTAACATGATATTCATCTCTATGCTATGTAAAGAGAAAAGATTATAATAGTCTAATATGTATACTGATTCTTTCAATTGTTTTCTCCACCAGTCTATTATCTTGAGATCATACCAAGAGAAAGACTAGATTGAATTCAAACTTTCAAGAAGACAACGAAAATAACATTTCACTATATTTTCCAAAACTTCATAGCAATTCGCATATAATTAAGAGCAGGATTCTGTGGCTAGGTCATGAAGGATTAAAAGAACTTTGCTAATGTTGTTTAATATTACTAACCTAACTCAATAAATGTTTTAATGCATTTTAATAATGCTATTTATGTTCTCAAAGTTCACTATTTCATTACCTATAACATATGTAGTCATGCTGCTGATTACCTAGAGGATAAAAATCAATATCGCGATTCTGTTCATTTGTTAAATAAAGTCACTACAGGAAATTAACTAATTTATTATATTGTACATATTTCTAATGATATCTTAACAAATAGGAATTGAAACATTAATTAAGAAAAAAAAATAGCAATAAAATTAATGAGAAGAGTGAGTATGTTTTTATGGCAAATAAACACTCAATGTGGGGATTCATTTTTGACAAGCTATGTTCTCAAAAGCCCTGCTTTATGTGAGAATCTAGTGGGAAATGAAAGGTGAACATTCGGGGACATTTGTTACTGTCTTGAATTCTATCACCATTTACTGTACACGCACAAATAATCATAAAATGTTCAATGTTTTTCTGACGAAGAACACAACAAATTTGACAATAAAATTCACTTTTATTCAAGTTTCAGCTTTGTTTTCGCTGGATATCGATTACATGCAGAACATTTCTGCCTATTCCTGAAATGCTTTAATTACCCATTGCAAAACTCTCTTTTTACATAAATCTGTGCAATTATGTAGAATTGGTAACTGAATTTGATGTTTATAAATGCCTGCGGAATACGTAATACACACATTCTATGTATATTGTAGATATATAATTGCAAATTGTTTATTTTATTTCCACCATTGCATATATAATCAAATACACAAAAACTGTATATACACATTCGTGCTGATATGTAATTACTGTCACGTAATATACGTGCCGTGAAATATAAAGTGCATATTTTGAAGTTATTTAAAACAAAGATCGTGCATTACATAGAATCAGGACGTTTTGATGGAGCGTAACATTGGAATGAATTTAAAGCGGCCATCTATTGTTGTAATTCTAGATTGCACCAGGTGTACCTTGTGTCCCTAGTGAAATACGGCGAACTCGAAATTAATACGGATCTGAAATCTCGACAGTAATTCTGGATTCTCTACATTGGCACGTCTTCAATATCGATTATTTGATCTGGGTGATAAGGGCATTTTGACCTCTAGACTCGGGGCGCATGTAGTATCAAGTGCTGCCGGCCTGTATTTTGATCAGCAGACCCTCCAGTGAATGATATCCTACTGCCCTCTTCTCGTTTTGCATATTAGCTGACACAGCGCGCACGCGGAATATCTTACCATGCTACACTGCTATCCTGTGAACTTTTGACATATGAAGATCTGATGAATGTAAAAGCACTCTCCCTCATATCCATACACCCATACGGTCATACATAAGTAGATACATACCCATATATGCATATATTCATGCAAGTGCGTTTTATGTGTGGTCTCTTAGTTTCTTATATTTTTGCAAAAATACGAAAACAAAAGTAAATAAGAACGAAATTTTATTCAATTACAATGCATTCATACTTGTTTTCATCACGATAACCAATGAATATGCATATTTACTGCCACTGCAAAAAATTACAGATATATATATATATATATATATATCGTAATTTTCCAAGCATAGCTTAGATGTGGCACAAGACCGAAAGTATGGGACACCCAGTAAGGATCGAACGCACTAATTACGACTGAGTTGTAATTTCGATTCTCACTGGGTACCCCATACTTTCGGCTTTGTGCCACATCTAAGCTACATTTGTAAAATCAGTATATATATATATATATATATATATATATATATATATATATATATATATATATATATATATATATATATATATATATATATATATATACTCCTGACAGTACAGAAATATCGTTATGGAGCCTAAAGCTGCATAAACTTAAAGATTAATTTATAATACTTTTGTTTGAATTTATAAAATGAGATATTTTTACAACTATATAATGATAATTTTACTCCAGTTTTAATAATTTAAAATAGTTTCTCAACAAATGTTGCAGTCTCTGAAGAAATATACGGCAGGAGAGATGTTAAAATGTCTAACTGAATGACCAATCAAGTATTGCTAGTCGTCTTTTCATAACTCCAAGGCATCTGTTTTACATGATTTGAATTACAATGCCTGACTTTGGAACATATATAATATTTATATATGCTTTTATATTCACACTATTCTTTTTATATTTGATATTTCATGACCTTCCGTTTGTTGGCGATCATGATTCTTCACAACTTCTTATCCTCTGTAGCCCTGATCAATCTTTCTCCACTTACTGTCCCTTCACCATTTACACAAGCTCATTGTGTAGGTTACTCGATGTCTGCCCTTGACCTTCTTGCCTTCCGCATGCTCTGTGTGTTAAATTTACAAAACTATCTTTCCTCATTATATGGCGGAGAAGTTTCCATTATCTGATTCTAAGGGCGAGTTTCCTTTTTGAATGCATTTGACTTAAAATTTCTTCTTTGCTCATATGTTCCGTCCATGGTATTTTCAGCATCGTTCTATAGAACATTTCTCTTGCCTCAAGTCTTCTCTTCACATGAGAAAAATGTCCAGTATCCAATGTTTCTCAGGAGGATTGATATTATACTCAGCACAAAGTACTTTATTTCTAACAGTATTTTCTGTTTCTTAATTCTTTCTTTAACTTTTGAAAGAAATCTTTACAAAATATCCAATCCCACTGGAAATAAATGATAGCAAATTGTTGAGTTTTAAATTAGAAAATATACATAAGTTATTTTGGGAGCATTCGATATTTTTGTTGTTGTATGAGTACAAATGTAAAACAGAAATATTTGCGATTTGTTCATTCTTGTCGTGGATAATCAAGATTTTAAGGATCTTGAAGTGAGTGAACCTGATAAAACCACATCGTATATTTTATAAAAAAAGTACACACCTGAATCTTTAGAAAAAAAACAGGTGGAATTTTTTGTAGAAAAACAGAGTGATTTCAAGTTTTAGAAAAATAGCTGGGATCTTAATTTTTCTGTAGTTGATTGGAATTGAACTTACAAAAAGGTATCTAGATGTTCAGTTAGATTTTAGGCATTTTACTTTGCATTTAATTTAATTGCAAAATCTAAACTCTCACTGTTTAAAATAATGGAGCGAGTGTAATAGCAAAATTATCCAACACGTGTAAAAGCAAAATTGTCCGATTGTTAGATTAAGCTCTGAACCATTGTATCTTAGACATGATTAAAGATGTCTTACTAGAATTCTCAGAGGTTTTTTTATAACATAATTAAATTAAAAGCATCTACAAAATTAACAGAAAAATCGTGATAAAATCAAACATAAGCTAAAATAACGTGTTATCATTAATTAATCATAGCTAAGGATCGGAAGCTCATGAAGGATTGAAATAAACTTAAGATAAATATATATTATTCCAGAATCATTTTCCAACTTATTGAAGATGATCTTCGCCCTCTATAACTTTCTAACTTTCTATTCTGGAGTAACAAGTTTCCTTACAGTTTTCACGTACGATTTCATTTTCAATCTTTTTTTTCACTGATTATAGATTTTTCACTGATTATAGACGTTTGGCATGTGAGAGAATTGTTTCAGCTGTAACAGCTGAAACAATTCTCTCACATGCCAAACGTCTTATGAACTGAGTTGGATCTTTTCTAATTGATATCTTTATCTCTAAGTTGTAATGATGATCCTCTTCCTGTTGTGACCCCATGATTCATTCTTCTTCTCTGCTGTTTCTTTCTTTTTTAAACTTATTCACCGTTCTATCGATGGTTCTTGAATGAACTTTGAAGTTGGAAGTTAATGCATAAATGTTGATACCTTTACTGAAGGTCTGAATGATCTTTTTCCTCTTACCATTGCTCAGTTATGAAGACAGTGTGGCTCGGCACAAATGATTTTAACCTGTTCTATTTCTAGTTGAATGAATTGTTAAGTGTTTTTCAGTGATTCTTACGACAAATGGTTTCAAGATGGCTAAAAGCCTGGGAAAAAGAAACTCAGTTCGTTTAGTGATTTTTAGGATATTAAATATTCTGTGATCGGTCAATTATGCTGTTACACGATTTGGACAATTTTGCTGTTACAACCGCTATACTATAATAATATAATATATAAATCCTATTTAAAACAGATAAAATGAATATTTCTTTTGTTTCAAAGTCGACAATTCGTAGAATATGTTGAATTTCTCATGTCTAAAAATGGCTTGGTAAATAGATTACGCAAAATTTCCAACGGTCAGAATGCAGTTAATGAAATTCTAAACAATGTTTGCAAATGCTGACATGCAGGTTAAAAAATAAGCTTAATACCTAAGTGTCCAGTAGATCTAAGATGATGTTAAATGCAGTTTTAATTGTAAGGGATGTCGTGATTCAGCATTAACTAAAAATGAGCTACATCTTTTTTTATTAGTCGATCTTATTCCTATTTGATTGCTGGTTGTAGCTATTAAGCTCAATGCAAAGCTATTATATATGCATAGAATTTACATGATACATTTTTCATATGCTAAAATTCTCTATAAATAATATACAATACAGCTAGAATGATTTCCATTGAGAAAACGTGGCATTCTGGATTAGCATATACGCTGACCCCCCCATATTTATAATGTTAAGTTACAATTTGAATTGGAAATTACTCATTTACGTATAAGTTATAACATTTAAATCATTTCCGGTAACAAAAATATCGCTAAACAATTTTTGTTATGTTAGAGCAAGAAACCCAAACATAAAGAAATAGGGTCATTATGTAAATAATATTAAAAATACAAATGTATCAATATTTCATGGCTATCCTTATTTTATGGAGTAATAAGCAATCTTTTTATTTTTTCTTCTTTCAGTGTTGATAAGATGATAAACCAAAATGTTTAAGATATAACAGCCCCAAAAGAAATCATTATTAGTGATCTGAGCGACCACATTATTATTAGTATTATTATTAATAATTTTCATACAAGTTAGAACTATTTAACAATATGATCTGCCACAAATAAAGCTCTTGTAATAAACTATTCCGAAAGATTATCAACTGAGAAATATTTTTTCTGGATGGTAACCTAACGGCTAGAAACTCACAAATTAATGAATTGGGAATATCATGACTATAACACTTCTAACCGTTCTAGCATATGTAAAATAGTAGCGTAGACTTGATTCTCTTGCCTTGATTATCAACCAACGTAGAAGAAAAAAATCAGTAGTGAAATCCTTTTTACCATGAGTATAACAGTGTAGATTGTGAAGTGTTTAATGTTAATCCATCAAAACTTGCTCAAATATGATCGGTGTTCAAGCTGAAAGATCCATCAGAGACAGAATCCAGATTTCATGAATAATATTTTAGCCAAAAGATTACATTTTGTATTTTATCGATAACTAATTACACTACTTAGTTGCAAAATCGTAAACACATGCACAGAACTATATATATTTCCCAGCAAGCATATACATACATGTATAGACTTTATTTGTACTAGTGACACATGTTTGTTGAGACATCCTTGTTTCTTTGCTAACAACAAAATTGACATCTATCGACTGAGAAGCATGGTAAACCCCATTAAAACATTCTGCTAATATTGACTCTGAATTCTCTTTATGCCTTAAAGAAACCTTATTTTAGCCACATGTGCTCTTACCGTTTCAGCCACAAGCAGAACAGACACAATTAACCATTTCTAAGCTTCTACATTTCTTGTACATCTTAGTAGGGAACATGAGAAATATAAAATATAAACAAAGTAATGTATTTTGTTTTTTAATGCGACATAATTTCTTATTAATATTAACGTTATTTTCCTACTGGATGCACATGTTTGAATAGACATCTCTTTCTTGTACGCATACTTATAACCGTTTTCAATCTAATCTTTTTACCTAACATCAAACCACACCAATCTGTACTAATTAACATAATTTTCCAACTTGATTTAAACATAAATGCAGAGCAATTTTTCGTTATCAATTACCTGTTTACAGTGACACATTATATTTCAAAGATAACTGCATATATATATATATATATATATATATATATATATATATATATATATATATATATATATATATGTAATCATATTTTGGAATCATTACAAAATTACATATATATATATATATATATATATATATATATATATATGTAATCATATTTTGTAATCATATTTTTACATAAATAATCATATTTATGCTCTACTTTTGTATTTAAAAAATAATAACAAAAATACTAAAGAGCTTTGGATTATTTACCTAACGAGTTCTTTCCTATTTTCTATATATTTTTACATATTAAATATTTTGCGAATTACTGTAGAGATACCAAACATTTCAAAATTATCTTTTCTACGAGTAAAAGATATAACAGTCAGTGGATGAGTTTTGCTTTGACTGTTACTATATTATGTTATTACCTCAATAAGACCAGGAACTTACAAAAAAAATTTAAACAATTAAAAAAAATACGCTGATGTTCATCATTTAGTCGGGTGTTTTTCTTTATTCTAAACCATTTCTAAGTAGTTTTAAAAGTTTAGTGTTGTGCCATTGCAAAAGGGATAACAGTATATACGACTTTCTTACCCAAGCCGTGGAAAATTTTAATTTTATAATCTGATTACAAATATGATATTCCTGAATGTGCAACTACGTAATAAATGTATCTGTATCACTTTTATACTTAAGAAAAGACTGAGCGTTTTCGATTTAATTATGATCTACAGTCTACATTTAGGCTTTCTGATTGATACTTATTAATATAATATTATACAAATTTCTACATTTATAAAATATTGTCACAATCTCACTCTATTATTGAAGTCGGTAAATATTTCACAGATAAAATTTGAAATAACTATGAGATATAAGTATTTACTTATCATTTACTGTGTGTATAAATGTGTGTATATCATGTCGAGTGTCACCAGTTTTACAGAAGTAAATTCCACTACTGTTTATGCAATATTATATGTATTAACAAATACTATTTTTGTCACTATCCGAAATGATTGCAATATTTTGCGAGAAAAAAAGCGCACACAAAACTGAGATTAATTTGTAGTCACAATAATTATTTATAATGAATAATGAACGGGTGGCCAAAGGACGAGGAGTTAACTCGAGTTATGTGCTTGTTTTGAGATTAAGTACTTGGTCTATAGCAAAACACAAGACAGATACCCTTTGATTTTTGATGAAGGCTTGTAAGGCTTGGAATATTGAGACAATGGCCCCTAATCTCATTTCCAAATATAGAGGAATATTCTCTAGTGTTAGTAAATATCACACAATATTTTACGACAGATTTTTAATGAAAATAAAAAATGAAGTAGAAAATTGATTGTTCCTGCACATTCTACCATAAATATTAATAACAAATATAAAGTATGTCAATTACAAACGTAGACATCCATATAAATGTATTTTATTGTATAGAAGGAACATGTTATTTATTCAATTATGCATTCTTAAAAATGTATTTCTTCAAATCGATATAAAGTTTTAATCATTGATGATTAAAAAGCAGTCATCATTTCCTGGTATCTCGAAATTGCTTTCATCTTTAACGATTGATTAGTTGAGAATGCAATTTGGCTAGGCATTTCAAATTCTTCCGCTTTTTCAAAGGATTCAAAAGTGTTTTGTTTTAAGCGCGAAATGCCGAAAAATACATCAGTTTTATGTATACACTTTTATATGTTCTTTCCTTCTCCGTGTACTTTGGTAAATATTTATTAGAATTATTTAGCATTTATCATATTTTACAACAAATAGGAGAAAAAAAATCTAATTCATTTCAGGTACTTAAACACATCGAGTTGATAGTTTTCCACTTATTTTTCTTATATGCGTAAAGCATAATCATGTAAGCCGACCCACATATGTACACACTCTCTATACTTTTTCCCACTATCTTAATCTCCATTCCTCTCTCTCTCTCTCTCTCTCTCTCTCTCTCTCTCTATATATATATATATATATATATATATATATATATATATATATATATATATACATACATACATACATACATACACAGGAAACACACAAGTATGAAGATGCACTTGTGATGTCTTATTTTTGGCACAATAATTTTATTTGTTTTCTACACGTATAGCATATTTTAATGCCTACATGCATACAATTATAGAAGCACTTAGAATGTTTCATTTACTTTTTAAGGGTTTTTATTTGATGTAGCTATTTTCAGACATGTTTTTCTCTACTTGAAACAGAAATATTGAATAGCGTTTTTTTTTTTTACTTATTTATCGTCATTTTAATTGGGACATGTGCATCATTTTCTCAATGACAATTTTTGAGGACTTTCTCGAATGATAACATTTTTGAGGACTTTCCAGAACGATAAAACAAATTAACTCCCCTGATTCCAGTTTCGATAACATGAAATGAATATCAATGGATAGTGTTTATACATGAGTTATTAGCTAATATATTCCTATAAATGAAAAATGTGTTTTCTATTAAGTATATGCTCATTTTTATACTGAGAATTTAATATTTTGGATTGCCTTTAGATACATTTGACGTATAAAAAATATTATTTTTGATAGAAGTGATTATAAATATCACCAAATGTTGTATTTTATATAGGAAATATATTTTGCATTAAATCAATTTTGATAAAGATCTTTTATGATACTAATAAAAATTGAAGTAAAACTCAGCTGGAGCAATATGAAAACAATATATATTATTCGCATTATATTATATTTCAGTAGTAGATCAAAATTTTGTAAACATTTTACTCGTGGAGATAACTCAGTTTAAAAATGCGGTTTAAAATAATTGTGTTTAAAATAGTAAATATCTTCATAGCTTTAAAAATTATACACACGTCATTCACGTCGTCATTGAAGGTTTCATTTGTTACCTTGGTTAAATATTAAAACAAATAAACATAATATTTTCAAAGAAGAACTTTTAATGACTGACATTTTTTTTAAAAGAGTTTTGTTTCGATCGAATTTCAGTATTAGTTGGAAATCTAATAATGCAGGTTTCAATCCATCACTAAGTCAGTTTATTATTCCAATCATCGGTACATAAAATCATATAATATATTTTTAATAGAAACAGAAAAATATGGAAATGCTCTGGTCATACAATTAATGTTGTTGTTACTCCCGTTCTACTTATCGAATTTTAAATCCAAATAGTAACGGTTTGCTTATCAAGTATTTTAAATATTCCTTCAATCTCGTCAATATTACGGGTGTTGTTTTAAATTATTTTTTTTTCTTTGATTGCCGTCGTTTAAATGGTTTCCAAGAAGTTTTCAAGCTTTTTCAGTGTTCCAACTATAATTGATACTAATTAATATCCTGCAGATTTTTTATTATTATTATTATTACAACACATCAAAAAGTGATGCTGAGACACAATATACCCATCATCTAACCTAGAGTGATAAGGGTTTACCAGTTATATGAATCACAACCAAATGTACGTTGATAAAAGAAGCGCATAACCTTCAAAGTAGGGCCTGTTGGAAAAAAGCTTCAGGTTACGTAAACATGTCCACTCTGACGGTCTCCGATTGGGTGGGGGTCCACATATCTAGATATGACCTCAACTTATTTTGGATGCTTCATTCTTGACACTTAAAAAAAAAAATTAATGAATATAAACACTCTCGACACGTGTTCATAATGCTCTCACTGTGTTCCCGCTCATGAACAGAGAGGGAGAGTGTGTCAAGGTCTAGGGTAGATGCCCATCTGTTTAAAGTTAGACAATTAAAAATTATTATTATTATTATTATTATTATTATTATTATTATTATTATTATTATTATTATTATTATATATTAAATGAAAAATCAGCGAGTAAATATATACATACAAACACATATATATGTGTGTGTGCTTGTGTGTGTGTAGTTATATTTTATCCGCCATTCTGAGAATACCCACACCTTTTATACTTTGATATAAAATTTTGTAAAATCATTGTAAATCACGGTGTGTAAAGTAATTTTCCACCCTTGGTCTTAGACAACATGTAAAAGGACAGTGAGAGATGTTTTCATCAAAGCACTTGCCCTCCGAATCTAGACTAGATGATCCCTAGTGACCTTTTAGACAGCATCGGTAAGGTCAGTCAATCAAGAATGACCCTTGCTAACAACGCAACTAATAGAAATCAGAAATCAATCAAATAGTACAACATAGAAAACAGTTCCGAGTGTCCTATATTTGTAGATGATATATGAGATGGAAATAAATACAGAATTATTTACTCGTGACTGATTACTTGAGAAAAAATCAATCTTCTTTCTCTCTCATCGCAGAACTAAGACAGAAATAGTTTGTAATAGTTCTTAAAACCTTTGAAATAACTGAACACACTTATTTTCCATTTGTAACACCGTAGTCAACCCTCGATCTGAACATTTATTTAAGACATACTTTAAAGGAGAACACATTCTTTTTATCACATTCGTCTCATAAGAGTAATGATAATCCTATGTTACATATGCCAACATTACAGTTATTTAAGTGTTGTAGTTTTAACGGAAGCAAGGTGACGGTGGCTTCATTGAAAATAAAATCTACATTTTAACATATGAAAAATGTTCTAAAATCTATGTGAATTTTCTGATCATCAATAAATTACTCCACTGAAATTTACGAGAAAAATGGACTCTCATCAAATATTTTAAGATTGTGTCGACATATTTATTTTATTATTGTTAAAAGTGTTCATTAATTTAATCATACCAGTTATAAAACAAATGTAAATAAACTAATCTAGACTGAAATGCTTGTCTTTTTTTTTTTTTAAAGTAATTTCACCACAGCCAAGGCGGGAATACTACTAGTGCTCCAGGGTTTACAGAGAGTGAAGAAAAGATTTGGTATAGAGGGGACTGAGGAAATGATAAATGCTGAACAAGGTACAAGAAGATAGAAGATGGCGATTGACGTTGCATTTAATATTTTAAAGATTATATTTATCAGGGTAGCAAGGAAACGGAAGGGAGTTCCACAGGCGGGAAGTGCGAAGAAAAAACTGTTGGAGTAGAAGTGGTGGTTACATTTACCTAATTCAAGAGTAAAAGGGTGGGACCGGGATGCCAATCTAGTATCACGCTTAAACACACGCAGTTCGGGTACCAGGGAGAAAAGTTCGCCAAAAATAAAAATATTTGTAGAAAAAACAGAGGGATGCCACATCATGTCGGTAAGAAATTGACTGTTGTCGAGATGACAAGTCAGGATGGATTACATTACAGTTCTTTCTTTAGATTTTCGCAAGAAACCCGAGGGCAACTGTATTCAATGCACGGACGGATGGTAGATTTGTAAATGTGCAAGATGGACTCTAACGGGAAAAACCTTCTTGCAGACACAGTGACCCAAATTTCTTTGCAGTAGATGCAGCTATTGATTCGATATAGTCGTTTCACTTCAATTTAGTTTAGAACTTGAGGCCAAGAAGGCAGTGTGTTGCTCTCCAGGAGTCTAGCATCAGCCATGCTGATACTGGGTAGGACATTTTCTTCATGGTGTTTAAATGAGAGTAGTTTCGTTTTAGAGACATTAAAATTTCCGAGCCATTTCCTGCTCCAATTAACCACTGATTAGAGGACCTTTTCAAGAGCAGCGTCCACGTTGGCTTTGTCAGCTCATCTGAACTATTACTGATTAATGATTGATTTCGTGAATTAATAAGTTTTATTCTATTCTTACTTATGTGAAATAAAGAGAAACAGATTTTATTCTTATGATGAACATCTACTTGACTGGTCTTTCATTTTCTATTGTATACTTTGTAAAACTACTTTTTTGAGATACTCTTTGTTTTAATATAACTTAATGACGGTATGTATGATACAATCTGAAGCTCATTTTCATAATTCAAAATAACAATTTTCAAATTAAAATGCATAAAATGCGAGATTAATTCAATAGAAGTGTAATAAACTGGTCATCTACTATGAGAAATTGGTTCAAATCATTGTCTAAATGGCTTATTTAAAAGACTCCCTTATAAATTAGTTCAGAAACAACCAGGTGGTCTTTAGGAGGCATGCCCAATGCGTGGCGTATTTGACCTCAATGTGTGAAAGCTGAATTTGAATTCAATAGAATCTGTCGTGTGCCTAAAATAAGTGGGTGGAAACTAGTCACTAACAAAAGAAATGGAGGCAATGATTGTGGCGAGCGTTCGTCTACACATGCTACGTAACCGGGAAGATGGCAATTATAGAGAAGGCATAAGCTAAAAATAAATGGGAACCTGGATGTTCAAGAGTGGTCAAAGTTGCAACACAAGTTACCACATTGCAGTATTGAGCTCATATTTTATTCCCAAGATGCAATTTTAAGACTGTTCCTTCGGGAGGTGCATAGTTTTTGTGTGGTAATATATGTATGTATGTATGTATGTATGTATGCGTGTGTGCGTACGAGATAGTGCGTAGGTATGTTTTTTTAGTGTCTGTGTATGAATGTACTGATTGTTAGCCGCAATTTACGTATAATGAATCAAATAACTATGATTTATCAAGAACACACACACATACTGTTATAAAGTGATTTCACAGTGGAGGCTAGTATTTGTACTAAGTGGGTCCTAAAATAGGTTCGACGTACAAAACGTTAGGAACTTCATATAATAGGTATGACGCAGAGGAATCTAGTTGTGGTCGCTGATACTTTAGTATCCGACTAATGGTCGTCCGGCATCGATTGAGCGACAGACCCACTGAGCAACTCTTCTCAGCGACTCACACGTTACTCTTACTACTTCTACTTATTATAGGTGGGAGAGTCTATTAACTATAGAATAGGTGTGTTCCACTATAACACTTTCACACACACGCACGCGCGCGCACACACACACATATCTATCTATCTATCTATCTATCTATATATATATATATATATGTATATATATATGCATATAATTGCTGATAGGCACAGACGAGTGAACGGAGCGATTGCTGGAGCGTACATCTACGAAACCCTATAATTGAGATGCCCAAGGTAACATCAATCAGCTAAGTAACGCATTTTATTATGGTATTAATCCTATATATATATATATATATATATATATATATATATATATATATATATATATATATATATATATACACACAGTGGGGGGATATAAATATTTGTACACTTGAAAAATTGTATATTTATAAATGTAAAAGCCTTAAATTAAACAAATCTCGGCACATTTTATGTATAAATACACATACTATTAAAAATAATAATAAACTTTATTAATTCTTGTTCTAACAGAAATTAATGCATTTTTTTAATTCTAACTGGTGAAAAAAGTATTCGGACAAATCAATCATTAGAATAAAATATTCAATTAATTATGAAAAAAAGTATATTCTAAAAAGTTTCAGTAATGTTATCAGTAATTATATTTAACACTATTAGCCATTATCAGACCATTCTGCAATTTCTAGTCTTACGAGAAGGTTCCAATAATTCCTAAAGGTAAAGAATTGACTATTTCACAAAAACAACACATTTTGTCTCTTTGGAAAGATGGGAACAGTTACAGAACGATTTATAACAACCTGAATATTCCTTTTACTACAATTGCTTCGTTCATTGCATGGTTTAAAACTCGTAACAGCGTCGAAAGCCAAAGACGAACAGGTGCTCCGAGGAAGATTTCTCTAATATCAGCAAGGATCCAACAAAATTCACAGGTTACCCGAGAAGAGCTGCAGGAACTTCTGTGTGCATTAGGGATTAAAGTAACGAAGCGTACAATAAGTAATGAACTACACAAAAACAGTCTGAAATCACGCATCCCAAGGAAGACTCCACTCCTCTTGAAACGACACAGATGCTAGGCTAAAATTCGTTAGAGAGCATAAGGATAAAGAATATTCGTTTTGGAAAAAAGTACTATGGACAGATGAAACTAAAATAGAGTTGTTTGGTCATAATTATTGAAATCATGTGTGGAGGAAAGACGGTGAATCCTACTTACTAAAGAACACGTTGCCAACTGTAAAGTTTAGTGGTGGCAGTATCATGATCTGGAACTGTTTTTCTGCAAAAGGTGTTGGCAGAATATCAATAATAGATGGCAAGATGAATGCCGAAAGCTACCAGAAAATCCTTCAAGACAATTTAATGCGTTCTTTTGAGAGACTTCGGCTACCTCCTGATTGGGATTTCCAACTGGATAATGATACTAAGCATACCTCTAGATCTACAAGGAAATGGTTAGCTGAAAGTAACAATGGCCAAGTCAGTCCCCAGACTTGAACCCAATTGAGAATTTATGGCGATATTTGAAAATACAAATTGGGAAAAGAGCACCAACAAATATCAAGAATTTGAAGACAATATGCCAAGGAAAATGGGGCAAAATACCACGCAATGTTTGCAAATCATTAGTTGAGACGTACAAGAATAGACTGGTAGCTGTTGAACTCAATAAAGGATATTCCACAAAGTATTAAATTAATATGTTTTTTTCATATGTACGAATATTTATTTCCCCCACTGTGTATATATATATATGTATATATATATATATATATATATATATATATATATGAGATAACAATATGTATTTTATATATCAAGAACAGTATTAGGTAAATTATATGCCACATTTCATCCGATGAAATCTTTCCACTTTGTCATAGATGTTCTCAATATATATATATATATATATTGCAACCTAATATTATTCAATAACCTTGACTCAGTCATGAATTTAATCACATACCTCTCATAGAGCATGAAGATTCTTTTCAGCTAATATCAAACAACGGTTGATTGTACGGTCTGTCCATACGACTTGCCAACATTTGACCAAATGACTAAATATCAGGACTTTCTTTTCAATCCTTTCATATTTAAACCGATAACCTTCCACTACCCCATATATATATATATATATATATATATATATATATATATATATATATATATATATATATATATGCATATATGCATTAAGAATAAAAAGAACGTTAAACATAAAAAAATGTCTTTAATAAATATATATATATATATATATATATATATATATATATATATATATATATATATATATATATATATATATATATATTTCATTATGGGAAGTAATGCCATCGAAAATTAATCATGAATTCTTTTGTTTATAGATAAAATGTCTCGCTTAGTTCATTCAGTTTCCCTGCGATTTTGTAGATTAGTAATTGTCCGTTTTACAAGAACATACATTTATAAAGATTACCATATAGAGCATTAGATTTCAAAGACGTATGCAATGCATTGTGTCTTTTCGCCCCACTACATTTTTTTCCCAATGTGACACGTTTTAGAACGATTAACTTTATGTGCAAGCAAGCGGAAGTAGTGATAGAAATAATAATACTGATAACAACAATACAAATGGGAAGTAATTAAAACCCGAGATTTATTGGCATACATATCTCTTTCTAACGCTGTTCTCCGACTGCTAGCTTTGTAATCTGTTGGCTTGAATCCTTACTGGCTCATTAACTCTGTGATAACGACAATTCTGAAATGCTATCTTTCAGCTTGGTTTCTATGGTACACCATCCAAGTCTACATCAACCCCAGGAAAAATACCGTATCCTTAGTATGATGATAAATTACGTCCGGCGGCAAGGCCTATGATCAGGTTTTGAGATGCGTGGAACCACCTCTTAATTGCTTTTTTTCCCAGGTCCCCCCTGATCCGGGTGGTAGCACTTGTTAGGGCACCAGATATGGGCAAATAGTTAACCTCCAAACTGCGGTCAAAACACTATGGAAGTATAAAAATAGGTTTTTATATAAAAAAATTACTAGCAATATATTTTTGAGAAAATTTTTTACCAGCAATACATCTGACTCTAGAAAAAACCCTCTTTACAAAAATACGTCAGTGAAACCTGACCTACAAATTGATTTCTTACAAACATGTAGTCTATTCATACTAACCTATCCTAAGATCGTGTCGGCATTAAATAACCCATTGAGGTTTATATGCCGTAAAACAAAATATACCAAACCAAACCAAATCAGGAAAAATATAACTTGCATCTTATCTATAAATAATTCTTACTCATCGTCATTAAGATTGTAAATGTGACTATAGTAGTTTCTAGAACTAAAATAATCTAACCATAGATTAAACATACTAACTAGTATCAGTATTATTGGCACTCATTAAAACGATCGTTGTGAAAATTCTCTAGCAACATCCAGATCTTCCTGTCTAACAACGTTATAGCCCCGCTGTAAGCACTCTTATCATACATCAACTCACTGTATGGGACAATCAGTACGAACACATTGGCTATTCTTATTAAAAGAAAACAATTATATCTGCTCAGAAATTAAAAAATACATTTTTATAAGACGATATACATTTACAAATATATAGATTTCTTACTTATCTAAAGATTATCTTAATTTATTTTGTTAAATGATTTTAGAAGTTTAATTAGTTTTTGCTTATGCATATATTCTATTCATGATATTGTCTAAAAATATTAGTTATCGCTCCTAAAAAGACTTTAAAATTTATTTAGATTAAATTAAAGAATAAACCAAAGATGTAAATATCATTAGAAACAAATACCTACTTCGTTGTTAAGATAATTTCTAGTTTGAGGTCGATGCAGATACTAGTGTTTCTTCTTTGCAAGTCAGCCTCGTAAGAGTAACATAATCTACTTTCGTTTTTCTTCTTTGACTTTTTGACTTAAAATTTACCTTTAGTAAATATCATTAGCAGTTGACATTCTATAATTAATATAACTACTACAATTACTAAGAAGAGTTAATAGTAGGGGAAGAATATAAATATAGATTTTGGTCTAAAAGTATGATAATGATGATAATAAAAGGTGATAGGAAATATATTAGAATTAGAATAGCATTAACAAGGTCATATGCTGGTCTAACTAAATATGATCAGATCCGTAGTGAGAATCTTTTATTATAGCTATCATTCTAAATCTAACTACAGCAGAGCTATAATGTATTTTATTGAGTAATTGTTAGTGCTCTTCTTATTACACTTGCCGTTGTTAATAATAATAATAATAATAAATCGTTGGCACTCTTTTCTTAAGAAACTAGTTCTAAATAACTATTATAGTAAGGTCATATATTTCCTTTTGTCAAAGACTATTTTCAATTGCTCATAAAATCTGTTTTTATTTGTTGTTTCTCAATTTAAAGCACTTAATATTATCACAAATGGAAACTCTTATATAAATATGAAATAAACATGTGAAAGGATAATAGTAATAATAAAAACGTATACAATAGCGTTAGTAACCTTTAAAACCGAGGCCATTCCATGTGCTGATCCTATATATATGGTAATAAAAGATTAAAAAATGAACGGATTTGTTCAGTAATTCCTTTCTCAAAAAGGTCAGTGCTGTAAAATAGGTAGAGATATGCTATATTTCACTCATAAAATATTAATGGTTACCATGAAAGTAATCGTAGTCAAAAGCAGCATTGGGGAGAAAATCTGATGTAGGTGATCGTTTTTGTTATCCTTCGAATAACAATGACGTGTCAGCAACTGATTGGCTGCGATGTCGATTAGACCGAAACGTGAGCCCAACCGCACCGGTAGCCATTACTATTCGTTTACAATCGGCCATAAAATAATGAAAGCCCCAGCGCTGGGGGTATCGGCTTTCTTTCATTCGAAATCAAATTAACAACAAGGATGTAAGGCCGTATTCATTACAAATGAGGACGTTGTCTGAACCCACATTTATACTGATTTTCTTTTTCCCGTCCTCTTAATGGAGAATGATGGTTTTGCCCGTCCTTACCAATTAGTTTCAGGAAGAACGCTAAGGCCTATGGGCTACTGCCACTTTCGTTTGTGTTTAGTCCAGTTCTCCCTGTGCCAAAAAGCATAAGTGGCTTGTAGTTTCTCAAAAGTCTTTACGTTCTGTCTAGGTGTATGTTATTTGGAAGCATTTCTATAATTCAAAAAGAATAACTAAAATAGACATGAAGGCTATTTTAAGTATACATACATACACACACACACACACACACACACACACACACACACACACACACACACATATATATATATATATATATATATATATATATAAATAGTTGTTTGCAGTGGTATACTTGTCTGTCTGTGCATCCGTACAAGAACCTTAAAGATCCGATAAATATAAATGAAACGACATGGAGAGCCTTAGAAAATTATATGGTAACACTGTACGATATCTAATTTTGTCCATGACGCTTTCAAATTTAGCTTAATGGTGAAATGGGAAACCACTAATTGTAATGTCAATCAATTTAAAGAGGAATTATTGGGAAAAGGAAAACTGATAAATAATCTAAATAACGACCCAATGGTTTTATACCATTTTCTTAAAATTAGATTTTAATGCTGCGTGCATTTAAGCTTGTTTTAATCTTGCATGCAATCGGGGATCACCCACAATAAATTATACATGCACATCGCTTGTTTTATGCACATAAATATCTATACAAATACACACACACACACACACACATATATATATAATTATTAATAAGTAAAATAAAATTTTAACGAATCTTAATCGAAAAAAGGTCAGCAAAACTGTTTAAAATTTCATAAAAATTTCAATAAAACTTGAAGTATGGATTAAAAGATGTAAGTGATCAATTTTATTTAATTATCATTATTCTATCAAGGGTGAGCTCACTATATATATATATATATATATATATATATATATATATGTGTGTGTGTGTGTGTGTGTATGTATTAGGAAATGGATTAAATCCGACATATTTTTAATTTATGTGTTTAAACGGTATTTTTAATGGCTACTCATATTGTAGCAGATGCTCTGTTTTCATTATTAAATATGCGACCTCCTATATTTTTCTGACAAGATTTCTCGAATATTCACGCCGGTAGATGTAAATAAATAAATATAATATTTCATAATAAAAACAGAGCATCTACTCGAACAAGAGTATCCATTAATTAACATTTAAACAAATAAACTAAATCTATCTATCTATCTACACACACACACATATACCCCACACACACATACACACACACATACATACATATATATATATATATATATATATATATATATATATATATATATATATATATATATATATATATGTATATATGTATATATTTATATTATAATATAGTATTACTTCAAATGTTATAATATAGTATTACTTCTAATGTTATTTTTAGCGGATATCCGTGCTTGAAATATGGAACCCTGTTTATGTTTTAAACAGTGTGTATTACTTTAACTGGCCTGCGCACTTGAAAAATCTGTCTTAAGATCTGTCTACCTACAATCACAAACGGCGTCACCTAAATTCTTTCATCCTCGCACAAAATATCTCTCTGTCAACATACGAACACTACCAGACATAGATAAAAATACCCCACTATACGCATAAATCCACAGCCACACAGACATGATTAACCAAACCCCGCAAGACAAACTAGAATTATGATACACAAGCACGAATTATATACACGAAAGCTACTTGGCAAGACAAATACATATGAGGTCTACTTACCCAATGAAACACTATCAACAGAAAATTTTTTTTAAAAATACCAGAATTTTTTTTCCCTCCATATTTCATTTTTTGGTGAAATTTAAATGAAAGCGTAGCGTGTTAAATTTAAAAAAAAAAATCCTATTTGTATTTGAGAGATAGAATGAGAGAATAAATGTAGAAATTATGTTTTCGGGTAAAAAAAAACAAAAAAAAAAACAAATACAAAGAGGATTTTTTAGCTCATATATCGAAACATAGTGCTATTATATATATAGGATGATTGAAAAGTAACTGCCTATGTTAGTATGTGTGGGCTGCCGGGTGTCCAGATATGCACCCTGTGACGTTTTACTTTGGGGTTGGTTAAATGAGCACGTCTACTATACCAAACAAAGAATTTGGAAGAGCTTGAAGGCCGAATTCGAGAATTTGTCTTTCATACCATAAGAGTTCCTCGTGAAATCAGTTGACGCGAATCCTAGAGAATGTGTGTGTTATCAATAGTTTGAATATTTATATATATATATAACTATATTGGGGAGATTAACCCTACTTGGTCTGTCGAGACGCCGTTGTGGCGCCTTTTAAGGCTATACAAGGGCAAACTCTATCTCTTTCCTCCTTGCCACAAGCAAGTAGAAACACCTATACCGAAATGTTGTCTTATAAAGTTATAACTTTTCTTTTACGAACGAGAATACAAATGCGCAATTACTTGCCACTCTTTATTATGTAAAGTCCTACCATCATTATAACTTTCTAGTAAATACGCTTGCACATAAACATCGGCTATGATGGGTACCTCACTGCATTTTCACGTTAAAAAATCTCTACATATATATAATTAGCAATGATTTTAATCGCCAATGGATGCTTCATTTTTGAGACCCGAGAATAAAACTAAGCCTAACCATAGTGTATACAAATATTGCGTAGATTTTCGGGTATCATTTAAAACTACATATTAATACCATCCGATAATATGTGTATCTGAATAAATGTTTACAGAAACAATGATGGATTACTGAGTTTTGTGCGCATGTGATTAAAGCATTTGTAAAATTAATTTAAATATTAAATATATCAAATATTACATGGATGCTTCATGTTTAGCTATTTGTCAATGTTTTTCTGTTTTATTTTTTATTGCTTTCATAAGTGTCGTTTGTTTCCTTTAATTGTTAGTTTGGGATGAGAGGTTTCCAATACAAAGCAAAATCAAACATTTTTTTTTTTTTTACTTTATAGAAAATCTTCTATTTTGGAAATACTTCATTTTGAATTGCAAATAATTGAAACATTATTATTCTACAGAAGATCGAGGCGTGTATATGATTAGAAACGATTATAAATATGCGCCGATATTAGGAAAACTGAACAATAATTAATTTTTAATTACTTGTTTCAAAATTGCATGTTAAAAATAAAATGAAAATAAAATGAGGAGATAACAAAAAAATATTCCAAATTACGTCACATTCTAATTAAAAAACAGATAATAATGGATGTTTGCGTTTTGGTATATCCGAGAAAAAAAATTGCTTATATTGAATTGTATTTAATGCCAGAGATAATAATGGGTATAATTTGGTATCTTAGAAATATAGGACCACTGAGAAAGAAACGAATTGACTATGACTTATGTCATATATCAAGAAATAATGAAAAAAACTTGCAACAATTGCATAATATTGTATTTGTATTAAGGAAAGTCAATTGGCGTAAATATTTTGCAGTGTTCCAAATAATGTATAAACGTGTATAATCGTGTATAAGCGTTTAACGAATAAATACAGTCCATGGAAACGCTGCTATATTGGTTTGCTAAATTGTCAATTTGTCGATGGCCAGATTTGTATAAAGTGTGTAGAAAAGTAAATGACAAGCTTTTCTTTTTAAAGAAGTTAAGACAGTCATTGTCGCCGTTTTTTTTTTTTTTTTTTTTTCATTCTTGAAACCTGAATATCTTAAATCGTTCGTCTTTTCCACAGCACCCTGCCATAAAATGTCGTCCTGTAGGCGGCACACAAGATCGGATGCCAACTGAATGGTAAGTGTCGGTATTTCTGTTGCTTTACCTTAATTACAACCTTTTTTCTTTTCTCTATTCAACTTCTATTTTAATGGCTTGCCATTCTTAGCTGCTAACGGTGACGGGACATGTCACACAAGCTTTAGCTTATATACGATTATTGCTTTTTGAATGCAGAAAGAAGCGAACAGGGAAGAAGAGAGCGACATCTGCGCAAAAAATAAAAGGACATTGGCAATAAAGAAACACAAAATGTACTAAACGTTAATGACAATAAGAAAACTACTTAAATCCATAGTTGATACTCTTCTGTCACTTGATGCTTAAGATAACATGTGTGAAGGATCGCATCAATGTGCCTTTATGTAGGCGAGCTTTGTTTGGGGGAAGAATGTGTGCGCATATGTGTTTATTTGTGAGATAGATAACTAGAGAGAATGAGAGAGAGGGAAAGAGAGAAAGAGATATAGATGAATCATTTTTTGAGTGTGTGCATATATGAGTCTGAATATACATTTGTTTTAGTAATGGAGGACTTTGTAATATTCGTACTTTATTGATGATGATTATATTTCTCTGTAGCAATAGTGTAATAGGTGGCTCTGTTTATTGATGTGTAAAAGCCACGTATAGATATATACGTAGGTATATGCAGTTCACATATGACAGAAATAATTCTTAACAAAATTAATGACATTCTTAATTCTAGACAAAACTTAATGACAAAAATGATTCTACACAATAATAATGACAGAAATAATTCTAGACAAGAAAATAATGACAAAAAATATACAAGACAAATGATTGTTCAGCTCAAGGAGATGACAATTTTAGTTTTCATTTCCCAAAATGTGTTTCACTAACAAAATATTAGAATTTGGTTAAGTCCTTATCTTGCTTAAGCGAAGTTTTTCCGCGCCTTATTTTAAAGTTACAATTTACACCATCAGTCAATTAATGAGATAGAAATAACATTGAGTTGATGTTTAGTTCATTAAAAAAAATTATTGGACATCTTAAACACTTTATACTTATTATTCTACATAGAATTAGCATTTCTCATGAATGCTTAAAATCGAATAATCACCAGTCACCCAAGGTTAATTTGCTTTAAATTCCAAATGTTGTGTATTTTTCGAGAATCTCAAATTAATTCGTGAACGATAGCACCGAAGGCTTCAAAATATGATGGTGAATGCTTTAAATATAATAACATTTGTATTTGAACAATTACTAGAATGTTATCAAAGCTTAGATTAAAATATTTTCATATGTTGACATTCAAACTCTGGATGTCGTAATCGATCTTTTCTGCTTCTTATTAGAAGAAGAGTATTCATGTATAACATTACTGATTACGGGAAACAAACTGTTGCAAAATTACTGGCAACATTACATATTCCATGCATTTTAATTAGGAAGTTTTCCTGTTAGTTATTTCAGTAATAATGGCACCTTATTATTATGCTCGCTTCATCCTTGTATATTACGGTGTTCGTCATCATTATGATTGATCATTTCTTGTAATGAACATAATCTAGATGGGATTGAATAGCATGAAGAAAAATCATAATATGAATGACAAAAAGGTGAAAATATTTTAGTTTATTGCAGTATTTTTTTTAATGCTAGGTTCCTTCAAGCTGTAAACAATACTATACAGATTCCTATTTTTTAAGTGACTCTGAATTTTCATAAATTATTCGGAAAGACAGTGGAATTGCTTCAAGTTGCCTTCACTACAGTTGGAATTATGAGATTTCCTTCTCATAAACTCATTGACACCGACGGCTAAAACGACGGTTGTTTACGGTCTCACTTAACCCTTATCCAAGGTGGGTGGGAAAGAGACGGATACATGCACTTCCCAAAGGATTTTATACTAAAGTGAACGCAACAAATTGGACTTGAATTTGAATTAGGCCATAGTTTTTTTGTTTAAAACATTTTAGTGAAAGACAAAAGAAAGTTACTTGCTGAGGATTTTTCATTTAGTTTTCTACATTTTTTGATCAGTTTTGATTTTCGTCACATATTTAAAGTTAAAATGGTCAGAGTAAGGATATTTTCAGCCATCGTTAAGCCTTATGAAGGAGTTCTCATTTTTGCTATATTATCTTTCATTATCTTCAATATTACGTGCATTTCCACATGTTCATGTGGTAGTTCGTTGATCTTTAATCGAACATTTCTCTATCTCTTTCTCACACACACACAGATACAGACACAGACTCACATGCAAACACACACACATACATACATATATTCCAGAAATCCCACGGATTTATCTGATTAAAGTTACGTGTCAAACGACTCGATGGATTCATATATATATATATATATATATATATATATATATATATATATATATATAGCGATAGAAAATGAAATATTAAAATAAAAATAAGATAAAACAAAGAACAAATGGCATTACAATTGCTTCTAAAGTTAAATGTTGCTAAGTTCTTAATGGAAAGCTAACGTGCTAGTAATTTCGATATTTGAAATTCCTATCTATCGTTTCTTCTGAAGAGTAAAATATGAGATATCATAATAAAACTTTCAGTAGATTTATCAAAATGAAGATCGATTTGACAGGTATATTTTGAGTGAAACAATAAATCCATTGAAAATTTATATTCAATATTATAACTGCTGAGAACATTTTGGCCGAAATTCTACAGGTCTAAAAATGCTACATTCTAATAATTTTTACGTATTATAATAGATGCATTTGAAATGAAT
The DNA here is from genome assembly GCA_963932145.1 of Acanthosepion lycidas. Taxonomy (NCBI): domain Eukaryota; kingdom Metazoa; phylum Mollusca; class Cephalopoda; order Sepiida; family Sepiidae; genus Acanthosepion; species Acanthosepion lycidas. The sequence goes on along the minus strand of OZ010573.1, from coordinate 79,943,090 downwards.
GGAAAAATGACTATATATATATATATATATATATATATATATATATATATATATATATATATATATATATATATATATATATATATATGTATTAAATCGGAATGGAAATTCAAAGTAGTGCGCATTAAGAGAAGGTTTAGTGACATCAATGAACAAAATCATTCCAAGATAAAACAGACAGATGAAAATCCCGACTTGATGCAAAAGAGACATCGAAAATGCTGTATGCCAAGATACGAATATAGGGCATTAAATAAAAATTAGAATGCAAATAACAGGAATGGCTCAATGCGATAGTTAGAGCAATATAAATATAGAAGGATATATATATATATATATATATATATATATATATATATATATATATATATATACATATATATATATATATATATATATATATATATATATGTATGTATGTATGTATAGATAGATAGATAGATAGATAGATAGATAGATGGATAGATAGATGTGTGTGTGTGTGAGTGTGTGTGTGTTTTAAAAGTTACTACACAAATAACTCTTTGAACGGCTAGGTAAGCTTGATCTATTTGTGAAAGAATAATATTGAATATACACTGGGTGCAAACTGCCTGCATAGGGATTGAAACAGTTTTCAGTAAATAGACGAAAATAGAAAGGAAGCTAAGACAAGCATATGTCTTCTCACCAGACTTATTCAACCTTTACAACGAGAGAGTCTTACCAGGATTTATTAGTGCTGCTCACAGTCAACACAAGATATGCAGATAACACAGTTTTGATAGTAGAGTCAAAAAAGAAGATGCAGGAAATCCTACATAAAATAGTAAAAAAAAAAAGCGAGAAGAAAGGACTAACCATCAATTGTAAAAAGACAGAATATATGGTTGCCAACAAAAGGAATAGCCCAAGATAACGAAAATCAAGCAAGTATGCAAATTTAAATATCTAGGAAGTGTTTTAACAGAGGACGAGAAATATGAAACCAAAATACGAAGGCAGATTGGAATAGCAAAATATACCTTTCAAAAGCTAAACTATATATTAAGAGACATGAAAAATTTGTTTGAAACAAAGAAAAGAGTATGTTATTAGTGAATGCTCGACAATCTCTTTACAGGTGAAGAATTTACTTGAGCCAACAGAATGTAATTTTGCAGAAAAGATGACGAGAATCTCATGGCATGAACATATGAATAACGAGGAATTTTTAAGGAAAAGATAATTAAAATGAGACTTATAATTAGAGCCAGAATGAGATAGTCGAAGATTATAGGGCACAAAATGAGGAAAGAGGAATTGAAGAATTCAGGACAAAATGAACGCTGGTGGAAAAGATTAAAGAAGCGAGTAACCTGCCTAACGGGTTAGCGTATATATGCTGATTTTTTAACCTTTTCTTAGATGTGGCACAAGGCCGAATGTATGCGGTATCCAGTGAGGATCGAACTCACTACTTAATTGTAATTTTTCTAATGAGACAAGCTTGCTATTACAACATATCAAGCTTGCTTATATGGATGGTGGAACAGAGATTCGCAGAGATAAGGAAAAAAAACCCAAGAGCTGCAAATGATAGGAAGGTGTGGAGAGCCATGATCGCACACGTCGTGAAGAGACATAATACTTAGAAGAAGAATATTAAATAGAGGAAAATGCAATTAACATTTTTAGATATGAAACATGTAAGCAATTTTATTAACAATTAAAAATTTATATACGAATATATAAATTTACCATTGGTTCTTAAATATGCATTTTAAACTGATATCATTGATTTTGTCCTTGGAGAATGACGATCTAACCAGTGTGAAAATGATGCTATTTATATCCTAATAAGCGTCAGTTAATATTAGGAAATTCCTTTCTTGTGGAAGCTATATTTATTTATTCTGAATTGATATTCAGCACGTTTTTCTTCCAATAGCATAATTGATAGTTTGCTATATTTGACTGTTGGCTGCAGTTGAGTAAAAGTTATTCAGTCACAAATGACCAGATATTTTGAAATCTCAGGAAGTAAGGACCCATATGGGAATTGCTGAAATTCTGATTGTCTGCCTATCATCTCCTTTGCGTTATCTTTGCCTGCATGTTGGCTGCTATAATAATTTTTTGGGCTTCTTTAACAAAGTAAGCCATGGAATATGATGCTTTTCAACGTGAATTTTTACAATAACGCTCTTCATTCAAGAAGAATGTTTTTTTTCTGGAGCCCAACGTCAACATAAATATGATGATGTCGTTTCTTTTCCTTCATTACGGAATTATTTTTTCATGCGAATGATAAATGAGATTCCAAAGCTACTTGACGTGGGTTTAATCCAATTTTTGATTAGAAAACACTGGGATTTTCCTGTAATAAATTGTTGTTATTTTATAATAAATCGATTATCAATGAATATTTCAATATTTAGTTTTATAATCTGATGCGAATAGATAAGAACGAACCACACACACAAACACAAACACACATACACAGACACACACACACATATAGATATATATGTGGTGTGTGTGTATAAATATTCTCAGAATATTTACGTAGAATATGTAGAAGAGACAAAATGAATGAAAAGAGAATAGGAAAACTATACTTAGTTTTTAGTCGACGCGTTTCATCATCTGACTGACTTCATCAGGGCAAATGTGATAGTATTTTTGCAACTGGTATATAATTGACAGTTACTTAAAATTTTAAATTTAGGAAAGCTCATAAATATTCATCAGATTAACCTAGTGTTAGAACCTAAATTAGATCATATAGAATCTTTGAAAGGAAATTTTAAAATTTAAATACGCTCATAAATATTCATCTGGTTAACTCTCATGTGTAGGCGTTTAGACCTTAGATTACGTCGTTTAGTATACTCGAAAAAGAAAAAAAATGATCCTTGCAAATAAATGTATTTCAACTTGTTAAAATATTCGATGCATATCAGCGATTTTAAGCAGTGACATTTGTTAAGTGAATTACGAACATAACTATTTGAACTTACAAATTTGAAAAGCTGTGTCAGTTGATAAAAATGACCTTCAATGCACTAGAAAAGGTAATATGAAGCGGATTTTTTGAGTAATAGTTGAAATGTTCAAATGATAATTTCCAATAGATATTGAGAAAATTTCAAACTCTAGAAAATAGGTCAATACTTTCCGGAATGATTTTCAGTGAAGTCGAGAAATCATGAACAGTTCATTGTTAAATGAGGCACTAATGATCCTTGCTCAAAATAATTCCTTCTAATTAAAAGCTTATTCAACATCAATAAAGCATAAAAATAAAAATAAAAAAATCACCATTATCTTGATTATTTCCTAGATAAGATTCGTAGTGACTATTTTACTTTTATAAATATTGTTGGAATTATAGCACTAAAATGGCGTAGAATTGTTATCGTATGGTAGAGTTAGATTTTTACAATATATAAATAACCCACAATGTATTTGCAATTTGGAAGAACATTATGTATAAACAATTATTCATAATTTGATTTTAGATACATCGTAAAAAAGCTAAAAGAATGGCTGCATTTTCTTTTTCGTATGTCTGAAATGTTAACTTCATGTTGCCAATATAGAGTTAAAATGATTTTATACTATAGTATTGCTCAAATTCTAGAAACAAAATATATTTACTTTATTATATTATTAAAAACAATTATCTTCAGCGACATTTATATCATTTTAAGAAACCATCTCAATTACTGATAAAGTCTAATTAAATCTTAGCTAAATGTGTTTCGGTTAAGTTGTTTTATTAGCCCTCAGTTTGTAAAAATCATTGTCAGTACATTTTACATAACGATATATTTAAGTTTCGGACGTAATTTAATTATAGCATTAAAACAGACATATTTAAAAAAAAAAAAAAAAAAAAAAAACAAGGAGAAAAAAGAATAAAGTAATTACTGTAGAGGGCAATTATAAAAGAAAGAAAAATATTGAACCGCCAAAATCTTTTAAACGCAGTGTTCTTTAACTTGTATAAATGTATGACTACGTTTGTCAATATTGGCAAAGTAGTGAAACGTATATTTGACAAAAATACTTACAAATCTTCCAAATGGTTGAAAAAACCGCTTTAACTTGACAATTACATCAATTAATTTTAAGCTATCCTCCTTAATGAAGTCACGTTCTTTGGTGGCATCGCGATTTAGATTTTCTCTGGTAATCAGGAAAATGATATAAATAATACATACTCTCTTCTGTAAATAACATTAGAAAACCTTTTTGAGGGAACAGTACAGATCTTATTTCTAAGTTTAACAAAATTCAATTTTCGAATTATAGATGTGTAATTTGCAAATGTTATTTTTGTACCCCAGTAACGTATTTGACATAATTAAAAGCCAATGATTTTTTCTATAAAATACAGCCCTCCGGTGAGTTTAGACTGAAACTTCTGATTTCACCTTCACTCAGGTCATTATGGTAATCTATACACCATGGCTAAGTAGATTTTATTGTTAAAAATTATGTCTGTTTAATTGCTATTCATTAATCAATTAAACAAACATTGTTCTTAACAAAAAACAAAACAAAAAAAACTAAAAAAACTACTAATTACCTAAAAAGTAAGCGTTTTACCAATTGAAAATTTCCACTTGTGTTAATATCAAAAGGAAAACTGAATTAAAGTCTAGAAAAGCATTTGGATATTAGTGAGAATTAAATCTTATTTTGTATGAGGGTAGTGCAACGGTTATCCGTGTGGAATTTGAGTTCAAGTTTCAGCCAAAAGAGTTGCGTTCACTTCACAATAAGACACTTATTTTTTTCTCTCGCTGATTAAATAGCAGAATCGAGTGGGATCGATAGCCTTTGCCGGCAACCAGTCTGTAAAGAAGACAACTTTGAATTCAAAGTCGTGAAGAAGGCAACAGGAAATAACACCACTAGACTTTCAAAAATTTCATATCGATATCCAGATAATAAAGCAAATATATATATATATATATATATATATATATATATATATATATATATATATATATATATATATATATATATATATATATAGGGAACCATGAATGTCTACATCCTGAAAGATAAACCATAAATAAATACTCGGGTTATAAAACAGGGTTGGATATTTATCAGAACTTCTCTTTTACAGAACAATCCTGTTGAAGCTGTATCGATAGGCAATGATTCACAATTGTAATGGTGATATTTTTCACACGTTTAAAATATGTTCATTACACAGCATATAAAAATCAATCATTCATACATTCAGCCATTCATCTTTCTTCAACGATGATTTTTAAATGAATCACGTTTGTTTCGGTCAAAATAAGACACGCATAACGCTTATATGATCTCAGAATTTCAGTGATCTGAAGTGGCTAAATCACATAATACACATGGCTGTATCTAGAGTCTTGCAAACGTGTTATTCATATTTAAGACATTTATAACATTGATTGTCATATCAGACGTGAGAGTAGATTATTGTTTTCATATTCTTTTCAGTATCGTTTTAGTAATTAGTTTATGTGGACTTGGTTTCTGTAGCAGAGTTAATAAACCAATGGCGATTATTTTTGTCCCATCTGTTTTCTTCATTGAATGTGATGATGGTTCTAAAATGCTGATGCTGCCATTTTTTTTCAAGAACAAGAGGAATTCCAGACTTTCTCCATTCCACACCACTGCATCGATCTCTAACGATGGTATAGAACAGAAAATAAATCGACGTAGGTGATGCTGGAGGTGAAGGTAGCATGAGATATTAGTAGTAATATCAATGGTGATGGTGGAAGATCAGGACGGACGAGGATATGGTCTTGAATGGACATCAGCGAAGGCAAAGAAAGAAAGGAAAACGATATATGTGTTCGGATAGGCAATGACGGTGGTTATGGTGTAAGAGAGCGTGTGTGCCTCCGGTGGGAGAAAAGAACGGGCATTAGGTCTTCGGGGTTCAAAGGTCGGATGTTCTTGGAGTGATTGATCACTGACTGCCAGCTGAAGCATCGCCATGAGAGAAACAAGCCCAGTCATTTGGAAGGGGCCTTGAAAGGAGGTGGGCCGCTATAAAGAGATGTCGGCTGATTAAACTAGGTAAGAATGATAAATTGTCGATTTAGTTGGTCTATTTCCTTTCTGTCCTGATTTCCCGCTCTTTTTCATTCTTTTGCTGTCCACTCTCTGCATTAACACAGTTTATACTTTCATTATCGTTTTCCCTTTTGCTTTTTTCACTCATGTTCATTCTGTACTTTCGCTTTCCCGTTTTATCGTTCTTTCTACTCATCACTATTTCTGCACTCTACCCTCACGCGAGTTAACCATATCTATCTTTGAACATCTGTCGAAGAGAAATTGCTAGTAAGCAAATCTAACAAATCATTTGATAGAAAGTTTGAAATTTACAGGTTCCTTCACAAGTATGGCTTTACCTTGATTGCGTGCAAAACAAAATTAACATATACACGGACGCAAGCACGCATTCGCGCGCACACACATATAAATACACAGACGCTCGTGCGCACATACACGCATATATATATATATATATATATATATATATATATATATATATATATATTCCAATGTTTGAATTCTGGCAGTGAAGCTGAAAGGAAAGTCTTTCAAAGTGTATACTATAGTAGTGTACGCACCCACGGCACAAATCAAAGAAAAGGACATCGAATCGTTCTGCTCCATGCTGGACAGTGCCAAGGCTCTATTCAAATAACAGGAAGTCATCATTATCATGGGAGACCTAAACCCAAAATTAGGGAGAGAAATGGCAGGGGATATAGCAAGCAGATTCGGACTAGGAATCATCAAAGAAAGCCGAGAAAAATGGATCCATTTGTGCACAGCCAATGACCAGGTAATAGCAAACACATAGTTTCAAGAGCATCCGTGACGACTATAGACATGGAGGAAACAAGGAGGTAAAACTAAAAAAAAAATTGATTATATGTTATGTCCGGTAAGACTTGTTATGATCCGATTCCTTGTACCACGGTGATAGTCCAAAGTAGAACCAATAAAGAACTCGAATACAGGTATGGAATAAGACAGATATATTACAACGGGAATATATAAGAGAAGTAGAGTGTTAGTATGCACAATCAGGTTTAGTAGAGAGAACACTGGAGTCTCGACCAGTATCACTTTTCCAATGTCTTGCAGTAATTGTCTGAACGCGACTCTGTTTCGGACTGCCTCTGACTCGACTCTTGACTTGACTTGAACTACTGACTATATTTAGTCACCCCCCACCACGTGGGCATCATGTGGCACAAGGCCGGTTTAACGTGGGATCTACGAGCCCTTGGGCTCGGCCAAAAATAAGCCCATTGAACCCGTATAAACGGGTTCAGGGTCGGTTTACCTCCGCGAAAGAGAACCCCCCCCTTCAATGTAGCCTCGTTCGGGTTCCACCCCGCTCGAAGGCAGAGAGTTTAATCGATCATCCGGTCGACCGAGATCGACTTGAACGACTGACGATATTCATTCACCCCCCCACTCCACTGGGGCATCATGTGACACAAGGCCGGTTATTTAATGTGAGATCTACTAGTACGTGGGCTCGGCCAAAATTATGCCCATTGAACCTGTATAAACCGGTCCCGGGTCGGTTTACCTCACCGAAAGAGACTCCGCCCTTCGGTGTAGCCTCCCCGCCCGAAGGCAGAGAGTTCAACCGAACAGCCAGTCAGGATGTGAGCGACTGTCTCTCGCCTACTGACTGAGGTGCAGTATTTATTAAGTATGGAATAGTCTATTATTATTATTATTATTATTATTATTATGGGTAAGATCCCATAACATTATATAACCATCAACAAAAGATTGAAGAACGTAATGATTCACTGCAAGACCTACCCAAGTGCCGGCTGTGGAAGCGATTATGGTCGTCTTATATGTAAACCAAGAGTGGAAATTGAAGAAGCCTGACACAGCATCGAAACTGAAATGCAACAAACTCCTGAGCGACCCTAACCTAAAAGAAAAATAGATGGACAATGTGAAAAGAAGATACGCGAGGCACACAATGTAAAACTCGAAATGGGACGCACTAAGAGGCGCTTTAGTGAGATCAGCAAACGATAGCATCACAAAAGGAGACAAGACAAAGAAATAAAAACCGAATGGATGACTGATGAGATTCTCGACATGATGGAAATAAGACAGAAAACTCTTCCAAGATTCGGAACAGAGTGCAGACAATTAAACAATGAAATAAGGACCAAATTTAGGCTAGTTAAAGAAGTGTGGCTGAACGAGAAATCTGCTGAAATAAAAAGATTGGATACTACCAACAAAAGAGATATGCACAAACAAATAAAGCAACTAACAGGGTAGAAGGCATGCTCGTTAACATGCTGCTTAAAATCAAATGATAGAATCCTCATATTAGAGAAGGAAAAATTATTCAACGCTGGCGCAGGTATATTGCAGGACTCTTCCACGACGACAGAGAACAACTAGCAATACACAGAACTATCGACGGACCTAGAATTTTGAAAACCGAAGTAAAAGCAGCACTAGCCAAATTGAACCGAAAAGAGGTAGCTGAGTCAGACGGAATTGTAACGGAAATACTGACAGCCTTAAATGACTTTGGCATAGACAAGATCACAGAAATAACAAATGAAATCTACAACAACAGGGATATTCCGGAAGACCTCAGCAGATCTATCTTCATAGCAATGCCTAAGAAACCAGGCACAAACAAATGAGAACTCCACCGAACACTAAGCGTAATGAGTCACGTGACAAAACTCACCATCCGTATTCTAAGGAATAGAACGCGCAACAGAATCAGGCCAGGAATAGAACAAGAACAGTGGGGGGTTCGTTAAAGATACCGGATCAAGGAACGCGATATTCATGCACAGTATGTTATCAGAAAGAGCGATACAAATGCAAAAGGATGTGTATCTATATTTCATACACTATGCAAGGGCCTTCGACAAATTACGCCACAAGTATCTACTGGAACTGCTCAGCAACCTTGATATATTCGGGAAAGATATCAGAATAATCAGGAACCTATACTGACAGCATGCGCATAGAGAATGATTTCAGCGCATATACCATATTAGCAAGAGGCGTAAGGCAAGGATGGTTCTCACCCGACCTGTTCAACCTATACAGCGAAGTATTTCTGAGCGAATTGGAAACCGTGCCGGGATTTAGCATTGGCGGCCACAAACTTAACAACATAAGATACGCATATGACACAGTACTGATAGTAGACACGGAAATGATATTTACAAAAGGTAGCGACGGAGACTGTGAAGAAGAGAGTAAACGCATAAACTACAAAAAAATAGAATGCATGCTACCGAAATGCTATTTGCAGGTCGGGAACACTAGAATCAAGCAGACGCGGGAGTTTAAATATCTGGGAAGCGTTCTGACAGACGAAGGTAGATGCGACACTGAGATACGTAGACATAATAGACGCATTCCAAAAACTGGCAAAATATTGCGAGACAGGAGGATTTCTTTGGTAACGAAGAAAAGAATACTGAGCTGTTACATGACATGTATCCTTTACGACAGCGAATGTTGGGCGATTTCCACAGAGATGAAGAAGGGATGCGAGTCGACGGAGATGTGGTTCTACAAAAGGATATCTTGGACCGAGTATGTGAGCAACGATGAGAGAATGCAAACAAGGAGGAGACTTAACATTAGGAAGAGGCAGTTGAGGTTTCTGGGACACATAATGAGGAAGGAGGCCTGGAAAATCTGATACTCACGGGTCGAATAGAGGGAAAGAGAGTCAAGGGAAAACAACACATAACATACCTAGCGGCCTTAAGAAAGTGGATGACAGAACGTGGTATGGGGAGGTGGCAGAGGGAAGGAAATTGTTGAGAGCTGCAAAGAATAGAGGAAGGTGGAGAGCATATGTCCTGAAAGGACACAGCACATAGAAAAAAATCTGATCAGATACATGACGTTTGAGGCATAAGTGGATTTCCATTCTCTTTTAATTTGACAGGGCCAGCATCATGTTTTCTCAACAATAATCTTCAGGATTTCTGGGTAATTTCCCTTGAAACTTTGTGTATGTGGATTTTGTACTTTTTGCCGTCCTTTTTATAGCACGATAATTGATTCTTCTATTTGTTACTCAGTTTTACGTAAGTAATCTGGTACGTTCCACTTAAGATATATTTGGAGTGATCGTATTGTTGGATTTCGGACAACTTGATTTCTTTTACTTTATAAAGAATAAGAGATTCCAAGAATATATCGCTCAACTTTTGTCAGTAAAACATTTGGGGTTTTTAAATGACTTTTCATATTTTTTATGGTGGAAGAATGGAAGGAAAGAAAACGACATCAGCTAGAGAAGGTAAGGCCAGGCAAATAACACAAGAAATACATGAGAGAATTGAGAAGGAATCAGAGAAAAAACCTGCCAATCGCATAGAACTTGCCTGTCTTTAAACAACTGAAATAAGACGGAAGAAAAATCCAATGCCGACAAGATTTGGGCACAATATTTGCTGGAAGATGACAAGAAATGCAAGAAATGTATTCCACAAAAATAAAGAAATGCTGAAAAGCGCCCATAAGAAGCACAAGAAAATCCTGGAGAAAGAACTGAAGTTCAAAGATTATGAAATACTGAAAGGCGACGGCGAAAAGATGAGAAGATAGCTGACCAACCCTTCAGGGCAAAGATTAAGAAAGTATGAAATACACTAACAAGAAAACGCGAGAGGAAACTTCAGAAAAGCACGAACCATGAATTTATAAAACCATTAGGATATGTTAATATTTTTACGATAAATATACCATGTTAATTTATATCATTTTTATATCTATTATAAATAATTACAATTAATTATTAGGTTGGTGCAAAAATAATGACGTAATAATGTCGTTTTTTAACGTATTTTTAACGTCAAAAGACGACATTATTACGTCATTATTTTTGCACCAACCTAATATTTAGTAATTTGTGATTTTATTATCAAACTCGACGGCTGTTCATCATAATGTAAATAAATAATCTTAGATTTATTGACTTATTTTTTGTATCACATATACAAAAAATGTTCTATCGCTACGTTGCACTGCTTCGTAGACAATTGCACCCATACCTGTTCCCCCCAAATCGATGCATAAAACCCTGTATAGTTTGACCCCAATTGCTTAGAAATATACCAGCTAAAACTAGCGGCCCGAGTGGACATAATCAAATACCCACGTTAAAAACCGGTCTTGATTCAGTGGAGAGTCAAGGTACATCCCGGGCGCTTATTCCGGAAGGGGCTCTTCTTCCGTAAAGGGCAGGTTAGGAGAAGGCTTTTTTATTCTTATCGTAGTAGATGCTGCGGTTGTAGTATCTGTTCCGTGCCGGAGGGCTTCTCCGCTTCCTCGCCTTCTTCTCTACCCCGTTGCTTGGACAGAAACCTCAGACTTGTTCTGCAACATCTATTGCGTAGCGGTGGTATGACCGACAATGACTAGCTTAGACAAGCTCTGACTAGCTAAGACCATCTTGGACCAGCGGCTCGAATTTTCTCCACTAGGGTCCCCACGACCTTGTGTCACATTCTGCATTGTGGGGAGGTGGGTAAAAACCGGCGCTTCTTCCGGAAATGGCAGAGGCAGTGACGTTTATTCCCATCAGAATAGATGCGGCGGTTTTAGTATCTGTTCGGTGTCGGAGGCCTTCTCTCATCCTTGTGTTCTCTCTCCCCCCCCACCACATGGCATGGACAAAATCCTCGAACATCTGTTCCGTAGCGGTGGTATGATCAGCTATGCCGAAGGGTCTACGTGGAATTTTCCCGAGATTAAGGCTCAGGTTAAGACACATAAAACCAGCGGAAACCAAACGAGGCTATGTCTACGTGCAGAGTCTCGTCTGGTGAGGTAGACAAACCCGACCCCGTGTATGCGTTGTCTACGACGAATTTTTGTCTGAACCTATGGGCTCGTAAATGACCTACATAAAAACCGGCCTTGTGCCACATCCTGCCTCGTGGGGAGATCGGGTAAATACCTCCTCTTCTTCCGGATCGCTCTGGCGGAAGTTGCCCCAAAGGTAGTAGCAGTTGACTTCCGCCTTAATGGAGACAAGGCACCCCTTCTTTTTTGTTGTTTTCGCCTTTTTCTCTTCTGTTTCACATCTCTTTCTTGGAAAAATGCATTTCTAACTTCTCAGCTAGAATTCTCTTTTTAAGCTATTCTTTCATTTCGGTCTGGTCTGGCGGTCGATTAATTTCCTGCTTTACTATTGAGCGATCCATCCCAATGCTTGCTCATTTACTAATATCGTTTTGTTAACACGTCACATTCTGGTGTGGTTTCTGGCTCATCACCATTGTTTTTATATTTCGCCATTTCCGGCCTGTTCAATTTCTTTTCCTGCCATTTCTTACTTGGTGGTAAAAACATAGCGTTCCTGTATATCTGCGCATATCAGCTTTCCAGTACACCACTAATCGTTGATGCGCACCAAATATCTTCTGTGACATCAACCTGTTTTCATTATACCACTACGTTTCCGGCATGTATGATTGATTTCCTGCTAAAATTTTATACTTTATCATCCATAACTCAAGGATTTTAAGTGATTTCTTTTGTGCTTTATCAACGAACTTTGGTTTAGCCTTAATTGACGATATATTATCTCAAGTCTACACAATGGATTTACTGTTCCTCTCCAAGGAATTACTATTTTATCTATTTGTATCGATATTAACGTCAACGAGTTTTACTACGAACTCTATTCCCTTTTGTCCTGGACTATATTTGCTTTGTCCTTCAATGATGTTACTCGGTCATCAATGTCTACGAGATTTCAACTGTAATTCAACTTCTTTCGTGATGGATAATACCAAACCCAAACTTTCATCGACATTGCTTAGATACTAACGTCACAGAGTTTCAATCAGAAAAAAATCGATCACCTTTTGTTCTTGAAACTATATCAAATACATGAACACTTCCTAAGGACCTTTGGCATTGCCTTTTTATACTCCTTCTTATTTCAAGGACTACTAAATTATTCATTTGCATGAATACTCTTCACATCTTGGAAGATATATAAGCGTTGTTTGATATTTTTCAGTACATTCGCGAAATCAGCTATCCACTTCCTATAAATGTATTGTTATATTAAGTAGTAGGTTTCTTGTCAAAATTCGAATTTATTTTAAATCAAGAACATTGCCTTGTTTGTATCTAGTTTGTTTCATAACTTATTATATTTGGAACTATTCGAGTTTGCGGACTACTCCCTCCAACACCTTCCGCAACACACTGTAACAACATCTGTTTGTTTATCCCAATTTAATAGAGAATATATTGCCTTATAAAATGTATCTATCTATTGTATGTTCTATTTTAATCTATCGGCAACTTCAAGTAGTGATGTACCGTGAGAGAAATTTGACCTAACGTTGGATTCGCCGCTCAGCGAAGTACTGTCATATCTCCAAGATTTTTTTAAAACAAGTCCCTTTTATCTCATTCTTCTCCAAGTCATAACATATTTCCGATATATTGACAATTATGTCCACATGATATATCACCACTAGAATTATCTATCTATCTATCTATCTATCTATCTATCTATCTATCTATCTATCTATCTATCATAGGCCATATTCTACAATATGGTATTTTTACATTCATATTTGGTGCAATGAAGTAAGTTAAAAATTCATTAGGTTTCGTAAATAATATTTTTCCTTGGAACGCTTGCAAAAGTTCTGCTATTAATAAACCTGGTCCCATGAGCTGCTCATGCAAAAGTAGATCATCAGTTTATACTAGAAAGAAGCTTTCACTGTTTCAAAGAAAGCCTGAGTATCTTCTGAGTTTTTAATTTAGGATCTATCTATAAAACAATGCCTTTTTGCATTGAAATAATATGGGAAAAATTACACCTTCCTAGGGATCAATGGTGTCAACAACATTCTTGATAATCACTCTGTTGAAAACTCTCGTTATTTTGTTTTACAGACGTAATTTTTTCATCCTTTGTCTAGCGATTGTTGTTCAGCATTAAGTGCCTGGATTTTTCATTCAGAACTTCATTCCTTCTAGACGGATTGAAAACCACAGCTAGAGAGTCCAGTATACCCTGCTATTTAAGTCGTACCTGGTTCTAGAATAGATGTAGTTATACATTGTTCAAGGGTATTTGAACAAAGCTGAAGTTAACAGAGGTCCAGGATTCGATGGAGTAAAAAAGTAAAACGTAATTATACGAAACTAATTTCATTGTTATAATTGCAATATATTATGATTATGAAAATTTAAAAGACCACTCATTTTTGTTGATTATGCCTTTCATCAAATAATATCTATCTATCCCAGTCTGTCCGTATCTATCTATCTATCTATCTATCTATCTATCTATCTATCTATCTATCTATCTATCATATTTATTCAAATTTGTAACATATGTATGTTTTAAAATGACTATAAAAAATTCAATTTTGTAGTGATTTTATAACATGCATATGTTATAAATTTGAATAAATATTATTAGGTCTACTCGGTACTGAGCGCTCTCTTAAGAATAGTATTTTTGGTTATAGGAATTTTATTTCATGTGTACTAATCCTGTACTAGTCTATCTATCTATCTATCTATCTATCTATCTATCTATCTATCTATCTGTTAGTGTAAACTTCACAGTTTGAAAATTTATTCTATGTTCGCCCCTAAAATTATACTGGATTCGACCAAACATAATATCTCTATCTATTTACTGCAAATCTCTTGAATATTACTATGAAGAGAACCTGATTTTTTTCATCAAGATTAACAGTAATCCAAACGTCTTACCTACTGCTATCCTCGTCATAAATATCTGCATTTCCGGTGCCATTACTAGCGCAGTTCACTGTGCATTCTCAATCTGAAGTGCCATATACCGTCTTTTGAGACTTTTACTTCCGCTGTAAGGACCATCTAACGTCTGTTCTATAATGAGCGGCTATGTTATCACGAAACCCTGGCTTTTCATTTCTTCGAGTTGTTCCCACGTGATTTCTTTCAATGGTTACGATTGGCTAAAATTAATACAGAACAAAGAAAACAGGAAATTATCCACTGAGCTGTCTGTCATAAATGGGTCCTTATTTTCGCCAGATTCATTTTGAAATTCGTCAATGATGACCGATTTCTCGTCTCGTTTGCCTTTGTGTCTGTGATTCTATATCTGATCAGACGCTATTCTCATTACAGAATCGTATTTATTTTCTAATAAGCTGAAAAAGTTTATCTGCTAAGAATATAAGGCTACTATACTATCAGAATATGTGGAAAAATGAAAAGCATATGCCTTTCAGTATTACACACATTCTGATAAGTTGTATTATGAACAGCAAGAAGTATCTGATGTTTTTTTTTTCATTTTTAAGCATTAGAGCTTGAAAACCAAAACATGAAATAAAATGTCAAAATATTTATGTTGTCTTTCTCTTCATAGCCCACTGGTAGCCTTACAAGTTGAAACTGTAAGAGTTAACACCGGTTTACTATGAACGAAAACTATAATTTGTTTATCTATACACTAACACCGTAAAAGGTTTTTGTGCTCGTAATAAAATAAGTTGATGACCGATTTCATTGGGCAAAGTTCATTTAAACCAACTAGCAACAATAAATTTCAAAATCCTCACGACGAGAAAGTCATGGATACGGATCTCTTAGGAGTGTCCAAAAGCTTTCAGCAATTTTCATTAAAATAATTTAAATAAAAATACGTATCACAGAGTTTTATTTACAATCAAATTATTTCCATTGATTTTCTATGATATGACGCCAATTTATCTAAACATTTGGAATTCACTCTGGCTTCAGTGTAATAATTTTGTGAAGAAAATTTTGATCATCGAATTAATTTTTTTTTTCATCAGATAAGCGATGCTGCTGTGTCCTAAAGCAAATTATAACCAGATGACTATTAATCTTTCCTAAATATACCGCTTAAGGAAGAATTTCCAACTCGATATGTGTTATTTTCTTTGACAAAACAGTGGGTGTCGGTGTGTGAGCGTGCGTTTTCTTTCTTGGAAATGAATTTTATCTTCAATCACAATGCGCTGCGTTATGATTTCGAATAGACTTTTCAATTCGTAATACATCCAAAACTTTTGTTATCTCACCAAATGCAGAAGAATAACATTTTCCATAAAAATGTTAGGTTTTAACTGTTCACAAACTTTCCTTATAACTTTCAAAGCTTAGTACTTACTCATTCTTTATCTTTAGCGGCATTCATTCAAAAATATTTATTTATGACTGGCAAGAAATGATATGCAGGTTGTAAGATGCCACCCAATTCTTCATTTAGAACCGATTTTATCGCATTTTCATTTTCCCTACTACAATTGTGAAATGAGCCACATTATTTTTTCAGCTAATCTCGAAGTGATATTTGTACTTGTGACTCAGCGCTACATTATTTTTTCCCCAATTGAATTCACATTTCTTCTACTTCACAAATTATTTACCACGCATACTGCTTGCAATCAAATCAAATCCATCGGCTTCATCAGTCGTCTTCTTTATATTTGCTGTTATATTGCCCAACTTGAAAAAGGACAACATTCAGTTTGACACATCGATCTTTTTCCGCGGCCATTTTTATATTTCTGTCGGTATAGGATAAATGCAAATTCAATGCAGAATTCTAATGTACAGTTTTCAACTTTATTTTCAGTCTCTAATAAGGTAATGGGAAGACATGACAAATGGAAATATTTTTAGGAAGTCCCTACAAAGAATGATGGTAGCACAGTAATTCGATAATACAAAATTTCAAATCAGTCTAAATGTATTATTTTTATTATTGAATAAGAAAGTAACCCACAAACAAAGTGACGTTGGGGTAATTCTCAATATACCCACCATGACATCGACTGATTATTTTGTACATGCATAACATCCAAATGCTAGCAATATGGTGCCAAGCTGGGATAAAATCAGTGCACAATCTTCAAGTTGGGTTGCTGATTTAAAAAAAAAAAAAAAAAAAGCCAAAGACTCTCTCTGATTGATGATGTTCAAAAATATCAAAATGTGACTCCCAAGTGGCCTTGGGCGTTTTATCCCTTATACTTAAAACAAATGAATAAAACTTTCTTGACAGCCGGCGATGATGCTCTCCAGCTACACACGCGCATGATCAGTGATACACAATGTGTCAGGCCCTGATGGGTAGGGCATGGTCAACTTTTTCTTCTTCTTCTTCTTCTTCTTCTTCTTCTTCTTCTTCTTATTATTATTATTATTATTATTATTATTATTATTATTATTATTACATTTTGCATAGATAAAGGCCTTCGTAAGGTATGAAATGTTATTGCGCGTATTATTATTATTATTATTATTATTATAATTATTCCTTTGATTTCTGTTGTATAAAAAATTCCTTCTGGGTACCAACCAGTGACCTAAGGCAAGAAGTGGCTTCATGAAGTTTTCTGCTAAAAAAATATATCACACAAATTTTACATAGATAAAGCTCTTCGTAATGTGTGGGCTGTACTTGTAAGTACAATTTATTATTATTATTAATATTAGTTGTAGTATTAGTAGTAGTAGTAGTAGTAGTATTGTTATAATACAAAGTTCTTTTTTTTTTCATGTTTTGAATCACGTGTTTTCTCCTATTGCCATCATCCTGTTTCTTGTGATGCATGGAATACAGAGAGTGCCTCTGTAATTATTGTTTTCTCTTAGCTTAAGACAAAAGTTGATAAATATTTCCTGATGCTCCTTGTGCAGGATACATGGATTTCGAAACAAAATTACTTCTCTAGAGAACGCAGTTCAAGTATTGCTCGATCTGTAACTTTCTTAAATGATGAAATATCATATACCTATCTTTTGGAATAGTATCCTAATTTTGGTTGCCACAGTCATAATATTCAAGCCATCAATATGCCCCGGCACTCTTCAAGAGTGTATACATAATCACTAACTCTTGGAGTAATTTGAATTCCACCGTTTATTCAATCAAATTTTTCTCATAAGTATCAGTTAATTACACCATGTCAGGAGATTTTGTCTTTTCCATTGGACAAGAATATATGATTTCTCACTGCCTGACGCAGGTATTAAACACATAAATCCCAGATAATCTGATGTATCGAATAAAAGTGTTTTATCCACTATGTCATTGTTCTGTACAATCGTTAACGACATTATACACTCACGTGGAAAGTATTATATAACTTTTAAAGTATATGAATAGAAGGTTGAAGTATTTGAATCGTTATTATTTTAATTATTT
>OZ010573.1:79917355-79919855 GCA_963932145.1 Acanthosepion lycidas | reverse complement strand
CTGCATAAGAATAGACAATCACACACACGCACACAAACGCACACGCACACACACACACACACACACACACACACACTGATCCTTTCAGTACTTATAGATAATATGTGAAAATTACTAGTAAATCTACATCAACCTTTATATTTCGATGTGTGCATAAATACATACAAATTAATACTCCACTGCTATTCTACAAGTGTTCCCATGAATATATTATCTGAAATTGGAGCGTGATATATATATATATATATATATATATATATATATATTATTATTATTATTATTATTATTATTTAGTTTTTACTTTCATAAACGTTTTCATTGTAATATTTCTTTAAATAATGTTTACCTTGTACATGGCCAACGTATCAATCGAAGCAAGTTACATTGTATGTAGTAAGAGCCACAGTTTATGTGGTTGTGTAGGGAAGATATCGTTTAACCCTAAAGTTGAACAGGTTAAGATTGTAGTGATCGGATAAACATCCCTGTGGGAGTCGTTTCCACAAAGTATTGGTTCATAGGAAGAAGCTGCTCAAGTGGAATTTACATTTCATCAATGGAATACGAAAGGAATGAAGTTGATTTACTACAATATGCATGACATGATGGATCTTCGCTGTGAAGCCTAAAATTGTCAATATAGTTTGGCTTAAACACTTTCAATTGAAATAGCAATAGAGTGACTTGCAAAGTTTCGTCTGTGGGAAAGGGGTTGTAGGGTGGAAATATTTAGTCACCCACAAAACCGCAGGGACAATTTTAGATTGGCAAGAGAAATCTACGCATATATCCATATATGTGAGCAGTACACCATTTTCTGCCTGATCTAACTCTCATAAATGTAGAGGATAGCAGGAATACTCAGGTACTTACAGTTGAGGTACAAGGAAAAAAAACATATTTCTTATATTTTTGGCGATGGATCGTACGTACAAATTCAGAGTCAACTTGATGATGATAGAACGTAACTAATTTCGGATTCGAGGCATTGATGTAAGGTATAATTATTCTGATTTAAAACAAATATTATTTATTTTAATTTTAAATTATCCCAGAAATGTATTTTTCAAACAGACAGTAGTTGTGTTGACATGTTGACAGCCTGATTACAGGTGTAATGTTTGCTCTGCGGAGAATTTATCTTTAAATCATAACTATATAAAATGACATCATCGCATTTTTCAATTTCATTTTTAAGTACTCAGTAATTTAAAAAAATTAGGAAAGTATTTTCCGTAATCGAATGTCGTATTGAATTTTAGATATACCTGGCTTTCAGTTTACTAGAGTCATTGCTCTTATTTTCTGATAATATTGCGTATGGTCGCTCGTATTTAGAAAATGGGCACGTTTATAAACAATACAAAATTAGCTAAAAATATTGGTATTTGATAATTTTTATTAAGCTTTTTTCATTTATGATTAGCAAAAAGTGTTTTTAATTAATAAACCGCTGAAATTAAAAAAAAAAAACAATTTAAAAGATTTAAAACTTAATAAATTTTTCTGATTAAAATTTAAAAAGATGCAAACAATTGTAAAAATTCCCTTTTCATTGAAAAATGTTTTTTCTTAAGAAAATAGTCTCTCTGTCATATTTATAAAAGTAATTAAATTCTTTTCTAATTAAATAATATCATATCTTTATTGCATTTCTTATTTTACGATTCAGAGGAGATTTTCGGTATATGGTCCTGCCGTTTCTTTCCTCTTAATAATAATATAAGCTCTTTGACGATAAAATTTTGTTTGGGGCTTTTTTGAACCTTTTTAGGAACCTAATTTATATATATATATATATATATATATATATATATATATATATATATATATATATATATATGCGTGCGTGTATATATGTATGTACATATATACATATAATCAATATATATACGTTTCAAACTACTCAAATGAAGTGTTTAGTGCAAAGAAACACGGGCGAGCATCAAAGAGAGATGAAAGAAAAATTGGTAGGCATCCAAATTTAACATCCAGACAAGTGAGGAGATAATTCAGTGGGAACAGCGAGGTTTTATTTGATAAACTGCGCAGAATAAAAATTAAAAACGACATGACCATGCTTATAGAGAATAAAACATCATTAAACAGAAAGAATCCGAAGAGAAGACGTGGTCAAAAACCATATAACTTGGGTGAATGCAAAATAGAGTTACATTCTAATGCAAGAGAATATGTAAGAAAATCAGTGGGAGAAAGAAACAATGCAAGGTACACAACAAAGGCGATAGAATTTCTCCAATTTTTTCTAAGAATCTTTTTTATGATACCCTAATTAACTTTGCTTGATCAACGACGCTCTAGGTCGCTGTGTCAGTTTCAGCTCGTTGGAGCTAACGACGGCTTCTTCAGCCAAGATCAACACAGTCACGAAACCTTCCGGAGAACGTTTATTTTATTTAGTAAGAATTCTCAAATAATCAGCCCGGTAGACGAAAAAAATAAACAATGTTCAATAAATAAACGGAGCGTCTACTCAAAT
>OZ010573.1:79847355-79912355 GCA_963932145.1 Acanthosepion lycidas | reverse complement strand
CAAAATTTGTATTGCATATATAGATGGAAATAAAGATATGAATCTATATATCTATTTATCTATCTACCTATCTCTCTCTATATCGCTCTCTCTCTCTGTATATATATATATATATATATATATATATATATATATATATATATATATATATATGGGGTGGGACATCTGGATGTATTTTTGCATATGTCTTCTGTGTCAGTATATACAAATATTTGTGCATTACCATACATTTTTTTAACAGAGTGAACTATTTTTACATATATACAATCAATATACATAAGGATCTATACAGTACCAAACGGCAATATACTTTTAAAGCTAATAAAAAAAACGTGCCGGAATTGAAAGAATAACGCCTGGTTAAAGGAAAATGAAGAAATATTGGGAAAGTGAGTAAAGAATGAACAAATATGGCTACAATTTATCCATGTGTATTTTCTTTTATTTATTTATTGATGTATTTATTATTATTATTATTATTATTATTATTATTATTATTATTATTATTATTATTATTATTATTATCTTCTGTTTTAACATATTTATAATCAACATCATCTTTGTAATCATGCAAAATTTTGTTGCAAATATTCTACCCAGATACTCTCCTCAGAGAATGTGGGAGGAGATAAAGAAAGGCGGCAAAAAATTTGAATAGCTAAAAGAATATGTATGTTTTATTTCAGATTTCTTTTGAAAAAAAAAAGAGGCAATTTATGCTTTTTGGAAGCTGAAGAATGTCCGTGAACTCTGAATAAAAAAATCGAATCCTTGAAAAAGATGTCGAAAAGAATAGTGTTTAATAGTTGTCTTTTGGTGAGCATGCAACGAAGGCAAGAACTTGGGGTTAGAGGGAAAGAAATTGGAAAACGATAGCTGTGTGGATTTGAAATAAAACATTACTAACATTACTACAAATGTAAGAAAAAAAGTACCTCTGTTGTTCATCCTTTTCGTTCTGCTTTTCTCTCGTTCTCTTCGTTGTCAGTCTTCTTTAGTTATAATTAGCAAGTAGTGTAATAGATATAGGAGCATAAATGCAGAACTGGCGAGCTGTGTTCGACTTCCTACCGAATCTATTGTTATCACATTCGTATGGTAACCTGGGATCTATAGTCTTGAGTGGCAGCCTGACTAAGAACAATACAAACTGGGCACAAAATAATGGAGAAAGAAACGCGAAATCATACTGTTTCTAATCATTGGTAAGTCACAAATAATGAAAAAAGGGAATCTGTGAAGAGACGTGATCCAATATTTTCTGAGGCATTAAAAAATGTTTTATCTAGCAGGGCTGTTGTGGAGTAAATAAAACATCCCGGTAACACAAATGAACTAGGAAAGACGCCGTAAATAAAGAACTAAATGTGATTCAAAAAAGTCTATTTGAATCAGTCGTTGAGAAATTCCAATGACGTCACGGCGAGTAGCCTAAGCGAGACAATATTTTAAACACTAGGAGCGAGTTATAACAAGGACAGAAATTGTTTTTTTGGCATTGAATAACATTAGATGAAAGAAAATTCAAAATTTGCAGGAGGCAACGGAAATCCACACTACTATCTTTACCAAAAATCTATAGAAGTTGGTGGATGATTAAAGGAAAATGAATTTGTGGAAATCCATGATTGTCTACCTCCTGATGGCATGGATCAAATCTTTTAAAAAAGTTTGATTCTATTAATAAAGGTATTTAATAAACTTTGCTGCGTCTCACCTAACCTCCAACTCAAAAACACTCCAGAGAATCAAGGGTCCGCTACACTTACTTGATAACCATTATAAGTATTGCTAATTATATATGGCTTATATTCACATGACATCAACAGTTTGGCGTGGTTTTGATTTTGAACTGGTGTAATGGTTACCAAGCTTGTCTCACTACATCAATAAAGATTGAATTTGCTTTTAGCTTTCGTTCTTTTTCATAATAAAAAAAATATTTCTACCTATTTTACTAGTGATGGCACTTTTTTTTTTATTTGGATTAGTTCTGAACATAAGGCCCGGTGGAGTCATGGATAGCAGCTCGGATTGAGGAATCGGAGACCCGTGTTCGAATTCCAGTCGAATCCATTACATTAACTAACGTGCTAATCACCCATAGGAAATGTATGAATCCTCTTCTTCTCCCCCCAGCCAGATATGGGTAAGTAGTAGGACAGACCGGGTTCTATAGCCTTGGAGAGCGACTGTTCTACCACAGAAAGAAATGGCAAACGATTGCGGGAAAAAAACAAATCTGCTTCATCAGTCATTTATCGAATGTTACATGATCGTCTAAGCGTGTATCCGGCATGGCACATAACTGACCCGAACAGAACAATATCAAATTCAGCGATGTTGTGTATTTCTGAACTGTTCGGTATGATGCCATCATGTCAATGAATCAGATTTACGATCTTGAGTGAAATGTTATTAATGAACATGTCTGGTCATACAGTCTTATATATTAGGTTGGTACAAAAATAATGTCGTTTTCTCACATATGTTACTATCTGAGAAAACGACATTATTTTTGCACCAACCTAATACAATAATACAATGTTAACAAGCATGTTTAAATATTATGCTATATTAAAAATTTTTAACAAAGAAACTGAAGCAAAAATAAAGAAAGAAAGTGGATGAAGAAGAGAAGTAATGAAATAAAAATGAAAGAAAAATGAAATAAAAATGAAAGAAAAATAGCAGAAGAAAAATTTAGAATGTGTAATGGGAAAACGGAAACTAAGAAAATACTAAAAAATCGCCAAAGTAACAGAAATAATATAAAAATAAATAACGGGTAAAATAATAAAAAATAAACCAAAACGAAGAAAAATAATAAAGGAAGAATGCATATATATTTTTTCTCATGAGAAATAAAAAACAACATAAATAAAGTTGGTCTGAAAAATAGTATCTAGTTTTAGGTGTTATTGCAAGTAAGGATTCTTGATCGTCACAGCTTTTCTTTTTATTTTGTTTTCTTTATTTTCAAAAATTTATAGCAATGTATACAAGAAATGTTTGCTTTTTACCTTTGGCCTGGAATATATTAAAATATTTTTAAAAAATTCACTTTCCTGAATTTGATGTTTACTGTTCGCTGATGGTATTTTGGCAATTCTCGTTTCGTTTTTTTTTAATTTTTAATTTTTTTTATTCGAGGTTTTCGTATTTGAGCAGCGTGATTTACAAATATTTAGAGAATATCATGTCTTTGGGGGACTGACGCAAAATTGTTGTTGATGTAGGCTGTTTATGATCTTATGGCCTTTATCAAAATATTTTTGACAAATATTTATTGCCGAATTTCTTTTCCTCTTTCTATTTTCTTTTTCGACTTACTTTTTCAGCACAACGAATATTTTCATTCCTCTGGCTCAATTTTTATTCTTGTTTTCTTTATTTCTTTCTATATTTCTCTTACAACATCAGCTTCTTTGATAGATTGTTTTCATTTAGTCACGTGATACTCTCTCTTTCATCGATGGTTTCCTTCTTTTCTTCCATATTGTCATCGTTTTTATTCTGTTTCTTTTTTCTCATTCTATTCAGCAAACGCAACCAGTCACTATTTTCTTGACTATAGTCAGTATAGCTATTATGAATTTGGCTGTCATTTCCAGCCCCATCTTTCTTAATCATTGTGTGCATTTTTTCCTAATTCCTTGTTTTTATTTCCAATTTCTTCGATGCTTTGTACTTTTCACCAGAAGGAAAAGAATAAAACATGCAAATAGGCAAAAACAAGAAACGAATTGATTTTCGGGGCTGATTCCAGAAAATACCCAATCTCTGCCAATGTTCTTGACCCAAGAATAAGGCCTGAAGCTAGCATAAGCCAATTTTAGAATTTCACCTACACATGTAAACACGCTCATCAGTAGAAAGGCAAGGAGATTTGCGTATACATTATTTGAAATGACTAGACACAAGAAAAGAAAAAATATTTAACTATCCGCAACCTATTTTTTATGTCTATCTATCTATCTATCTATCTATCTATCTATCTATCTATCTATCTATCTATCTCATTCCGTTCATATCTATCTATCTATCTCAATCTTTTCTTCATCTATCTATCTATCTATCTATCTATCTATCTATCTATCTATCTATCTATCTATCTATCTATCTCATTCCGTTCATATCTATCTATCTATCTCAATCTTTTCTTCATCTATCTATCTATCTATCTATCTATCTATCTATCTGCGTATGAGTGTCATTTTGTGCAGACATATTAGAAGAGAAAGAATCATAAATATATGCATACGCATATTTCATAATTGAAGTCAATATTTTTGCAATCAAACACCAACCGAGGTTGGTAAATCTTTTAGATTATTATATTTAATATAATTAAATATTAGGTTGGTGCAAAAATAATGACGTAATAATGTCGTTTTTTGACGTTTACGTCAAAAAACGACATTATTACGTCATTATTTTTGCACCAACCTAATATATTGATAATACATTTTTGTGGTGGGAGTCAGCTTTTAACAAAATGGATTAGATGCAACATAATTTTTACTTATACCCCGAAATGATTTTTTCCACGGAAAATTTGATAAAAGTAATATCCTATAATCTTGATTAAATTGTTTCTCTATTAATATACATTATAATATGAATATCTTGTTATTTTATATCATTCATCAGGCTTTCACCTATTGATTGTGTGAACATTTCTATTTTCTACTTTATTATTATCTGCAGGAGTTTTTAATCCCATCCCGCCATTTATATCCACACCGCCATCAACTTTGAAAGGACCTCTAATTTTGCTACCTATAATACTAAGTCTATTTCTTAAGTTCCTCCCTATCATTTTCTCAGTTATTTTGGTTATATCTATGAAAGGCTCAACGTCAAGTTCATCATATGTAGCACTAAAGTCATCTCTAAAAATCACTGTAGAGAAATAAGCTTTTCATGCATTTCTTCAACCAAATTCCACTCAGTGATGATTATTGAAATGGTAATATTAGCTGTTTCCTTAAAACAAAACATGTCATTCATATAACCGTCGGTTACAATTCATAAAACATTGCTTTTATAATAATGTCTTCAGAAAAATAGGTCTCTAAAGTCACTCTTACGAGTATTGATGAGTGCTTCTTTTCTTAGGCTTTTGTTTGAGGTATTGTGGAATGTCAATATCTTGACTATATCATTATTTTCTCTTCGAATTATATGTAATATCCATTTTAGTTTTTGATTTTATTGAAAATCCTAAAGTGATGTATTTTCTGTTACCTGAGATTATGTAGCGCCAGTTTACATGTTCGAAGAAAGATTATATTCGATATAGGCTACAGACTTCATACGTTAAAAGATATTTTTCACCACTGATCTAAGAAATCAGTTGTATAGAGGTGACAGTTTAGATATTTCTGAACGGGTTTGGCGCCATGCATGGCATCACTGTGAAAGTTTCGATCTGACGAGGTTATTTAAGAAATTGACTCAAGTTTTCGAGTTTGGGTTTTGTAGTAATTAGCAAAAACTATCTCTAGCGCAATGATCTTAGTTTGATTAATTTACTTTATTTAGTCAATACTTTATTCATATTGTGCATCCTTTCGCACTGATTATAATTGCGAACACTAGAATCTATCTCTATCTATCTATCTATCTTTTATATATATATATATATATATATATATATATATATATATATATATATATATATATATATATATATGTACTTGCTTTCACTTTTTCAGATCAATTATTCTTAAAGCATACTTTTTCTTCTTTTCTTATCGATGTTTTCATTTTCCTTGTTGGTTGGTCTGTACAATTTGTTCATTTTCAACATTGTGTTTCCATCATTCTGTAACATTTTAATGTTACGTTCGTGCAGCATATATGAGATTATGATTCTCTACAGATACCTTTTCTTTATTATACATGAAGTGAAGAGCATTCTTGCTTTCTCCTTTGTTTCGAATTCGAGTTCTCCTTCTCTTAGTGTGATTGTAACCCAAGGCTAAAGATCTTAGTCTACTCTGCTATTTAACTCACGGGAAAAAGAAACGGTTTCATGACCTTCCAAAAACACGAGCTAAAAATTTGAAACATATTTTGCCGATTCCACCTTCCATGAAGATATCCGTAACAATACACATAATTGAGAAAAATATGCGCACAACGACAGAATTCGAAACTATTTTTCTTTAATAAGATTTATTGAATACTCGAGGCAGTAGACAAAAATAAATAAATAAACAGTTTAATAAATAAAGGAAGCGTCTTTTCAGATATGTGTATCCACTAAAAATAATGTTTAAATTGATAGAGACCTACCTGATTAATAAGTAAAAAAATCCATTATTTCTTCTGAAAATTTATTTTTTGTTTATTTTTGGATATGAAACGGATCAGATATTATAATTTCGAGAAATCTATGACGTGAAATATTTCGCTTAATGGAAATATTCAGACCTTACTTGACCGGCAAATTCATTTCGTGGCTGAGGAGGTTAGGGTATATCGGATCTAACGAATGATCATGCTGTACAGCGTATATTTATATTCGAATGTTAAGCTCCACTAAAAATAACGTTTAACTTGATATATATATATATATATATATATATATATATATATATATATATATATATATATATATATAGTTAAATCTTGAGCGACACACAAACCTACCAAGGTTTCACCTAAGCAGATCGTCAGGGAAGGCTGACTTCCCTGACGATCCGCTTAGTTGAAACCCAGGGTCACAAACTCACATCAATCCAACCAAATATGTTAGCTATATCTCATATATTGAGCGCTTTCTAATAAGTACCGCGCATATAATATATAAATAATTATATATATATATATATATATATATATATATATATATATATATATATATATTTATTTATATTTATATACACACACTTTTTACACACACACAAATATATATACATACATATATATATATATATATATATATATATATATATATATATATGTAACGGCTTCGTTCATATGTGGCGTTAGTCACACACATATATAAGACTGGATTGATGACAATAATATAGAGGTTCATCAGCTTATAGATCAAATGCACTCATCTATAATAATAAAGCATGGATTGAGGACAAGAACTCCTCCACTAAGAAGATCGTTTACAAGAAGTGTAAAAGTGAGGTGCAATGAGGTCTCAGAGACATTGGTGGTCTGAAAAGGCCACTGAACTCCAAGAAGCTTTGTAAAGAGCGTTTTCGGTCCTCAGAAAAGTGGTGTTGCTCCAATCTCCAAGGCAGATAGTGAAGCTCTCTTGACGGATAAGTCAGACATTTTGTACCGCTGGAAAGAGCGCTGCAAAACTGTGCTAAGCACCATTTGGGTTACTGGCGAGGAAGCCATCTCTTTAATTGTGAAAAATCCATAAATTCCGGGGTTGTCTTTTGAACCTACATATCAAGAGGTAAGTGACGCCATGAAGCAGATCTCATTTGAGAAAACACCTACACCTAAGTATCCTATTCTACCTGAAATTTATAAGCATGGTGGACAAAAGTTGTGGAAATATTGCATCTCCTTGTCGTGGGATATGGAAGGTAGGCTGTGTCCCACAGGATCGTATAGACGCCTCTACCAAACACGTCAACAAAAACAAGAGATTCAGGAATGTCTGTAATAATCATCGGAGGATATCACCCTTCAATTGAAGGCAAAATCCTAGCTAGACTGATTCTAAATTGAATCATTATTCACCTTTTTGACAACATCTATCTTGAATGGAAGTGTGGTTTTCGGTCGGGTCGTGGAACCATTAACATGATATTTTATCTTTGTCAAATTGCAGAGAAGGTTCGCAAGAAGAACCAGGAGTTGTGTATGGTGTTTGTGGACTAGTGAAGTCCTTTGTGAAGCGATAGGCTCTTTGGCATTAGGAAACCGGGCATCCCAGAAAACATGCTAAAGGTGATCATCTCCTTTCATGAAGGAAAGAAAGCTAATATAATTTCTCATGGTATGATGTCAGAATCCTTTGATGTCACGAATGGCACCAAGCCAGGGTGTGTCATGGCCCCTGTCAATTTTGCACTTTTCTTCTGGGTGATGCTGAAATATGCATTCCCAGACACAAAGACCGGCGTCAATTTTTAGTTTCGAACAACTGGTGAACTCTTCAATCATCATTGCTTCAAAGCCAAGACCCACATTCGTACACAAATTATCCGTGATTTGTTGTTTAATGATGATGCTACTCTTTTCGCAAACATTCTTTGAGGAGGCCCAAACATCTACTAAATCATTTCTTTGCTGCATGAAAATCCGTTGGCTTTACACTTAACATAAATAAAACTGAATTAGTGCACTAACCTAGTCCTATTCCGAAAACAAAAGACAAATACC
The DNA here is from genome assembly GCA_963932145.1 of Acanthosepion lycidas. Lineage (NCBI taxonomy): Eukaryota > Metazoa > Mollusca > Cephalopoda > Sepiida > Sepiidae > Acanthosepion > Acanthosepion lycidas. The sequence goes on along the minus strand of OZ010573.1, from coordinate 79,903,988 downwards.
ACCAGTCTACAAATTTCCAGAGAGACCATTGAATGTAGACGACAACGACCTGAACTATGTAATGTCACCTATCTTGGTAGAAAAGTCAAATACAGTGGATCTTTAGATGATGAAGTCAGGCATCGGATCGCTAAGGCTACCAGTGCTTTAGGCAAACTTTGCCATCGCTTTTGGGATGAGCGGGGTATCCGACTGGAGAGGAAAAATCGGGTTTACAGAGCTGTTGTCAATGCCATCCTTTTGTACGGCTCAGAATCTTGGACTCCATACAGGTTCTATATACGCCATCTGGATGTTTTCCATAACAGCTGCCTTCGTGCATTATGTGGAGAAAGACTTCAAAACAGGACATCCAATATAGAACTATTTAACAGGTGTAATATTCGAGGAATTGAGACTTTCCTCATACAGTCTCAGTTGCGGTCGAATGGTCATGCCTAGAGAATGTCTGATGACAGGATACCCAATATCCTAATATACAGCCAGTTAGATCAGGGCTACTGGAATGTATGACGCCCATGGCTTAGATACAAAGACAAAGCTGAAGAGCAACTTGTCAACTGTCAACATATCTCATAACACTTTCGAGCGTTTAACCTTGGAGTACGTAGAGTGGATATCAACGTGTTTTTGTGCTAGCATGAATCCTCTTCAAGAAGCGAGAGCAAGATCTAAAAGGTCAGATAATCTAACAGTGATTTCATCCCGCAATCCTCACTTTAGCTCCATATACGGCCTCCAATTGCGGGGCTTAAGTGCCACTTAAGATTATCCCACAATTGAATCAGTGGGTTAAATTTTCAGATCCTCATACATCGAAACCGACAGGAAAGTCCATTATATATATAGATACTTCAAACGTTATCATAATGAATATTTCGTATTTAAAATAGAATTGCCTAGTATAATAACCTTTGAAGTAATAAATATGTTGGATTAAAAATAAATACATTATATATATATATATATATGTGTGTGTGTGTGTGTGTGTGTGCATGTGTGTGCGCATGTGTGTGTGTGAGGTGTAACAGCAAAACAAAATTGTCCAGTTTTAAGATTAAGCTTTGAATCGTTTTATTTTAGGAATGATTAAAGAACTATTACTGGAATTCTCAGAGGTTTTCATAAAACTTTTGGGCTCTAATTTGAATGTATGTAGCTCTAAATTTAAATAAAGAATCCCTTTTGCTGTCATGACCGCATCCAGGTTTCCTCTCTACTATTTCCTCCTTTTTAAACTTAGTCAACGTTCTCTTGACGATTAATGTAATTTGAAGATGGAAGCTTGAAAATGTCATACATCTGTTCAGTACGTTGACAGATCATGGCACACCACAACATCCCATTCTTTCTAGCTGGAAAAGTAATATTCCCTCCCTTCTTTCTATTGGTTTTTGTCCTTTTTTGCCACCCATTTACACAAGTTCGTTAGATATGTTACTCGATATATACCCCTCATGGTTTCAATACGTCATAGTATCAAACTCTTCAAGCATTATGTACTACAGAATTTTCAACAATGACCTTCTGATAATAAGTTATCATTTCTGTTTCCGTTTTCATTTAATTCTTCTTTTCTTACATAATAAAAAACAAACTCTCATGTTTATAACATTTGTATCTAATAACTTTTTATAACTTTAATTTTGACACCATACAATTGATGCTTTTTACATTCATGATTTCTTTTCGATAGCAATATTTATTTAAACATTTTATCCTTAGTCCTTATCATTATGCTTCATTATTTAAAGAAATTCGCAATATATATCAAAATGATTGTTTTTAGGTCATATCTCCTAAGAGTCCTAGTTGGAAATGATTTTAGTTGATGAGTATCCGGCATTGAATCATTTTTATTGTATACTCTTCCAAGCTCTCTCGATATATATGTATATATATATATATGTGTGTGTGTGTGTGTGTGTGTGTGTAGCTATATGTATAACGCTTATTACTCCTTTGTCTCATAAATCTTTAGCCTCGAAACCTAGACAAGCTGACAAATAGGTGAACGTAAAGATATTATTATCTTGAAATGGAAGTCGTTAACATCTGCTTAAAAAAATAGACATCGACACGATTCTATTTTTAGAGAAGATTTTCTCATTTTTTTACGGTGTTTTCATAATCTATGGAATTTTAGTTCCTCAAAATCGTTCCATAAATTTTCCATCTTTTTCAAATTTTTCAGAGACATGGGTGAATATTTTCATTTTTACTGCATGTCTCTTTGATACCGGAAAAAAAATCGTGCTAAATGATTCTATGTGACAAGATTCTGCATTCTGAGAAGATACCGTGCTCTCTAGCGAGTATGATTAATGAGCCGGAATCTAAAATGTGTTCCTTCATTCCATGCTCTGTCATGCAATATCTTCCAAACCTACTGGTATACGTGTGTATAGGCGTATAAGATTAAAACGAACATGCACAAATATTGTGGGAGAAAAGAGGAATTAAAAGAACTCTGTCATGAATTAGAGAATGAAAGACCGAGCGCTAAATTTCAGTGCAGTGAACTAAAAGATTAAACGGTAAAATTCCACACAACATCCTCCCGGGTTCTTGCCGAAGATTTAAACCAAAAAGTGACTACGAAAAAGAAGATTGCTTGTAAATTTGATGATCTGTCTGATTCTTTGCATTTCGCAATCAATCATGTTATATTTTCCACTGATATAATATGACGCATGAGATCTGTTTCCTTTTCGATAACTGCTTAAAATATTGACCAAATACAGTGGGAATCAGATCAACATTGCGTAGACATTTAGTATTGGGAAAGCAGCTCAGAAGTTTGTGTTAACCCTCGCAAATAGTGAGGTTTGAATAGTTCTTCAAACTCTATGAAACAAGTTTTTGTTGAAGATGAAAAAGTTGAAACAGACTACCCCATTCTTCGTTTGATAGAATCTTCGGCCCGAAGAATAAATGAACACAATATAACAGGTTTTAACTGTTTTGATGAAAATAATTCATAGTATAATTCATTTTCAACAGACACATAATAAGCAAATTTGAGATATCAAGGGCAAAAACTTTAAGAAACTATGTGTAGGAAGGTGTGTGTGGAGATGGAGTTTTAACATTTTAGACTGATTTTTAAATGTTACCGTCATTGCATTAAAATAATCATATCATAATTTTGCACAGTTGACTCGGAAGGATACAATTATAGTGACAGAAATTATTCTATTTTGAACGATGTGTATGAGAATATGAGAGATTATCCGTTTTGAAAATAAGCATTTTGAAAATTATTTTAAATATATATTATTTACAAATAAATTGTATCGCAGTCCGTCAAGAGCGAACTGAATTCACGTTGTCATGGAAGGAAAAATAAAAGTGACAATAAAAAAATCAAAAGTAAGTAAATAAGAACAGAAAAAAAGAAGAAATGAAAATATCATTTTTTTTATCTCCATTATCTTCTTGCATTTCATTTTTATCTGTTTCCATATATAAATGGCTCAAAGTATGGAGACAACGAAACCATTCACATGTCAACAGCTTTTAAATTTCTAGATAGGTTACATGCAACTTTAGTTTGCAATATGATTATACATGCTTAATCGAGACCATTTTTCATTGTCAAAAATGCCATCATTGTCATACATATTTTTAACCGGCTAAAAAGAACGACGACTATCATAAAGATTTGAATGATTGGAACAAATAAGAACATATGTGCAAATTTGTCGTCATGAAAATATCAGCTTGTAGGAAAATAGTTTCATTCTTATATTATTATTGGCGTCATCACTGCATAAATTTATTTGATTGGCATAATGATGACAGCTCTATATCATCTCTCTGGGTAAACTAATAATAGTTATTTGCTTGTGAATGGCATTTTTTTTCACCATTTTATTTAGAGGTATGTGAAAGCATTTGAGTCTGACGGTTTATTGGGTATTTGTTACGAAACTATTGTAATAGCATTGTTCAATTTGTACTTTATTCATATTTGGACCATTATCTTAATTTTTCTGGTTATTATCACAGCGTTTAGACCATTATGTCACCCGGCCTTCTTCAGGTGTCTGTTGATCTGGGTAACCTTTAAGGAATACTGAACTGAACACTTTATTTAATCGACTCATTCGAAGAATAAGCACATTATCGCATCTCTGTATAAATTTCCACGGGGATAGTTTGAAATTTCTTCCTATTGTTCATTTCATACTATTCAGTTCTAGCCGAATTGTTTTTAGAGGTAGCCAACAATTTAGCTAGCGCAAAAACAAAGAAAAAACAACAATAAAAGTCGTGATTTATACCTCTTGTTTTAGATTTGTCAACTTCATTGATAAACTTTTTTCTTTTTCATAAATTCTTGTTTTAATCAATTCGCCCCAAGCAATGCAATAATGCCACTAAGACGCAAGGAACTATTGGGAGTGAAAGAGGAGTAAAGTTTAACCTCTACCGCTATCCAAAAGACTAGGGAGGTGCGTGAACCGGAAGATAGTTGAACATTTTTCTTTCTCTATAAATGAAATATTTCTCCGCAAAATCAAATTCTTCGTCAGTAGTTCATATTACATGTAAACGAAAAATAAAGAAAACTTAACTCAAATTTTCATCCATAATCTTAATAAGAATCAAAAAGAAACAAACATTTGTTGGAATATTTCCTATTTCGCTTCCAGTCGGAAATGAAAATATCATTTCTCTGGATCGAAATCCATCCATATTTCCGGTGCACTGCAGAACATATATCAGTGGTTATATCTTGTTTTGTCATCTGAGCTTTCCTTGTATGTTTACAATTCAATATTTAAATACCTTTTGAAGAATGTGCTTCAAAGGTAACAAAATCATCTACCTTTTTATAAATTAGATTGCAGGTTAAATTGATCTTTGAATAATCTACAATAGGATGCTATTTATCTTATTGTAAAATTCAATTATAGCAGCTCAGAACAATATTCTTTACAAGATGATTAGTTTGAATTATAGACAGACACTTGCATACAACGCCTTTTTTTCTCTGGAATCGATTAAAGCTTAGAAATATCTTGTAATATATACTTGCATTTATAATATACGCTAAGTCTTTCGGAAATATAGGCACTACATTTATTCACTGACTTTATTTTGGTGAAAGTGGTCGATATTATTGTATTTAAACTATTATAAACTTTAATAACCGCAAAACATTTTAAGGATACTTATGATTACAATTTCATGCATAAGAATTTAAACATTAGAAGCTAAATTATTCGGAAGACCATATATGATTTTGAGAAGTGGATCGAACCGAAAACTTTTCCACAGCTCTCATATTTAATAATTTGATTCATGTAGAAGTTGACGCAAATGCAATTTTGTATATATATATATATATATATATATATATATATATATATGTATGTATGTATGTATATATATATGTGTGTGTGTGTGTATATATATATATATATGCGTGTGTGTGTCTGTGTCTGTGTGTATGTCTCTGTGCGTGTCTGTGTTTGTGTGTGCGCTTTTATATTTGTGTTTTTATCTCTGCGTGGTAACGTGCATATATGAATTTAAATACATCTAACTTCTCCACACTTCTATATGTATATGTATAATAGCGAATCACTTGCTTTTCAGCACATTTTAAATAAAATATATTAAAAAAAAAAAAAACGCTTATAAATATGGTATTATTTTTTTCACTTAGCTTGTACCAGCAGATACTCTATTCTTCATCATCTAACTATTCTTCTTTTCTTATAATTTCATTCTGGCACGTTTCACTCTGTCTCTTTTTCCTTAAAATTCCAAAAGAGGTTCCTAAATGTTGGGGAAAGGGGGGCGAAATAGCCATTGCAATTGGCGACCTGTGGCTTCGCTATCGCGACGAGAAGAAGAGTCCTAGTTAATGGCGCCTAATTTGAGAGAGCACCTGCACCGTCTCCATTAAAATATAATTAGGTTATCGATTTCAAATACTAAAAGAAGAGAATAAAAAATAAATAAAACGGCTCTCATTAATGGCATATGAATCGATGGCACACTCAAATGAGATTTCTTCACAAAATTAATTCGACATTTTTATCTGCATTTTATATTGTTATAAATTTCTTTCCTTCAGATAATTTTTAAATCATTTTTTCTTATACTTGTACTTGGAAAAAAATTGTTAACATTATTAATTTCCAACTTTCAAAAAAGAATACTCTGAGGACCAGTGTTAAAATGAAATTGGTGTGAGGTGGGGATTGATTGTGATTTCATAGTTTTTTTCCAGTAAAATGTGTTTTAAATGCTTACTAGATGTTTGTTTTTTTCTTTATTGCCTTTTTAGAAATTTTGAGCAATTATAATGTCTTATAATTTTTAAGTTGTGCTATTTTGGGCACATAAAAAATACATTTTTCTTCTTATGAGTTTAACAATTTGCATAAATTTAAATAATTTCGACGAACCTAAAGCTGAATATTTTAAAAGTAATTTAAAATATACTTTTAATATTTCTGCCTTCTAACTAAAATTTAATGGTTGCAGACAATTTCTCAGAATATCATTTAATTATCTATATTTTTCTCTTTCAGAATGTAAATGTGCGTATATGGTCATGAATATTTGTATATATACAACTACATACTTACGTGCAGACGCACATAGATATATAGATATATATTAGATAGCAAATTCTAAACATATGGAAATAGGTCGGGAATTTTGAACAATCATCAAATATATTTTAGATGCGTATGAATGTCTTTTACACATTGACGAAGCAATATTCCTAAATATTTTTGCTGAACAATTGAGTAAAATGAGTGTTAATTTGCTTCCAATACGCAAAATACATACACATCTGAATATTATCAATTAATTTCTCATATATTTACATCCAATATATACATACATATATATATATACACATATATATATATATATATATATATATATATATATATATATATATATATATATATATATATATATATATATATATATATATGAAAAGTGTGTGTATATAAATATAAATATATATAATTATTGATATATTATATGCGCGGTACTTATTAGAAAGCGCTCAATATCAGAGATAGAGCTAACATATTTGGATTGATGTGAATATGTGACCCTGGGTAAACTGATTAATTCTTTAAAATTTTGGGTTTATGTAGATTGCGTGTATTGATGTTATTATGGAAGTGGGGGGGATCGTCATGCTAACGCAAACATAGATGCATGTCCGTACACACGTTGAGGTACGCTGACACAGATACACACTCGCTTGTCCGCCGGGGCTCTTATAGACATAAACATATGTGGACAGAATGAGATTTGACATATGTATGTATATGTGTGCTGTTGTCTATATACATACGCATTTGTATGTTGAAATTGAAAGATCGGAAGTGTAGCGAAAATTTCTCGTGAATGTCTCGTGAATGTATAGATGTCAGCAATCAGAGCATTTTTCTATTTTTTCGCTGAATAATATTTCCTCGTATGCACGTATATACGCGTGGTGGGGACTGTGTAAAATTATGATAGGTAAAAATTGCTATTATTTTTAATTTTTTAAGTTTATTTGTTATTATTTTAAAGCTGGTTATTTGCTTGTTTTTGATGACTGTGTATATGCAACTGGTAGAAATTGCAGTTTGTAATCCTTATTGGTTATTTTTATGGTGGTATTAAATATGCTGGGGGTAGTTTACGTTAATATTTATAGCGGGTTTATATGATAATAGTAGATGTGATGTGATAGTAATGTTATAGAGAGATTGGTGGCAATGATAATATAAGTAACTAATAATTATTGTAAATTAGTAGAAGTGATTAGTAATGGTGGTGAGGGAATAATAAAAACAATAAATGTAATTATTGTGGTGGTAGCTTGAACTAAAATGTTATTGTTGGTGTTTTATTTTATTTTATTTCATTTATTTATTTATTTTGGTATAAATCCTGATAATAGGTATTTATTCTCATGAATACATTTGGAAACTATCTCCGATCTTATTGGTTATTTTTATGGTGGTATTAAATATGCTGGGGGAAGTCATTTACGTTAATAATTATAGTGGATTTATATGTTAATAGTAGATGTGATCTGGTAGTAATGGTGTTGGGTGTTGGTAGTATTGATAATATTAGTAGTTAATAGTTATTGTAAAGTGGTAGAAGTGATTACTAATAATGGTGCAATGAAAATAACAATAAATATGATGGTAGCTTGAACTAAAGATTGATTATTGGTGTTTTTTTTTGTTTTTTTTTATCCGTTTGGTATAAATTCGGATAATATTTACTTGTTCTCATGACTACATTTGGAGATTATCTCTGATCTTTTGTTTAGTAAATTCTTTTGCATGGTGTGGGATATTTTTGCGTGTAGGCAAAGTAGGCATTTTTTTTTGTAATATTGCTGTAGGCAGGTGCTTTTTTCAATATTTTCCAGCTTATTGTTGGTGTGATATTTCTGTCTTTTTGCTGCCATATGTATGTGGATAGTGTAGTGCTGTTCGAGTATTTCCTGTTGGTGAATGAAAGGTTGTGACTGTTTATCCTCTTCTTGAATGGACCCTCAGTGGCACCGATGTAGTACATTGTGCTGTTGTTTGCACTTACCTTGGCTTTGTATATTGTGTTCGTATGTTGGCAATTTCCCTGGAGTGGACATGTTGCTCTATTTCTGCAGTTGCATTTTGGATTCTTGGTTTCATTTTTGTAGGTTGTCATTTTTTTGTTGTGGCTTTTGATTATTTCTGTTATACTTTTTGTAACTGATGTAACTGATTTTTACATGATTTTTGTTCAATATTTTTGCTAAACGTTTTGTTTCAGTGATGTGTTTTTCTATTAACTTTAGGAATGTCTTGCCAATGTTCGTTTTGACGGTTTTGTTGCATGGTGGATTAAACCAGATATTTTTTTTCTGTTTTTGTGTGTATTTTGTCTGTGGAGGTGTGTATTGTAGTTGTTGTGTGTATCTACTTGCTTTTAGTGCTTCGTTGTATGGTGCAATTTTATTATTGAAAATGTGTATGTTAGATGAGTTCTCAGATAGTCTGCGGATGATTGATATGTGTATTTGTTTGATGATTGAAGGTCGGTGGTTGGAGAATGTGTGTACGTAAGTTGGGGTGTCAGTGTCTTTTTTATATGGTTCGTATGTATTGCTGCTCAGGTTAAGAATGACGTCAAGGAAGGTTACTGTTGCTGTACCTGCGTTTATCTCTATTTTGAATCCAATATTTTTAGGTTGTTCACTATTTTCTTCCTAAATTTGTCTAATTTGGGTCCACTGGATCCTCTTATTAAGATATGACCGTCATCTCTGTATAATGACGTTTCCTTTCTCTCCAGGATATTGGCCCGGTATGATAGGATGAGTATGCCTACTATTCGCATAAAACATCCATCGTAGCTACCCATTGTTACATCAGACAGGACGTGGTTTTGTTTCTTTGCCCATGGTTCACTATTGTGGAACGGCAGAGATTTGCAGCAATGCTTGATTATTTTTATATCTCCGTCCGTGATTTTTACATGTAGTTGTGCCAGTTGTATAGCTTCATTTAATATGTTTTCTGTGATGGAAAGATAGAAGTCCACGATGTCGAATTGCATGAAAGTGGATTTGTTTTTGTTTGTTATCGTTTTAAACCACTCTATGACAGCTTTGGTGTTCTTCCACTGGTTGAGACCTAGTTTTTCCCCTTAGGCTGGTGTTGATATTTTCCAGTATGTTTTTACTGATTTTTCCTATCTCAATGTGGTTTTTTCTATAAAGCTGGCTTTGTGGTCATTTGCCGTCATAAAAGCATGTTGTTCAGCTAAATTGTTTATTCTTCCATCTATCTTCAATTTGGTGGCTATATTTTTGGTTTCTTGATTTATAATATTTATTGTGTTCGTAGTTGTCTTCTTGTATAGTTGTGTAATTTTATTGGTTAAGAGTTTATTGTAGGCTGTGGGTTCCGTAGTGTATATGTTCGTGGTTTTATTAGCCAATATGAATACCTTATTGGAGTTGATTATAATTACATCTACTATTATCATATAAACCCGCTATAATTATTAACTACCCCCTCCCCACCAGCATATTTAATACCACCATAAAAATAACCAATAAGTATTACAAACAGCAATTTTACCAGTTACATATGCACAGTCGTCAAAAACAAGGAAATAACCAGCTTTAAAATAATAACAAATAAACTTAAAAAAATTAAGAATAATAGCAATTTTTACCTATCATAATTTGACACAGTCCCCACCACACGTATATCCGTGCATTCGAGGAAATATTATTCAGTGAAAAAATAGAAAAATGCTCTGATTGCTGACATGAGACATTCACGAGAAATTTTCGCTACACTTCCGATTTTTCAATTTCAACATACAAATGCGTATGTATATAGACAACAGCACACATATACATACATATGTCAAATCCTATACTGTCCACATATGTTTATGTCTGTATGAGCCCCGGAGGACGAGCGAGTGTGTATGTGTGTCTGCGTACCTCAACGTGTGTACGGACATGCATCTATGTTAGCGTTAGCATGAGCGACATCACGACGACGATTTCCTTCCCACTTCCATAATAACACCAATACACGCAACCGACAGAAACCCCAAATTTTAAAGAATTAATCAATTTGTCTGACGATCGCAAAATCGTGAAACCCAGGATCACAAACTCACATCAATCCGACAGGCTGTTTCATGCTAGATGTAATCGTCAGTCCTGATGATAGCGTCTAGCATGAAACAACCTGTCACCTTCAATTGACTTCAATGTTCACTTTTATATTTACACAGGCCCTATCTCTGATACTGAGCACTTTATCCCATGAATATAGCTCAACTTAAGAGTATATTTCTGCATATATATATATATATATATATATATATATATATATATAGCTGGCCATTCGTATTCAAGGATAACCGTCTACTAGGGCGGTTAGACAACCCCTATTGTAGACTCCCACTCAGGCACTTTTGTGTTTCTTCAACACCCACGTATCTAACCTGTAGTCTATACTGTAATTAGTTTCTGGGAGAGAGCGCGTTATCTTGAATGATCAACAATCTGAACAACAGTGGCACAATCAAACCCTCGGTCACGATGGATTGTGACTTCATGCTTGCAGAACTATCCACGTCTCCGATTGTTCCGTCTACCCAATTTCACTCATGAGGCTTAGGTTAACCCGTGGTATTGTTTTCAAGGACTTTCAAAATGTGCTGCACGCATGTTCTAGATAACATCAGGAAGTATCCTTCCTGACAAATCAACCATAGTGAAATTCAAATGCGTGTCCTTATAAAGCGAACGTTCTAACCACTCGGCCACGTGCTCATATATATATATATATATATATATATATATATATATATATATATATATAATATAATATATTAGAAATAGTTATAATCGTTTGGTAAAATCTTGGGTATTTTGGTTTGTAATTGAACAAACCAATGGCCAAGGGAAAATAAGGGATAAAAAAGAAAGAACCACGACCATGAAATTGAGGCGAAAACAATCGTCCAGAATCCAAGCTCAGAGTCCAAAGAAAAAAAAAACAACTCCAAAACGAGTAAAACAAAAGTAACTATATAAAGTGATCAATACACTAAGTAGAGCAAAACTAGATATGAACCTAAAGAGCCAGGCAGTCCTACCTAGGTTTCACTTATACGGATCGTCGTATATATATATATATATATTTATATATATATAATTCTGTCCGAAGTTTATATATTGTTATTTTTGTTCAAGTGCTTTCGATTTTCGCAGTCATTATCAAGAACAGAAGAACAGATGTGGTTATTTAGAGATCTTTTATCGACTTACTGATATTCTTTGGGAGATTGTACGTTTGAAATAATCTTGCATGACGACATGTATAATATCTATTGGGAACCAGTCTATACAAAAAGAAGACGATTTATTTTATTTTTTTATTTTGTTATGATTTTATCTTTAATATAATACTACAAAACCTCGACCAAATGATTGATAAAATGAAAAAATCTTACATTTTATTTCACTTTATTATTTACTTATAACCTCCACAAAGAAGTAAGGCATCAGGTAATTTTCATAATGTTAGGAAATGTAACTGAAATTTTCAATAGAAAGTGTTTAGTTCGGAGGATTCATGGATTTATGATGGGCAAACAATTCTAGTTGATCATTACTAATGAACATTGAATTCGGTCCTCGAAAAGCCGCAATACTTGAGGCCTTTTGCCAAACTAAGCTAAGATTTAACGCGAAGAGAATATACAAATATAATCAACATGTTAACATTTCATAATACTAAAAATAGAACGTTTGGAAAGAAACTTTTATCAATGCTAGAAAGAGCGATAACAGCGAACTTGAGAAGATTAATTTACTGAAAAATTGTTATAATAAAATATATACCATACATATTAACTGACAGTAACATTAAGCGTTTGGCCAATGAATGTTTCCTCTATGGAAACGGTTAAAGTTGTCATCATCATTGCAATTACTAATGGATCACTTGTTTAGAACAGTCTACCTGATCAGCTTGTTAAGCCAGGCACAATTTAGTGCGCAGTATTTTGCTAATAGGTGCGGCTGAAAGAGAGTATGAACAGCATGCCAAGCTGTCGTGTTTGCTGAATCGTATCGTTAAAATTTCATGCCCCACTTCTTCTAAAATATGCACAGAACTAATTCTGTTCGAAACATAAAATATTGTGATAATACTTTTATGCCATTTGTTTTCCTGTAAATTGAAATAAACACAGTGTACTTAATGACATCAAAACGTGTTTCTTCCTCACAACGAAAACTTCAAATTCATATTTTTTCGTAATAAACATATTTTAGGAAAACTTATCTTTTATCGAATCTGCATGTTTAAAAATAAATCGATTTAGTGTTTCCCATTATAGCAAGAAAATATTGCAAATTGAATATAAATACATCTGATATAATTTGGTTTGTCTTTTATTTTCTTCACAGTCGGAAATGTAAAAACAGATTCGTCCCGAGATTTTACCAGTGTCTGAGAAGGAGAAATTTACCGAGTTTTAGTTGCTAAAGATTTTCATATTTTATACGGCTTTTAGAGGTGCAAGATTTGTATAAGTTTTGAAAAACTAAAAAAAATAAAAATGACAAAATTCAAAATTTTAATATTGGACCTTTTGAACTTAGCAAATTCATTTCTTTGTTTTAGATTGTTTTAGTTGATGAATAATCAATTATAATGAACTGATATATTTTGAATAGCTTCCTTATAGTTACAAATATTTCTCGTTGTACACTCCGACCTCCTTCGTGTGTGAGTCATATTTGTTAAACTACTTAGAACAGTGGTAGAATATTATTCTGCCATCTATGCTAATATCAATTACTCTTTCTTGGTAATTCGTCTTTGTGCTCTTATTTGTCACTTCCTGTAGACTATAGTATATTAATTTTTCTCCCTACTCTGCTGACTGAATTCAGTTTTGATAATTAAATTAACCCACGCCACCAAAAAATTTCTCCATTAGGCAACTAGTCCAGTAGAACACCTCACTGTAGAAATTTGAAGCGGGAAATTTCCATTGAATCAGAGTATATCATATTACGCTCCCTGTAATGCAACTTTTTAAGTCTTAAGAATATCTTTTTCCCTACTATTAAAGCATCTTTGTCTATGCTAGTCGTACTGAGGTGGTTAATAATTGCTTGCAGAGTGTTACCAACTCTATGAGAGAGACACCTGAAGAATATCGTAATATACAAGAACATAAAAGTCGTGAATATAACAATATAGGACAAAAGTCCGAGTAAGCCAGTCTATAATAACATTATATGCTTGATTTTGAAACGAGAAACAAGCATAACATTCACTTAACTGCGACACGAAAGGTAATTTTAGTACTTCCTAGAAAGGTGGGGCAGATATTGATTTATGAGATCATCGAGAAATCCATGCTGAGTAATTCCCTTTCCTCCTTTCTTTTAGGTCAATGGAAGTGAGTTAGTGCTGCCTATAGACTCTCCAATTAGCATGTGACAGCTTGTACCAGATTGTATAGTAATAGTAATAAAGAATTATCCCTAACCTAACCAATTATCGAACGCCCAATATGAATTACCTAACAAGGCTAAAGGGCTCGAAACGCCCTGATATTTACCCATAGCTTCAGTGTGTATGAATTCGTGCTTTTTCCCAAGGGCCTTAATGCAAAGAGAAAGCAAACTGTCACAGCCGGAGTTTTGACTCCATTCGTTGATTCTATTCTCAGTGTCAATAACTGTTAAACCATATATGCAACTTGGAAAAGGAAATCATGTTATGCAGCTACAAGAAGTGCATGGCCAATATTAGATCGAAGCATGAGTTTAGATGAATTACATTGAACTATCATCATGCAATTCTACATAATAACTAGGCACGTGGTTAGAAAGTTAAATTTCTGACCATGAAACTTCGTTTCAGAATCTCACTAAGGATGATTTCACAGGAAGGTGACTTCTTGATGTTATCGGTCTGGTGGAGGCTACCTCAGTGTGCAGCACATCTGGAAAATAACTGAAAACCATACCACGGGTTGAGCAAAGCCTTGTGAATGAAATTGGGTAGATGGAACGCTTACGGAGTCGTCGATAGTTGTGATAACACGAAGTCAAAAGTCATCATGACGGAGGGTTTGAGCGTGCTGGCCTTGTTCAGACTGCAGATCACGCTAGCTAATGCCGTCTCTCTCAGAAAATGAGAACAAACACAAATGTATCTGAAAAGGCTTCAGTAACAGGGATTAGCTACCGCCCTAGTAGACTGGCATCCTCAGATACACGAGTGGCCATCCATCCATAAGTATATATTAACTTTTAAGAAAAATGGAGCAGATATGAATATTCAGTTTAATTTGTTTTAAGCACTTTACGGCTTTTTTGTAACATGTTATTAACAGAAAGCAGTTTTCTCTCTTTTCAAAATGCCTTTACTTTTGTAATTGCTTCAAGTTTTTAGTTCATGTTCTTTTCTATTTCATTTGGAGTCTCTGTCTCTCTGTGTGTTGAACACGCAAAGGAGGAACGGGTCCAAAACTGAATTTTCACATTTGTTATACGGTTACATTATAAGATATATTCATAGTATAATTCTATAAACTTCACGAATGCAAAGCAGATCTGCTCTTTCAAAAGAGACGATTAAAATATGCCAGAGCATTTTCTGGCTGAATACTTTGCAAAATGATATGACAATGAAGGTGAGAAAGTTGAAGATGTTTTATTCATATGCCAAAGAGTTTCTGTTCTTAGTAACAAAAGTGAATTGACTCAAACGATTGCCTATCTGAAAACGGAATCAAGTGATTTTGAAATTGCTGGGATATATTAGGTTGGTGCAAAAATAATTATGTTTGCACCAACCAAATAATAAGGAAAGAACGTTTAGCGAATTTAGCACAGATATTTAAAGAAAAGAGAACAAGAAGAAGCTGTCTAAGGAATTCATGCAAATAGATAGTAGCCTAACAGGGACTGGGGCATAAGAAGGGAAGATACACTGGTTAGAGGTAAAAAGGGTAGGATACCTTGGGGATCATGATCGCCCAGTTTCAGGAGGAGCACGGCACGTAACAAAAGTAGACAGTCGTCATAAACGTTGGAGATCAGTAAGCAAATAAACCTGATACCCAGATTAAATAAGTAAAAAATATGTGTCATTCTTAATGCATGAAGGAATTAATCTGTTTAAAGGTTATATTCAGAATAAGAATTTTAGTCTCGTCTCTGTTCAAAAGACATTAATGATTTCTTAAAATGCGAAAATAGAAGATTCGGTGCGAAATTAAATTTACAAGTCTGGCAATGCAGTCTTTTTTTGCGTACAAAACAAGTAATTGCATCCAATAGGGGTCTTAACATCTGACAGAGTTTAATGTTTTTTTAATAAATGATCTATAACTATGATGACGAATGCATAGGTCATGTAAACATGGGCATATAGAGTTTTGAGACATAAATTGTTTACTTTAAAACTCTTAATTAGACTATGATGATGATGTGTGTGATTAATTTCTCATTTCAATCTATGAAATGTAAGCTAAAGTAAGCAAAACAAATGTTGGTAATGTAGTTACTAAATTTGACATAGTGTCAAACATAAGCAATGGTTATACACAATACCTGCTGTTTAAATTCTGTCATCTTTTAGAACCCTCTTACTTAAGGGTGAATTGACAGTAAGTCAAGAGAAAACAGAAAAGTAAAAGGAATTATATACACCCCCAAAATTTGGAAACTGGCAACATTAGATGCTTGGTGATTTGGGGTTTAATGCAGACTTGTAGGATATTGACAATATGATTTTTCTGTTAACGTACTGTTGAATATATATATATATATATATATATATATATATATATATATATATATATATATATATATATATATATATATCGTCGTCATCGGCCCCCAGTCGTGTCCGAGTATCGGGTTCTGTCAATCTTTTAAGTCCTATCTTCACGGTTGATGTTCATGTTTGACATGACTTGCGAGGCCCAGTCGGTGGTGGAATAGTCGTGGACAGTTCTCACAGGGGAGGGAAGGGGGAGGACGTGGACGTTCACAGCGCTCTCTTCTACTTCGTCGCCTTGCCTCCTCTTTTCCGCGAAGTGCGCGATGCCATCGGATATTGATCTCCTCCACGTCGTTCGGTCTCTGGCACTTCTTCCCACGAGGACGAGCTGACGTTGGTAAATGTAAGGGTGCGCTTTAGTTGGTCCTTGTAGCGCATTTTGGGTGCTCCTCGTGGTCTGGTCCCAATGGTCAGTTCGCCATATAGGATTTTCTTGGGGAGCCTGGAAGGATCCATCCTATGGACGTGTCCTGCCCAGCGGATGATAGTGGCCTCGAAGCTGCGCACTCAGTCTCTGTACAGCACTTCTGTGTTGGTGGTGTAGCTCTCCGAAGAGATGTTAAGGATTTGCCTTAGTTTCAGTTGCTGGAAGCGTTCTAGCATTTTTACCTCGCTTCTATATAGGGTCCATGTTTCGCAAGCGCATAAAAGAGCGGAGAGGACTACTGCCCGGAAGACCATGATTTTGGTGGCCATCGTCAGTGCGGGTTTTTTTAAATATGCGGCAGTTGAGTCGGCCAAAGGCGGAGTGGGCTGCCCTGATTCTATTCTCCACGTCCTTTCTGCATGTGGATGGCGATGTCAGAATGCTCCCCATATACAAGAACTGATCTACTTGCTCCAGCGGTTCGCCATTGACAGTGGTGTTAGTGTTTGGGAGTGGCAGTCCGGGTGGTGGTTGAACTAATAATTTGGTCTTTTCTGTGTTAATCTGCATCCTAAATCGTTCATAGGCCGTGTTGCATGCGTCCGCTAGTGACTGGAGGTCCTCTGCAGTCTGACCTGGGGTGGCATTGTCGTCAGCGTACTGCAGCTCCCGTAGAGAACACATGGTGGTTTTGGGTCTGGCACGAAGTCGAGCGAGGTTGAAAACTCCTCCATCCAAGCGGTAACGGAGGTCAATTGAGGATGTGTCTGGTGGTATCTCATTAGCATTGCTGCTGTGTAGAGAGAGAAACACGTTGGGGAGAGAACACACCCCTGCTTCAGGCCACCAGTAATAGGGAATGGATCCGTGAGAAAGTTTTGGTGGCATACTCTCGCCACCATTCAGTCATGCAGGGCGCGCACCAGGGCGACAACGTCGTGTGGGCAGCCAAACCTAGTAAGGACTGCCCACATAACAGGTCGGGGTACTTTATTGAAGGCCTTTTTTAGGTCCCAAAAGATGAACATTTCGGGCTTTTGCTGTTCGAGGCTCTTCTCTTGTATTTGCCGTGCGCAGAAGATCATGTCGATCGTCCCGCTATCCGCTGTCCTAGGTGGTCGAAAGGTTCTCGTAGATAATCTGGAGATCAGGAGCCTGTGATTCGTCCAGCAGTCGTCCACTCCTGGCATGGATTGGGTGATGCGGACGTCTCCCCTGTCTCTGGCTCTGGTTAGGACAATAGTCCAGAATGCGCCAGTGTTTGGACCAGGGGTGCCTCCATATTGTCTTCTGTCAGTTCGGGAGTCTGAAAATAGTGTTGGTCAGAAAAAGTTCATGTTCCGCACAGAGACCCAGTAGGAGTTGACCGTTGGCATTACAGTTCCCGATACCGTGGTGGCCAAATATTCCCCCCTACAGGCGATGGTCCCTGCCTACTCGGGCATTAAAGTCTCCCAGTACAATGAGCTTGTCGTTGGCGGTCTATCTATGGATGCTATGGTCGAGCTGGGTGTAAAATGTGGCTTTGTCTTCATCGGGTGAGGTCAGAGTTGGGGCATATACTGCAATCAGGGTGATGTGTCTGCCCCGCATGATGGGAATGCGGGGGGTGGGCTGCGGTGGTCCTCAATAGACCAGCCCAGTCACGGGTCTAGCTGCCGAACTCGGGTGTCACGGCAATGTCACCAGAGAGTGACCATCTTTGACCCGCCGCCTGTATGCAGTCGCGGGCTGAAGGCTTCCAGCGTTCCAGGCCTGCCCTCGTTGCTCGCGGTGCTATCGCCACATGACTTGGATGGTGATGATGGAGGTGAAAGGATGAAAATAGGCGCAAGAAAGGAAAGAAAATAAAAAGAAACGACAGAATGCCAGTCGCTGAGGATATTGTTTTAGGTGGCCGTGGGTGCGTAACGGTCACGTACACACACTCGGCCAGCATCGCTTCCACCGTGGCTCCAGAGAAACGAGACAGGCGACCTCCATGATGCTGGTTTTCAAGGAATTCCTCCGCCATCGTTAGTAAGCTCCGCCGTTGGGGTCTTGTTGGTTTTATATCGGAGTTTTCTTTCCTAGACTTTGCCTCAAGAAACAAACCCTACAAGGCAGAAGGGCGGACTGATTATAGCATCAGTCCACTCGGTCACTTGCATGCATTTAGTGAGAAACAGAGGGGACCACAGCAAGGTAGCAAGCAAGCGGTTAGGAGGCAGAAGCTGTGGGGGTGCTTAAGTCTAGTTTAGCCTGAGACGCGTGCACTCCAATCACAACTGCATATATATATATATATATATATATATATATATATATATATATATATATATATATATATATATATATATATATACACCTAGTGAGCCAGACAACCCTACTTAGGTTTCACCTAAACGGATCGTCAGGGAAATTCGAGGGTTTTTCGAAAGGAGTATAGTTATCTATATTTGTATATATATATATATATATATATATATATATATATATATATATATATATATATATGGAGAAGTGCAGAAATTGAGGCTAGAGGGCGAATTTTTATTATTTCGACGTATTTCTGCTCAAAACGGTAGACTAAATAAATGCTGTTTAAAATACATTTAGTACTACTCAATATAACTATATATTAAAGTATAATGTTTAAAGTATTCAAAAGTTGATGTAGGATTAAAAAAAAAATTTCACATACGAAACAGAGCAGATATGTATTATCAAGGAAAAACTGAATGAGGCTAAATAAAACATTGCTTTATTGTGAGACTTTTCGTAGCAGAGCGGTGAAAGTACGCCAGATCTGACAATGCTTCCCCTTGCGAAGGAAGAAGGAGAAAGCTGGAGGGCACATATGGAGAACCGTAGGCGAAATAGTTGCTGTTTTAAATAGCATATATGGATATACAACAGAAATAAAAGAAATAAATTGGATTACAAAAATACAATCCATATATATATATATATATATATATATATATATATATATATATATATATATATATATACATTTATCCATATATATATATATATATATATATATATATATATATATATATATATATACATTTATCCATATATATATATATATATATATATATTTACCCACACACACATATATATATATATATATATATATATATATATATATATATATTATTGACAAAATTTCTCCACTCCCTAATTTCAGAAAATGCAGGTTAATATCAGTCTACGTAAAAGCAAGCCGCCAGTTGATAAATCTTATGACCGGTTCAATTTCTCATGAGAAAGACTGTAATTCTGTATATTATTTACTCACTGAGACATATTTTATGATTCAAGTTAAAGAGGTGCTTCAGGTACTACTGTGGCGAATTCAAATTTCCACTGCCAGAATGAACAATGAAATCAAGAAAGATCTGCACAAGAGAAAATTATATAAAACAATAAATGCTTATTTTTTATTTTCAAGCAAAATACCCATTCTCAACATTTGCTGGAATTCTAGCTTACCGTGTATGCATTTCTGCGAAGTTTGAAAAAGTTAAGATGATCATCACCTGATTAGAAATGCCTAGTGTATGATATAAATGAAGTGATGTATATCATTATATCAACATATCTAACTTAGAAACTGAGTAAGCTCTTTTCACTGATGACTTCTGTGCCCAAAACATAATCATAAAATGGTGCAGGCTTTAGACATTTATGATAATTCTGATCAGACACCGATTTGAGTAGGTACAGCTATCTGCCATGTGCCAGATAGAGTTTACCAGCTACAAAAATAATGAAAGGTAACGGTTAGATGTTCACTTTTTAGGACGAGAAAAAAAAAAAAACTTTGAAACTTTTGAACTGAAACGAAAGACTGGAAGTGACATTTAAAAAAAATCCCTCGATCAAACGTGGGGAAAAATCCGTGGTCAAAAAATAAAAAAAAATACATTGTTTCTTTTCTCTAAAGAAAATAATGTCTGGTTTATATCAGAAACTATATTAGCTACACTGGGTAAGAGACAAGTTCTTCAGGTTATTCACCGTGACCAATCTCTTTACTTAGGGCCTCCTTACAGTAAAAGAAATCAAGTTAAGGGAAATGCAAACTAATCTCCACTAATGCCCATATATTAACAATCTATAAAATCCCTATAGAATATGCAGTTTTTCGCTATCTTCCCTATTTCAGTTAAGGTTCCAATTGCAATGACTTTAACACGTAGATCTGTTGAGATAACAAGGATTATCGTTCTAGGATTATCAATGTCAGTCAAAAAAGTATACTCCCAACAGCCTTTAAGAATATATATATATATATATATATATATATATATATATATATATATATATATATATATATATATATAAATATATATGTATATATACAGAGAGAGAGAGAGAGAGAGAGTGATATATATGTGTGTGTGTGTGTGTGTGTTAGTGTGTGTATGAAACTTTATAGACGTTTATATACATTCTATATATTTATATGCATAAATAATTAAATAAAGAACAAGTAGGAAAGTATATATAAAATTGATTTTTTTGATACTTTTATTTTAGATTCATCAGAGATATTTGGGGAGCGAGAAAAAGGCTGAGATGTTTCAACATTTTGAATTCTGTGCTGTCTCTTTTCTCTGGTCAAGTAGATATCAAGTTTTGATACTTAACTGCATACCAAAGAGACAGATCAATTCACCACAAGAATTAACACGCACATTTACATATTTAACCAGCAAGTGAAAACACACAACACAGAATTCAAAATATCGAAACCTCTTCTCGTTTTCTCTCATTCTTAAAAGGCTCTGATTATTTAATAATAAATAAAATGATTAAAAATAGTAAAACATTAAATTTATAAAGGTTTACAAACTTGATCTTAATTTAATTATCCTGTCGAATTTAATTTATATTTCCAATTCATATGTATGTATGTATGTATGTATGTATGTATGTATGTATGTATGTATCTCTCTATCTATCTATCTATCTATCTATCTATCTATATATATATATATATATATGTGTGTGTGTGTGTGCATAATGTGTTTTTAGCGTTTAAAAATGCCAGGATGTAGTTAGCAATTTTGTACGATACTGAAAATGATTTTTCATGAACTTTTGGCAGCTTATCGGCAGATTTGAGACTGATACGCAACAACTAGAAAGATACAATATAAAATTAAATGAACAATATTTACCAGCTGAATTTAAGACACTTATATTAATTGCTATATATATATATATATATATATATATATATATATATATATATATATATATATATATATATACGTATGCGTGTGTATATGGTTTCAGTGTTGGTGAGGTTATTAGTATATGGATTTTTTTAGTTAGACAGATAATGGAAACTACTTTCTATTTCTAGACTATGAGAACGACATCAGTCGCTCCAGATTAGTGAATGTCGAGAGAAGATAGGGAGATTTCTACCAATCAGTGACTCAAGATAAAGCTTTATATTTTCAAGCAGATAGTCTAATGAACACGTTAATAATCCATCCCGCCAAACTAATCATCGCACCAATCAGTCAATTAGGCTGAGACACAGATGCGTGATGGAGTCGGACTCAGACCCAAGGGATTGAGTAATTGATCCTGTCTTAGACGGAAAACAGTTACATGCTAATAGCTACTTGGACAGAAATGTCGGCAATAGGAAAGGACAATGATGTATGTTTAGGTAAACATTTTCCTATTTTAAGAGAAAATACCATTGATATTATTGCTGTTGATATACTTAAAGTGTCTAGTGGTTGAGGTGAGGATGCTGCATTGCCTTTGTTATTAGGTTGGTGCAAAAATAATAGTAACATATGTGAGAAAACGACATTATTTTTGCACCAACCTAATACATCAAATATAAACTAAATACATTGCATAATATAGGAAACGATCACAAAAATAACCATGATTAAACGTATCACAAACACCTTAGAAAGGATTTGACGAACGGTTTTTAGATATAAATATTCGGTTATGATGTAAAAAAAATGATAAGTCAAATGGAGAAAGAGTAAAAAGTGTATGTATCCATTCCCAGTTGAAAAAACAAATTCTGTATGTTAAATTTGATGTTATAATTAAATGATAATGATCAATTTATCATTATTCATAAAACTTTATTATTATTATTATTATTATTATTATTATTATTATTATTATTATTATTATTATTATTATTATATGACCTCTATAATAATATTAATATTTCTTTAAGCATTTTGTTGTATCCATTAATTAATTCTTTAACATATTGTTTTAAATGATTGATTTAAAATGTAATAAAATAGATAAAAATCAAGTTTATAATTTTTTTATTGTCTGTATGTCATTTTAAAATTTGAATTAATGTATCCACGTTGTTTTTAGTTACTAAGCATAGATAAGTTTAGCACACTTTCAAAAGCACATTGTGCCTGGTACGCAATGAACTCACTACTTTTTTTAACCCCAAGAAAGAGAATATAGCCACTAAGACGAGATTACGAGAATTTAAGAAATATCTAGAACAAAAAAAAAAAAAAAATACAGCAGATTTAAGCAGACAGAATATGACGACTGATATTGAAATTTTTGAAGATCAAACTGACTGGAAGGCAAGAAGACAGAAGAGAGTTCCACACGCGAAAAGCGCGAGAGAAGAAACTGTTAGCATTAAAAGCATGCTTTTAACTAGCAGTTCCATATGTAAAAGGGTGAGACTCAAGCTGGCAATCTAGTACTAGGCTTAAATCTGTAAAGTCCAAGTACCTAAGAGGAAAGTTGATCTGAACAGTTACCATGAAAAAATTTATAGAAAACGAACTGGAAAGATAACTTTCGGTGGTAGGAAAGTTATGTATACATTTTCTATATGCACTCCAGTTTTGAAAGTTAATTTTGTTGTTGTTGTTGTTTAGTGAATAGTGATAATTTAACTTTAAACTTATAATTTTATAATTTAATTTTAAACAAAATAAGTTGGTGAAAAGTTTATTACACCACGGTGCCTATTTGTGTATTATCTTTTATAATTTCATAATTGTGGATCTCATATTTCGAATATCTTGTCGCGTGGATAAAAACGAATTTATCTCTATAACTGTAGAGATTTTCAATTTTTTACATAGACAATATTACTTATATAAATTAATGTATTTTTTGTCCGAAATATAGGCAAAGTTATTTCTAAGGGAACACTAGCTGAGCGTACTAAAAATACGATGGGCTTTAGATGGTTTTCGCATAAAGTGTGACGAGGGACGAGTCCTCTCGGAAGGTATATTTTCTTTCCCACGACTCTCGGATGCACATGCCTTAAAATTACACTGTTTAAAAAGGGAGAGGTCTGCTCTAACACATGCATCCACTAAATATAACGTTTAAACTAACAATAAAACTGTGTATAAGCATCTCAGTACATTCATAATCTAATGATGAAAAGGTCATTTACTTTACACATAATATACTTGTTTTTTAAGAATCTCTTTGCTTGCATGTTCTCTTAACTCAGCGATAAATATTAATAATATAAATCGAATATTGGACAGCAAATTGATCCAATCAAGTAGACGTGTGCTTTTTTTCATGTTTATGTGTATATGAAATCATATCCCCGTTTACATAGACTCATGAAATTTAAATGGATAGAGCATGCACGAGATATTTGAGAACACACGTAACGCAGGCAATAAGAGGAAGACGAACTGACGTAAGGGTGTGGACGCGATGGTCAAGCACTCGATCGATCCACGTTATGACGCAGTGGAACAACTACTGTCCTCATATTACGGAAGATTCTTTGACGAGCGCCATCGGAGACATGATGGCTATTTAGACGATGGCATGTAATCGCTCTGGACATCGCATTGAGGCTGTTCTCCTCGTAAATGCGAATAGTTTTTATTTTTTGTTTTTTATTTCTCCTTTTATGTGTCGTGACCTGAAGACTCACGATACATAAAGGTCACGGACTATCGTAACTTTCCACAACTTTCTGTCCTTCGTCGCTCGAAAAAGCGATTGTCCTTTTATCATCCCTTTCAATACCCCATTCAAAAACTCGTTGTGTAGGTTAATCTCTGTTTGCTTCAAATATATTTTCATTCACTATATCCTGTGATTGTAAAATTCTACTGCTACCTTTTGTACGTAAGTGTATTTTCCTTCCCATTTACCAAAAAGAAACTTGCTAATTAATCAAATGTTCCGTACACGGTATTTTCAGTACCGTTTTGTGTAAAAACAGATTTCTGTTGCTTCAATTCTCATCTTCATGTGTGAGTAATATTGTCCGGCATTCACTTCCATAGAGTAGGATTGCAATGCAGGTGTAAGAGCTTTTTGAAAATATATTTTTCGATTGTCTATCTTTTTTTCATAATTCCTTCTCAATTACCTGGTACACACACAGTTATCGATGTATGTTCTCTTAGTATGTAAATAAATCTACCCTCAATGAATGGAAAGTCGTTTCAATCATATCTTAAAACATTAATTTCACACACTTTCAAACACACGCGCATACAGTCACCGACACAGATGTGTGTGTGTCTATATATATATATATATATATATATATATATATATATATATATATATATATATAACATTGCGTAACACATTTTGAGGCGATTTTCGTAGGCCAAAAGTAATACTGAAAGTGAAAGAGTACGTGCCAGTAGAACAATGACAATATAATTGATTGTATACTAAGACTTAGTATATGATAACATTAACAAAACCATGTCACTCATGAATCTATAAGATATCTTTTAGAAAAAACATTTGTTGAAAAAGATAATTCTCTCTGAAAATGAATGTTTTTCTCTCTTTGAAAATGAATAAAACATGGACTTCCCTTCAATGTAAATAATTAAGGAAAACGAGATTTGACTTAAACTAATCTTTACATTTCTGTTTTGCATTAACTTGTCTGCCTTTTTGTTAATCTTTACAAGTGCAATACTAAAGTTATGTAATCATTTCATTACGTCTGAATTTTACTTATTTTTTTTTTTTTTTAATTTTAGTTTCTTGTCCACAATCATTTAAAATACACAATGAAACCGCAGAATACTTCTTGCTTACAAGTTTTCTTTTCTCTCTCTGAACTAATCTGATATTCATCTGGCAATTAATTTACATTTCCGATTTAAATATTTCTACTATAAATTTATCGTACACCCGAAAAAGACGTCTTTTTCACTATAGGTTTTACCTGTTGAATTTCATATTGTCATTCCCATAGTGAAGTTGTCATTTAATTCTTTTTAAAACAAACATCAGTTGAGAAAATAAAATAAAAAATAAATTAAAATATATCTTCATAACAATAACTTATATTTCAACCAAAATCAAATAAATTTACTTAACTACTGACTGCAGTTGTTATTTTTTTAATCAGTAAGAGCCTAGATGATTTGCATAATAGTATAATTTCAAAATCAGTGATAGCTAGTATTAATGTGTGAAAATCTTGAGAAGTTGATTTGTCGCTAAATGCCAGCTATCTGACGTTAGCTTTGTGTATTTAGTCGTACTAGTGGTGATCTGAGTGAGGAAGTTGGTTGGAGTAAAGAGACAAATTAGACACTGGTTTGAAGAAATGATCAAACATTTATTTTCATTTACAAGATATGAAAATGTTTCTAGTAAGTCGTATAGTGTAACGTTCGAATGTACGCTTTACGCTGTGCGAAATGTGAGCTTATTTATTCGAGCTCCCTCACAGAGCGGAATGTAGCACAAAGCCAGTTTAAGGTGGTTTTTACCGAGCCCGTAGGCGCGGGAAAAATTCCCTGTAGATTCCCGTAAGAACCCCGTTTGCCTACTTCCCCAGAAAAAACTCTGCCATTCGGCATAACCTCGTTTGGATTCATCTCTGCCTTCGGGCAGAGAGTTCGACAAGCGCTAAGAACATAGCGCGAACCTAAGATCTAATGCTAAATCTCGCTCTATGCTCTGTGCTCCTTGTCAGGCTACTCTTATAGCCTATATAAGTGAAACACACGGACGTAGTTGTAAGGATCTGTGGTAAGCGAAAGTCGAAACGATAATGACCAGAAATCCTATATATTTGTGTTTGTTTTAGAATTTGTTTTGAGGAGAGTGCGGCGTGTGTGTGACTTAGCGAAACGACAGTTGGTCTGTAGTATATATATGTTTTCTACTAATTGTATAAATTTGACTTTAATTTGCTATCTCTAACTATGTGTAAATTATGTTTTTCTGCTACAGTGGCTCTAATTGCCACAATTGGGAATGAAGAGTCTACAAAAAATGTCCAATTTCATCAAACTGAAAAAAATAAATAGTGCATATTGACAAATTTCGCACGGGTATCATCGAGTTTAATATATCGCAAATGATTCGAAATAATTGATGTTTTGCAGATTTTCAAACAGTCTTGATGGATATTTGATTTGTTTGAGGCTGAAGCAAAACTTCAAAGCAATTTAAGAGCAAACTATTGAGTAAGCAAATATATATTATCTATATACAGAAAGATTCATACCCATAATACATTGAATAAATTTTGTTTCATAACGAATAAATGAAAAAACGTAATTTTTTACAGCTTTTCTTTCAGCTTAACTTTTAAATAAATGCCATACTTTAGTCTGTCAAAAATGATGAATCGCATGAAAAGAAAACAAAATTTCCTATTTTGTCATATCTGCTGTCATTTTTGTCTTTCAAGTAAGAAGATTACTTTTCAATACATTAATGTCGTTCAATTTCTATTTTTGTTTTTAAAATCCGCCTCTTCTTTTATACTTTTTTTGTACGAGCCAATGTAAGCATTCTTTAATAAGTATTCTGGGATACTGGCGTCTAATTTTCCCCTGTAATAAGAGGATGTAAAACTGGGGATATTTGTTCGTCTTCTCTTAACTTTATATTATTTTGACATACCTCATCTTATATTTTTATAACCGAAAACAAACACCGCATTTCTTACATGGGATAACGTAATTTACAGAGAGTAACCGAGGAAAACATATTTAATTTAAACTTGTAAAAATTGTTGTTTATATACTGTTATATGAAACGTTTACTAACGTTGTACGTTAATTTCCGTTCTATAAAATATGCACAAATGTAAATCTTTTATACACTAATGTTTAAAAATCCTGTCTCTTTAAACAGTCTGTAAATTTCTATTAATGGCTAGAATATATTTAAAATGCTTATTATTTCTTCATTAAGAACAATGAAAAATTAAGTTTATAGGTAGTTAATCTTTCTATATTTTTATTTTCCGAAATCATCTGTGACTCCTTATAGAAATCATGATAATAAATTAGAACTGACACATTTAAAACAGAACAATTTTCTTTAGAATGATTGAAGTTGAAGCAAAAAAAAAAACAAAAACAAAATTACATGTTGAAGAAATGACATTCAGTGGGTGATTACAGCCGTAACATTTGCGGACAGAAGTTCTCTCACTTGGTTTAGTGTAAATTTAGTGTGCGATTTTTCCGCTTGAAGTTGTAAAATGTTGCCATTTGGACGTGTTCATCTGAAGATAAGAGAAGACATACGAAAGTTACTCAGTTCTACACTATTTTCGATGTGGAAATGATTTGTGTTCTTCCAAATCATTTTGACTCGGCTGACCGGAGAATCATGTAACTGGATGAGAATATTAAGACATTTGCAACCATGCTTGGAGGAATCCAATCGCTGGTGTTTTGCAGTGACACACGCTATTATCATGACGAAAATATGAGACATAATTTCTTTTTAAGCCTGGCATTATTCTTGAATTTGAATTCGAACGAAGATTATCCTTCGTCTCGTAGATCACTCGATATCCTAACAGGCTCTCACTGACAAAATACTCACGGAAACGTACAGTCTGATATCCCTGAAATTCGAACAGACATTTTCTTTCTTTCGGTAGGGCTTTACGATGAATGAGTTTTTGAGTCCCTGGGATAGTTTGCTTTGTCTCTTGTAGCAAACAAACAATTTATAGATCATTGAATGCATCACCGTTTTAAATTCTACAATTAAGTTACATTGTCCGAATAAAAACAAAGATCCCAATTTGTATCCTGTATACATATGAGGCTGCCTGACTTGACACCCCTTTACGATTTGTCTACTTTCATTGATAATGACTTTCAATTTTATTTGGTTCCATATTTATTAAATATAGCAATCAGGAATATTGAACTAAAATGGAAAGCTCACCAGAAAATTTGCCATGAAAATATTTATAGCTTCCTTGTGCGTTTTCTATAAATATTGGTAATTTTTCTGATGAGTTTTCCTTTTTGTTACCTAGATTTTAGGAATTTAAGCGCACGGCGGCAGAGTCTAAGCATATTACAATTTAAATGATTAGATATAACCGTAAGTTCTATGCTAACAGTTTCTTCTCTCGCACTTATCACTTGTAGTACTCTTTTTTGGTTTCTTGCTTTCCAGTCCACTTTGATCTAAATTTAAATGTAATCTCAATCGTTATCTTATTTTTAATATTTGTTATTTTAATTGTTTTTTCTCCTTAAAAATGCTTTTCCTTTTCTCATATTCTCTCACACGTAGTAAGCCTTTGCGCCTTAGTGACTTTATCATCGTGCTTGGAGCGAAATGATTAAAAGAAAAATATGGTTACAGTTATTATTGAGTTGGTTATTTGCATCAGTCACAAATGTTACAATAGTGAATTGCTTATAGGACTGAAGCAATTTGAATTTTTATTTTTTAAATGAACACAATTGTCCACCTGGAAAAATAAAATGAACATTGAACAGATGCTCAAAAAATATGAACAATAACCATACACAAGTTTGCATTTTATTCCTATTTTATTCGTTTTCGGTAATCAAAATCGAATTCCTTGGAAGGTGATTTGTTTCTTTCTTGTCCATTCATCTTGTAACATACTTAATTTCATATCTAAACATATCAATTGGATTGAAGCTTACATCGCCAATGTTTTAAGAAATTAAAAAAAAAACTTATACTTTACGTTCCCATTGTGAGCGCTTAATAAAATGTTACAATTTTTGCAATCCTTATACGCATATTCTGCTTATATGAGACAGAAAAATGGATATGATGTATATCTCTGGAGATATGCGCAATACCAGATTTTATTAAGTAAATTATTTCACACTGATATTTGTATTAACTAAACAGTAATGACAAAATATTCTGCATATATTTACATTTATAGCAACAATATATCGCATGGTTTCAGCCTATACCATCTATCCATTATAAATATATTGATAATGAACTGTGTATTGGATCCAGCCTTTTAACTTTTATTTCTAAATAAATTGCAAAATATAAACCAAAGTAAAGATGATGAAAAATGTTAATATAGACATGTTTCTCGGGACAGGCGTATGCTCTCTTTGGTTTATTCAGTTTAATCGAAAGAAAATACTGTTGTCGGGTTTATTATTATTATTATTATTTGTAGACTTTTGTATTTTTTGTATTTTACTTCTGCTGATTTTGTAGGCATTGCGTTTGGCATTGGACAGAAAATAAGTTGGACATTGAAGGAGTTTAAAGGTGTTTTGATATATTTCTCTTCTTAGAGGAAACATATATTATTTAAAATTATAATTTGTTTAAGAGCCCTTAGAATTTTCAGGTCTCAATACCTGCCCGAATAAAAGAAATACATCGAAAACACAGGTTTACAGGTATATATAAATATTGGTATGTATGAATATGTGTGTACAGGCATACATATAAAACAGCTTCAATTATATGTATATGCATGTGTGTGTGTGCACGAGTATATATCAGTCGGCATGCATATGTGTAGATGTGTGCACAAGTATGCAAAAGAAAGCCTCTAATATATGTATATACTTGCGTGGATGTGCATATATGTTACACTTATGTATGTATATAGGTATGTATGTATGTATGTATATATATATATATATATATGTATATATATATATATATGTATATATATATATATATATATATGTGTGTGTGTGTGTGTGTTTGTGTTTGTGTCTGTGCGCG
The DNA here is from genome assembly GCA_963932145.1 of Acanthosepion lycidas. NCBI lineage: Eukaryota > Metazoa > Mollusca > Cephalopoda > Sepiida > Sepiidae > Acanthosepion > Acanthosepion lycidas. The sequence goes on along the minus strand of OZ010573.1, from coordinate 79,873,256 downwards.
CGGGCGTGTACCTGTGTGCGTGCGTGTATTTACATCTGACGATCGCTAAAGCGTGAAACCCAGGGTCACAAACTCACATCTATCCAACCAAATATGTTAGCTCTATCTCTGATATTGAGCGCCTTCTAATAAGTACCGCGCATATAATATATAAATAATTATACATACATATATATATATATATATATATATATATATATATATATATATATATATATATATATACACTTTTCACACACACACACACACACACACATATATATATATATATATATGCAACAAAAAATCCTTGATATAAAATCCTATATAATAAATGGCTCTCATACAGGCAGACATACAAACTACATGGCTGGAAATTAGAAGGTGATAAGCTAGTGTAATTAAATTGATTTATGATACCCACTTATGCTCAGAGATACTAAGACATTTTCCTCACGCGCAGTTTTGTCTTTCTTTCATTTAAACTGAAGAATCCAAAAGACCAATGGCTTTTCCGTCGTAACGCGTCTTTACTAAAATTTTCCACATTGTCTGAAGATCTTTACTTTTTGTCGGGTACTATTATACATCCTTCAACAACACAGACCAAAGAAAACATATTTAATTAACAAAATATCCCACATACATGAACAAATATCAATATTGGTGTTTTCACAGGACTTCAGTTTTTCAACAATTGCTTTGTTAATTTTTACTCTCTCCACAAATGATTACATCTTTTACTATTCAATGAACTTTGAATATTTTCAAGTTTCATATACATCTCTTTGAACGATGGAAAACATTTTTTACCATTGGATCAGTATCTGAAGAAACCGAAGGGCTTCTAATTTTTGAAACTATTTAGCAAATAATAGTTATCTTCTGCAATCGTTGCCTTTGCTAAATGTGAAGGAACCTTGCATGCATATGCTCTTTAGTCGAAAGTTTCTTGTCTGTGATTTGTTTGCCAAGGACAAACAATCTGACATTCTCAGTTTTTTCCTATCATATTTGTTGCGTATATACATGAAACAATCGAACATTTTACTAAATTTAAATAAAATTCACTCTGTTTTCATTTTCTTCCTCATCCAATTTTCACATTTCTCTTTGTTATATTTATTTAAAGATAATTTTTGGCTTGACCAGTGGTCATAATATTCTTCGTCTTCTTTTTGCTGTACAAAAAACAGTTTGTTCTTTTTTAAATAGTTTTCTATGTAGGAGCTAATTATTCTTGTTTGTTGCTCATTTAATTTTTTTCAGATTTAACTTTTCACTTTTCGTATCCTTCTAAAAGTGAATTTCTTGTTCTTATTTTTCTAATATATTCAATTTTACGGGTTTGATATGCTGCCCATTGTTAATGTGCTTTTTTGTCAAATTCCGAAGTTGTACTCCCATTACACAATAACTCTATAATACTTTGTTCCACTTTTGAGTTTATAAAATATTATATATAGAAAATTAAAAAAGAATTAATATAAATAATTATAACAATATGTATTCTTATTTACAATAGTACTTGAATTTCATGATGAAACCCAAATAATTTTTTATAAATATGTCTTATAAAAGCATACGCTATAATATAAAATTCATATGGTATATTTATATAATATCAACATATTCTTGAAATTTACCATCATCTTTTGGTTAATGCCAATTTTATTGTGAAAACGATGACTTGCATAATGTGATAAATGCACATTCACAGACTTTCTCAAATACAAAGAGTCCCTCAAAATATTCCGTCCACCATTTCATATCTCTACTTGAATTCTTATAACAAAATCCAAATATTCCAACATATATTGCTGATAGAGTTTTTATGCGCAGGATGTTTTTCTTGATTTTGAAACACTGTTTTCTCGTTATTTCCCGCCTCAGTCATGCACATTAGACGACATATCTGGGATATTCCTTACACGATAGCAAGCTGTCTGTACATATGCATCATTGTACTATATTAGGAATCATCATTTCTGTATTCGACAGAATCAAATTCGGTATCATTGTACAGCAAGAATCTCGTATATTATATTTCATGTCTTCATAATACAGACGCTTTTACAAGTGTTTCATACACATACAAGAGAATGAAGAATCAGTTTGTTGAGATCAATATCTGTGGAAATGTATGGAATGGCAAGTACGGTCATTTACTTTTGTACAGCACTTTATATTTTTCCATCCTTTCCTCTCCAAAAATCAACATTCCAAAGAATCTTGCAGGTTTGCTTTCAGGTTTCATGTTGACGCGGAAACAGAAAAGATCGTTCGAATTAGAGAAGGATGAGGAGGAGAATTATTATTATTATTATTATTATTATTATTATTATTATTATTATTATTATTATTATTTTGTTGGTGTTGTTGATGATGTTGATGATGATGATAATTGGAAAGCGCAAAATATTCTGGAACTATGATTTTCACAGACAGATTGCTACACCAGTGACTTCTGGACATTATTGTACTAGATGTAGTCAACAAGAACTGTCATATTATTGATATTTCGATAGAAAATGGCACAAATAAAACAAACAAGGTAATTGATAAAATTACAAACTGATTTGATTTGAAAGTTGAGATGGCATGATTGTCTGAAATGCAGGAGGGGAATGTCAGGGTGATTCCAGTGGTGACTGGCGCACTGAAATCGATCCCATTTATCATGTGTGATTTTCTTGAGCAGCTGAGGAAGCCACACCAATTTAATGTCCTCCAAAAATATGCCGACAAGGCGACTTGCTAGTCACATCTAGATATTTTGGGGAACGCCCTCAATGGGGAACTGCTTGAACAGACTGGATTACCTGACGTGAATACATATCTGAGCTCTCAGTTTTTATGAAAACCTGTCACTATATCGCGCATATTTGGTTGTGCTGCATGTGTCTTATTAGACTTGATTTATTGAACTTCGAACATTCATACTGAACTTTCAAATGCTACGTGCTGCTCTTGCACTCAGCAACAACAACAATAACAATAATAATAATAATAATAATGGTGGTGGTGGTGGTCTTGGCAGAGTGCTTATCGTCTGTCAAAGAGGTTTAATAGCACTATGACCAGTGTTACCTCCTCCTACAAGCCAAACCACTTACTCTCGTCTAATTGCAAACTTCAAGCCAATCTTGGTTTAATTCCAATTCCCTAAAGTCTGTGACAGCCAACCAAATAATCATTAACCTTACTTGCATTCTTAACTTTTGTCAAAGTTCTGTTTGTTACTGGATATTTTAGAGTCATTCTTCTTTCTATTATTTCTTTCACATTTCGGTCTTTTCTGACTTCTTGTCTTAAAAACAATATCTGACATTGATACAATTTTAATCAACATTCTGTCCAAAAGTTGTTGTTGTTAAGTCTGATTCTTCCACTTAATACCACAAAAGGCATTCATACATTTACAGGCATTCAAGCAAACATCCATGTATAAGCAATAGAGTTATATAAGTTTTGCCTTTTCTCATTTCCAATTTAAGCTATTTTAATTGTTACATAATAATGCTACTAGTAATAATGCTGCTACTATTACTACTACTACAATTGACATAAATTTTATCACATCAAGCCTAATACTAGGCTGCTTAGTGTTTTGTTATTCTTATTTTGTTAATCTGCAATGTGTTTATATTGGAATTTCCACATCATATCTGATTATCAGAATTTGTGTAAATACATTGCATTAACTTAGATCTCAGGTAATGACTTAGTAAGGAATTGTATTAAACAGAATGCAAAAGAAGACAACATCAACAACAATAATAATACTAATGTTAATAATAATAATACGATTACCGTTACTAATAATTCTTATTATTACGATATTATAATTTTGCTTACTCCCTTTCTTAGCTTCCCGGCAAGTATTGAATCTATCTATCTATCTATCTATCTATCTATCTATCTATCTATCTATCTATCTATCTATACAAGGTGCGATGGGTAAATTGCCATCATTTTATATTTTTAATTTCGCGAATTGTTTGATTTTGATTTTGTCGACCGCAGAGTATAGTAGAGTCAATTGGGCAGCGTTTGTGAGAAAGAGAACAACATGACACAATTCTCTTTGCCAGAAATTTAGGAATGGTGCCATTTCCGAATACTTGGGTATTATTCTGAGGACAATACAGAGGATCCGAAAAGAATTGGATGATATATCCAGTCAACATCATAGAGTTTGAAGTTATTACTAGTGATAAACTCAAACTCAACACGGAGGCTTAAATCAATTACTTGAGGAGGTAATGCTACTCTGGATCAAGAGGGTGGCTGCTGGAAGACCCTAAGTCTGGTAACAGGACTCTACACCATGCCACATAAGCCAGTCATGGCTTTCAGACAATTTCTGCGACCACATGACCACTTACATCTGTACACCTAACTCTCCAGAACATCTTAATTATTAGGTATGTGGGGGTGCAGTTAAGCGAGAGACCAACAAAATTACTTGTAACACTAAAGTTGAACTGAAGGCAAGGATCATGACAGCATTCACCAACTTAAACAAGGAGACCGTTCAGAAGAGATGCATGAGATTCCGAAATTGTCTGGTGGTCATGGTTGAAACCAATGGCAATTTTATTGAATTAATTTACTTTTTATTATTTGAAGATATTTGCGTGTATCTTTGGTAAATATATCTGTTAAATTGAGATATCAATGTTATTTTCATTTCCTCTTAAATGTTTTACGATACAACAGAATAGTCCATGATAATTTTATACCTTTGGTATTTACAAAGAGCTAATTTAATCCTTTCATTAAGATTAATTGTTCTTTAGAAAATTCAAATAGGAAACCGTCAACACCTTGCAATCTTGAGGGCGTTTATAAAATATTATTCCCAGCACGGTATTACAAGTTTGTGTCACATGATTAGCTGCACCAATCATCATTGAATTTAGTTTTACAAATTTAAGAACACTTTTAAAGAATAAATATAAAATCTACTTCTTAAAAAAAAACTTCTTTTCTCACTACTCCTCCTGAAGAGGAAGAAGGGATATTTATACCTTAGAAAAGAGATCATTAAATTTAACAGATACAAAATATATCTTGTTTTTAGCAATATGTTTAAGAAAATTATTACTGAAAAAATATACTAAATTTATGAAAATTTGGATGGAACTATTTTAAATCACTTTGTCCTGGATACAAGATTTTTTAAGTATCTAAAACTCTATTAGGGGTCATACTAAAAATTTTCTGCTTAACACTTTATCACTAAATTATGGCAGTTGTGTATTGATCGAGTTTTATAGATTTTACTCATAAAAATAGCCGTCCTTAAGAAGAGCTCAATTTCACATTAAACATTTCACATTATTGCTACATTTTGATATTATAATCATCTGCAGTTTTAGACCCATTTGTATTTGATTATTGTTGCGTTAATGACAGTAACGATTGATTATTTTCTTCATATCAAAATTAGGCTGAATCAATATTTCCTTCATTTCTTCTTTTCTTAAATTTTGTTATTTTGCTATCGTTTTTAAGCTTTACGATGATCGCGACAAGAGTTAATATAAAAAGGAAAGATCGATGTGTACAGAATGTATTTCGAGTAACAGCTTGGCTGTCACATATTTCATCCAGTCCATAAAGATATCTTGTCCTGAACTATTTTATTTTTATGCTTTCTCGCTTGATGTTTTTGTACATCTGATATTTTAAGTTGTTCTCTTATTATTTTATCTTTTATTTTTAGCTGAACCAAATGCAATAGAGCATAAAGTCAATGACGGTCAACTTATGACATGATCAGGGCAATCCTGGTTCCGTGATGTGCTCAGCCGAGTTGAAACACTGGCTAAAATTATTATTAGCCACGGGGTTGTCACACACTTGACCAGACTGGATCTCCTGAACTTTACAGTGCATGCACATGAGGGTAACACTTGTGGTAAGAAAGAGAGAAAAATAAAGCAGAAGGAAAGCATAATACATGAGGAACAGAGAGGACAAATATGAGAGAGAGAGAGAGAGAGAGAGAGAGAGAGAGAATGTAGTCTGAGGGAAAAGAAAGTGTATATTGAAGAAATAGGCAGTTAGACGAACCTATTAAATAGAGAATAGGGATACAAATAATAGTGATTGCAATATTGATAGCTATATTAATAATCTACTGTTTACACAGACAATGATGATTTTACAAGATAAATAACAAACTAATGGAAACAAAAATATTAATAACAACGAGTTCGCTATTTATCATTATTATTATTAAATTATAATAAAAATATTGATTGTAAAAAATGCCGCAGTGTAGTAGAGATTTTCGTTGCCGAAGATGAAGAAATATAATTCCGTTTTAATCTTTCGTTTTCAGAATAGACGTTGATTTTTGCCCGCTTTCCTAAATACGTTTTCTTTAGTCCCATTTTCAGCCGAACTGAGCATTATTAATTTTTAAAATATTTCTCGTTGCTGGTTTTTATTTACGTACTTCTTTATTTTGTCTATATTTTAGATCAGGTATTAGAACTATTTACATTTTTTGGGCGGTTGTCCTCATCTTTATTGTCATATTCATTCAATATTCCTTAGAAAAGTATTTTAATTGAATAACTAATGACAGAATAGACAGTTGCACTGTGTATTTTGACTGGATGTCCAGGTGAGTGTATATGGAGGTTTATACACGCTATTATCAATATTATTAGAAATGAGACACATATGCATTTGTATATGCTCGTAAATATGGCGGGAAAACATTCAAAACTGCATCAAGGGAGGTAATACATTATAACTACATTCAAACAATTATCCACTTCGAAGAGGAATTTGATTTCATTCGTTTTTTCATTGGATACTTTTTTTATTTCTGATGTTGACGAATGATTATTAAAATAGATACACAGGCAGGTAGACAAATAGAGACACGAGGGCATAACCCTAACAAGACAAGCGCAAATGCTAGTGATGATCTGAAAGTAATAAATTCTATTGGTTTCAACGGCAATTACGAAAGATGAAGGAAGCAATAAAAATATGTTTGGATAGAGCAGATTTTCAGCTGCTAAACAATGTTTTTGACATCATCTCTACTGCTGAACGTGCGTTTTTGCCAAAGATGAACACGAACCTACATGAAGCGCACGTTAAAAATATGCACAAGCACCGACATTGTAGATGTTAACAAGGTTTATGTGTTTTATGTGTATGTTTCAGGTGAAAATGGGTGTTCAACATATAAACAAAGAACATAGAAGAAGGACTCTGAAAAACTTTGACTTTCCGCTACAGACCTTTATATCTTTTATGTTGACTGTACTGAAACATTTAAATGTTCTTTGAGTATGTCCGTTTTCCTTTTTGGTTCAGAAATTATTTATGAGAAGTAAGAGTAAAAGAGTAAAGCTGGTCGAGCTCAAGTCAGCCTCGCGCTGAGTTGAGATAGCCGAATCTCTACTTCATGAGGATGGTTACTGAAACACGCCTGAACAATCTCGTTGGAAAGTAGAAAGAGAAAGATACTGTCCTCCTTTTAGGAGTGGGGTCATAAAATCATGCATGTGACCAGAAACCCTTTCCCGTTTCGTTATAACTTGCATCATGGGAAAATCATTTTTTTTATTCTTTATTACTGTTTTATTTATTGGTTGTATTTATTTCTCCCACGACACTTTTTTTTTCCTGAACACGACATCAACCCAGATTAATGTTTAAAATACTACCAACAGTGCTCATATTCAATGTTTGGTCACGTAGATTTTCTGTAAGAATCAATAAATGCAAAATTGGATCAGTATAAAATAATTCGATAACACGTGTTTCGTTAAGTTACCTTAACAATGTCAAAACCCATTTTGTTTCACTGTCAGTTCGGTGCTATCACACAAGACCATATCGGCAATATCTGCCCCTCTCTCTCTCTATCTCTATATATATATATATATATATATATATATATATATATATATATATATATATATAGATAGATAGATAGATAGATAGATAACTTTTCAGATGTGCGGGTAGTGTAACGGTTTTTGGCACGGAAATTCTAATCGTCCAGCTGAATTCAAATTCCGGTCGATTTTGTCTCGTTCGCTACGTGCTAATGCATTTGGAAAAGATCATGACACTATTTTCCTTCAACTGTGTGTTAAATATCAGGTCCGACTGTGATATTTAATCTTGGTAGAGCAATCAGACTATGAGAAGGAGAACGATTAATTTAAAACAAATACTGCAGAGAGATAGTCTTTTCTATACTTGACGCACACACTGCTGCTACATCTGCAGTACCTATAGTGCTGCTATGACCGAAATAGCTTGTGGGGAAAAGTTTATCGTGACCGATTGTTAACTATTCACTCACCTCTTGTGTGTATCGGTAAAATATGCTATTCCCTTCAACAGACACATTTGCGTTGAAGTAGACTAAAAATATACGTTAGTTTATTATGTTTCATGTATGCAGACATACACATGATTGTCTTGAATTAGATTATCAGATGGCCTCCGAGTTCATATTTGGACAATGGTCAGTCTTTCATGCCATTTCATTAGTGTGTTACAGAGCAGTGATTATCTCCACTGCAATTAAATTTTGACAATTTGGATTGGGTTACATGATCTTTACCAAGCAGATATCAACGAGTTACCCAATTGGGAATTTTGTAAGGTCTTGACTAAGTATATTATTGTTGAGTAAACACAATCTCCTTTAGGCGGAAGATTTGCTAAACTGTTAGTTGTGAGAACAAAATCTCACTTCTAATTAAAAATATAATAAAGTTTGAGAAATAAAGTGTTGTCACTCCACCCCCTCTCTCTTATAGACACACACGCACGCACACACACACACACACACATGTATATATGTGATTGTATGTGTGTGCATGTGTGTGCGCATGTGTGTGCGCATGTGTGTGTATGTATGACACTCAGAACAACACTAAATGGCTACTGTCTATTTCAAGTTTCAACTAAATCTTCAGGTCGTAAAGATTGAGCTGAAGCATGAAACAGACAGTCGACGCTTAGCGTTGATCTCTGTGTCCACATTTATATTTATATTTATATATGCTGTATTACTGATATTGAACACTTTTACCCATAAATATAGCATACCATACTACGACTGGCAGTGATGAGAATTAATATGATTTTGTTCCCTACTGTCTGGATACGAGTCAACTTATGTGTTTATCCTAATTTATTCTCTGTTAACTATCGAGGCATAGCAGTGAGGAGATATTTTTCCAGGATATTGGTGCAAAATGAATACGGCCTCTGCTAAAATTCAAAATGCCGATTTCGTTTGTGTACTGAAAAATTTCATATTATATATATATATATATATATATATATATATATATATATATATATATATATATATATATATATTAGGTTGGTGCAAAAATAATTTCGTTTTCTCACATAGTAACATATGTTAGAAAACGAAATTATTTTTGCACCAACCTAATATATATATATAATTCCGTGTGTCAATACATGACTGTTGTGAAGCGTCTTCCTTTGTGTTGTTTCGGTGTATCCGACTTCGTATCAATATCCATGTATAAAACTGTACTGTTAATCGTACGCTAACAAATAATGAATGTTCTATATATATAGTTGCTGTTTTTTTTCATTTTTTCTTTCATCATCATCATAGTATACATTATCATCATTGCAAGCCACTCCTTAGCCCATCATCAATTACTATTAACCTCCAACTTTCCCAAAACCCACTTTCTCACCTTCCTTTTCTTATCAGTATTTCCTTTCTTTTTCATTCCCTCTAACTTTAATTGTTCGTCTTCTGAAATCTCATCTCCTTCCCTCTTCTTAGCCACACCCAATTTTTCCCGCCATTTTCAATTCCATTGGCTTCTGTACTTGCTAATGGTTGTATCGGCTATAGGTTTAATTATCTAGTCTTTCGCTGCCAACAATTTGCCGAAAAAATTGGCAGACCAAAGTCAGGGGTTAGATCTCATCCGATGAGTTTCGGGCATTATTACTGGCGGAGGGGCCGAACGCACGGAACGCTCGTGCTAGTCGAACGGCGGGTTTTATTACCACGAATCGAGTCTCTTTGATTCTTTTGTTGCTGTTAATCCTCGTTACACTCTCATACGCACACATATATGTATCTATACATACAGAGGTAAACACGTACATACGGTGTCAGTGAAAACCGTTCTCAGTCCCATAAAAAGCTAAACATACTTATACAGGCACACATACTGATACACGACTGTATATGAGGATATACATATAAAAAACCTTCAAAAATATCTTTGATAACACACAAATAACTTTAACTCATCCATTACACATGTTCAATAACTTACATATGTACACACACATATCTTCTAATTTTATCTAATTGTCTAACTCTAATTAAAAAGCAGATGGATGTCGTTGTCGTGGTGTATTGGCAACGGCACGGAACGCGAAATCGAAGAACCTAGTTCGAATTCTAACCGTTTTTGTTATAGCAACATTCGGGTAAATATCATCGGCAAACATATGAGTGCATCTTTCCTCCCCCAGTTACGGGTTAAATAGCAGGACAGACTCAGTCTATGAGTAGCAAAATTTTGAATTCAAAACCGTAGGTCGTCCTCGTGAAGTACTTAATATGCAGCCATTTAAGGACCGTGGAGTTCATAATAGCTCTATGATCTAGACTTCAGTCGGTATTATAGAATTTTTAAGTGTCTGTTGAATTATGTATGTATCTTATTCTATAGTATAAAACATGATGTGATTTTAATAGAATTATTGGCACATTCATCACTCACATATTTAAGATAATCGGATATTCCGTTCTTATTGTTATATGGACATCGATTTAAGTTACCTTAACAATGTCAATTTTTTAAAAAGCAGAATTAGTTAATATTGTAAAAGGACATGAAAATATTGCTAAAAAATGCTAGATTTTTCCATACAGGAAAAATAACAATATTAATTTAATAAAATATTCCCCAATTATCTTTTTTTTGATAGCAACTTGCTTGTAATCAACAGCGACGCTATTGTCTTTCCAGATGTTTAATCAGCTGGAAATAGTAAACATTGCAAGTTTTATAGACGCATTTTCTTGCTGAAATATGCTCTTTATGCTAAAGTATGTTGGTTGTTGAAGGTACCAGTGAAAAATATCTCATACAAGAACTTAAAATATTTTTCTGCATTTATCGTGATACCATACTCAATTTGGAAATGACCTATTCTTTTGTTGCTTAATATACTAATCCAAAATATTTTCCACTTTTCCCATAGTTGTATTCGAAATTATGCTGGTTATTTTCATGAATAACCAAACTCTCTCTCTCAGGCATCAAGATTCTTCAGTGGAGATCTATGATTACCATTAAACCGATTTTCATCTTCTTCACACAAACCTGCAAATTTCTTTTTATGATGCTTATTTGTAGTTCGATATTATCACCTTTTAACCAATGTGTTGAAAAGTCTTCATGTCCTGCATTTTAATCCTCTGTTTACATTACCAATCACATCTTCATCGTGTATTTTCTTGTTGGTCAATGCACTTTTCTTGCTGGTCAATCAACCTTTCCTGCTTAGCAGCCTTTTGATTTTATTCCGATTTCTTTTGATTATATTCTTTAAACCATTGCTTTCTTTATTCACATTTTGTCAATGATTTCAATTTCTTTTTGGAATGATCACGTTTCAAATCCTTCGAAGTTTCAAAATTTCTGTTCCGTTACTTCATAACTTTACAATATCTTTCTTACAACACATTGCCGTATTTGTATATCTGAAAGTAAAGAAAAATATATATTAATAAATATATTATTGTTTATATTATTTTGTTATGATTAAAACTCCAGCACGAGCACAGTAAGGTTTCACATTACTAAATAAATTATTCCAAATAAAAAATTGTAAGCTAAAATTCAAAGTGCAAATTTCTCTTATAAATGCTAGTATATACAGAACATTTCACAAACATCGGTTAATATTAATTTCATTGTGAATCATTAACTTGCATAATAAAATATGACAGTGTAGTTTTCCACACCTTCCTTTACGTACTTCCATTCTATACAGCGACCCTATCAGATTTCCCCAATTCCATCATTCGGGTGAGTTTAATGCGTAAACAGCGCTCGATATTCAGGCTGCTCGGACGTTTTGGTAGCGCTTTCTATATATTCCCATCCCCAAACTTTTCATACTTTTTCTCATTTCATTTTTATCAAAGTATTATAATTGTATGACATCCGATTCAGTATATGCAAGTAAAGCGAAAGGCACAACGTTCTTATAGTTTGTCAATATGGCGTTCACTTTACTAAGCCAGGAAAAACGAATTGATTAGATGCGTGTTAATCTAGTGGTAGTTATCACAGTGACACCTAAATTGCAAATATTCCCTTAGTGCAATAGCTCAATATGAAATGGGGTAGGAGATGTCAACTCCTCCCCAAGTAGACTTTGTGATCCTTCTTCTTCTAGTAGGTCCTAGTCTTCCCAAACGAGTGAGTTTGTCTCAGTGTTTGGCCTTCATATTCTGGCATGTTTCCGACTAAAAGACTTCATACACCTCTCTGAAGTGGGGTTCAACCAATATAGTCCAGTTAATGAATTTACAATCCCAAAATACTCACCACTACTCAAAAAAGAAGACAATCATAATCCCCATGGACATGTTCTTAGTGCCTATGTCAAGAATGAATTCCATTGAGGTAGAGACTCCAAAAACGAGGATTCTGAATTCGCATTAATATGCCCCGCGTTGCTCTCGTTCATAGTTTGTTTTATTATTCGCTATAGATCGTCCACAGAAGAATGATGATAATCACAACGCATCTAACATTCATATTTGTGGCTATTTCCACATTCACCATAAAGAATGCTCACGTACACTCGAACAAAGTCAACAAAGAAGGTGAATACTGCCATCACTTCTCCATATCATACGAACTGATTCATATCTGTCTCGGCTTGGAAAGTTTCCAGACAGCACAGAGTTATTCCCAATCTTGGAAAACTTGTTTAAACACTGTCTGTGGCAGCTTTGTATAAGGTACAAGCTGTATATCTTAGTTTACAAGATGTGGTAAGTGCTAATCACCATCGCGTCGCAATTTGGCCCAGTCAGCCTCCTCAGTGTCAAAAGCAAACTTTTTGAGGCTATCATCAACAAGATTGTTAATCACCTCAACAGTAACATTCCCCTGAGAGACACACAATATAGGTTTCGCCCCTCTAGCTTCACTGCTGATGTTTAAAGAATCATTACGCATAGGATCTGTGAAGCACTTGATAATAAATCTATCGCGACAGAGATCACCTTAGTTATCTCTAAGCTTTTTGACAAGGTGTAGTATAAGTAGTTGTTACTACTCAGCTATGATATTTCTAGCATAATCTTCTCGATTTTCAAGTCCTTTCTTTCGTATAAGTCCATGAACGATTTGTCATTATTCTGACGGCCTCGAAATCAATTCAAGCTCTCACAGGTTATATACTTGGTCTTACCATTTTACTGCTTTGTAATAGCGGTCTACTTCAGAATATTCTCATAGTGATCGGAGAATGTTATATATGCAGACAATACAATGGTTTATGGGAGTACCACCAAAAATGTAGATGACCAGAACCTGACAGCGGAGTTCACCTCTCATCTACATCACACATCTCAGTGGAAGAGGAAAAGGCTTGTAACATTCAATACTTCCAAAACCAAGTTAAAAACGTTTCATCATCCCAGAGCAAATCGTGACTTTCTCCAATCATATTAAATGGTTGAAAGGAGGCCTTTTATCTGTAATGTCTATCAAACTAAAGGTTACCCCAGACCTCAAGTGGAAAGGACGTTACGCAGTATAACCAAAACATAACAATGATGCTACATTATTGTCCCAACCAACTGGGAAAATTTTATCAAAATCAATTGACAGAAAACCAAGAAATCCTAAATTTCGCTAACAAGCTATTAGCGTGGTTCGAGGTTTAATTAAGTTTCTTTCTTTTCAACAGAGGGGAGATATATACCACAAAATGCCCAATTCTTTTATGAGTATGATATCCTTGCCTTTAAATTCATAAACCTTCATATTCACCTTCTAGTCCTCGTTTTTCTTTCTTCTCTACTTCAAGTTACCAGGTCTATTTTTCATTTGATTTTTTTCCTCTTTTATATTATCTCAGTGTTCCACCGAACTATTATCACCGCTGACACCTCACTCTTTCCGGCTTCCATCATTATATGCTTCCCGAATCGAAAATATTAGAAAATACAAAAGTCATTAAAATTTGTTCGTCTCATTTCAACCTCTTTCCAAAACATCCAAGAGAAGCTCATCTTATACTACCCTTCTTTCTTCGATTCCCATCTACCTCCCAGAAATATTACCACCTCTGCCATAGACCTTATTTGACCAGACGCATCCCACCCACGTTCCTTTTTCTCATCAGCAACTATCCACCATAATTACCGAAACCATATCTCATCGTGATTCTCCAAAATGTTCTTCTATACTTGTTCTTTTTATAAATATTATTACGCCTCAAATACTGCCATCATCATGAGCAACGTCGTTGCTTAATTTTGAGCATTTATAATTATTGAAATCATTATGGTTGTCAGCATTATGATCACCATAATAACAAAAAAAATAGTCATTACCTTCCATAGTTGCGGCATTCTAAGAAAGTAATTCGACTACTAAATATTTAAACATTGAAAAGAGGTAACATTAATTTTAAATAATTCAGTTATTATTGGTATATTCATAAACTAGGAAACTATTTTTCAAATTAGTATAAATATGAAAAATATATTTTAAATTTCTATTTAGAAATCTTTCTCATTCTGTATATATATATATATATATATATATATATATATATATATATATATATATATATATATATATATATATATATATATTCCTGTGTGTGTCTATTAAAACGATATAGATTTCTAAAGAGAAATTATGTATATATGCCTCTCTGTGTGTGTATGCATGTTACATCTGCATTTTATTTTGTATTTTGAGACATTTTTAGAAAACTCTTAAAAGTTTGTTTAATTTACTGATGAAATAACATTTTTGGTTTCTTTTAATTATTCTACGGTAAAAGAATTTGCGTTCATAAAAGTTAGATTTTTTAAATATTTTAATCTTATGTCACTGCCTCATTTTTTAGGTTAGTGTTTTTGGCTTCTAAAAAAAATTATTTTAGAAGACATTTAGATATCTTTTTTCGTCTTATTTTTAAGGACAACCTTTTCACTATTTGTGAAAAAATCATAAACTTTTAAGAGATTCATGGATAGATTTTTAAAAAAATATGCTTCCGTAGTTTTAAATATTAGTATTTTATTCAGTTTGGACAGTTAAATAATTATGAAATATATCCTTTGCATGACATAATTATTATACAATGAATTGTCATATATAATATCTAGTCCACATGACGAAAAATACCAACTGATTTCCTAATAGCAGCATATATCATAAATTCAAATTGTGATCAAACAAAAATTACATTGCCATTTATTTCTCTTCCCTTTTTCTTTGGTAATTTTCAAGATTTAAAAAAAAAAACAAAAAAACATGATCATTACTTGTCATAAGGAAGTTATATTCAAGGGAAATAATTTTAAATAGCTTATTGAAATGCGGTAATGTTGTAAGTATTTATATAATAATATAAATATATATTTTACTGATAATATTAATAATAATAATAATAATAATAATAATAATAATTTTATTATTGTAATTTAATTATTTAAAAACACACCAATATATATATATATATATATATATATATATATATATATATATATATATATATATATATATATATATATATATATCTTCATTCAAGCATGTTTTATTGAATAATGTACACATATTAGGCAGATTTCTTTGAGGAAATCGCAAGACATCGAAAGAACTTAGGTTAACAAAATCTATAGTGCTTTCTTGAAATTCAACTTAACATCAAGGTGCTAATTAAAGAACTAGGAAGGATTATTATAACAATAAATTGATATAATATGTCTATATTATTCAGTGAAACATACTATATATATAATTTGTTTATATGACAATTTATATATTTATATACAGGGTGCGATAGGTAAATTTTCGCCATTTTATATTTTTTTTAATTTCGTGTATGCGCTTTGTGTGTTTTTGATTTTATCAACAGCACAGTATATTTGTGTAAGTTGGTCACCGTCTGTGATAATAAGACCAGCATTTTGTACTTCATTCCGCCAGGAATTTGGAAACGCCATACTGTACTGTTTGGCATTCGTACCGGAAACTCCAATACGAACATTTTATCTGAGGTTTCGGAAAGAGCTGGATGAGTCTAATGGCGATTACGAACGTACAACAGCTTCGAAAAATCATTCCGATGAATCCGATAAGAAAAAAACCTCCCGAATTTGTTGATGAAGGTCCCAGACTCAACATCAAGTTCATTGAGGGGTTACTGCTGCTTGCTGAGGGTGGCTGCTGGAAGACTCTGTCTGAGAAAAGGACTTTGCAACATGCCACGCAAGCAGTAGAAACGGTCATGACTCTCAGACATTTTCTGTGACCATATGGACCACATAATTCTAGCCACTTAACTCCCCCGACTGTAACCCCCTTGATTATTATATATGAGGCACAGTTGAGCTAGAGAGGAACAAAAGTCCTTGTATCACAAAAGATAAACTGATGGCTTTGATCATGGGAGCATCCACCATCTTAAACAAGGAGACCGCCCAGAAGAAATACAGGAGTTTCCAAAGTTGTCAGGAGGTCGAGGCTGAAGCCGATGGCGATTTGATTGAAGAAATTTACTCTTTAATATTTCAAGGTATTTTGTGTATTTTTGGTAAATATAACTGTGAAAATGAGATGTCAATTCTATTTTCATTTTTGCATAAATTAACCGACAAACGCACACTGTACATGTTTCTCATTCAATATATATATATATATATATATATATATATATATATATATATATATGTGTGTGTGTGAGTGTGTGTATATATATATGCATATATATATATATATATATATATATATATATATATATATATATATATATATATATATATGTATGTATGTATTGAAAGAGAAATATGTACAGCGTGCGATGTATAAATTGTTTCTAAATTCATGCAAAAATCAAAATAGAATTGACATTTATATATATATATATATATATATATATATATATATATGTATATATATAATGACAAGCAAACACTTAAAAAGCATATTGAAGCCGATAGAACATAGCTTCAAATCCTCAAACCTGTAAACCAAATGAAGATGGAAAAATTTACTTCAGGTTTAAAAATTAAGAATTGAGATTTCATATAGGGTGTAGGGGAAAGAAAGCTATTAATTTATCATTGTGTAGGCAAGAGGAAAGAAAACTGTTTTAGTTATATTAATACACGTGATGAATTAAAATGACATCCGGATTGTAAACAAAAATCGTTGCATTAAATTGGCAGTTGAGAATATATTTGAAAAAAGATTTTAAGTGTAAATTCGAAAATTTGTCTGTGCCCTTCTTCGGTTCAGATTTTGATAAACATGTATTAAACTTTAAAAAGAAAAAACTGTTGTAATTTATAATAAAAATAGTGGTAGGCTAAGAACATTTAAAAATATTTTTAAAATATTCAGAACCTAGATACAGATTTCAATTTAATCGTAAAACTGATCTATTCAAAACAAAATTTAACACTATATATATATATATTTCTATACACGCACACACAAATATATACACATCCATATATATAAATATATAAATAAGTACACTAAAAATCCACTTCCGTCCTTACCGTGCGCAACCGGATGTCTAGCCACACTGATGATCTGCGAAACAATCTGTCTGTGGATGACGTTATATATATGTATTTTTGGAAATTTGGTTTCGTAAATAAACAGAAAAATGGGCTTGCCTTTT
Organism: Acanthosepion lycidas; assembly: GCA_963932145.1. Classification (NCBI taxonomy): domain Eukaryota; kingdom Metazoa; phylum Mollusca; class Cephalopoda; order Sepiida; family Sepiidae; genus Acanthosepion; species Acanthosepion lycidas. Next base: position 79,855,319 of record OZ010573.1, on the reverse strand, counting down.
AGAAAATTCATGGTTTGGAAATAAAAAAAATAAATGTTGAGAAAATGTAGATTTTCTCTCTGTAATTAGGATGGCATTTAGTTTTTAATGCGTCTGACAATGTGTTTCATTCATAAGATAATGGTTTTAATCTGAAATAAAAATAGCAAAAAAGGATATCACTTTTCTCTGCGTAACTGTCTGAAGCAAGCGGCATAAGAATTCATGCAAATCTTCGAATCGAGAAAGACAAAAATGGTCTTAAATTGATGACATGAAAATGATTTCAGATATCTAACTTCTTAATCTCGTGTAATACTCGTAGCTGTACGTTTACTGATGTTCATTAGTAACAAATATGTGTGGCGTGCATTTAATTTACGCTATTTAAAAAAGAAACGATGAATGCATAGTCAGAGGTTAAGATAGTTGTGTTTTACCGAAAAGCGATATTAATAAACATTTGAGACATGGTAAAACCATGAATTCAGCTTACAGTTTAAGATAAGCAGACTCTTACAACCAACATTGCTGCAGGTTGCCTTCCCAAGTAGGCTTTTGTAACAAACAAATATGTGTTTAGTATATATCTGTTTATGTATTTTAATACCTATGGTAATATATATATATATATATATATATATATATATATATATATATATATATATATATATATATGTGTGTAAAATATCTACTGCTGCGACCGTGTATGCCTGACCTGCATTGGAATTATCGGTCACAAACTTGCCTGTAAGCGACGTGTAAAAACTCCCCCTTGATCTTCGTTTTGCGAAGCGAAGTCATGGTGATATATATATATATATATATATATATATATATATATATATATATATATATATATATATATGGATAAATAGATAGATAGATAGATAGATTTTATGATATATATATATATATATATATATATATATATATATATATATATATATATCATAAAATCTATATATAAGCATACACGCAAATACAGGCGCGCATACGCACACACTCATTAGAGACAGACCTTCGTTCTATTCTTAGGTTAGAGACATACCTGATATTTGAATTTGGATCTCCGTGTACGAATTCCACACTGGTTTCTTACATTAACTTACGCACAAACACTTTTAGGAAAGTTATGTATCCATCACTTCTTTTCCCAGCTATGGGTTGAAGAATAGGGCAATATAGGTCCTGTAGCCTTGGCTAGCATTTAGTCTGCCGTAGAATGAAACAACAACCTACTACGGGAAAATCTTCTGCTCAGTCAGTCATGAATCGAAAGAGACATGATCACCCAAGTGTGTATTACGTTTGGCATTAACTGAAGGGTTTCACAATTTCCTCAATTGCATTGTAACTAGCAAATAGAAAATAAATATAAAAAAAATAATAATTTCTTCAATAATTTTTTTTAGATTACTGCCTTTTAAGCAGAACATCGCGACATCCTGATGTTTGCCGTTAGATTTTAAACTAAAATAACAAAGTTAAAAAAAAATCAAACATTCTTGTAATAAAAAATGAAATACTTCAATGTGAATGAGTAAACGCACTCAACATAAGTTATTTTTTCTTTGGTATATTTTAACTGAAAAACAGTAGAAAAAGAAGACTTCATCATTATTAGTTTTAGAGCATAAACTAGAAAAAGTGAATAAAGGAAGGCAAAAATATGTATTTTTAATAAATGATTTCGAATAAGCAGGCTGAGTATATCAAAGATCCTGATGGATTACAATATTGAACAGAGGTTAAAATGAAGTGTGGGTATCGAGGTAGGCATGGGGAAAATTGTTGCTTCTTTGTCTTCTTTCTTTCTCTCTTTGAATTTTCCTCCTTTCCACATTCTTGACGACCTTACCAGTTTTGTTGCCTTACTAACAACAAAATATTAGAAGTACTATTTCTATTTTCGTTTGTCGAACAAGTTTTATATACATTCTAATTTTTTTCACATTCAGCCAACCACCAAAAATGCACTTGTAAAAACTACCTGAGCTGAACATCATTTCTAAGTTACTTTGCAAAATACCTTTTGTTACTACCAATAAATATATTTCATGATTGTTTTCATTTGATGTGTTCCTTATTTGAATTCTGCATTTCATACACGGTATTATCAGGAATTTATTCATAAATGTAAAGTTTTCTTTAACTCAAATGGCTTTTAACTATTTTAAGGGATATTGTATTAAGTTTTATATATGAACAACGTAGTATACGAAATGCTTACTCATGAAATGTTACATGAAGCATTTTATATTCAGAATTGGCTTATCTAAGAAATATATTTGAAATTCTAAGTTAAATTCTATCATGCAGAGAAAAATATTTTCATATCCATTGAATAATTATGGTGAAATGAAGTGAGCTTAGAAACTTTCAGTATATTTGTTTCCATTGCCTGCAACAAATGTCCCTATTTCAAAGAACATGTTTTTGATCTTTTGGAATTAATCAAGAAGACATATAACTATTTTATAGATGTGAACATTGTTCGATACTAGTCTGTTCTTTAGTCATTTATTTTATGACTAACATATCCAGAAATAGAATTATATTGTTTCAATACAGTACTCAACAGTAGCCAGAAAAGATTTGGTAATTCAGCTTCTCAACCAATTTATTTGGCTTCTCTGCTAAACATCAAGTCAAAGCAAAGAGAAAAACTTTGTGAAGAAATGTAAGCCGATTCATTATTATGTGAATCCGTATTGACCATCAGAATCAAATTCACTATTGAAATCAAGTCAAAGTAAAAGTGATTTAATTTTTACCATGGGTTTTCACAATGTGATTATATATTTTTGTGAAATTAAAATGTTTTTGACTTTAAAGCCACTAGCCGAGTTTGTGATACCATTCGATGAATTTGGGTTAGAATCGAAATGTGCTATCTGTTATTATGTAAACGTAAAAGGCCCTAACTTTCAATATGGGTGTCGGGAATATTCAGCATAGTGAAGTAGGTTGACGAGGTTACAGAAAATTGAAAACAACTAATTTAGATATTTACGCGAGAAGTCATAGAAAAGTTTTAATACGATTAAACATTTGTTAATCAGTATGTTCTTTAACGTCTTGCAATTGGATTAACTAGAAATACTCTTCTCTTTTAAATCCTTAAATAATTTCGGCACGCCTAAAACAAAACGTTATCTCTGTAATTAATTAATGGGTTTATCTGCAAATTACATTTACATATTTAAATGATGAGCGGACGAAATCTTCAAAATTCTCGATTATTTTACAATATCTAAATCGTTTTTTAAATTTTCGATAGGATTAAATTTTGAAGGATTTTGACAAAATTCAGACTTTAGATTAATGAAAAATTAAGTTATTCACGATTGTTTTCGGTAATCAATTTTCCAAGAACATATGCACAGGAATATAACATACATAATATATATATATATATATATATATATATATATATATGTGTGTGTGTGTGTGTTAAATAAAATCAGCAAATTTATAATCCCTTGAAAATTTACTTCTTTTATTTTATTTATTTAGACTTCAGAAATATATTTAATATTTCAAAACCTTGTCTATCACTCAAACTTGAAGCTTCGTAGATACTGAAATAAGTTGTAGCGAGAAAAGCAGCGATTATGACCTTCGATAATATTATTTGAAGACTTTAAGAGGATGGAACAAAGAATTTATTAGTTTATGAAAAATATTTTCTATATATATTGTATGAACCATTATTAAAATGATTTCAATATTATTGTCTCTTAAGATCATTCTGCAGAGACTACATCGAATAACCGGAAAGGACAAAATGACGATATTACATAACGCTCTTCGGTTTTAACAGGTTATGTATCAGAATAAAGTTACTGATTGAACTTAATACTGAACATGTTAATATATTTTGTAATGATAAATAACTGGTGAAATAGAACGACTATTTGCTAGATTAAAATAAGAAGCAAACAGTTTGGTTTGTGAGTATTACGATATTTTGTAACATGTCTTGAATTTATTTAAAACATGAGATCAATTATAACATACAAGCATATACAATTGCATAATGTCGAAAGGCATCCCCAAAATATTTTGTAGCTAACGATTATTAAATTGTACAACTGTAAATTAAACACAGATAAATGATTTCTTATATTCTTCTTCTATGGAGATAAAATAATCCATTCTCTTAAATAGGAGCAAAATGAAGGCCTCGGAATTTTTGCGCCGAATGCTTTAACCAAGCGACGGGACTTGATGGTTTCTCAATGCTTTTTACACGTTTAGGGAGTGTTTCGCATCAGTTAATTACCTGTATTTTATTTGCCGTTGTGTTGCTTATTGCTGTCTTCTGCTGGGGCTGAATATTTGAAACAACACTACCAGACTAAGGGATTTAACTTAGAGCTAACATCGAAATGTCAGAGAGAGAGAGAAAGAGAGAGAGAGAGAGAGAGAGAGAGTGAACTCACGCTGATCTTTTAGGCAAAGAAACGTGTGATCAAAATTGCTTCTAGATAAACGTCATGACAATAGAGAAAAAGAATAGGGAATAAGACAACATGTTAGATATTGACAAATTCTTAGGTAGATCTAGCATTGTAATAAATACCATTTATGAGATACTCATTAAGGAAGAATGGATATTCTAAAACAGCAACTCTTGAGAATAGAGATTTCTGTTACGGTTCCAAAATTACCCCAGTAGATTTTCCAAGAGACATATGTCTTGTGACGAAAAAACCTGATTATCTAGTAGTTGCAAGTTCAAAAGCTGAAAAAAAAAATCGTATAACCTGGTCGAGTGAAGGAAATGGACAAGTAGTCCAAAAGTAAATATCTTAAGGCGAATTAAGTCATACGATATATATCCAAAGCATGAAAAATGGAACAATGTACGCAAATGAATTGAATAAAGTGTTAGATTCAAAATTCAGAGAAGAAATTTGTAGAGTTGTGGAACACCGTAAATGAAGCCGATTATGTTGAAAAAAATACTTTTTGTACAAAATAAATTTTATTTCACTATAATACACACACACACAAGTATATATATATATATATATATATATATATATATATATATATATATATATATGAATATTAAAAAGAAGAGAAGAGGGGTGCCGCAAACGTTTTTGGTTGTAATGTGGATTTTTTTAAAAATATTATGCTTTATTTTCCATAATTTTACTACACGTGTTTCTGGTCTCGCGACCTTCTTCGGGTAAAAGGCGGAGATTTCCACATATTATTAAAAATAATTAATTTTTTCCTTGTTTTTTAATGTTAAATATTCTCGATATGAGACATTCTCTGTTTTTGTGTTAGTCATCCGAATGTCTTTCTTAGATTGGCAGTGAAGAGTTCTGCGCGAAGGCTCATAAAACAATTAAGGTTGGTCCAAGAGAAATGATGAATTACTTAACGGCATTTTATCTTTTAATGTTTTAATGAACCCTCTGTGTTCTTAGATCTGTTTCCATTTTCGTGTGTTTCTCTCAGCATGCGTGTATATATGCGTGCGTATATTCTCCCTCCATACATATACTGTCTTACTACGAGGAATTAGTAAACTCATTTGTACACATACACACATACATACACATACGCACACATACATCGTCCCACAATAAGGAATCAGTACAAACACACATATACATACATACACACACACATAATTCCCAAGTTACATGGAACCAGTATACACATACACACACACATATGCACATACATATGTACATACATACACACATACGCCTTAAGTTGTGTGGGCTTTGTGTGCGTGCTCGTGAGTAGTTCCCCTGTTTTGTCAACATGCGTGTATATATATATATATATATATATATATATATATATATATATATATATATATATATATGTATGTGTGTGTGTGTGTGCCTCATAGATACCCGCATGTGAGCGTGCATTCATGCATGTGAGTGACTTGATCACTGTATTTGGTCACCTTGTGTGCATGTTGCGTGCTTTTGCGTGTGGGTTATGTTCTATTTAGTTCGGGTTTAAAATTTGTTTATAAAGTTTTTTTCTTGTATTTGTAGGTACGAATAATTATCTGTTTGATATATCGGCATGATATTAAATTTATCCCGGTTACATTTGAAGATGTGTTGTGGTACAAAAAGTTTTCTGTTGTCTGGCAATTTTATGTTGCTTTTGTGTAGGGAGACCCTGTTGTTCAGTTGTTGGCTAATGCCTATATATGATTTCTTGCATTTTGTGCATTTAAGTACATAAATTTCATTTTTGGAGTTGCAGTTTAAGTTTACATATATATATATATATATATATATATATATATATATATATATGTGTGTGTGTGTGTGCATATGTGGCCTGACGATTGCATATAGCATGAAACAGACTGTCGCCTCTAAGTGTTGACTTCTATGTTCACTTTTATATTTACACACGCTCTATCTCTGATATTGTGCACTTTATTCCATATATAGCACACCTTAAGACTATATTTCTTTATATATATATATATATATATATATATATATATATATATATATATAGCGTAAATACTGTGATTTTAAAAACAAAAAATGGAAGTGCAATCAAGGATGCATTACGAAAATTGTAGGAGCCATGCATGAACTATATCAATGTAGTCATCCTTTTGGAAGAACAAATAAAATTGTGTTAAAGTGATAGGAAGTCAATGTCTTTAATTGAAATTCAGAAAACAGTGAAAGAATAGAGAGGTAAAAACAAAATAAATTTTAAAGAAATCTGAGGAAGACATTTCTCCGGTAAGGGCCATTTTTTTTTTCTGGAGTCAAGGTCCCAAGTAATATTAACCCGACCAGATCAACGGGTTACCCGTTCAAATCTCCAGATTGAATAAGCGTTCCAGGCTTTTTGTCAAAAGCCTCTCCACCACGACATCACCATTAACCTCACACGAGAACAAGGAATATAGTTGAAGTGTGTTATTAACAAATGATGTATGGAATTATTAGTTCTTTTCTATTATTTTATTTCATCCATTTATTTTATGTTTCTGTATTTTTCCACCTCTTCAGGCCCTTCCTCAGGATAAGAAATGTGTTTTCCACTCCTTACCCCCATCCTTATATACACTTTGGTTCTTGCAAACCAATTTTTATGAAAGGGCATATCACTCGGTTTCAGCTCTTCTTGTTAGGCCCCCGCAAAATGTAAATGAAGTTTAAGAGACAATTTCTGGATGATTCACGCCAGTTCCCCCTCTTACTTTATAGCATTTTTCTTTTGCCTCGATTATTCCATTTTCGTTATTTTCTTTTCTTTACTATTTTCATTTATTTATTCGTACTGCTTTGCTTCAAGAAATCAAGACAAATGAAGGAAGAGAAATTGATAAAAAGCGTAAAAGTTTATGACAATTCAGAAAGATGATGGCAATGCTGTTGCTGATGCTGCCAGTAAAGTGTAAGTAATAAAAAATAATATTTATAAAATGTATTAGGATTATTGATGTGTATACACGCATATCGCTATATAATGCATAACATTATGTGCTAGTGTGTTTGTTTTAGGAAAAAAATTTATGCACATATAGAAATGTCGATAGAATTCTAATTATCTTTAATAAGCGATAAATTTGTATTATAGTCACAACATCATAAACGTTTTATTAAATGTTATTAAAATTTAAAAGAATATGAACCTTTTAGGATGTTAGGTGTATTTATAATAATGCTTATTTAATAAAAAGAAAGGCTATAACTGACTGACTTTTAAAATTTGTAACATCTTTGTCTATGGAATAAACTAATTAAATTATATAGAAAGGAATCCGATCTAATGTATTTGTGCTTGAAATGTATGAGTAATCAGAATAATTATTATTGTACTCAACATTTATTATAACATTTTTAATCATTATAAAATATACTGATGTTTAGGTTTGTTAATGCGGGCAGTCTACCTGTTCTTTAGTAGAATTTTTCAAGGAAAATTAGAATGATGTTTTATGTTGGAAGTGATAGCTTATTTTT
>OZ010573.1:79789855-79844855 GCA_963932145.1 Acanthosepion lycidas | reverse complement strand
TAACAGAATGTACACCGTTTTAAACAGGTTGAAGCTAAAAAAACGGCCATACAAGACTATTGGGCTAATAAAAGATCTGAGATGATAAAGTCATGATAATATATAAATTTCGAAATAGGAATTATTCTATCTTATTAACATATCTATAAGATGCATTGGCATGACATTGTAGTTGGACATTGGCCAGGATTTTAGTGCAAACAGAATGCTAAAATTTATGCTGAAAGAAAATATGAAGGTTGGGATTTAGAAGAAGATAATTCAAAGCGAGATATCCAGACGACTGTGAATTTTGGGAAACATTATTCGAATAGCCTAAAAGAGGTTTGTTACTACAGGAACTGTTTTAAACGCAAACAATATTGGAAGAACACAAAAGTTAGACAAGTGAGAAGATTTTGAAAGTCTCGGTAGGTTATCAAAACAGACAGAAGTGAAGTTTGAATGCAGTTTAACAGTGAGATTTTAGTTAATAATGTACGCAACGTATTACGAAAAAAAAAGAGTGAAAAATTATTAACCAGAAATGTATTATTTTGATTAGCGTCAGTTTACTGAAAAAATGTGTTGTTTAAATTTAACTAGTTTCAGTATAAAGTAGACATATAGCTCTCTACCTAACCCCTCTCTTTTTATATATGGCAGGGTGCTAATATATTCTTGACCCGATCCACTTCCAAAACCATTATTTTGATATTTGATCATTTACATTCCCATTTTGTTAAATTGAACAGAACGGGAACATCTAACAGGATATCTTACATACAGTTAGAGCGAGAAAACGTGCGAATCAACAAAGATGGAAGAAAGGAAGTCATTATTGTATTTTTTTAGCGTAAGCAGTTAATATTGAATTTAAATATAGTATATCAAGTGCACTTTCGAGAAAGATGAACATTGATTCAAGATAAAAATTGGCAACGAGAAGGCAATTCATTTTACACCATTTTTCCTTCCTAAACTTTTATTTCAAATAATGTAGAACGCCAAAATCTTGATTATGTCCTTATTTTTTCTTCGAATTACATGGGCTATCCATTTTCATTGTTGCTGCTGTTGGTAGTCCTCTAGTGACGGGATTTATGTTATTTAGTACAGATTTTTGGGGGGATTAATTATTGCCAGTTTACAATGTTCTAAAAGTTTGATCTTTGCTAAGACCCCCAGGTCTCACTCGCCAAAGGCATTTTTTCTCTTTTTATTTTAGAAAGCGGATGTAGGTAGTTGGCAGTTTATATATTTTGAATGGGTTTGGCACCATAGATGACATCTCTATGAAAATATCGATCTAAATAGTCACTTTAAGAGCATGACGTGAATTTTCAGGCTGATGTTTTGGATTGGTAGTAATTTGTGGTCTTAGGTAAAATACCTCCGGCACAGTCTCTGTTCTATGTTCAATTTCCTTTTCTTTTATACTAAATTTGTTGTTAGCTGATACATACACCGAGGTATCTCAAGTGTTTAGCATTTATTAATTCCAAATTTTGAATTTTTATGGTGGATTCAGTCTATGTGATATCATTTGTTTCATTCCAATTCTAGATCAGTTTCTGTTTTGGAAAACTTCATCTTGAGTCCTATTTCTTGGAACACTTGTTGCAGGAAGTTGATTTTCTGTTCAAGATCATTCTTACCCTAACTATGAATGCCTTTGTCATCAGCATAGTCCCTTCCCTCATCATCAGTAGGTTGGCCTCGAAAGAGAGAGAGCAGGATTGTTGTCATCTGTTGGTAAATTCATGTGGGATGCATATAAGATTCTGTAAAATAATACAGTTGCTCTGTTAGTTCCATGCATTCAGTGGATGCAGAGAGCGGGAGACGGTTTCCAATGGATGAGAAGAGGTCTCAAGAGATGTTACTATATGCTGCTGTGAGATCGAGAAAATCCGTTATAAAATTTCCTATTAGAGAGGTAAGCAATTTCTTGGAGTTGTTTGATAACGTATATGCCATCATTGCATTCCATACTTGAACGAATCCCATATTGGCTTGTGAGGAGTTGATTTTCATGAAATAATTATAGACTAGATAATATAATTTTTAATAAAACGTTCACTCTGATGGATCCAACTGAGATACCTCTGTATGTGTGATATTCTTAACGGCTATATCTCTGTTTCCATAATGCATTAATGCGCTCTTCTTTTGGGGGATGCATTCTGATTCCAGACTTCTTTCATAAAATAGAGAAGTGTGTTATTGAATTCGTAGAGAAAACAAGCTATATTTAAAAGTTCATCCTCAATGTCGAGTGATGCTTTATTATCACTTATTTTTTAAATAGCTTTCTTAATTACCTCATCAGTAGATTCATTATTGTTTATTTTGGGAGACGGATTTTGTAATGAATGAATGAATATTGGTATATTTTCTATTTCTGCGGGCGTCTTAATTTAGTGTGTCCAGGTTCAATATACGTACGTACGTAGGTACACACACACACACAAACACGCACACACACACACATCTCTATCTATCTATGATCTATGTGTATGTGTGTAACGAATGCACGGCCGCAATTTTTAACGGATTTGCACCAAAATTTACATGCACATCCTTCAAGTTAGCAGGAAGGCCAAGATTGACTTTGCATTTCCCAACTCCCATCGATAGTGGAAATAATCGATTTTTTCATGCTTCTACGGCAGTTTTCATGTAGTTTGCAGCCATTTTCTAATGGCCAGAGTGGCTGCCACGAATAGGCAGGAAGATTCTATTGGCGTGAGAGCCAACAGCTGACTGACACGAATGTTAACTAGCATGCAAAAAAATATCGAGAGCTGCATTCGTCACAAGTGGAAAAAATTTAAATCTGCATGGCACTTTACTCCAATTGGCTCATTCGCTTGCTTAAACTCAACGTTGACTCTGATTCCGCAGAACTGGGTTGGTTGTGAAAAAGTATTTGTTGTTAACATTCTTTTTTCATTCGGTTTTTCCAGTTACTAGTGCTTTTTTAAAACTGATCGTTTTGTGTTCCTTTTGTTTAGTTCTTTTTTCGTAACAGATTTAATGTTTAGTATAGAGCTTATAAAAAATTCGCAGTGTGAGATAGGCAGGAAGTAAGGCATGTATCAACATTAGCACGGCAAAGCAAACTCCTTTAAAGGCAAGGAAGGGCAAAAACATTTTAGCAATTGCTGTATGAGTCGTACGATTTTTGAATCAAGCACGGGCAACGCTGGGCCATGCTGTTAGTATATATATATATATATATATATATATATATATATATATATATATATATATATATGCGTTCTGTTTTAAAATTAACTGGACTGGGTGTGCTGTGTGAGCTATGGTCGAAAGAAGAAGTCGATTGTTTTATCATCTAATATATCTTGGGAGTATATAACTGTAATCTTAGATTTCAGAATTTTATTTCACATGCTTTTGTATCACGACAAATCGTAGCTGCTGCACCACAAAAATGCACCTGCTCCCACCACCCTGAGCATCCGTCAGTTTCTTGCTTCGTGTGAATTTTTTTTTTCTCCCTTAACTCAAGGGGGATCATCACGAGGACCATTTAGATGACGTGGATACCATGTCCGTTCGTAGTTATCATAATTTCTTAATAAATGCTGTGTGGTATAAAAATTTAAAAAAAAAAAGATTATGCTTTCATTATTTTTTATTTCTGCCATGCAACATAACCTCCACATGCAGCAAAGTATCTAGCATCTTTGAGAGCTTGAATTTGAAACATCACGTAAAGTAAGATGTGTTTATTTTGTCTTTAAGATATACCCATAAAAAGACTGCAAATTATTTTTAAATCTGGTGTCGGACAAGTCTGTATTATCTCTTATTTCAGTAAAAAGAAAATTAAAATATAAATAAAGAATTCCTCCTAGTTTAACAAAAATAAAATTATATATTGTCATTTCGCAGGTATTGTCATGGATAGCGTCTCGGAATGCGAAATCGTTAAGTCGGGGTCAAATTTCTGTCGTTACAATTACATACACGCAAATACACTTGAGAAAAGTATGAACAATTTATTTTACCCTATCTCCTTCTATGGCAGTGGTTCTTAACTGTGGGTGCTCGTACCCTTTGTTGTGCGAGATTATCATTTAGGAGGTACGAAGCCTTGGATTTGGCAATTAAGCAAAAATAATATATATTTATTCTCTAATTTAAGAAGACAGAATTCCTTTTTGTTAGCAAAAATGACAGCCCAAATTGTGATCTAAGTATTATTGATGTCAAAATCAACTTGGCACTGAAATTTATCTAGTTAGTGAATTAATAAACCACAAGAAGTGTAGCAGCAATATCCGCGGGGGCAAATAAAGAGCGGAAAATGATATCCAGAAAGTAAACAAAGTGTTAACAAATAGAAAATGGTCCAAATGCTATGAAATATACGATATGATAGACAACGTCATTGCATAGAGTTGAAGTAATAGTAATGTGTTTCTGCTGATGAATGCTGAGAATATCAGAAATATACAGAAAGTGGCAGATGTAATTTCGCGGATACATATTCATTTTTTAATTTAATATCTGATCCAAGTTGTATACAATTATATACAATTATTATTATTAAATGATGGTTTAAAGATTTAAGAATTGTTTAAAAGAAGGGATCATTGGCCGCTCCACCATGGCAGATGCATCGATTTTGGCACTGCTGGTTTTGGTACAGTGTTGTCCCTCAAATGTTATTGTCTAAATTGTTAGAAAGTATTAAGCTTCATATTTTTCACTATTTGAAGAATTAAATTTCTGCATAATTTTTTCTGAAGATGAAAACATGATGTCTTCTCTTTCTTTCTTCATGGCTTCTTTAAACTTTTCGTCTCTACATTTTTTTACACTTTGCACCTTGCTTTCTTTTTTTCTACATTTTTCTTCCTTTTTCGTTTCACACCTTTTTCTTCTGTCATAAATCTGAAGTCTTCTAATTGTTTGTAAGTATAATGGTTCATTAAACTAGGTCAACCTGCCTGTTTTGGTCAATGGCTCGGTGGGGATTATCTAGTTCGTCTAAACAGTAAACAGTTAGTCACCAACAAAAGTAACATCTGTGATGTATCAAGAATAAATTTAAGTCTCTCCCACATGCCAACGTAGTATTTCTAAAATTGGCCCATTAAGCAGTGTGTTTCCCTAAAAAAAAAATCAGCGTGCAACTATCGATGGCCTACCAGAAACTGATGTTATTGCCCTTGATGTTTGATATATATTTATCGCTTCTGACACACGCAGAAACATATGAACGGAAAACTCATTCAAACGTTCATTCAATCTGGTTTATGCATTATTTACAACATAATTCTGATCAGTGCATACTGTGTTTCTTTCGAATCACCATAATTCTCAATGGTCTGTAACCACGTCTCATATGATTCAAGAATATATCTAACAAAATATGTTCAACATTTGCGATATTTTATTTGGACATTTCCTTTCACACATTCCTTGTTCAGGAAATCGTATTATTAAGTAGGCATTGTTTGTATTGTAAGAAACTGTTTTAAGAATTAGATTAATTCATTTTAAAATTTAATTCTTATACACATTTAATTTGCAGTTGTGCTTTCACGATTATTTGATCTTTGCATTTTCTTTCAAGTGTATTATTCCATGGATTTCATTCAAACACACACATATATATATATAGCTTGATTCACCTTTTCATTCGTTACGTATAACTTCCTTCTATATGTCCTTTTACAATTATAGGCAAATCCTAGATAGAGAATATTTTATCAGTGCGTTGTAAAATTGATGAGAAAGTAGACCCTAACGAATGTTTTTTACATTTGTATTTTCTTTTTTATTTGATTTTCAATCAGTTCGAAAGAAAATGCATTCTTTCTTATTTCTCATAAATTTCCTTCCTATTTCTTTTATTCCTTCACAAATTTGTAACTTTCCTTCTTCTCTTCTTACTCTCATTCATCATTCACTACTTACGTATTTTACTTCCACTTCTTAAATTTTTCTTCTTCAACTCTATCTATAAATATCTGTTTCATTCTTTTTAAATTTTGTTCGTTTCGTTTTCTTTACATCTATAAAGATTGACTTCATTTATTTCTTTGTTTAAGTAGAAGGCAATCGTAAGAATCTATATCTGATTCTGTTCACAATTTTACCATTTATTTCGTAATTTCACATTCTTCAATATCCTTTACTTATTTTCATTCATATCTCCGTTGTTGTTGCTTTTTTGTGTTACTCACCTTTTGCCGTCTTCTAATGTTACTTATAGTATTCTGGTACTTTCTCCCTTATTTCATGTTTTTCCTTATCCACTTCCATTTCTCCATCAATGCTTTCCTTTCTTTTCTATTTTCTTTTTTTATTATGATTTTATTTTTCTTCTCTAACTTTCTATATATTTTAATTTCTTTCCATAATTATCTACCTTAATTTCTTCTTCGTTTCGCCGGCTTTCTCGTTATTTCGTTTTATTCTACCTATATAAAGTGTACATCTGATTTCTCGATTCAGTTCGAACCGACTATTCAATCAATAGAAAATCAAAGAAAAAGAAAATCAAAATTCATATTAATTTCTAGATTTTCCTTTTATCCCTTTCTCGTTCTCACTCCATCACATGTATTATCATTTACAGACATATGAAGAAAAAAGAGTACATTCGCACATTTAAAAATATATATCCACTGTAATATGTTTAACGTTTCAGATTCTTTCAATTTCTTGCCTTAATATGTTCTGACTTTTCTATCTGGCCAGCTAAAATTTGTGCATAATGCGCCATCGCCACATTTTCTGTTCATGCTAATATCTTCTATTCTTATACCCCAGTTCTTGTTTCTTACCTATATTCAATTTTTCTTCTTTTTCATAAAGGCTATCAACTGCCAGTAAGCAGCTAGTGCGAAATGATCACGCATTTATACTGTGAAAGTGGGCAGATATTCTACTCAAGTCAATTCACCTAGATTTACTCGTCTTCTTTACATTGTGGCATTGATTTGTTCGATTATGACAGTTATTTAACTTTCCTTTTTTTCTTCGGCTAATATTTTTGGGAACAGTTTGTGGGTTGCCAGTTTATACGCCAATACATGGGAGTGGCGAAAGAGACAAAGAGAACACCGAGATGAAAATAGACTAAAGCGTGTGAATGAGAATTACAGTTCCGAGGTGGGATAAAGGAGGCATTGTCTGTTGAATAGCTGTTTCATCGAACATAGATACCACTCTCTTTCTCTCTCTCTCTCGATATATATATATATATATATATATATATATATATATATATATATATATATATATATATATATATATATATGCGGGAATAGATGTATGCATATGTAAATTTGCATAAGAAGTGAACATATGAGTTTTTTGCGAATATAAGCAAGCCTATTCATTTCATACTTTGTACTTTGAATATATATATATATACATACATATATATATATATATATATATATATATATATATATATATATGTGTGTGTGTGTGTGTGTGTGTGTGTGCGTGTGTATATATATATATGTTTGTGCGTGTGTAATATATATATATATATATATATATATATATATATATATATATATATATATATATATGTGTGTGTGTGCGTGTGTTGCGCTGAAAAGTCATCGAAAATATTTGCCATGTGTTTCCAATAGCTAAGAGTCGCCTCTTCTATGAATATATACAAATACATGCTTACCGAAACCAAAACGTGGACGCATTCATATATGTTTCTTTTTCTATAAATTCTATAACGTTCATATTGATTTGAGTATAAGTTTTTGATACATTTATACGTTTCGGTATATAATACTTCTATTCACTAACAAGCCTAGCTGTTAAAAATCCATAAATACGTACACATGCGCACATGTATCTGTCTCTTTCTCTTCCTCTCTCTCTCTCTCTCTCTCTCTATATATATATATATATATATATATATATATATATATATATTATATATATATATTTACAGATTTACTATTTTAAGTATCTACTGACAAAAGACTGCCATGTTATTTAATATATGAAAACCTATGAGTGTATAAGACTATATTTCAATCAGAAAAGTAAAGCTCTTGTTTTTTTTTTCTCCAAAATTGTCTGACCGGTATATCAAGTTCCAATCCCACAACTATTAAATGTAGGTACTGGTATGCAAGATTAGCTTGATGACCATCAACTTAAAGTAGTAATCTTCTATGGATACATTTACAATTATATCCATGTATATATTTACTATGCATTTTTAACCGTATTGCATCTATATATGCAGCAAATGATCATTTAATCAAGTGTTTTTGAAGAAAAATATTACAAAATGACTACGAATTTCATTTAATTTCTCTCATTCTAGATAACGATTAAAAACAGTCGAAATCTCAAAACCTTAAGAATTATAATATATTCTGGACATTTCCTTCGACATCAAGATAGGAAAATTCATGAAGTGACAGTAAAAATATTTAAAAGTTATGTATTTGGGCAGAAATCCATATTTTATGCAAGTTTCGTTGAAAATGATAGATAAGGTGCTGTGGCTATTTTCTATGCAGTGTACGTGAGTGTTCGTATATTTTTTTCCGTTCCAGAACATAAATTGTATAAAAATTGATCGAAGGCTAAAAATAATGGAAGCATTATTAATAAAAAATAAAAAAAAAAGCCAAAGATCAATAATATCAATTATGAAGATGGCCACAATGTTCTGAGTGTGTTTGGAAAATAAAACATACCTATAACTCTCTCTCTCTCTCTCTCTCTCTCTCTATATATATATATATATATATATATATATATATATATATATATATATATATATATATATATATATATATATATATATGTATATAACAATTCATATATTCAGTTAAAGGTGAAATAAAATTCATCCTTGATAATAGTTAAAAGTATAGCCGAAAGCGCTTGGTAAACATTTGGACAATTTTATATAATTTATCTCAAAAAAAAAAAAAAAATGAACACAAGAGAAATTATATAAAAAACTTGACCGCAAAACCTTGTCAGTCATTTTCAACGAAAATCAGTATATGTTCAATTTACAAGAAGAAAACGAAAATTTTATCGAATGAAACAGCTTTTAGCCTCGAGGACGGTCTTCGGAATCGCTTATATGACAGGATCATTTAAATGTTGTCTATCACTTGCACGATGTCTAGCTTTAATATTTCTTTCGTATTTTGGGGCCGCTTGGTAGTTTATAAGTCCTCCCATATTAGTCCAAGAGAGATTGAAGGCCATATGTGAGAAATGAAGGTGACATCATCGTCAAATGCTTGGCTACCCAATCTTGGATCACGTGGCATATTCAATACAGCGGAATCCTGCTGAAATACATAAAACCTAACTCTCGTTCCACGGGTTTATAACCGTATCTAGCAAATCTTTGTCGACATCGGCACTGAGACAATGTAAGGGTCTAGCATATGATATTCGTTCCTCGTGATCAGCAGTAACATCACAAATGAAGTACAATTTCTGTGCTTCATTGTGAGTAACCCCGTGTGGTCGACGAAGATCCACCTGCGTTCCTTTTCATTTTATGTGTCACAATGGAATCGGGCATAATGTTTGCAAAAATGTTTTGCATGTTGTGTAAAGTGACATCAGTTCCTCTTCTTATATGGCATGCTAAATATGCCACATATGTGGCACATACTCTCACATACACACAAGGGTTTACGATATATATATATATATATATATATATATATATATATATATATATATATATAAAATCTGAATAAATTAACTGGAATAGAATTAATGAAAGCACGTTATCGTAAATATCCATTAATATTATGATAATGTCCACGTTGACATCTCTCAGTAATTGTGTTCTGCATGTCTCTTATTCTCAATCGCCTACAAAAACAGAGACAAAGAAATATTTCATCATCTCTATCTTTCTTGCACTCGATTTCGCTCTTTTTCTCTCTCTTTGTATACCTGCTATATATATATATATATATATATATATATATATATATATATATATATATATATATATGTAGCGGTATGTATGTTGGTGTGTGTTTGTTCCTCTGTACGAAGTGGTGCTGAAAATCAGCCCGACCCATTTCTTAAATCTGTCCAAATGCGTACATTCCTTTTTAAATTCCTTTAGATATACGAAAATTGAACAATAGATCTGTAAACCCGTAGTGTGATTTAGAGTTTAGTTGGATTTGTATCTGATATTTTCACTTTGAATTGTTTGAAGTTTGTGATTAATCGAAGATTTATGTCTAGTGCATTGGCAAGGAAGAAGATTCATTAGAAAAATATTTCGTGAGTAGAATAAATGCTTTTCATCATTAGGTTATGAATTTATTGATTTAGTGTCTATACATGCATATATATATATATATATATATATATATATATATATATATATATATATATATATATATATATGTATGTGTGTGTTTTTCTCTATACATATATTGTTGCCTTTAAATGTTAAGCGTGTGCAAAAGCATCCATATATAACGCAAAAAGAATTGTTTTTATTTTTACATCTATGGAATATAAATTTGCATTTATACATATGGATGCTATACCCATTCAAGTGAGATATGTAAATGTGTATAAATATATGCTCATAGCTCTTTCTGTGAGGTTTTTCTTTTTCGATATGTTCTGTTTTGCGGTTCCTTTTTATATAGACTCTTGGATCGAAGCTTTTTCCAGGAAAACTGATATTTACTTGCAAGAATATTCGCTGGATCAAAGGAACGTTGTAGAAAAATGCGAAGATCATGATGATAAGGAAACTGGTTGCGGGTCTGGATGGGCATCCTCTGAGAGTGAAAGAGAGGAAGAGTAAAAGAAAAGAGCAAGAGAGGTATATGAAATGATATTACAAGAAAACGAAAAGAATAGTAGAAAGAAACGTATCTAAGCTAAATTATAGAGCTTCAGAAAGGCGAGAAGGAATGCCTGTAGTGAAAAAAGAAACAAAGAAATCCAATATGGACAGAAAAGCTTAAATATGAAAAAGAAAATAGGTAATCTTCAATGGTAGTATTAAAGAAGGAAATGGTGGTAAAATGATAAATTCACAAAGAAATAAATAAATAAAGAAAGAAAGAAAGAAAGAAAGAACATAAATTGTATTAAAAAAAAGAAGAAACCGGTTAAAGAAGGAAAATGAGAAAAAAATCAAGTCAAATGAAGAAAAAAAGTAAATTATAAAGTAAAATGAAATAAGAAATTCACAGATAAAAATACACGGTTGCAAAATAACGTTAATATTTGTCTGTATAAGTGAAAAAAAAAAAAAGACAGCCGTCAATGGATTTTAAAAGAAGAGGGAGGATAAAGTGTGTTGGGGAGAAAAAAAAGCTTGAAATATATTTTAAACAGAGAAGTAATATGTTTCTTGAGGAGAAAGTGATAACAATTGAAAAAAGTGGGAACATATGACAGAGAGAAAGAGAGAAGGGAGAGACAGGAGAGAGACAGGTGAGAGAAAGTAGGGAAGGGGAGAGAGTGAAAGGGAGAGAGCGAGAAGGGAAGAGAGAAGAGAGAAAGAGAGAGTGGTGAGTGAGATGAAATATAGAATGAGATATAGAATGCAATTCTTGGAAATTAAAATATTTGAATGAATGTTAGGGAAATGCAAAAATAAATGGACGAAAGAAAAAGACAGGAGCTGAAGAAATAGGGTAAAAATCACAGGTAACAATGGAATCTAAAAGAACATTTCAAATATCTACAATTATGTAATTCCCAATTTAAAATATAAATTTAGAATATTAGATAATGTACAATAATATTTTTATTCGTTTAAAAAGATGACAACATTTCAATGTGAGCACTAATGTCAACGATGGCCCTATCATATACGTCTAAGCACTTAATTTCTTATGATTTCACGCATCGTGTCATAATAGAATATCTTTGTATTAAAAATATATTAGACGTTGATGGTATTCGCGACGGCGGTAGTTTTTAATTAGAAGTAAACAGAGCACTTGCAATATCTGGTCAAATAAGAATAATATGACGCATGCGCTATCAGTTACTTTCAAAGAATAAAAATGTTCTAAATTCATCGAGTACGAAGGATAATTGAAGGAAGAGAAAATGTATTTAGAGAATTAAAACAATCGATTTCAATGGAGAAAGAAGTGAAGCTTTACGTTAAAAAGAAATTAAACGAGAATAAAAAGAAGCTCAGTAATTAGCAAAAGGATTATTTTAAAATAGGGGGAGAAAGAGAAAGAGAAAGCTGCAAAGAGAAAAGAGGAATAAAATGTACTGAACACATTTTTAATAATAATGTTCAAACAATACAATGTTCAAGACACACTCAAGGTTGAGGGTGACTGTGAAAATGGTTATGATGAATGATGCGTGGTAGGAATTGTCGATTATGAGGATAAAGAGGATAGATAACGATTGACAGGAAGAGAATAACATTATCGTATCCAGGTGAGCTTCTATCCGGGACTTTGTTCAACAAAGTAGTTGTCATTGTTGTCGGGAAAAAAAGCTGCCTGATTGGAATTGTGCCATACATTTGGAATACGGAGGCAATAATGTTGATTCGATTCCATGGAAGTAGCGTGGAGTGTCCTAGATGAACTGGTGTATGAATGGAGTTCACCTGAACAATTTTCATTGAAATAGCGATACAGAATCCCTTGTTAAGGATGCGGCGCAATGTAGAATGAATGTCAGAGAAAGGATTATGAGAGTGAATTTAAAAGCTTAGTAGTTATGAGCGTAATAGAAGAGTGTAGTGTAACACTAAATAAAAGATAATCCGAAAGTTATAATCAAGAAGAGAATTAGGCGTATAATTGCATGAGAGAGAATTTAATTGAATTTAAAGAAATGCTGGAAGAAAGATGAAAAAATATAGAAAAGAGAGAATGCAAGAAAGAACATAAAAATGAAGAGGTCACTAAATGATGAAAAAAATAATAAGAGATGTAATAAGGAAAGACAATGAAGAGATGCCGTGATAATGAAGGAGAAAAGGAAAATGGATGAAAGAAAACTAAGACATAAAAGACAAAGAGGATTTTAGTTAAGAGAAATGACTATTAGGCGAATAGAAAGATTTCGTCACTGACATCACGTACACAAAGGAATGAATAAAAATGGAAGATCAAAGTGTAAGAAAATGGTGGTCAAAAATGGTATTGAGCTTGAAGTGGGAAGGAATGAAAAGGGAGAATAAGTGTTAGAAAGAAAGGGAGAACAAGGAGTCTATCGGAAAAGTCTTAAGATCGAGAACAGCAGATCAAGGAGGAAAGTGCGTAAGGAAGCTCGCAGGCGAATGGTTGTGGTAATAGATGTGCGAATCTGGTAAAGAAGATCGGATGTAGGATGAAAAAGGCTTTTTTGTATAATAGAAGGAATAAAAAGAAAAGAAGACAAGAAACAAGTAAATATCTACGAAAAAATGAAATAAATAAGGGAAACGAGAAAGAAAATTACCGGGAAAAGGCTTTGTTCAATGGCGATAGCAAGAAGAAATTGCGAAAAAGAATAAATAAAATAAAAATAACACAGACTTTTCGCATATTTTAACAGCGGCATCTTTCTACATTTAGATTAACAATGGGTACTAGAGGACGGACAGCAAAGGGCCGACAACAGACGATGCAAAAATCCCCCTCTCTCTTTCCATTTCTATCTCTTCTTATCGACTTCTTTTTATGTATTTTCTCTCTACATATCTCCACACTTCTTATTTTGTCTGTATTATTTTTTCATTTATTTCATTGCATTCTTTGCTGCTCTCATTCTGGATCGAGTTTGCCATTAATGTTCGATCGGAGGGAATCTCTCTTTTCCAGTTGGTTTCCGACGCCATCTTGACTAAACGTTATCGCTATTTCTATCTGCTATCAGTCTCACTTCCATATAACCACAACAATCATAATGTATGCAACATGGTTACCTTTTTTAGCAACTAATCAGCCAAGGAGAACATAAGAAATATGCCAGGTCATACTTTTTGACCGAAATGAACATTGATGCATGTTAATAAAATTTCATTTATTATGAATGCTTTCCAAAGCAAAAAAAAAAAAAAATGCAGCGATAATCCAAACTTAAATCTAGTTTTTGTTCCACGTAACCTAAGGGATGAATCAGATACTAATCACTACATTTTCTTTTGTTGACTTATGTGCCAGAAGATTTTATAATATCTCTCAACTGAAAAGAAGTCAAGATGACTAAACAACAGAACAGGTAGCAAAGTGAATGACCGTTAAAGTTCGACAGTCACTTTGCGTTTATTTATATGTCATTAATGGGAAAATCAGGTATTATTATTATTATTATTTTTATTTTCTTTACTTTCTGGCGTTTACACATTTCTTTCCGGGTCCCACCCAGAGAACTAAGGTTAGAAATGGCATCATGACACTTTTCACTGACAAAAAATAAAAAAATAAAATAAAATAAAAATTACATAGATAAAGCCCTTCGTAAAGTGTGGGCTGTACTTTTCAGAAGAATTTTTTGTATTTCCTTGAGGCATGGGCTTCCAGGAATCCCTGCAATTAGTCTACTGCAATCTTTTCCGACCAGTCCTAGGGCTCCAACTACAACAGGGATTGTTGATGTTCCCATATGCCACATTTTCGAGATTTCTATTTCAAGGTCCTTGTATTTTGACAGATTTTTGAATATCTTCAAAGATACATTGCAGTCAGCAGGGACTGTCATATCAATAAAGAGGCACCGTTTTTGTTTGTGGTCTTTAATAACAATATCTGTCAGTGTGAATTGTGTAGTCCCATAGAATTGTAACAGGTCCTATCTCCGTAACCGGCTCTGGGTGTTGTTGATACCAGTTTCTTTCAGTTTCCTTCCCGTTATTATTATTATTTTTATTACTTGTGTATGTTACGCTTCCTGCTTTGTATACTGGAGAACTGGATCCAAACTATGGTCCTTAGGCCCTATAGGAGAATTTCCATTTAATTGATAGCACGTTTCTGAGTACATGGGATGTTCCTAGTCAGTCGATCTTCTGGGAAACATGTACGTTAATGTTACCTGGGACACTATTAGTAAAATTTTCCATTTCTTTTCTCACGAGACCTAGACCTCCATTAACTATTGTTAGTCTCAGTCTTATTCTCGATTTCCAGGTCCTTGTATTTGGACAATTTCTCGATAATTTTAATGGGGGGGTGTTTCCCTCAGATGGTACTGCTATATCAATAAGCATTCATTTCCTGAATCTTTTGTCTTTTATGATAATATCAGGTCATTGACTTTTATCTCCCTGTCAGTTAGAATTTGCATGTCCCAGAGGATGGTTATATCGTTATTTTGGGTAACTGTGTCTGGTTGGTGCTCATACCATCTCGCAGTGGTTTCGATTTTGTGCTTCTTTCATATCTTCCAGTACACATATGTCGCTACATTGTTATGCCTGTGGTTATATACATTTTTGCTAGTTCCGGATATCTTTAGATAGTATGGTCAACCGTTTCATCGTATATTCCGCAGATCCTGCATTTCAGGTTAGTTCAACCTTTTATTATGTGTCAAAGATAGGACCTGGTTGCGAGGCATTGGTTCTAAGCTGTAATAATTAGAACATCTGTCTTCTTTCAACCCGGAGCTTCTCAGTCCCTAATATATTTTCTGTTGATCCATGTCGGCTTTCTTTCTTTCTTTTTAGGTATTTGCAATGCAAAACTTTGTTCTCTCGTTTTTTGTTTTTTTTTGCAATTTCATGTTTAACTCGTTTGGCGTAGATGTTATTCGCTTCCATATTTGTTGATAGGGTTTCAGGTACATTAAGATGTTCTTGAAGAGTTCAGCTTCTTTGTTGATGGAGTGGATTTGGGGTTTTACTATTTGTAGGAGAGGGACATTGGTTTTTGTGAGGCACGCTTCCAATCCGATTGTTGAAGTTTTTTTATATATATCAACATCTGATTTCCAGTGGTGCATCCTCATTTGGGTAAGAATTCTTGGTGTCAATCTTTTAAGGTCATTCAACTTCCATTTAATAATGTTGAAGCTATATGTTACTACGGGTATAGCTAAAGTGTTGATAGCCTTCATTTTATTGGCCCCATTAAGTTCGTTTTCCCGTATCAAATGCACTCTTCTATAATATTATTTTCGGATATTTTTCTTCATAATTGAATGTTGTATTCCGTCTCCTTCATTAATTCCAAAGTATTTGAATGCATCATCTTGGTCTAGCTTCTTTGTGGGTGGCTTTGGTATATTTGTCAATTCCAAATTCCATCCTAATATCTTCGATTTGACAATGGTAAGTTCTGCTGGTTGTCATCCTTGGCAAACGTTTAGGGATCATCAATATAGAATAGGTGATTTAGTTTACGATTCTGTGACTTGTATCAGTAGCTACTGTTGTTCAGTAGCCAGCTGAGTGGCAGATGATAGCTGTGACACTGAATCTTCTTGGAAGATCCAACTTTTGATGTTGATTGGTCGCGATATTAATGACCCGTTTGTATGCTTTTGGTTTGTGTAGTCCAGCAGTTCTCCGTTTTTCCGTTATAAATTTGATCGTTGTGAAACATACTGTCTATATTTTAGGTTCTTTTCTATCCATTATTATAATTATTATTTTCATTTCCTTTGATTTCTGGCGTTTAAATATTTCTTTCCGGGTCCCGCCCAGAGACCTAAGGTTAGAAATGGCATCATGACACTTTCCACTAACAAAAAATACTCGAATCTTTTCCAACCAATCCTAGGGCTTCAACTAATACAGGCATTGTTGATGTTCCCATGTGCCACATTTTTGAGATTTCTATTTCAAGGTCCTTGTATTTTGACAGTTTTTTTTTTTATATCTTCAAAGATACATTGCAGTCTGCAGGAACTGCCATATCAATAAGGAGGCACTTTTTTGCTTGTGGTCTTTAATAAAAATGTCTGGGCGGTTGGCTTTGATTGTATTGTGGAGTCCAATAAAAAATTGTAACAGGTCCTATCCCCGTAACCGGGTCTGGGTGGTGTTCATACCAGTTTCTTTCAGTTACCTTCCCGTAGAAGTTGCAAATTTTACATTGTAGATATTTGCTCACTCTGTCATGCCGGGTTTTATATTGAGTGGGTTCCAATATCGTGCAACCTGATACAAATGATCAATTGTTTCTGGATATTTATCACAGAATCTGCATTTTGGGCTAACACAATGTTTTAGTATATGTGCTTGATAATTTCGAGTTAACAAGCATCGGTCCTGTGCAGCAAGGATAAAACCTTCAGTTCCAGCTTTCAGTCCTTCACTACGTAGCCACTGATTGGTATGAAGCGGTTTATCAGTATTTTGCAGCTTCAGTCGGTGTATTGTGCTTTACTTGTATTTCTCCGCCCATTCGAAACTCTATTTTGAAATTGTTGGCTCCATTTATTACAGAGTAAAGACGCTCACTACTTTCATGTTCTTTGACACATACCATCATCCAGTCTTCTGTAGTTTCCAAGTATTTTGAAGGCCAACTGTTTTAGTTTTGTAGGACAGTTCTAGTTGAAATTTAGCTGAAGTTTCTGCTACAGCATTTCCTTGCTTGATGGAATGACACTTAAGGATTTAATTTTATATTTCCGCTTGATCTTTTTGCACTTGCGTGTGGAAATATTATGGTTTCTGTTGAGGTCATCTAATATAGAAAGCTCACATCAGATTTCCTTTATTTCTCGTATCAGTTTTGCCTTCCAAGCTGGCTCTCTATGTCAATTAATTTTATTTATTGTCTTGACCCCAAGCTTCCGAGTAGCTGCTAAAGCTGTTGCGTATATGACTTTGTTAATTTCTGTGATGTTTCCCGGTGGTTTATCTGTTAACATGTTTCCAGAGCAGCGTTGTATATTTTCACAGTGTGCTTGTTAGACTTCGTCATATGGATTTTGTGGAGCTGGTCTCTCTCTGACAATTGTATGAAAGTTACTCTGCTGAGTACTTAAATTATTATTATTATTATTATTATTATTATTATTTCACTTGTTCACATAAGATTTCTTGTGGTTATGGTTGGATACTGAATGACAACAGTTTTCTCATTTCCCTAGCACATTTCTAAGTATCCTCTTAGATAAGAGTGAATCAGCGCCACACTTTCACGAATTTAATTCAGCCATTCACGTTTTATTTTTCCTCGTTTCATGTGCCCCAGATATTATTATCATCATGTCATTTCATGTTTTGTAGATTAATTTCCCGGTCAAATTCCCAATAAATGTTTTCGTTTTCACACAGAGGTTTGTTGGTTCAAGCGTGTCTTACATGAAAGCACATTTTGTTTGTTTTTTGTTTACAACTACCTATTTTGCTGTTGTTTGGATGATATTATTATTATTATTATTATTAGTTTTCACTCTATTCCTCAGAGTTTCCACTTGAGATACTTCAGCAATCTTCAAGCATTGTCATCAATATTCTTATTTTAATAAGGCTGTTTTTTTCCATAGAATTTCGATAAGAAACGAAACAGCTCCAGTCATAGTTTTGCCATAGTTACAAACACTCCAAAAACTATCAGGATAATGTTAAATGTCATAATTCACAGATTTTCACTTTTATTATGACGTCAAGATCTGTGTTTACCGTTAATTTCAAATGGAATAGTTATGCACTATCTGGAAAAGATTCTTTCATGTTTTTCAGAAAAAAATGAGCTGGTTTTCTTGCTTAGACTGGATGATCTGATTGAAATTGATATTTGCAGAAATGTTTCTCTATTCTCTTAATAAACTTTAGTTCGTGCAAATAAAATTGATTTACATGATCAAATCATGTTCGTTTCCCAGTGGTTTCACATTCTGGAATCTTTCATATCAATTTTTGTATTCTTTCTCAGTCGACTTTCTGCTTTCATTTATTATATGATTGACAGCCTCCTGTATATCTCCATATCGTCGCCATAACTTATTTTGTATATCCTAGATTAATTTAATTGAACTGTATGGCATAATCTTCGCCCACCATCAGTAAGAATTCAGTTTTCTCTTCACAACGGTTATCATGTCATTTCAGATGTACTTTCGGCAGATTGCCTCCTGAAATGTCAAAGGAACTGTTTTGGTTTCCATTCAAATCTCATTTTGGAGTTCCCAGTTAATTTATATAGTGACTTGGCTGTTCCATAGCAATTCTTGCTTCTGTTAATCTTTCATTAAGAAGATTTTTTTCGTCTTCCAGTTCTAATGAATTGAGGTTTTCCCTCTTTTTTATGTCGAACGTTAAACAATATCATTATCCTCACGTTCGTTATTCAGATTTGATAATTCTTATGTTGTCCAGTTCAGGAAGAATCTAGAGCATCACAAAATGGATTCTTCTCACGTATTTTTCCTTTGCTCAAGTTTCTATTTCAGAACTAACTTTTTTCCCCCTTAATTGACTGAATGGTAATTTTGTTCGCAAATCGCCGGCACATTCCTCAGTATGCTAGCAGATTAAAGAGTAAAACATTGCTACATTTTCCTGAAACTAATTCAGTCATTCTCAATTCTAGTTTTATTTTTCATTATTCCATTTACTTCACTTGTTGTGAGCATAGCGCTTCATATTCTGTAGCCTAATGTTCCCGCCAAATCTTTGCTGACATCGAGATAAAATGTCTTCCTGTTTGATTGAATTCGCTTTCAATATCCCTGTGTATTTGTAATTTTTCTTCTTGTTCAGATAATTTCGGAGGATATTCTCCTTTGTACATTTAGCACAAATGTACTAAGATTTCAAATTATTTTTTTATTCTTATTAAGAATTTGAAATTATTTGTACAAAATAAATCATTGAATTTTTCAGTTTTCGACATTTCTATTTCGTAAAATATAATTTAGAAAGACCATGGTTTTTAATAACTTCATGAGTTCTAATATCCAGTGTTTTCAGGACATACTGTACGCAATTTTTCCATTATCTACGCTAGAAGTAGGTTCTTTTTTTTTTTGTTATAACATTTTTCTCAATGTACTATTTGATGAATAACAGGTTAGCATTTAGTATTTTCCTTTTTTCGGCAAGCGTTCACTTCCGCGGATAAATGACATCTGCTGGTTAAAACGGATCCGCTACTTTCAGCAAGTTGTTCCATTAAAATGTAAAACATCACCACGCATAAGTAGCTTTAAAACGTTAATTATATCATTGGCTGCTTCTAAAACGCATTTACATATTTTCGACAGTTGATAATGTAAGACTCTAAATCTCTTGAACTATCAATTATTCTTCCGATTTTATTTTTTAAAGTCCTCTCAGATCATTTTGGGGAGGCACGGTGGATAGTGGTTCGGACTGAGAAATCGGAGAACCGAGTTCGAATTCCATTGGAATCCATTACATTCACTTACGTGCTAATACCCTTTATGAACCGTCTTCCTCTCCCCCCAGCTACGGACAAATAGCAGGACAGACCGGGTTCTATAGCTTTGACTGGTAACTGGTCTTCCGCAGAAAGTAATGGCAACCTAATGCGGGAAAAAAATCTGCCTCGTCAATCAGGCATCGAAAGATACATGATCGCCTAAGCGTGTATCACGCATAGCACATAATGGAATTCACAGGTAATTTTAGATTACTCTCTAATTTCAGTGTCAAATTAATTATTTTCAAGAGTCCATGGAACTACTCTAACTTTATATTCTCTTTTTTGATGAATTTCCATAATTTGTTCAATTCTTCAGTTTCCGTAAATACATGTGAAATTCTTTCACATCCTGTCATCATTTTCAATGTTTTATTTTTTTATTTTTTTTATTTGCTGTATTACAATTTCATTACCTAGTGCACATTTTCTTATTAAAATTATTTTCTCAACCTTTTTTTCAAGTATGCGTTCTCAGCTTTGTAATAAGTAATATTGTTCCTAAAAATGTTGACTTGTTTAGTAATTCTACATGGAATGTATATTTATTTCGTCGTTTTTCGACAATGTATAGTATTAGATTCTTGTTGTCTTTTAAATTTTGGGATTCTGGTCTAATTCTTGGACGAAATTTCATGTCGATATTTAAATACATCTGAATCATAATATGCTAAATTTAACCAATCTATATAATAAATGCCAATGTCAGTGTGTCAGGGTGTCACATTTGTTCAGTTAAAGGGACACAACTTTCAATAGCTTATCTCTTTCTTCTATGTAATAAATGCCAATATCAGTGTCTCAGTGTGTCACAGTTTTTCAACTTTACTCCTAGAGGCCGTAGCCCAACATATCTTACCATTTTGGAATAAGGCCGATTCAAGGAACAAATTAAAAACATTCCGAGACTGGATCCGAAGCCTAAATCTTGAAATTTTAAATTCCCGAGTTTTCATTACTGCGATAGTTTTCAGCTATTTTTACGTGATTTTTTGCGACGAATTTTTTTGTACGATAACAATTTTTATAACTTGAAAATAAATTAGGAAATAATCAAAATTATTTGAGAGTGAAAGTGGAAAGGATGGAGAGAAGAACGGGCAATAGATCAGAGCATCTGGAGATATCGATTGACATTGCATTTGAATAATTGAAGATTATAGCTATCCGGGAAGCAAGTAAGAAGAAGGGAATTCCACAGACGGGAGCTGAAAGACATAAAGCTATTGGAGTAGAAGAGACGGTTACATTTAACCGTTTCGACAATGAACGGGTGGCACTGAGATGCCTACCCAGTTGCATTTCTTTGCAAACGTTATCTATCTATCTCTCCATATATATATATATATATATATATATATATATATATATATAAACTTTTTAAAACTTTTCACCCCAAGAAAGGCGATTTGCCACTAGAACGCAAGGGTTTACATGAAGTGAAAGTGGAATAGAATGAGAAGACTGAGAATGGGGCGGTAGCGCGTGTAGGCGAAAAAAAGAACAGGGTTCAAGAAGACGAAAGATGGCGGTTTGCATTACATTTAAATTTTTGAACATTGTCGTTGTCAGTGAAGCAAGAAATCAGAAGGGAATTCCACGGGTTGGATGTGCGAGAAAAAAACTGATTAGAAGTGGATTTGTATCTAGCTAGTTCAACAGATAAATATCAAGATATACTTGACAATCAAACAGCACGCTAAAATTCGTGTAGTTGGACACCAGGGGAAAAAAAAAGCTTAGAGCATTTGCCATAAAAATAATTGTAGTCAGTTAGAAAGTAACTAAATTCGAGACACCTGGTCAGGATTAATTACATTACAGTCCATTATGTGGAATTTTTCAAGAATCTCGAAATGTGACTTAGGAGCACCAGGCTAGAAATGACAACGGTATCCAATGTACGGACGAATGGTAAATTTATAAATGCGCAAGCTGTATTCTGACGAGAAAAAATTTCTGGCACAACACAGTGACCCCCACTTGTCTTGCTGTAGACGGTAGCAGTTGTTTCGATATATTCACTTCACTTCATGCCCATCGAAAACGTAAGAAAACGTAATGCAGAAAGTGTTGCACTCCCGTAGATTAGCATCAGCCATGCAGGCAGAAAAGGTCATTTGCTTATTATATTTATCTGATGTTTCATCTGAATAATGTTCGATTGATGCGATTAATATTTGAAACTAATTAAGGGAATAAATTCCAGTGTTCAGTAAATGTGAACGCTGAGTGAAGGAAACATTTCTTTCATTTATAACACTCAAATCCTAAAAATGTGAATGAAGTATGTTTTATTAGTTCGAAACACAAACTTGTTTTCTGCTCTCATTATTCATGGTCGCCGAACACAAATTCTTGTCAGAAGAATATGCAAGAAAAATAAAATAAGCCAATAAAAAGTGTAAAATAAAAATGCTATCCTAACTTTATAAGCGCGATCAATTATATTTAATTACTTTTATTTTAAACGCATTTCGTTTAATTAAAAACACGCCTTTAATTGTTTTAATTCAGCGTCTTCTTTTATCGATTTATGATAAATAAACCATATCCCAACATTTCAAAAGCAAAAAGTAGTTTAGTATATTCATCAAACTCAGTCTCTGAATAATTTGGATTTAATTCCCAAATCACTGTTTAACATATTTTTTACTGTATCCTTTAAAGGATCTTGTTGAGCAAGTCTCTGCATAGATTTTCCCTTGATTTCTTTTTTTACTCGTGACATCTGCCCTATGAAATACTATACTATTTCTAATTATCTTTATCGTCTTGAATATCTCCCTTTAGCCATTGTAAAACGATTATTATCTTATTCCAATCAGTGGACTTGATAACAATAAACATTATTTAAAACGGAAATAATAATAATAAATACTGTAATTAAGACAACACAATTAAGATAATGAAAACAAAAATAATAATAGTAATATCCCGTGTATTATTGTGAATAAGAATCTTAGTTAAATGTGATCTTTATAAAATCACCATACTGGTGTCAGCAACGATGATAACAGCGGGATAATAACCATCACACCCATAATGTTGGTGAAGTATCTCTTAATAATAATAATAATAATAATAATAATAATAATAATAATAATAATAATAATAACAAATGCCCTGATGCTAGATAAAGAATGGATTTCATAACTTATGATTTTGATTGTATATTTTACTTGATAATTTAAACTGGTCTAGAGTAAACATATACATTTAGTACCACAGAGTTGTTTGTCATTTGCTTGACCATTTGGCCATGCAATTTAAGGGATGAATCATCTCTGTTCATGGGCAGGAGTAGTGGCCTTGACTCGAGAAGATTGTCCTTTGAAGATTGAAAGATGAAACAGATTAATTTCGGAGGTGCATATAAATATTGGGAACAAATTCACTCGGAGATATTCTGAAAGAACTTTGTTACTCGATCAACTGGGTCCAATCTACTAGGTTATGCTTTGTTTTATCAAAAACAGTCACCATATCACGCACTTTTGACTGCGATACACATTTATGTGTTGATGGGTATTATTGGGATTCATATTTTTGTACCAGAACAACATTTTGTTAGCGTGTTAGTATCTCATTCGGTAATAATGATAATGTACAAGAAACCTGGCCAGAGAACAGACACTTGACCCTGACAATAGTCAATACCTCTATTATGAGATGAATTCAGAGACCGTTACATATGTAAATATACGCTTGGTTCCAATATACTAGGTTCTTTATTGATGAATTTATCTGACATTGTATGATATTGGGGTAGGTAAGTGACACTTAGTACATCTTCGATGCTTCTTCAGTTTTATCTCTCGACAGTTTAACGGGTCAGATTTTCCATTCGGAAAGTATGCTTCTTTCTATAATCCATATCTCTCCCGTTATTCTGACTGTCAGATTTCGGCTACTGTTTCTCTGTCAATCTTTACAGGCGACTGGTGACTTTTTATCTAGAATGCGGCCTGGCTATATAGCCCATAGCTGATATTTCCTATCTTCCGGTCTTGTGGCACTTGGTACAAAAATAATATATTTGTATATATTATATCTTTTCCCCCACATTTAAACGGCGTGTAGTTCCTTTGAAACTATCACATCTCCATATTACTTTTGGTTTTCATAAAACTGCCGGCACTCCAGGCCATAATAATATAATTTACAGTTCACTTGACTAAGCCAATCGAGTGGGGATCTATTACGTAATACACAAAATTTGAACAAAATCAGTATCTTTGAAAATGAACGTTCAAGTTTTCAAGTTTATTTCTCTGATTTTATTTCGTAGTCGTTATTTATCAAATAAACGCATTTCAGACCAAATAAATATAAGGTGTTTGTGTGTGTGTGTGCGTGTGTGTGTACTTGAGTCGATATGAACAATCAAATGCATTCATGAACACTATTCTTTTATCAACATTTTGTAGGATAGATAGTAACGTTGCTGGAATTTTAAAAAAATACAAAAATAAAAAAAATTGATAAAAACAAATTGTACTAAACTTTCAGGGCGTAGATAGATAGATAGATAGATAGATAGATAGATAGATAGATGCATGTATGCATGTTGGCTTGAATGTATTTTAAAATGTAATTCTATTTATATGATTATATGAACAGCATACGAGTAAACACTGTTGTGGTAAAGTTTAGATGATATGAATTTTGAATGAATAACGTAATTGTGCTTAAAAGACATTACTTTCGCAGAATAATTATCAATGGAATAAGCTATCAAATATGTAAATATGAATATCCTTTGATATAAACCAAAATACGAAAACATTAATACAGACAAATGGGACAGACTCTAAGATAAAAATATACACCTTTACTGTAGTAACACTGAGACATAATTCACTTTGTACAAGACGCCCCAGAATATAGAAGCCGCCACAAGAAGACACGGTTGGTCATAAAATATCTATAAAAAATTTTGAACAATGTCAAGATAACACTATCTATATCACATCAATGATGAATGAGCTGAATTAACGGTTCTCAGAATAGAACATAACATTATGATTATTAGATCGCAGACTTTAAGACATGAATCAACATCAGCGCCTTCTTAGGTTAAAACCTAAATGTTCATATGTTCCGTATAAGTTCCTTATTTTATTTCTATGTTTAGAAGGACATGAGGTACGACTTTGCATTTTGTTTTTTAATTTCGCCTTTGTCAGTAACTAATTTTAGAGATTTATTTAATCTTAATAAAAGGAACATTCAGTGACTGGACACCGTAACAAGGGAAATGATGACAGCCATCAATGTTTTTAAACCATGCAACGCATATTTTTGATACAATAATAACAATAGTAATAATAATATTAATAACGAA
Organism: Acanthosepion lycidas; assembly: GCA_963932145.1. Classification (NCBI taxonomy): domain Eukaryota; kingdom Metazoa; phylum Mollusca; class Cephalopoda; order Sepiida; family Sepiidae; genus Acanthosepion; species Acanthosepion lycidas. Next base: position 79,819,184 of record OZ010573.1, on the reverse strand, counting down.
AAGAAAAGGAAAGCAAAAAAAACAAAACAAAAACATAAATGTGGTAAAAAAGTAGGCAAATACAGAAGAAGAAAAAAACAGTAAAACCAAACAAAAATCAAACGCCAAAATAGAATGCGGTAAAAACTAGGGGAGAAAATGAAATTGAACGAATAAAATGTAAACAATAAGAAAAAAAACGAAACCAGAGAAGAAATAGCATATAAATAATCAGATTTGTATGGATAAATTCTTTGAAAAATGTATATTTTAATGTTGATTTTAATCTGTGGGGGCATAAGTTTTGCTGTTATTCGTTATTATCGAAGGTGAAAAATTGGTGGGAACTTCGGTTAACTATTTTAATACAACATTTGCAATTGGATTAAAATAAATGGGAGAATGCAAAAAGTATTATCGAATGACTGCAAACATAATATGTATCTAGAAAAATACAAACGTACATACACACACACATATATATATATATATAAAGTATTTCAAAATAATATAATTAAAATGCCTGTCTGCATAAATGTAATCCTTACATTACATATACACATACATATATATTCACGATATTATCTATCTATCTATCTATCTATCTATCTATCTATATATATATATATATATATATATATATATATATATATATATATAGAGAGAGAGAGAGAGAGAGAGAGAGAGAGAGAGACATAATATCGTGAATATATATGTATGTGTATATGTATTGTAAGGATTAAATTTATGCATATAGGCATTTTAATTATATTATTTTGATATACTTTATTGCGTGTTAGAGAGTGAAAAGTTTTGATTGCGAAATATAAACTTGGATGTCATTTAAACATTTTGGTTTTGTTTGTTCACAAGCACTTAGGGGAATTAACTCGGTAATAAATCACCGTCCATTAAAAGTATTAGAAATTGAAAATATTGTCCGAAATATATAATGGCGAAAAGAAATCAAAATAGGTTGAAGTACATCATTAGGTGTTGTGATTTTGTTATTGGATGTTTTAGATATTTCTACAGGAAGTAAGAGAAGTCTCAATAAAATATTGTTATGAATCTACAGAGTATGAATATATCGTCGGAGTTTCTAGACAGATTTAAAGATATGCACATTTTCATACACTTAGAATTGTATTATATCAACTGACATATTATATATATTTGGTTGGATTGATGGGAGTTTTTGACCCTGTGTTTCACACTTTTGCGATCGTCAGAAAAAATGATTAATTTTTTTAAATTTTGGATTTATGTAGGTTGCGTTTATTGGTGTCATTATGGAAGTAAAAGGGAAATCGTCGTCGTGATGTCACACATGCTAACGCAAAAATAAATGCATGCCCGTACACCCATTGAGGTACGCAGACACACATACACATGTGCTCGCCCACCGAGGCTCACACAAACATAAATATATGTGGACAGTATGGGACTTGACATGTGTATGTATATGTGTGCTGTTGTCTCCATACATACGCATTTGATTGTTGAATTTCAATTATGGGATGTTTATCCATTTCTCTCTTGAATGTAGTCATGTCAATCATCAGACCATTTCTCTATTTTTCCGCTGAATAATATTTCCTCGCACGCACGTATATACGTGTGGTAGAGTCTGTGTAAAAATATGATAGGTAATTTCTCTGATATTGAGCGCTTTCTAATAAGTACCGCGCGTATAATATATAAACAATAATATATATTACACACATACACACATATATTTAGTATTATGTAGCTGCACATTTCCTGAAAGTGTGCAGTTTAACAATTCCCATTTGACGATAAACGCTTGAACTGAAATATTTATCAATTCTTTTTTTTTTTTTTTTTATTGCCTGTCCTTTCAGGACACGGGCAAGCAAGTCTTTCCACAACTATCAATAAACAATGTTTTTCTCTTACTATCCCTCCCATTCTATTTATAGAATGGTATGTTCATGTATATTTTCTTTTGTTTCCCTTCGACTTTCTAGCCTTCAATATGTTTTGTGAGTCTCAAATTCTTCAAGCTGTCTTTCCTCTCTATGTGTCCCAAATTTCAACTGTCTCTTTCTGATCTTAAATGCAAGTTTCCTTTTCGTTCCCATTATTCTTAAAACGCCCTCGTTTATCACTGATTCAGTCCAAGTTATTCTAAGTATAACATCTGTCGCTTTAAGTAACCTCTTAATCTGAGAAGAAATTGTCCAGCATTTACTGCCATATAGAAAGATTGATATTACATAACTTTCCTTCCAACAAAATATTCATATCTCTTAATACTTTTAGTTTTGGGGAGACAACTTTCTTTATTCTACTGCGCCTTCTGTATTACATTTTCCATCGTTGATTATATAGATAATTTCTGTACTTGCCTTATTTTAAAGTCTCTAATATATAGCTCGCATCTTGGTCCCTCTTTCCTGCTAACGGACATGCATTCTGTCACAATATTATTATTATTATTATTATTATTATTATTATTATTATTATTATTATTATTATTATTATCATCCAAATATAATGAAAACCATAGCTGATTATTATACGACATGTTATACTAAACGAGAAATAACAACGAGCAATGATATTACTTCGAATTTCTTGCAGAGTATACATGCTCAAATAATGTTCACAGTAATAAACAGCAATGCATTTAAATCCATGGAATCGGACCGAGAGGAAAATATAACAACGAATGAAAATGAAGACTAAGGCAAGAAAAGTATTAAAAATAAAAATTACAGAAAGTCTCGGTAATGTTTGTGGCCATCTAATTATTTTCTTTGGATATCTGCAGATTCGGAATTTTTTTATTAATTTTACTTAGGGGAAGAGGCACAATAATTGTTATATGATGAAAACTTCTTTTACTTCTCCTTGGTTTTTGCCTTTGTCTTTTCATTGCAATTGCTATCTATTCTCAGAGGGGTCTGTTTTATGCATTAACGCTTTCGTTGCAAAACTAGGCATTATTGTTCGGATTTTCTCGTTTTTATTACATAAGCATCATTCTGCAGAAAATGTTGAGACAGAACGGCTGTCACAATCATTATTATGAGAGAGTCGTCACTTATACATATATCTTCTTATTGCCCATGACAATGTAAATTTCTTAATAGTCTTTAGGAAATACTGCATATTGGTTGATTGATTAATAAGATCATCGTTCGTTGCTGCTTTATTCTCTAAATATCTTCTTCTTCTTCTTCTTCTTCTTCTTCATCTTCTTCTTCTTATTTACATGAAATTTATAATGCTTTCTTTACCCATAAAGTAGCATTCAAAGTAACATAATGCGCCTGATATTAAGACTTAAACAGTGTATTTCATTCAGCAAAACTATTGCAACGATTTTCTTGATTTCGTTTTAAACAAATGATTCTTATGCTCATAGTATTTTGCCTTAATTTAAGTGTATAATTGTTTGAGCGAAAGCGCCTACAAGTCTGCGCATGCGCAAATGCACATACATTTTACAAAGCTAAGTTACATTTAATAAGTTTACTTACTGAATCTAAATTAGTTATAACACCAGACTACGATACATAGACACTCATATATATATATATATATATATATATATATATATATATATATATATATATATATATATATATATATATTAATTGATTTAAAATATGGTTTTTACGCTACCCAGTTCTAACCATGCTTCAAAAATGGAAGGTCCGAATTTAATTTTGTAATTAAATTAAAGACATTAGTTCCACATATCTTATTGTTAAAAAATTAAAGACATTAGTTCCACATATCTTACTGTTCTTTCTTTTTATATTTGGACTTCATCGGACTAAATTTGTTATGTTGGTGCGACTGCACATGCGTACGAACGAAGGATGCTGGGAATACTTTAATTATTTTGGATTAAATTGAAAAAAAAAACGTCATAATATATTCCGGAATAGAAAAAAACACAAATGAATCAAAAATATATACTGTCCGACCTGACAAATCCATATAATCAAAGAAATATATATTGTCTGATGAACATCTAAAACAATAAAGGAGTAAGCAAAACTACATATGAGAAACCTCTCGGAATCTAAATAAAACATTATATATGAACACAAAAAAAAAAAAAAAAAATCTAAAAAAAATAAAAACCCTACATCAAATAGGTTGGTTGCCCAACAATTTTGACATAAAAAAATCTACACTGATCGAAGTAGAAAAAAGTTCACTACGATGAAAATGTCTAGAGATTGTCTTGATCGTAAGGTAATCTACAGTCGGTTTTCGACCTGACAATTACAACATTTCACCATTCCTGGCAGAACTTCCATTATCAAAGTATGGGATATCTACTAACAAAAGGGAATCTAAATGAAATCGGTTAGATTAAAAAAATGGATGAAGTCCTAAAGGACGAAAAGCATCACAAGAAAACTTTTTTCTACTTTGACATACATTTTCACCAATATTATTTTTGATATATAAAATATATGTCGTTATTTCACACACACACACACACACACACACACACACACACACATACACACACACACACATATATATATATATATATATATATATATATATATATATATACATACATACATATATATATATGTGAAAATATATAGAAAATAGGAAAGAACTTGTTAGGTAATTAATCCAAAGTTCTTTAGTATTTTTGTAATTATTTTTAAAAAAAATAGTGCTCGATACAAAAGTAGAGCATAAATATAATTATTTATTTAAAAATATGAATATTGAATTAAAGTAAGCTCTGTTCCATCTTCAAGCGAAATTAAAAAAAAAAATTCGCTTGAAGATGGAACAGAGCTTACTTTATTTCAATCTAATTCAAATAATTATTTTTGAAGTTTTCGGCTCTTGTTTTGAAACATGATAACTCTTATGTAGCGTGTTGGAATCATATTTTTAAATAAATAATTATACATACATACATACATATATATATATATATATATATATATATATATATATATATATATATATGAAATAACGACATATATTTTTATATATCAATAACAACATTGGGGAAATATGTATATAAATATACATAAATATATTAATAGCCGAGAAAAATAACAGCACTCGTGGCCTGACGATTGCGTCTAACATGATACAGACTATCGCCTCTAAGTGTTGACTTCAATGTTCACTTTTTTATATATAGATATATAATGCATCAACATTTCAATCAAACAAATTACATAAATTTCACTTCTGATTTATTTTTATTCAATTTTTACTGTTTTCGATTAAGTTGTTGTATATCCGGATAAATTGTGTTCAAATACATTTATTTTTCATGTGAAATAGTCCATCTCGGTCATTATTAGAAACTTCATAATATATATTTTATTAACTCCGTGCTGGTGTTTTGAAACGACACATTTCAATTCAATTATAAAAGAAAAATCGAAAGATAAATATTAATAGATAATATGAAAACAATATCAAGCACACCCGTAAAGAAGGCATTAAAATACTATAAATGAACTAGTACTATGAAAAAAAAATAACCCACGTTGTACAAAAGAACTTTCACCACAGGTGGACAGTATTTAAACTTTATATAAAATATTAAAATTTTTATAAAATATTTAATAACATATTCATCCTCTGATACGTTCAAGCTCTGTGAAACCGTTATACAAATAAAACCATTTAATCGAGGAGGTGATAATATATATTCCAGCAGATCCCAGCTCATTTACAAGTCAAGACATTTCATGACCTGTAACATTAATATCAAGACTGTCCCGATATATAAAATAAATTGCTAGAACTGTTGGTCACGATAAATTGGGGAAACATGCAGAAAATTTAAAAAATGTATCTATGAACACAAAAGGGACCTCATACATAACAATTTAACAAACACACTAGTCATGCACAGAAATAAATTCGACAACAATTTTGATCTAATGCCACACTCATCAAAAGTGTACCTAATTTACTCAGAAGGAATTTTTTCGAGAGAGCTGCCATCGAATCTTATTAAATTATAAATCTACGCCCTGTTTTATCCCAATCTCATCTTTCCTGGAAGAATGACTTCTTTTCCAACACAACAAAAAATGTTGAAAAATAAAAAAAATTCTCATACCATAATCTAATCACAATCCAAACAACATTCATTTAAAAAATTAAAATAAAATTATTGAATATTACTTGCTCACTTTACTTTTTATCACTTCGGATTATGAAACTTTGTCGCATCCAAATGCTTTGACTGACCTTTCAACCACCTAATGAACATTCATGTGCGTTCTCAAACGTTCGTGACAAACCAGTGACATCCTCGCCTGCAGCAAGATTAATCTTACATTGCCTTGATAAATTCCCTCCGAGGACGAAACGCGTCGGCTAATATAGATTTTCCTCGTGCTCTTTTTATTCATTTTGTCTCTTCTACAGTTACACTCTATGTAAGAATATATATATATATATATATATATATATATATATATATATATGAGAGTACAAGCGAATCACCTCGGACTGATCATCAGTTGTTTCACCGAAAATCATCTTTGATTGCCTGCTGCCATCCCTTCAATTTTTTCGTCATTTTCGTGTGTTAAAAGACAGCTACATCTGAAATGAACTTAAATACATTTTCCCTGTTTGACACGCGAATACCAGTTTGGGGGAAAACAAAGGAAACATTTTACGAATGTATGTGTAAATTTTTTTATAGTAGCCATCGCAAAATATGTTTTCCAAAAAAGGTTAATGACTTCAAATAAATTAATTATAGAATTAGAATTGTTAGATTGATGATCCGAAGTTCTTTAGTATTTTTATTTTTATTTTTAAGAAACAGTGCTCGATACAGAAGTAGATCCTAGATTATAACAATTTTTTAAAAATATGATTCATATTAAATCTAGGCCACACCTCCATTCAAAACTATAAATGAGTAAAACATTCCATACCAAAGTTATTCCAAAACAAGGATTGAGGAAAGAACTGCCACCCAGTGATTAAAATATTGGAATTAAACTTAAATACTGCTGATCAGTTTCGAAACATAGTAATTTCTGTGTCGCGATGGAATCATATTTTTTTAAAAGTAATTATTTATTTATTTATTTATTTATCTATCTATCTATCTATCTATCTATCTATCTATCTATCTATCTATCTATATATATATATATATATATATATATATAAGGTTTCTAAGATTATTAATAGAGAGCAGTTTCGTTTCAGAGGCGTTAAAATTAACAAGCGATTTTTATTTTCAGAAAGGTGATATGTTCTATGATTATGGACGATCATTTACTATGGAAGACAGAGAAAGATTATGCATTTTCTATATCTTATCACGTTAATGCATAAATTACTGATTTTTGTTTATTTAAACTGCATCTTTTAAAAGGATGAAACGTCTCACACAGAAATTTAAAAAAATTAACGCTTAAACAAATTAAACTAAAAAGATGTCGGATTAGTAAATGAAAAAAATACATTCATATATATATATATATATATATATATATATATATATATATATATATAGTTTCAAGGTGTGCTATATTTATGGGATAAAGTGCTCAATATCAGAGCTAGAGCATATGTAAATTTAGATATAAAGGTCAACATTGATGTCGACACTGAGACTACTTACAGACGATCTCCTACAGCTGTTTTTGGACGGTCCCCTTGCTTAAGTTATTGGATGCTGACATAATCCTTGCCTTCAGTTCATCTTTGGTATTGCAAGTTTTGCTAGTCTCTCGTTCAACTGCTCATTATAATCAAGGGGTTGCAGCTTGGGGAGTTACGTGTCCAGATATAAGGGGTGATGTCACAGAAATTGTCAGGTATGACTGAGTTCTCTTGCATGATTAAGATTACTGTTACCAGACACAGGGTCTTCTAGCAGCCACACCTCTTGACCCAGGGCAGCACTACCTCTTCAAAGCGCATGATGTAGACCTCCGGAACGATCAGAGTGAGTTTTACTAAATGTCGTGCCTTCGTAATCACCATTAGGCTCATACACCTCTTTCCGAAGCGTCTACACTGTCCTCAGACTGACACCCAAACACTTTGAAATGTTCAGATTGGAGCTACCGGCACGACTGCCAAGTAGTACAGCATGTCGTTTCGAACTTTCTGGTGGAGATGTTTGCGTCATGGTGCTCTTTTTCTCACATACAGTGCCAAACTGACCCTACTATACTTTGCAGTAAACAAAATCATAAATAAGCAATGCCCATGCAGGAAATTAAAAATATAAAATGGCGACAATTCACCCATCGCATCCTCTCTCTTTCTCTGTATGCGAACGTGTGTACACACACACACACACACACACATATATACACACACACACACACACATATATATATATATATATATATATATATATATATATATATATACTTCTCGGAAACACGATATTCTTATTTAAGTACGGTTGGTATTTTTTTTTTTTGGTCTATTGACTTGTTCGAAAAATATGTGCATACAATTCTTAATCCTTTCTTTATTTTCTTCTTTATCATAACTAGCATTATCTTTTATGTCCAGCCTTTATATTTTTCTCCAAAAATATTTGTCCACTTATCATTATTATTATTGTTTACTTGTATTTTTGTTTTTACCTTTGCAGATCTAAAAATATTTGCACATCGTGCAATAGCCACTGATATTTTTAAAGCAAACACACTCTGTGTATGCCGATGAGTTAATGGTTGTATCTGACGGAACTACTTCATGGTCCACTGGCCCAATTATGTAGATGAGATTTAGTGGCCCTCAGATCTGACGAAGAGCATGAAAAAGATCAATGAATATGGAGGTCTGGGTTAGGGATAGTGTGGAGGTTACTGCAAAAGATGTATCGACAGTAAGGTGGAGAGAGAGAGAGAGAGAGAGAGGACGTAAAAAAGAAAGAGGAGTTCACTTCATCCATATTGTTATTATTATTACAGTTTTATGTTCGTTTCTAGTTCTTGCCTTCTAATTTAATATGCATATTTATTTTCGCATCTTTCTCATTCTATCTCACCTTCTTTACGTATTCATTCATCATTCTTTCTCTTTTTCTTTATATATTTTCCTACTTTTTCTCTTTCTGACGTTCTGTTCAGTATTAAATACTTTGTTGCGCAGAAGCGATCTAATGTCTATCGCATTCTCTTCTGTGTCTCTTCTGTTCTTATAATTTTCTGATTTCAATTAATTTTTCTTTCGTTTTTGAAGTATATTGACTAGATTTGATTTAGACAATTTCCGCATATTATTCCACCTTTGCTACCTTTTATTTTCATTTACTTTTATCCTTTAACTGCTTATTCTTGCCTAAATATTCCTTGCATTTAAGATATTTTCCTTGTTCCATTTGACGTTTTTTCCAGTTTAAGTATTTGTATTGGACATTAAAGTTGCTTTCTTTCTTCCTTCCTTTCTTCTATATTGCAATTAATATTTTACTCCAGATCTCCTCACTGATGTACATTAAATTGTATTATCAACTGCATTTTATATTGGAATTTAATCTTTATCCTCGGTCAGTACAAAGTCAAATAAAGATTATGAACAGGGAAATAGTGTTCTCATCTAGAGAACGCCTGTCTGAATGGCGTAAGAAAAGTATTCAAAATGTTGACATTTTACTGATTCACTAGCATCAGAGAAAAGATCCAATTCCAATATTCAAGAAGCATATTGGTGGTGACGTTCATGTTTCATGGAATAAAATCGGGATGAAGAAATAATAAATATTTAAAATGAAAACTCGAAAAAATATAAACAAAAACAAAGGAAAAATTTTAAAATATAGAATGCATAAAAGAAGCAATTTTGTAAGATTGAAATAAATCTCTAGAAAGAATAGAAAGACCCGCAACTATGGAGAAATAAACATGCAAAAAGAAAAGTAAGTTTACAAGATAGAAAATAAGACCAGATAACTTAAATATGCAGAGGAATTATAAATCATAAATTATATAGTGAAAGAAAATAAGAATAAATAGAATAGAAACATATAAAGTAAGAAGGAAAAAGTAATAGAAATTGTAAGTTTTAAAGAAAGTGATCTTATGATTACAAAAACGGAGAAAGAAAGGAAGAAACATTAGAATATAACGCTCTAAGTAAAAAAAAAGCCTCTGAAAAATATCAGTAAAACTGTACATGATAGAATATAAGACGAGTAAAATCTGACGAAGCTCGAAAGACGCGTGCACGTGTGGGCAAAAGACATTACTGCAGCAAGACTGATTCGGTTGTTCTGAGTGACTTATTTCTGTGTAAACCTTTCTTCATGGCTTCGTCAAGTGTCCACGTACTGGAAAAATCATCCATAGAAACTGTGGTCGTATTAATCCGACCACAGATTTCATATTAATAGTGGAATAATCTTCCTACACGTCAACGCATCAGAGCTTTCAGTGAAAGGACTGATTTCTCTTCTTCCTCAAACTCATAAATTCATCATGCCTTTTATTTTATCATAACTTTCTCCACTACTCTTTTGAATCTTTCTGTTTCGTTTAATTTTTCGCTTCTTTATTGCTGATATCTCTTTTTATCTTTTTTCTTGTGGTATTAACAAAAAGGAAAATTTACGTCTTTTTTCTACTCTTTTATGATTATTACTTTCAATTTTCTTGCGAACCCTTTCATGTCTAATGTAATCATTCTTCTTGTCGCCCCTTTTAAACTACTCTATCTTTCTTTACTTTCCTGATCACGGTTTTATTTTGCTCATCGATAAACTCTTTGTCATAAGTCTCACGCTTTTCATTTAGTCTTCTTATTTCCTCTTTTCCTTTTCTTGTTGGTCGTATTCTCTTTCCTTTTATGAATCTTTTATGATAAAACTATGAAAAAGACAGTTTGTTGACACATTAGTGAGATTAGGACAACGTTTATTTGTATTTCCATCGAGACAATAATAATATCTCAGAAACGAAATGATAAAAAAGAAACTTATGTATTTCCTTCAATTCAGTTACTAAAATTCAAACCAAATTCTCCCAGAGCGAGGCCCTTCCATTGCACTTTGCGATCGCCCCAAATGTGTGGAACTCGGATGCACTATTTCTTAGTGTGGGTTCCACGTTCGCGTTTCCCAGATAAAAAAGCCAAGAACAGATTTTTTTAATTTTTTTTTTAAATTGTAAAAATTCTATATAAGTACATGGAATAACATCAACACTTACGAAATGTGAATAACTCTTTGATTTTTGGTATTTTTTCATTCTGTGGGTTGGAGTTGTTGTGAGGTGAGCTAAACAAACTTTGATATAAAATTATTAATTTCTTGTAGTGAGTTAATATTTGCGATAAGTAACTTTACAATATTTGGGGTGAATTAACAGAAAAGATCCCAAATAAATTTTAACGGACATTGCTTGCTTTGGGAATTTTTTAAATTCACTTGCATTTAATCTGAATTTCTGAGCAACTATAGCATTTACCCAAAAAGAACTACTTTCCAAATTTGGATGCCATCAATTTCGCACGTTTTTATTTCGAGAGATTGAAGACATAATACAAATTAGGCTTGCATTTCTCATAGTAAGTTGAGGTCAAAACACAGATTTCTGTGGAGAAATATAACTCGTAGATGGAATCCTAACAGAAATCAGCACCGCGACAGCGGATGAGTTTTGACTACCCCTAAAACAATAGAAGTGTGACGCCTGGCCTCATCACTGATACAGTTTAATATATGTTTGTGTCCGTGTTTTGATGATATTTTAAGACGTGATGATGGCAGATAGCATACAGTGATGATTACTATGTCCATATTTTCTATGTCTATAAATACTCTATATTCGATACAGATCACGATTAACCAATAAAAAAAAACAAGTATCTTATATTTACTTTTTCTCAATAACGAAAAGACTGAACAAAATTCTATGTGAACACATTTTAAGTGTGATTTCATTTAAATATCTATCGAAACATAGTGGCAAATACAGGGTTCTGCATATTTGTTCAATTTTTTTTTCATTGTACGCATACAAATATGTTCAGATGATGATTTCACTTTCGAAAGTACTCAACATTTCTAGAAGTAATATCTCATTTATATTCCTATATAAACAATACACACGATTTTACCTTCTATTTTTAAAAAGGCTGTCATAGATGTATTTATGAAATTAACAAAACAGATAATCTCAGGATAACTATACTTCAGGTTAATTGGAACCGCGCGCACCCATAATGAAAGAATTTAATGCCGAAGGCAGAAAAATAAATTACTGCATATTTTGAATGAAAATGAAATGTCTTGAACATCACAAAAAAGTAAAGACAGACACTGTCTCATCGAACAAAGAACATTCGGTGTAACTCATAATACATATCACAGGCCTACAGAGACTGGAATACTGCACTTCTGGCGGAAAAAAGCAATTTGACTACAGTATCTAAATTCTAATTCGTCTGATTTTCTGCCCTCGACTGCTAATATTGTTAATATTAGGTTGGTGCAAAAATAATGTCGTTTTCTCACATGTGAGAAAACGACATTATTTTTGCACCAACCTAATATCAACGCATTAGAAAAAGTGAACTTCGACAGATTTTGAACGCCTCTTAACTGGTTGCCTTTACTCTACCAATCATAGTTTGAGATGTAACCACATCTCACTTAATCTCATGCAAAAATTTATGCGTTTTTATTTTATTACCGAAAAATGACCTCCATCTTCGTATGTTTCTTTAAAGAGGTTTTCAAAATGTTACTTAAATCCTACATATCTCTTCCAGCCACTGAGGTTAACTCAAAATATCTCAGATATCGTCTCATCATAAGCAGTGTATATCACATCAGCTTTCCTTCTCCTAAGCAAACTCTCTGTCAGCTCCTAGATAATTTGGCATCCTGTGATCGAACCTACCACTTGTGACTAAGGGTTGGAAAAAGATCACAATTTTATGATTGATTCCCCACCTCCATTGTGACTATTTGTGAAATAAAATACATTTCTCATAGTTTTGCACAGATATTTTTATGATGTTATGATGTTATCTTCATTAAAACCAAGCTAAGTATTCGTTGCACGCTAGGATTACATTTTTTCTTTTCCAAACTTAGTACAACGAATACATATCAAAGAAAAACAACCAGATTTGTCTGTAACTCTATTCGGCTTATGGCGAAATGAGATATTTTGCTTGAAATCAAAACGTAAGCAATATTTGTCCCCTGTTTTGCTAGTTCTGAATATTAATTCATTTTTTTCATAAAATAGATTGCTTTTCTCTTGTACAAAGCTTACTTGAATTGGCAGCAATATTTTCCAAGCCTAATATATTGATTAAATTATAGTTAAGTGTAGAAAGCCCAGACCCCTGGAGTTGGGCTGTTCTATAATTCAGAACATAAATTATACCCGGGCTTTAGATATGAAATTAGGCAGATCCTTTTCACAGTTATCAAACTATTGCTCTGTTTCACATGGGCTAATATGGCCTCAATATTAGAAAGAATTCGTGTTGAACACTTTATAAACTTCATAATTTATATGCTTTTTTTTTGTAAATGAATACTTCTTTCAAGTGTATACACACAATATGGATGTAATAATACAAATTATCAGAAAATATCGATTTCTGCAGTATGGCATCACAATAATTACCATATTATATTGTTAAAGTTAAAACTATGAAATATTAATATAAATTTATTTTTTGTGTAATTGCATTCGTTTTCTTCATTTACTTCTCTATTTCTCTCTTTTCGTTCTTTCTTTTTTTTTCTTTCTTTCTTTTATGGTCTTTCTTTCTCGTATTGTCTTAATCTGGCCAACGTGCATAACATGACAGCCACGGGTTTCACGCGTCGATACCCAAGAGAAGTCTAAATCAAAGCGCATTTAAAGAGAACAAAACGACAACATGAACAACACACAACTGTCAGACGCCATTGCAAATAAATGATTCAGAGTTGATTAACTGCTGACAAATATCACTTTAAATAAATGAAAAAAAAAGCAATTGCAGCATACACTGAATAAAAAATATTTAAAAAATCACTACCTCAAAATAAAACCCTGTTTTTTGATCGTATTGGTTGACTTGAGGAGATTACCAGCTGATGACCAAAGAAGAAAAAAAAAAAAAGAACTTGAAGAAATTCGGACTTAGTAAAGATTTATTCCGGGACACTTTTTCATATTTATACGAATATATGATGTTAAATAACATAAAACAACAAACAGTGCGATAGGCTTTAAAAATGAAAGAAAAAATTCTTATTGCAGTTTTGTCTTATTCAAATGACATTTCTCCAAATATCTATCGCTTTCTCTCTCTCTATTTCTCTCTCTTTCCATCCCCCCACACACACACATATATATATATATAGAGAGAGAGAGAGAGACACGCGTGTGTCTATTGTAGATGCAAACAGCGTAGAGATCGAAATCAGTACTGCGTAGCTAGAAATAGAGAAAGCAAACGGAAGATTTTGAATATAGAATGTCGTACATATCCGAAGAAATTTTGAAAATCTTGAGCACGCAGATTATATATTTTGTGATATTGAAGTATTAACAGCGCGATTTTAGACGGCGGCTGAGTGTGTAACAGGCTTTGATTTTAATATGGACGTGACCGATTCAGTTAGATTATGGCTAAGAATAAAAACATTCCCATAAGAAATATTGTGCCACTTTTTACATCTCCAGACTGGAACAAAATAAAAATAAAAATGAGAAATAAATAGAAAACTCTTGACGATCAGAGATTGGTTTCTGACCACTCTTCCGATCCAACACTAACTTCCCAGTGAAGAAATAAAATGGCTGGTTACATTCAATGTCTCTAAAAGCAAACTGGTTACATTCCGTCATCGTTGATCAGGCATCAATCTACCGCCAGTCATGATGAACGGAGACTTCGTACCTTGAGAAAATATAGGGACTCAAACTCATACCTCAGACCCGAACACATGTAAAACTCGTATATACAATGCATCGCTAAAGATGCAGATGACCGTCTCCCTGTACCGCTCTAGTAAGTACCTGACTCGTCATGCTAGTCTCTACATTTATATGAGTTAGATCAGGCCTAAAATGGAGTATTGTTGCCATATTTGGGCTAAAGCTGCTCATTATGTAGTCATGAAAAAGTTCAAAAGCGTCTCCGAGTCCTTGTTGGAGAAGAATCATTTTCCACACATCAAACTCTCTCTCACGGGCGAGATGTGGCGAGTCTTTCTTCTTTCACTTTGTGCGTAAGTGAATATAGCGAACCCGACTGGAATAAGAATTTGGCTGTAGGATTTCCGATTCTAAAACACAGCTATAGAAGTTTTCAGCTTTTTTACCATTTTAAGAATGAGATGAGTGTTCATCCTCGTCGCAATATCGCATAGTTAGCCTCATCAGTAATCACTTTGAGTTAATTACTTCATTAGAAACAACCTTCGGAGCGATAAACAGTGTGGGTTTCACGTCTATAGGCACACTGCTAATGTTATAACTGTCATTGCCGAGAATCTGTGACTCGTTCGATGGTAGCTTCATCATCAGATCGACTGTCAAGACCCTTTACGATATCTATCGCCAAGGTTTTTGCATAAGCAGTTGCTACACACACTTTATATTATTCATGGAAGAGTCTGTGCAGTTATCAAGTCTTTTTTCTCAAGTCGATCCATGATTGCCAGTCATATGAAGGTCAATGCAAATCTCCCGCAAGGCTCTACCCTAACCTCTTTTAGGTTTCATTTTATTAACGATCCGCCAAGGAACATTCTCATGTGCAGATGATAACACAGTTTATGGACGCATTTCTCCAAATCCCGATTCTAGCCTTTCTCTGTTCTAACCAAGCTATAAGATCTTAATGTATAAAAAAAAAGATCGCTTGTAAGTTTCAATGCGTCAAAACCCAACTTAATATATTTTTGTAATCGCCGATCAGGCACCGATTTTTATCCAATCGCGATGAGAAATTTCACTCTCAATCGAGTTTCGCGCTTCCGATGTCTATTGGTTCACGAGTTTATTCCAAACGAAGAAGATATATACAATCAATTGCGAAAGATATTAGAAAATTATTGAATTATTCAATCGCCCCAGGAATACATAAATGCTTTCGAGATTATTTATCATTACACGTTATTAACAAATAAATAAATGCACCCACTTTTTAAGTGTAATATTTTTTTTAAATAATGAAGTTATTCACATTGTTTTCTTGACAGGTTAAAGTAGAAAGAGATCAAAACCACTGTGCTGAAAATCAGAATCTAAAAGGAGAAATTTAAACAGGAGTTTTTTTTTCTGATTAATGTATTAAATGATTTGATTTATATTCTGCATCCGCAAAAGTGCACGTGTAAAATCTATGCCCATGCAGGAAGTGCACGTGTAAAATCTATGTCCGGAGCGGAAATACTTAAATGGTGTTGTTTCAGATTAACGATCTAAAAAAAAGAAGGAAGTTAATCTAATTTAAAAAAATATCTAAATTTTAAATTTTAAAGATTAAACACTAAAGAACAGTTACGACCAACACTTTTCTTTTAAATGCACATTCTGTTAGTTGTTACCCTGTTATCCCTACAATAATATAAGGTATCTTTAAAAAAAAATAGACATCATTACATTCGTTGTTCTTTTCTTTAAACCTCCAGTCCAAGATAGCCTATATAAAATATTTAATATGATGTTATTAGCAATATTGATTAGAAATCATATTAGATCTTTAAAAAATCCCTAAGAAGCATATAAATTTAATATGTCATTCCTAATATTTGCCCTAAGTGTCTATGAATTTCGATAACAGATGTAGAAGGTGAATTCTAAAAGAAAAAAATTTCCAGTTATAAAATCAAGTGTTTATTTAAATATAAAAATAAATCTCTAAACAGTGTGAAATAGTATTTATTTAAAGTCTTTGGAAAGTTGCAGAATTGTCCATAAAATTTACAAAATACAGTTAAAGGATAATTCGTAATATTAATAAGCTTTATTTCTCATTCCAATATCTCCTCCCACATGGATTAAATCAATTTTTACTGTTTTCTATCGACTCATTAGTTTTTTTCTGCGTATTCTCCTATATTTATATCTTCTTTAAATGTCATTTCTAGATGAAGATCATAATAAAGCATGTGTAAAAAATACTACTCAAACTTATTGATATCATTTATTTCTTGTAATACTTTCTTTGGTTCATTTGTAGACATACGAAACATTAGCCTGAACAGGAAAAAAAAGGTGGTCCAAACAGTAGCATGTACAACAAAAACATGTTCTTTGAACAGATCTAATAAAAGTAATAGAAAGATGAAATCAGCTTGTTGACATATTATCATTTTGATAATATCGTAATTATTATTTTAAAAGAGATGATTTTATCAAAATTTTCTTTTTCGAATATATCTCTCTTTATCTGGATGCGTAAGTAAGAATTTTTGTGTCTCACCAGTTCAACCCTTTAAATTTAGTTCACGCCATGCTACTTTCACAGAGCAGAATCGACTACATAACCTCTGTATTATAAATGTGAGGAGAAAGTTCTACTGAGAACGTTTTCACCAGAAACTGTTACTTTCTGCAACAGATTGATGCAGAGACGACCTAAGATCTTAACCTCTACAATTTAAGGGATAATTTTTATCTGTACTAATTTCCTGATAATCACTTCCTATCAGCTAATATTTTATTCATATTAAATACATTATTCAACATAACTATTTTAACAGTAACTCTCTCTATTGAGTTGCTATCGGAACTTGCATTGACTAAACTTTCCTGTAATCTATACATACATATATTAATATTATTGCTAAAATAGGAGTAAAGGCGTTCAATGATTGCCGATGTTCAACTCAGAGATTCGTAATTTTTTATCACGACTCGGGACTTTCAATCAGATCAATTACCTTGACTGTAGAAAATCTCTCTCTCTCTTTCACTCTCTCTCTCTCTCTCTCACACACATATATATATATATATATATAGAGAGAGAGAGAGACACGCACTCACACACATGCATATATGTGTGTGTATATATATATATATATATATATATAAGTATTCGTGTGAGTGCGTGTCTCTCTCTCTATATATATAATATATATTATATATATATATATATATATATACACACACATTCAAGCACACACACATACATACATATATATATCTATATATATCTATAAATACATATATATATATATATATATATATATATATATATGTATTTATAGATATATATAGATATATATATGTATGTATGTGTGTGTGCTTGAATGTGTGTGTATATATATATATATATATATATATAATATATATATATATATATATATATATATATATATATATATATATATATATATTCTCCACATATTAATCAGTCACTTATGTGCCATGCGAGATACACGCTTAGGCGATCATGTATCTTTCGATACATAACTGTCGAGGCAGATTTTTTTCCCCGTAGTAGATTGCTATTACTGCGGTAGACTAGTTACCATCCAAAGCTATCGAACTCGGTCTGTCCTGCTATTTACCCGTAGCTGGGGGCAGGGAGAAGAAGAGGATCCGTACCTTTCCCAAGCAAATGTGCACGTAAGTGAATGTATTTTGAACTCGATTCTCCGATTCTTCAATCCGAGTTGCTATCCATTATTCCACTTCACATATTCCTAATATATAATTGTAACAATTTTAGAACTGTTGTCACTACAGAGTTAAATGCCCTCATTATTCTGCGGTCAATACGGTGTTAAATTTTGTCTGCTTCCCATATATATCACAGCTACCCATATTTTCCTATTACATTACGCATCAATCTTCCGTTTCAACATAAATAGATAAACAATAGAGCAAAACTAAACAGCCTAATGAGGTCCTTATTCTTTGGCATTTCATGTAAGTACTGGTTTTAGTTTATTGACTGGACTTCTAAGAATGTTATTTGATTTTTAGTGTCGGTTTGCTCAATAGAGAAGGAACAATCATTTTATGACAGAATCTGCAAGGAAGTTCTGCTGAACATAGATTACTAAATATTTTTCTGGAATTTTTCCGACCAACTGTGGAATCGATGGTCCCTCAGTAAGAAGTTGAACCTGGTGGCTACTTCATGTGTACTATGTATATAATGGGTTTGTGCCAGCCAGCTTCAGATCGCTTTAATGTCATTTTTACATGATTTTTTTTTTTTTACTTTTCTATTTCCAAAGATTTATACGGTACAATAGTGTACTGAACAGCAAACGTAATAAAAAATTGAAAATTATCTCAAATTTCTGCACATGACTTCGGCTTGTATATTGTAAAGACAATACAAATAAAATTCTATTTATTCCTGTTATTTATTTTGATTCTTAGATTCCGTACATTATAAAATCCCGGATTAAGAAAAAAAATGAGATTTTATAGTTTGTCTGAAATCCGTAAAGCGAGGAGTTTTATTTTGTATTTTATTTTGTAAACTTCTGATTAAATTTACAATAAAAATGATTTTTTTTAAACTTGTATCTTGTAAAATTATAATAATGATTATTAGAACAATCAGTCTAAACACATAAGTTCTACTTTGTGACTGAGAGAGTTTTATAATTTACGCTTTTGCTCAGTTTTCGAGGCCATATAAAAAACAACTTATGAATGATTATATTCAAAGTTGGCAGATTTACCCGATTTGAAAAACTGTCGCAATATAATCTTCTTTCTCAAATCACATCCTGAAGGCACATGACAAGGAGCAAGATAGATAGGGAAAAAACGAAGCTTATTAAATATCAGTAAATCCTCCCACGTGTACCTAAACGCAACTTTCTAGTTCGCTGATGCACTAGAAAGATGCAAGCGAATTAGGAAGCAGCGTTGATAAAACTGATCACTCCTTAAAACAATTGGTTTACAAATAAGCTAATCAGACACAACAATATGCTTCAGAAAATAAAGAGAGTCGGTCTTAGCCAATCTAGAATCAAAACTGCAATCTACTCTCTCAGGGCATATTTTGGGCGATTACGTCAGATGACGTGGCAAGTCTGTGTAGAAAAAAAAAAAAACAACAAGAAATTCTTCATTATTCGTCTAGGGATTTTTTCTTATAAAGCCAAATTATCAAGCGGTTCCGAGAGCGCCTAATGAAACAGAAGTATATGTTTTTTTTCAAAAAGAGATTGTTTGCTGATATTTTTTAAATACAAGATTGAATAAATGAACGAAGTCTTTTCAAGAGCAAAATGTGTTTTCTGTAGGAAAATACATTAGTAGAAAATGACAAAAAAGCAACTAATAAAAACGGGATAAACACATACAGACGCTCACAGACACAGACACACAGACATACACACACACACACACACACACACACACACACACACATATATATATATATATATATATATATATATATATATATATATATATATATATATATATATGCCATGTTGAATTATTAATTATATAATTTTCACATAGAAATTAGCGTAATTTTGCATTGATAGGGAGATAAATATTTTAAAAATTTATTGTATAAAATAAATCAGCATGAACTCCGCAAATGAAGAAATATTCCAGAAACACAGTAATTTTTACAACAAAGCTCAAAAAATAATCGCTACAAACACGCTAACATCACTTATATAAAAAAAACCCAAAAAACCAACAAAAAACAATAGTACAAACCAGAGGAAAAACAGAAAAATAAAAATCATTTAGTATACCCCCTGTTCAACCAAATGGTTAGAAATAAGCTAGGACAAAATTGTAATTGTAGAAACCCTGAAAATTGCCTTTTGGATAATAAATGCCGCATAGAATCTGCGGTATACTAATGTACAATCTCATCCATCGAGAATCCAAACACTAAAAACATATATATATATATATATATATATATATACGATGCGCGAAGAATGGATTTAAAATAAGGTGGAGACAACAGAAAAGCTCCTTCAATAATAATCGAAATAGAAATCAGATATCCCTTTCTATAATAACTATTTTTGACATTAAAAAGAAGCAAATAAAACACCAAAAGTAAAATGTAAAATAATAAATAGAACAAGAACTTGTAAAACCTGGGATGACCAATGGACTTTATGCCTACATGAAAAACTACACATTATTAAGTTCCTAAAAAAGGAAAATTTATTAAATCAAAGAAATGCGATAACGGTTTTTTGCCGACACAAATATTTGCCTTAATTAATTAGCATTTAAAAAAAAAAAATCTATTAGCAAGTTCAATTAAAGCAATAGATTTAAGGCACAACCTAATCATAATCTTAAATCTAGAAGTCGTCAACAAGAAACAAATAAATAATCAACAAAAACTACCAGAGCTACAACATCAATGCGTTAAATATTAGCATACAGTAATAAAAAGGAAAAACAGAACTACTACATCAATCAGTTACAGTCTTAGCAGGGAGTTTGATAAGATTTGCTATTGTAGCCAGAAAAAAATCCCAACCCAAACTTACACGACTCCAAAAACTTGACATATACCACAAACACCCCTACTTCCATCAAAGCAGTAACCCCTTGATAAAGAAAAAAAAAGCCTAGACTACACCGCCATTCAAAACTATAAATGAGTAAAAAATTCCATACCATAGTTATTTCAAAACAAGGCTTGAGGATGAAACTGCCAGCCAGTGGTTAATGTTTAATATTGGAATTAAACTTAAATACTGCTGACCAGTTTCGAAACATAGTAATTTCTCTGCCACGATAGATTTCTTAAATCTTATATATATATATATATATATATATATATATATATATATATATATATATATATATATATATATATATATATATATATATGCACGTGTGTCTGTAAAAATTCAGATATAATTAACATATATCTGTAAAATAGTATCACTAAATGCAAAAAGAAAACTTTTTTACCGATGTGATTCTCCCTCTTTGTACCTTAGGGTACAAACAAAATGTTTCGGTAACGAAAAGTTTTCCTTCTGTCTCTCTTCCTCTCTCTCTCTCTCACAGACACACACATATATATATATTGTGCGAGTATGCATACAAATATTGGAGAATTCAGTTTGTCAAGATCACACTCAAAGAACAAGGCCCATTTATCTAATCTTTGAAATGAAAGTTTCCAAGACATCCAATTGTGACATGGTCTATGTGATGTTGACCTAGAGGGCATCGCATAACACTGCAAGCCATTTCTAGACAAATGAATCAATTTCGAACAAAATGAAATCAGTTATTGTGTTTGCTATGAAGTACGGGTATGTTTTTGACCTCACAATTGATAGGGCAGATAAGGTCTTATGTTACCCGTAAGGTTAGTAAAGGTCATTAGATGTAGGATTATTTTGCTCTATTTTACATTCTTTCAGCTAAATTGGTACGTGCGGATAATTTTGGTAGAAAATATGGTAAGATATATGCTGCCGAACTCCAAGTTCATTGGTCGTCTGCAGAGATTATTCTTGCATTTAATCACCATTTTTTCATCAAAAATAAAGAATATAAATTGCCAGAATGAAGTGATTTTTCTGTTTTTTTAGTAAAATTTGAAACAACGCAAAGTGGTATCAAATAAGAATTCTAAAATATTCAGTGTTAAAGTTTAATATTTAGTGTGTGTCTTTTTAATGAAAAATAAACTTTTTTCTTGTTGAGTTCTCTAAAACCGAATAATTCGTTATAGTCTAGTAATGATTGTATATCATTTAATAGACTGACACATAACTATATTATTTGTAACAATTGATAAAATATAAATGCTCATTTTTGTTAAGGAGATATCAATATCGAGTGAAGCAGTATAAAATTCTTCAAATATGTCTACCAAAAAACTAAGCTGCTTTTAGACATGGCAGCCATTAAGATGTATGGTAGGTAGAGGTAAATTGTAAGTTTCATAAAATTATTTTGTGTGTATGTGTGATATAATTTTGAGGAAGTGGACTCTAAATTATAATTGTTTTTTTTTAACTAATTATAATTTAAGATCCTCAAATATATATAAAAACGCACACATACGCCTTGCGTGCGACACACACTTACACTAGTCCTACGGAACTCATTATTTGTTTCTATCTATCCTGATGATGACTTAAAAAGGTTGAATGCTTCGATCATAATTCTTCCGAAATGGACTTCGGACAATTTTTGAAGGAATTTGATTATTGTCTGAGAATTTGATTATTGTCTGAGAATTTGATTATTGTCTGAGAATTTGATTATTGTCTGAGAAGGAATATTCACAATTTTGAAAAGACGATCAGTAAATAGGCACAAAATGTCTGTTGTCTTTAATAATATTTGCCTTACATATATATATATATACACACATATATATATACACGCACACACAAGTATAGGATTGGTGTATACGGAATAAATTCCAATAACTTACAATTACTATTCTTAAAAGAGTGCTCAATACAGAGTAGAACGAATATAATTATTTATTTAAAAATTATAACATAAATATGTTATAAAATCGCTACAAAAATAGCCATTTTGTTTCAACATTTCTGGTGTCTTATCAAGTGATGATGTTGAATGGACATCATGACATGATAAGACACCAGAAGTTTTGAAACAAAATGGTTATTTTTGTAGTGATTTTAAGAAAATGGTTAAACAAGAAGATTATTGCATGAAATTTTATTAAAACTGGAAAAGGTGAAGCGTCGGAAATGGCTAGAAAGAAATTGGTATGATGTAAAAGAAGGTCTAATAAAGAAGAAGCAGAATTATAAGCAGACGATTAGATGAGACAGAAGAAGGGTTTGAGTTAAAGAAGAAAAAGAAGAAGAAAGTAAAAAGAGAACAGGAAAGGAAACTAGAGAAAGAAAAATGGTGATAAAGAGAATTAAAAGTTTAAATAATTCAGGAAACAAAAAGAAATTAAAAATTTTGTATGTCAGAAAGAGTTAAACATCAAAACTGATAAAATTAAAGCTGAAGATGACGGGGAGAATAAAGTGGCAAGAATATGACCCATAGATGCGTGTTTGAAAATGTGTCAAAAAAGGAAATCAAATGAAAATCAAATTAAATGTATCATAATTATTTCAGTTAAATTTGAATAATATTACAGGATTTTGAAATATTCTCCGTAGATTTTGAAATCTAGATTCGACATATTACATTTTGATTACATTTTGTAATCATAAATTAATAATTATATTAACTTAAATTTAAGGACCCGGTGATGTATACTATTATATAAAGGGAAAAAGTCAAGAGGATAAGAATCGATAATATTTCGAGATAAAGGAGATAGAACGGATAATATTAAAAATTTCCCCAGGAGCCGCTTTTCGAGCGGATTTTAGGCTAGTTCTTGCGGAAAACTTTTGGACTTTCCGTCTTTTAGCTTCAGCCTCCTATGTACGTAAAAGCTATAAGAATTTAAAAATAATAAAATTATTTTATCTTTATTCGACACCTTAATCCGATCTCCGTAGTTTGTTTTCATTATAATTTTATTTTCATTAGAAAAAAAAAATCTTTATGGGCCCTTCATATAAAGTCACACTTAAAAGACATTAGGGAACCGGAACTGTGTAATACGTGACAGTACGCATGTTAGAAAAAAGAAAAAAAAAATACATATGAGCAACGTACCGTACCTCGCTTTTTAAATTACGGTTTAATTAGTCGATATCAATGGAAACTGCGAAGAAGTGCGAAATTAAAGTTAAACCTTTAATAAAGAACTATTTTTAAAACTTTCACTCTGTTCGATATTTAAATTTAACTTAATGAATTATTTAAATTTTAATCACGTGCAACTACTGTAGTTACTACTGTTACTTAAGGATGTTTATGATTCACCGAGACCGAAAAACAGACAGACGGACACACGTATACTGCGCTTTATTTATATATAGAATATGATAGGATAGGCAAAATATAATAGTAAACTTTGTGTTAATATATGTCAGGAAAACCTGGATGTAAGAGCGAACAAGGGAATCTAGATGATCATTTAAAATAAGGATGTATATGTGGCGAGGAGGCTTGAATAAGTTAAAAAAAAAAGTATCAGAAAAAGGAAGAATATAAATGAAGAGAGTCTAAGTGCATGGTAAACACTGTAAGCGAGAAACACAAAAATTATATGAAAATTATTTATGAACAGGAAAGAACTAATAAGGTGGAATCAGAGGAAGTTGAGGTTGCACGCCACCATATTAAAAATAATATTAATGAGCGAGAGAGAGAGCGAGAGAAATATAAATGGAAATGCACAGAAAGAAAGTAAAGTAAAATTAGATGTAATATTAATGAAGTTATTAAGAGAAAAATTATGAAAAGTAAGATAAAGGATTTAAGAAAAGACAAAAAGAAGAAACGTGATGAATAGTTAGAGAAAAAACAAACATGACAAGTAGAAAGGAGGGTGTGCATCGATTGTGAAGTAAATGCAGACTATTAAATATAATTCCGATTGAAAACCAACCGAAAATGAAAACCATTCAAGGAAAGATACAGTTGAGTTTTAAAATGTAAGAACAAAGTTATGTTGAGAAAGAGAGAGAAAAAAAAAGAGAAAAATTGAAGATAACAGTTATTTTAAATAAGAAACAAAATGAATAAAACATCTATTCTGTAAACAAGACATTATCTGAGAAAATAATTTATATGCTTTCTTCTGAACTGTTTATGAAAACACCTGCTCATTCCAGAAAGTAACTGGATCGGTATACGTTTATGAAAGAGTTAATGAAAACGGAAAGGTGAATTTTGTCGCAAGAGTAGCAGAGAAGAAATAATTTTCTCGAATATGTAGGTTTCCAAAAGGAGAAAAAAATGAAGAGAAAAAAGAATAGAAGATTTTAGTTCGAAGAAAACGAAAATGATTATGGAAGTTTAAAACAAGTATAGAGCATAAAGAAGAAGGAAACGATGGGTTGTGTTGATGTAGAAAGAATTCGAGAAAAGGCAAGAATGATTTTAAATGAAGCACCTGCCAGGTTCTGGCCAACTAGAAAGATGGCTGAATGCAAATGAGTTTGAGAAACAGGCGGCAGGGCAAGAGGGAGACCAAAGGGTACTGGGTGCAAAATAAGTCACGTCTCACGCTGATATAAAATTCATGAATGTAGATTGCTTTTTCAAATAAACAAAGTACAAGAAACAAATGAGCTTTTTAAATAGAAAACAAAACGAAGTAGTCCATAAAACTATCCTAAACACTTTGCCAAAATCACCTTTCTATGGGAATTTGCTTTCTTTATGATAACAATCTTCTTTTTATATATTAAAATGCTTTTATGAAAATAGTAAAAGATTATGTAGCGTTCGATAAGAAGAGAAAGTCGACTGAATTTCTATTGAACTACTCCCAGAAAATAAATATTTCATCATTATATATATATATATATATATATATATATATATATATATATATATATATATATATATGAAGAGAAGGTAAAGAGAGACTACGAAAATGAGTTGACCCACATAGCATTTAGGAAAAACCTAAACGTTATCAAATCCTCACCTGTAGTGTATATCTTACTACAAATACAAGCGTCTGTTCATTGGCTTCCAGTGTATTGCAACTCGACGTAAGCTAATATTACTCTATCATGTAAGAAAAGTGGCAAGCCTGTTGCAGGGCTATACTTATCAAATTGGTCTTACAGAACAGTATGTATATAATACATTCGATCCTCTATTTCTGTCACCTATATTCACATAATGTTTGAAATTATCTAATTACCTTATTAATTTATATATATATATATATATATATATATATATATATATATATATATATATATATATATATATGATACAGAGATAAATAAAATTAATACAGAATGTAAAATGTTAGTGAACAAATCAATGTTTTCACAATAAATTAACTATATGTTACTATAATAATCAGGATATACCTATGGCCTATACATAGTGTGAGTTTCCGCCTAAGGTACCTTTTTTTCATATTATGCTATGATAGAATGAGTGATATGAAGTATCTGAACAAAGAAATTAAAATGGAATATGTAAAAACCAGTTGGATATTTAAAATCGTTTATTCTTTTCTCAACCTTTCATTCAATATGTGTTGTTCTGATGATGTTCTTATCGAATGATACGTTAACAAAAATTAAACAACTTAAAACATTCAACTCCTTTTCACATATTCCATCTTAGATATTAAAATTATTAAAATATGAAATTGTCTTAGGTATGTCATTTTATTATTTAAATCAGTGAAGTGCAAAACATTTTTATTTATAAGTAAATCCAAACGATGTTGGCTCGCGAAAATATTTGCTTAAAATGTACCATATAGATGAATAAATGATTATTTTATAAGTTGATATGGGCAACTTGATAATCACTAATCTTAATGATTATATTGACAATTTTACTGTTTCGATCTGAATATAAGTGTTCTTATATTCAGATCGAAATGTTGATGACTTTGCAGTGATCTTTTTATTTCAATATTGATCTTGTTCTCATATATACCTTTTTGTTCATAACGGACCACGATATTCATTTGGATATCTATCTTAATTAAATGGGGACCATTCCATTGCTTTGCTATCGTTGAAACTATTTTCGTAAGGTTAGCAATAGTTGGCTTTACATTATAAAGTGTAAATGTAATTACACAAATATACACTTTGTTTTCTGTTCATCAATACATTTTGTTTTCTGTTCATCTCTGCATTTATGTTTACAATATCATCAGCTTCAAAGGATTCGTATATTACAGCCTGCAATACAAAGCCAAATCATTAATTGATATTGTCAGCGTTGTCTTAGCCTTTACCGAGAAGGATCCAAACGTTGCTATTTTAGCAATGTACCCCTACATTCATCGGTAAAACTCTTCTGAGGAACAATCAGTTTCATGTATATTTCTCGTTAATTTTTTCTTTTTATATTATTGTTCAACCAATATACGTGAATGAAATTTTGTTTCACTTATCTATGAAGCGTATTGGATAGGAAAACCTGAATTCAAAATAATTATCCAACTCCACTTCACAATAACCAAGTTAAAATCAGTTATTTTATTGATTATTTAAAAATTGAGTGCAAACATATTTATCAATCTTTTCATATATAAAAAAAGCTTCATTTGCATTGGTTGGATAATATGTCTGTTGCTTCAGAACTCCTTGTTAAAAAATATCTATGCAGGGTAACGTGTTGTAGAACGCGGCGTTTCGCCCAGTCACATATGACTTTCTTGCTACTCTCTTTCTAACGTTTATCTGGAAAATAAAAAGAAAAAGATAGATAATAAAAAATAATGATTAAAAAAAAATTGCCAGTAGTTTTGTGCATCATTTTCTTCAGAATAGTCTCACAACAAGAAAATAAACAGAAAAGCAAGGAAGAGAAAAAAAACAGCAGGTGTATTAATTTCGAGATAATTTTGTATCCTTGGAAGTAACAATGCAAACAGATGGGCTGGTGTTAGTCACTAGCTTTTAATTTTCTGCTTCTAATGAGCCGGTGATTCATTCTCTAATGTTGTATTAGTATCTTTTTGTTTACATTCAGCACCATAACTTCTTATCTTTAAAATCTCAAATATTCCAACACACTTCTTTTGCTCCAAACTTTGTGTCTGATGTTCATCTTCTAACTAGACCTAACTTTACTTTGCCATCTTCGTACACACCCACACGTACACGTGTGTGTGTGTGTGTGTGTGTCTGTGTATCCGATACCTATCACCCGATCGACCGCCCATATTGATTCTCATCACTCCTGATTCGGATTTACTTACGTACCATCATCATAATTTACGCATTTACTTAAATCTATAGCCTGCTATCTGACCAAATATGTGTCTACTTACTTCTCTCTATTTGCATTTAAAACACTAATACAAAATAAAATAATATTAGCATAGCGTGTGAAGCAAGAATGCATATAATAGATCGTAATAAATGTCACAAGAAATACATATCTGAAACACGTCGTTCGATTTGAATAAAAGAATATATGAACATAAAAATGACTTCTCAGAAATAACACATTCATTGCATTAGTCATTTAGAATTTCCACATTAAATTTACATCCAGATTTATATAGCATGTTTTCTTTCTTAACAAAGCTACTGGTGTTACATTTACAATGTGGAATATTTTTTTAAAAATTAACAGTAATAAAAACAAAAAGAAAGCCTTAGGAAATTGAATGAGATATGCTAGGTTCGTCTAAACACATCGGACGCCAGAAATTTAAAATTTAAGTGTAAATTTAAGCCTCCTTTTTTCATTAGCATTTCTCTCGATGTAGAATTACAGAAGAATCCCTGACAACCGGACTAAGAATGCCTCCCAGATATGAGGAATTAGTTACAAAGTCTAGATATGAGGGGTTATATTTAGATTAAAATAAATAAAAAAATCCTTAAATAAAA
>OZ010573.1:79779855-79784855 GCA_963932145.1 Acanthosepion lycidas | reverse complement strand
TATTTATGAATAGAAGCTAGTGTACATACAAGCACAGTTTTACCATTTTTTTCTTTAATGACCGCATCATTGCATTTTCTTTTTGCATTCATACACCATAATACCTTTTTTCTTCAATTTATTTTGATGCAGAAACAAAGAGAATGCCTCATATTATAATGCTTGCTTCCTACGTAAGTCATAGCATCCTATATCTATTTACATCTTTTGAACACCAGAAAACAAAACTGTTATACAGCGGTTTATCAATTTTTTTCTTTTTGTTTCAAAGACTTCATCAACATAATATGATACTTTTATTATTCTTATTTCTTCTGTGGACGTATTTATTGACTTTATCTACTGCAAACGAAAATACAATATTTTACTTGTTGGAGGAAAAACAACCGAAAATTGTTTTTACTATCGTCTGACGTAAATGATTCGAAAAACAAACTGGCCAAAATTGATAAACGTTCTAATGAATCAAATTTACTTTTATCATAAATTGCATAACTTTCTGGATAAATGTCTGTGAAGTTAGTAGTGTAATGACTAATATGAGTTCTATTTTCAGATATTTCTCAAGGCGAAAAAACGAAGTTCGATATTTTTTTTTCTAATAATGAGCTTTGAACGAGACATCAGTTAAAACGAAATCCAGCATTCTTCAATATAACGTTATGATATTAAACATAATGTTAAACTGAATCTTTATACGCCACAATCCTAGATGTGTTTTTATATTATTGTTAATAAACCTCGACAGTAAACCAATAAATAAAACGAAATGTTCAACTTATTTACACGATTTTGGAGTTTCGCATATATGGTATCCACTCTCAGGGGTTCATTTTACTATCGACTCTCATGAGAACGGATACCATATATACAAAACACTGAGTCGGGAAGATGAGTCGCATATCTAATTTTACTTATTAAGATTAATGCCATATATCTTACATTGAGCGCTTTAATTACAAATTATCCTAAGAGCTCTATGCTCCAGAAATACGCTGTCCTACCGTTTATTATTATTATTATTATTAATGATTTTTGCGGAAAAAGTATTTGTTTTTTGTTATGCCAAATCATATGTGCACGGTGTTTTTTCTTTATGTAGGATATATAATAGTATCCGAAACAAAAATGAAGATGATACAAATTGGAACATTTCTTTTTTTCCATCAGGATCGAGTATCGCTGGAGAAACCTTATGTTCGCTTAGGCATCAACAGCTCAACCTAGAATGACAAAACCATGTGTTCAGAAAATGTCTTGGGATATCTGAGTTTATGTTGATATCATCGTAGATCACATTAATTATCGTAACTTATCGCTTCCTCACTTTAAGAGAGTCTGTCTGCATCTCTACTTTGTTTTAACTATATCTATATTAGATCCGTTTGTTATTGTAGGAATTTAATACAGAGATTTTTATTATATTTTTCATACACTTATATAACCACGGCACCCACCATATATATAAATATATATATATATATATATATATATATATATAGATAGATAGATAGATAGATAGATACATAGATAGATATAGATGCAGAAACACATAAACTATTACAGACGTATGCCTACAGGTATGGCCACCCAGGTATATACATGTAATAGAGCCTTTTTATTTTTCATATATATATATATATATATATATATATATATATATATATATATATATATATGTATGTATATATATGTATAAATATATATTTATATATATATATATATATATACATATATATGTATGTATGTGTGTGTGTATGCCCTGGTATATATACATATGCATTCATGCACAAAGGCACACACACAAACACACACATATATATATATATATATATATATATATATATATATATATATAAGTTAACATAGAAGTCAACATTTAGAGGCCTCTAAGTGTTAACTTATATGTTCACTTTTATGTTTACACGCCCTCTATCTCTGATAGTGAACTCTTTATCACATAAATATAGCACTTCTAAAGACTATATATATATGTATATATATATATATATATATATATATATATATATATATATATATATATATATATATATATATATAACATAGATGACGAAACAGACCAGCTAACGTTAAGTGTAAATTCTCTTATCTTTATTATTCATATATGTGTGTGTGTGTGTGTGTGTGTATGCATATAACCATTTTTAATTTCTGTCTAGAGTTGTCTATAACATAATTTCTGCCCATTCTTTTCTAACTACCTTAGTTTACTTTATTCTCTCTATCTCTCTTTTACTGACATTTTCCTTGTTCTTTCTTTTTTTCTTTTTTTTTTCATCGTTTCTTTCCTTCCTTCTTTAATTCTTATTAAAAAAAAACAAAAAACAGTTATAATTCATTTTTTAAACAAATATTTTTGTATTGACAAGCACCAGGGAGAATATCCCGGAGGTGAAATGGCCATCTGAAGTGCGTAATAGAGTTTCATTTTTATGTAATTTATATATATATATATATATATATATATATATATATATATAAATAAATATATATACAGAAAGAGAGCGAGAGAGAGAGAGAAGAATATCGATTAATACCGGTGCATAAATAACATTAACAGGAAATACACTCATTTTGTCACTAAATAACGAAGAATATAGAGTAACCTAAAAAGTCCTTGCCGTTTTCTTACGTAGTGTGGGAAGAAATAATCAGTGGGGATAATGTCACGAGTGGACGAACCGCCAGGCGTTGGTTCCAGATGTTCATGACAAGAGGTCTCTCCCTTTGTGGCCGGCCACATGGACTGGATGATGAGGCTCTGAGTGCAGTCGTAGAAATGGACAACAGCCAATCCTGTGGTTTTTGATGTGACAGTCAGGTTTCCCCTGTAGCGCACAGGGAAGGCGTACACGTTGACTAAGTGGGTACCCTACACACTGCCAGAAGCCAATAAGCATCAACGTTTGACAGCCTGCATCTCGTTGCTTTCTCTGTACCGCAACGTGTTTACCAGTGACGGAAAGTGGGTTTTGTCTGACAGTGTTCCAGGCATTGACTGTCACCCATGGATCCTATGCATCACACCACAGGTCCACCTGAACAGCGATACCATATTATGTTTTGTATCTGGTCGACTAGTCGACAAGTGGTTCACTATGAGCTGCTACGAATAAGCAGAATGCGCCTGCACTGGTTAATCGCAAAGGTGTACTGTTCATCCATGACAATGGCGCGAGTGGTCTGGGATAACACACAACTCTTGGCTGGGATACATGGTACCGTCCATGTTACTCCCCGGGACTTGTATAAAAAGAGTAACAAATCTTCCATTCTCTGGACAACTACCTTCGTGGGGAATCCTTCGCAAATGAGGCAAACTTGCGGCAGACACTCAGACTTCCTTGCGTCCAAGACACCTGGTTGTTACTGCAAAGGCATTGCGCAACTGGATCTACTTGGCAAATGTTCTGGACCCTGATGGGGATTACTTTGAAAACTAACGGCGTGTCAGATTTGCTGTATATGTTTTTTTTCTAATGAATTAAGAACGGCAATGACCTTTTTGGTTGCCTTGTGAATACTTTACATTATCTGTTAATTAAATTTCTATCAAAATATTCCATTCTCTAATAAGAGAAATGGGATAAGTAATTAAAAGTAATACATCCTAGATTTTTGTTGAGAACACAGGGTTAAGCATTTCCTTCAATAATTTGTGTTTCTTAGAATTTCATATGATAATTTTGTTTTAAATATTTTCTGCTTGCTATGCACAGAGATGTTGGATTTATTGGTTCACCTAGTCCAGTAATTATATTCATGCCATATATATTTATTTTACATAGAATGAGATCCTGATTACAATTAGAAGATATGAAATCAAACATAGATTTGTTCTGTTTTGCTCAATTTAGTCCCAAATGGACTTCGATTTCCTAGCAATTAACATTTAAATAATAACATTAAAATCCGAATTCGAAATAAAAAAAAAACAAACAAATTCTTAAGACCATTGGCTGACCTTTCTCAAACATATACGTTATCTAGAGAATCGATTGTAATCATTCCTCGAATCAGATGTATATTTCCATACCATGTATGTATGTATGTATGTGCGTATATATATATATATATATATATATATATATATATATATATATATATATATATATATATATATATATATATGGATTAATGAATGGCTTTGGGTGTATGTTTCTTAAATTAAAAGAGAGTCAACAGAGCAGTTTTATTTCTGATTTAATTCGAAATTTATTTTATTCATTATTGCGGTTCAGTTCCGCCATATATTTCAAATTCAAAACTGTCACATTATTTTGAATCATCTTTCACATCAAATAATAAACGAAATTATATTTTAAAAGATGATAAACATTATTCAGAGTAATATATTTTCGATTTACATTCAGTAGTTACGAAATTCTTTTAAGTTTTGATTAAATTATGTTAAAAATATACACTTATATATCTTTAATGTTGGATCTCATTTCATTGAGTATTATTGAATTTCATTCTATTTAATTATAGTAAACAAATAATCTTCACAAGTTTGTGTCACTTTTATTAGTTGCATCAAATTCCTTTTCACTGTTTTAGCAAAATATTTGTATTCACTGTCTGTCCTTTCATTGAAAAAGCTGAACTAAACCGAGGCATGCTCTATTGCCCAGGTAGTCACACTATTCATCCTTATTGCTAAGCGATAAGTTTTGATGGAATATGTACAAAAATTAATGAATGATGCAAATATATTCTTCTGATAAATAATTTTCATAATGGAAATACATACAAACAAGCTACCTTTATATTATAGATGTATCAGGGTTTGTCAGTGCATATGAAGAAAATCGATCAGTTACAATCTTATAATTTATCGAATACCTTTTTTCAAAAGTTTAGGTTTTCTTTTAGGAAGGACTGGCCCCAAAGCATACCGAATTGTTATTTATATGTTTGGCTGAAACTCTTTCCTACATAAGTGTAAAGCAATGAAATATAAACTTATAAAACCATTA
>OZ010573.1:79754855-79774855 GCA_963932145.1 Acanthosepion lycidas | reverse complement strand
TATTTATAGGTCTAACATTCGCCATATCGAATATTACTGCTACATCTGGTTTAGTGCTTCTGTTTTATATTTAGAGATTCTAAAAATTCAAAGAATCGGCAACGTTATCGCTCCAGGGCTGACATTTCAGCTACAGTCATTTTCCCATTTGAGTAACGTAGCTTCCCTATGCCTCTTCTGTAAGATGAGTTTTTGTCTTTGGTAGCTCTACTTAACAAATTGATGCTCAATGCTAGACTGGGAGCTAGGTCTCATAATTTCAGTGTTTAAATTATTAGTCATAATCGTAAATGCTACGCTACTGGTTTCTTCTCTCGCACTTCTCACTTGTGCAGCGCTTTTCCGGCTTCCTGCTTTCCTATCAACTACAATATTTAAAAAATTAAATGCAATGTCAGCCTTTATCTTCAGTTTCCTTGATCCTTTTCTTTCATTACCCTCTCTGTTTTTTTCTCTCTCAGTAAACCCCTTGCATCCTAGTTGCGTTTTATCTCTTTACTTAGAGTGAAATAAATGTCTAATAGTGAGACTATTATACTATTTTATTTGGATAGCAGAAACTTATTTCTTTGCAAAATAACTACTTTAAAGTATTTTATATTTTGATTTTATTCTGTGTAAATATAATATTAAATTATGATCAGCACACATAATTTATATTCTCAGAACATACTTAAATCCGTTATCATTTAAATATTTTATGACAATATAAATTATTAGAAAGGTTTAGTCAGCTGTTTAAGTCCAAACTATTTACTTTTTGCTTCTTTAGACCTTTAGAATACGAATATAACTAGCCCGAAAGTGAATACTGAAAGGCTGATATTGTGTATGGCGCTTTCATTTCTATGGCCACTGAGGGCAAAAAGTATAATGGGGAATTCTACTCAAAACTGCCGTTATCCTTCAATAAGATTCCGGTAAACTTGTTAATGAGCCCTTGGCAAGTTATCGGCTTTGACTTATTGACACAAGGTCTTAGTGTGAAGAAAAGAATAGAACAGAAGAGACAGGGCAATTGATTAACTGAAAACAAAGAGTCAAAGCCGCAGGCGTGAGAATATACGAACGCTGATATCTTAAAAAATAATCAATCATTTCTGCTATCATTCGCAAAATCAATAGTAACGTGGCTACTTGGGCTATATTAAAGGCAATAATAGCTACTACTACGACAATGACGAATAATACTACTACTATTACCAGTAATAATAGTATCAGTATTCAAGTTTTATTTGCATTTTGGAACATTAATATCTATAGATAAACCTCGTTGCAATAGTATATATCAACTCACAAAAATACACAATGAGAAAGAAATTAGTTTGAAACGAATTTAAATGTAGAATTAAGAGAAACTTTAAAGAGTGTGGCGACTAGTGGTTTTGTAATCTGTTCTGAAATGAGTGATTAGTAGATAAGAAAATATTCTCGGACTCTTTCAGGTTTCATGAACTTGAAGTGTGCAGAGAACTGTTTCATCAGAACAGAATGACAACTTTATAAGTTTTCTCTCCTTTTATTTCATTGTTTACATCTTGCTCCCTTTTTCATTGACACCACTTCTTGCTGTTCCATTTTCTTTTCTTATATTTTCAGGTATTCTTATTTGTTAAAACATTGTTGCTAGTACTTCAAGCTCTGGAGGATTTCAGCAGAATGACGATTTTATGCAAACCTCTTCGTCTTTTTCGACGATCAACTTATTTCAATCTGTGCAGTGTTTCGCAGTATCTGACATCATAAACTTCCGACGATGAGGCATGAAGTCATTGAGCATCACACTTCTTACATTCCTGATCACAGTTATTATTAAATTCTTTGCTGACTGTTGAACTTTGAATTTTGAGAGAGGTCAATGATGATGGAATCAACTGCGGCTACTTCAGATTATCAACATTACATTCCGGTTACCCATCGTATTTGAAAGTGGCAACTTTAACCAAGAAAATACGTAATTAAACCTGTTGGCAATCTTTTCGATTGATTTGTAAATAACAATTTATGTTTGAATTTTTTGCATAATAAAACTTAACACGGTCTCTAAATAAGTCATTATATAAAAAAGGTGAAGCTGATAAAAGCAAAAAAGAGAAATATTTATACAGGGATTGAACAAATACTCTGAAGAACAATTACATATTGAAAGCGTTAAACACGCAATGCAAAAAATATGGAAGAAACTTTTTTAATCGGTATCATCAGAGGCAAGGCAGTAATCCACCAAGACAGTGTGGAGGAATACAGGATATAAAAGAATTAATAATGAGCGGGAAGAGGAAAGAGTAATCACGAGGACAGGTCGGTAGCAATTGATATTGCATTTGCAGATTAAAGTTGGCTGGAAAGCATAGAGTTGGAAGGGAGTTCCAAAAGCGAGAAGCACAAGAAAAGAAACTGCTGGCATAGAATGTACGGCTACATCTATAGCCAGCTCAACTGAAAAATGATGAGATCTCGACGCCAGTTCAGCATTGAACTTAAATTTTAAAATAAAGTCTAGGTACAATAGCAAAGTGTACACCCGAACAAGTAACATGAAAGTAGTTATAGAAAAGAGAGAGGGAAGCAACCTTATGGCGGTGGGAGAGTGACTGAATCCGAGCCGGTAAAACAGGACCAATAATACTACTTATTCTTCTTTGGATTGTATCAAGTAAATAGCAGGGGTGCCCGACCATATGTGACGGAGGGTAGAATTATAGATATGCCAGATAGATTTTGAAGAGAAGAATTGTCAGGCACGGCATAATGAACCAACTTTCTTAGCAACTGACCTAGAAATGTCAGCTGAGAACGTTAGCCCGAGAGGACGCAACGAGTCACTTTCCTGGAGGTTAGTTGATATATTAATGTCTGAAGTGACATCAACACTGGCTAAGATGGACAGGAACAAAGCAGCAGGACCAGATGCCATAGTATTACATAAACCGACTGCCTTTCTTAAATTCGACAGCGACAAAATTACAGAAATAATAAACGGAATATACGACAGTGGCGACTTACCGGAAGATTAAGAACAACGCCATTTCGTTAAAGACAGTAGAACAGAAAATATGATATTTAAGCTCAGAATGATATGAGAAAGAGCAATACAAATGTAGAAGAGAGTCTACCTATATTTCATAGACAATAATTTGATAATGCTAGTGGTAATATTAGCCGTTTCCTTAGAAGAAATCAATAGAGCGCTTAATGTATTCGTTTGAAATATATAAAATATTTCACTTAAAACAATTTTTCATGAAAATATGTTTCTCATGTTCATTTTCAAGGACCAATGTTGGCTTCTTTCCTAACCTTTTGTCAGAAATAGTGTGGGATGTCAACATGTTAATTATGTCATTATTTTCTCTTCGCGTTCCATGTGCTATCCATTTTATTCGTTGCTGATGTTGAAATTACTGTTTGTGATTCTGCAGCACCAATCCACGGGTTTCGAAGAAGGATGGTCCTCGCTAAGACCTACAAGTTTAATTTACTCGAAGCCATTTTAATAATTGATCTGTATAAAGGGTTGTATACAAATGGCAGTTTTGATGATATTTCTGAACATGTATGGCGCCATGCATATAATTCATATGAAATCTCGATCTGACAAGTTTAATTAAGAACATGACTCGAGTTTTCAGGTTAACGTTTTGGTTTTATAGCCACTTGCTTTAATGGACAAAACTACCTCCAGCACACCCTACTGCAAGCCCAGTTTCCTTCTATATGAAATTTGTTATAACTGATCCATAAACCGGGGTATTTGAACTGTTTAGTGTTTACTAATTCCAAATCCTGTGTTTTATGATGGATTCAGGGTATATTGCTTTCTTTCCAATTTGTGATAATCTTTTCTGTTTTGAAAAGGTTTATCTTGAGTCCTAGTTCCAGGAATAGTTAAAAGATTTTGATTCTAATTTCAATATTTTACTTACTTCAACTATGAATATCTATATCGTCTTCATAGCCCCCATTATCATCAGTACATTGACTTGCGGGGTGGTTAAATTAGGACAGATTCGTTTGGGATGTGGTTCGGAATGTTTAAATTATCAGTTCACATCTCTTCACATCTGTTTCTATATATACGCAGGGCATAGCCCAGGAAAAATTAAATAGACTGGGGTACTATTTTCCTTCTTGTTGTACTCCGGATGAGGTCTGAACTATTTTCGCATTGAGGGGCCTCTCGAGACCAGTATGAATTTGTAATCCGATATAGCTCTTCTATTAGATTGAAACATTGAGCATGGAAGGCGTTTTCCAGTAGATGCCTTCCAAAAACTAAGCAAAAGAGTGAGAAACAGGGATATTTCCTTAGAAAAAAAGAAAAGAATGCTAAACTGCTATGTAATATCATTCTTGCTATACGAGAAGTGAATACTAAAAATCTGTTCACAAATGAAGAAGAGATTTCAAGGAGCAGGACGATGTATAGAATACCATGCACAGTGTATGCATAAAGAGGAATTTTTAAGGAAAATGGAAACAATTAGGATCAGGAAGAGAGAATTGAACTTTCTAGGACACATAATAAGAAAAGTGTATGGAGAATTTAACGGGACATAATGAAGGCAAAACTAATTTACTTAACAATTTTGTGTAAATGAATGAAAGCACACAGGCTGGGAGGGATGGTGGAAAAAACGAACCTTACTAAGAACCAAATTGGATAGGAAGTTGTAGAGAATCATGATCGCTCGCATCCTAAAGTGATATGATACATAGAAGAATTATATGCTAAACGTCATAAGATATTTTGCTGTTGTAAATATAAATATATTCTGATAATTTTATCAAATATTTGGTTAATATTAATTTTTTGGGAAGATATTAACATCTATTAGGTTGGTGCTAAAATAATGTCGTTTCCTCACATATGTTAATATGTGAGAAAACGACATTATTTTTGCACCAACCTAATATAATGGCATCTGACGCAGTCTAGCACCAATAGAGATAGACAGTATGACAAAAGAAAGTATTGTATCAGTACTATCATCTGACTTGAAAACTAAAACTAAAATGACAAAGTAATAAAATATTTACTACAAATGGTAAAATTGAACGAGTAAAAGAAAAGATCATAATATCCCAAACCAAAAAGCAAAAATTGGAAGGAAAACATCAGCTTCCATTCTATGTCATAGGATCTGCTATCGTTTTTCAACGTTGACTTTTACAGACCCTAATTTGTGGTTACTCTCGTCTGTTCCCTAGAGGAACCTTGATTTTCGTATTCTATTTCAATTTTTACTCCCATAGTGGTTTAGGGATTTGTTTTTCACTTTTGTTGCGCCTTTATTTCAGATTATCCACAGATAAATCCACTCATGTTTTTAATGTAAGTGCAAACTGCCATGACTTTTGTTACCCTACAAGTTAATAATGTGAAGTGATTATTATTATTATTATTATTATTATTATTATTATTATTATTATTGGTATTTATACAGGGTGTACCAAAATACTTTTACAGATTTTAGGGGCGGGTTCCTCACACCAAAACAATGAATAAAAGTCCACATATACATATATCCACAAATCCTTCGTTTTTTAGTTATTAAGATTAAAGAAATTTTACGGTAGATGGCACAGGGTGCATAGAGATTAGGTTACATTTGTCATTCGTGTACATATGAGGCTAGTCTGTCATCGAAATTATCGTGTGTAGTACTGAGTTAACTGAGAATTTTTCTATTTAACAATGACAGGATATTCATATTGAAAGCAGGCAGATATTATTTTTATATACGGCCAGGCGAATGGTAATGGACGCGAGACCGCATGGTTGAATTAGATTGCGTTTCCAGACCGAACGCAGCGAAGTTATCCAACATATGCTGCTATATATCATCACCTTGCTGAGACAGTATCTGTGGCACCACAAACCATTGATCGAGGAAGACCAAGGTCCACTCGTACGCCTGACCACGAAGAACACATTCTACATGCTGTCGAAAACGATGCAGCTATCAGCACACCTCAATGGACCTATCATGTCGTACATCATGATACTGCATGGATGGTACTTCAAGAGTAACTCTTGTATTCGTATCAGTTGCAACGTGTGCAGAATCATTCGCCCTCTGATCACTCACCACGTAAGAACTTTTTCCGATGGTTTATTACACAAACTGTCGATCCGTTTTTATCTCTTCAGGCTTGTTTATGGATGAGGCAACAATATTTTGGATTCTATCTTGGATTGTACATTTAACAGCGTCTACACATACACCCTCCTCCTCCTCCCACACATACACACATATAAACCCCCCATATATATATATATATATATATATATATACACACACACATACACACACACAAACACACGCACACACACACACACACACACACACACATATATATATATATATATATATATATATATATATATATATATATATATATATATATATATATATGAAGAGAGAAGAAGCCACAAACGCTTTTGGTATATATTTTTTAATATATGTTATTTTAGTTTCTATATTTTTGCTACACGCGTTTCAGGTCTTGAGACCTTCATCAGGTGAAGAATGGTTATAGTATGTATGTGCGTGTGGTCCGTCTACTATATTTGTTTTTACATGTATGAATGTATATATTCGTTCTCCACACATACGCACACACACATATATTATTTTAAAGAAATCTATACAGTAACTACATGTAATTTTTATGGTTTGTTTATGTGAGTGTATGTGTGTGTGTGTGTGCGCATGTGTGGTCCGACTAGTATGCTTGCTAGTATGTGTATACTGTGTGTGTTTATGAGTGTGGGATATGATTTGTTTAGTGCTCGTTTAAATTTGTCTATAAAGTTTTTTTCTTGTATATGTAGGTAAGAATAATCGTTTGTTTGATATATTGGCATAATCTTAAATTTATGTTTGTTGCATTTGTGAATGTGTTGTAACTCAAAGAGTTTTCTGTTGACTGGTAGTTTAATATTGCTTTTATGTAGGGGAACTCTATTGTTTAGCGCTTATGTCGTACCTATATAGGATGGGCTGCATTTAGTGGACCTGAGTGCATAAATCACGTTTTTGGAGGTACAGATTATTTTTTTTTTTTTTTTTTTTTATTTCGTATGTTTTGTGCGGTTTTCAAAAGTGTACAGTGAGAGTACCCTTCTATAAATATATCACAACCCCCACATATTTTTTGTCGTATTTTGTGATCCCTAGTATTGTGTGATTGTTAAATTTGAATTTGGTTAATGTGTTTTACGTTTTTTGCTTGGTGTTTGGTGTTAATTTTTTGCTTGTTTTAATATATCATTTTATCATTCTTATTAAGTCGTTCTAGATTTCTTGTTATTTCTGTAAAAAGTTCTGGATTGTTCTTGCGTCGTGATACGCCTACTAGAATTTGCTCGTTGTGGAGAAGGAATATATGCACACATACTGGCAAAAAACAAAAACATTAGACCGACCACACACACAAACACGAAATCTACACACCATACAAAGAGTATATATATATATATATATATATATATATATATATATATATATATATATATATATATATATATATATATACAATCTCGTTGCAATAAATAAGTATATATGGAGAAGGAATATAGCCATACATACAAGCAAAAACATAAACACAATACACAAGAATGGAACAAGGTCAGACAAGATAGAATATATATATATATATATATATATATATATATATATATATATATATATATATATATATAAAATCAAATTATAGCCAAAAACATTTGCGGTTTCTTCTCTCTTTATAACAAATATGAGCTATCCCTTATATATATATATATATATATATATATATATATATATATATATATATATGTGTGTGTGTGTGTGTGTATGTGTGTGTGTGTGTGTGTGTGTAAAGACAGAGCGAGAGTGAGCGGGTTAGGGCGCTGTAAATAATATGAAGTCAAATAGCCATCATGACAATCAGGCTGTAAGGGAATGCATCACAGACTGATGAGGACTTACATGAGAGTTTTTAAAATAATGTTCAACCTATACAAGGCTCAAGATACACTCGAGGTAGAGGGTTACAGAATAAGAGTTGATGCAAAGTGTATGAGGGTATGTGGGGAAGGAAATGACTAACTCTAGACTTGAACAGGTTAAGATTGTAATGATCGTTAAGCAACATTTTGGGCATCAGTTTCACAAAGTAAGGGTTCGAGGGAAGCTGTTCGAGTGAAACTTAGTTCTCACCAGTGGAACACGAAAGGAATGATATTTCAGTAGAAAGCAGCGAATAATATTGAATTTAGGCCCCAGTTGTAAATAATTTCAAGTTGAGTAACCCAGTCAGTTCAGACAGGCTCCGATTGATGTTGCCAAGTATATAAACATTGACTCAAATATCTATTTGGTATTATTCGTCTTTCATAAATAACCCCCCCCTTCACACCCAACCATGATTCTTCTCCCGCTCATTAACAGAGATATAGATCGCTTCTAAAACGGTTTAAGGCTTGTCATGCCTCATGTTGGTGTTTAACGGGATATTTACTGTAGTTCATTTTAATTCTTTAAGGCAAACCATCAGCAATAAATTAAGCCAGGAGAGCCATTTCCAGTATAGCATCAGGACATTTATAATAATAATAATAATAATAATAATAATTATTATTATTATTATTATTATGAGATCATCTCTGACTCTTAGATGTTTTGGCTGCGTGATGATAATCATATTTCAGCTCTTACGCACAGCTACAAGACACAACACCTTCCTTAGTGCGTGAGGTGTTCAGCGATGCCACCACCGCACTCCCAAAGATGTCAGGTATCCCAAAGATGTTTGCGAGGTAGAAGATTCCTGGAAATAGTCCCGAATATGTCAACCACCAAAAGAGACAACTTGAGTTGCTGCTATGCACATTTCTTCAACTTTCGCCTGCTCCTTTTTTCATAAAGTTTATATTTCCAAGGTACCACAACATCCATCAGGATCCACTCATAATTGCTCTGTTGAAGTGAATGCACGCTAAACTCTTGTCGTTCAATCAAAAGGGTCGTATAAAACAGGTACTTCCATTGCTTATTTTCTGTGGTGAATGTTCGTACGACTTCTCTACATAGTACCCAGTGTATTTAGAGGGCAACTTTGTTGTAGTGTCCTCTGTACTCTTTTTGTTCTAGCTGAGTGCAGCCACAAACAATATTTTGTGTATTTTTAATAGATTATTATTATTATTGTTGTTGTTGTTGTTGTTGTCTCTTCATACCAATATATTGTTTAAAAATTATCGTTGATAAATATCGTGTATCTTTACAAATATTATACGATTTCCTCTGTTTTCCATTATTGTCTTTTGTTGATTTACTTATTGCCATCGTCGTCACTGTTTTTGCGTTATTTGCCAATGGTTTGCTATATTTCTTCTTTTCATTCAATGGCTGGTGTTTTTGTGGTTAAGTAATATTGACTTACCGGAAAATATGCGGTTCCTTATTCTTTCTATTGCCTGATAGTGCTTCATCATTATTATCATCATTATTAATTTTCTCATCATGTTGGTGATGTTCAGCACTACCACAACCACCATCATCATTATGCAGATAACCACATAAAATAGAGACACAATGGGATCAAACGTTAGCCGGTTTTAGCGAATAATAGCCACCAAAAATCGAAACCATCTGTTTGCTTTCCTTTTCTTTTATCGGCCTGGCCGCCCTTGTTTCCTGCTAGGCAGCCTGCCTCTGTTTTCTGCTAA
This sequence comes from Acanthosepion lycidas, assembly GCA_963932145.1. Lineage (NCBI taxonomy): Eukaryota > Metazoa > Mollusca > Cephalopoda > Sepiida > Sepiidae > Acanthosepion > Acanthosepion lycidas. Next base: position 79,765,137 of record OZ010573.1, on the reverse strand, counting down.
CAGTGATATCATTGTGCGTGCTGGTTGGCTGTTGATTCCTTTTTAGCCGCAGCAATTTTTCTTTTTTTTCTTTTAATAATCAATGAGTATCGAAAGAGCAAGTTCATCAGTGTTGCGTGGACCTAACCGCCATCTGCTTGGACCGAGGCAACAAAACTTGTCTGTTTTAGCAGCTGATTTCGCCTTAGAGATCTCACCGCCTGCACTGCTATAGAAAAGGTTTCGGATGTAAACACAAATATGTCAGCGTATGTGTGCTTGAGTAAGTGTGTCTTCAGAGACTACATGGTTTTATCTTTGCGTGAACGTGTACGTTTATATGTTACTCAAGTAAAAGAACTTCTTAGCTTTTGACTAACAGTTCAAATAGAGAAGAATTATTTATTTCTCGTTTTGTAAGACGATTTCCCAGTTGTGGAGTAGTGATATTTGAACTTTACGATTGATTCTCAAACTTTGTTTCAGAGTTATGGCCGAAGAGGAATTGGGGGGAACTGTAAAGGTTCAGTGATTACTTAAAATTATAAGGGATGCGAAGTTGTGAAGAGCCATAATCGCTGACGTCCTGAAATGATTTGGCACATAAAAAGGATTGCACACATTGCTTCAGTATATTTGGCTATAAACATGAGTTCTATATAACACAATAATTCAAAATCATACCCGAGTCAACAAAACTATTTTGGCCTTTTTCTAAATTTAAAAATAGCTGTCATAATGATTGTGTAAAGTTGCTTAGAATTTTAGTCATTTTTACTTGAAGAAAGCTTTCACAGACTGACATTATTTTAAAGGATTACAGCTAATGCTTGTTTCATGTAAATGTTTATATAATTGAATTTCACAGTTAAATTCAAAATATGAATATTTACAGATAATAGATGCAAAATTGGCTTACAATTTTGCTCTTTCAGATCCATTAAAACAATATATTTGTGGTTGTACATTTTATCAGTTCATCTCATTGTTTTGATGCACAGTTATTTTCAATTAATTTTTCAATATATATATATGTATATTTTAGTCCCACATTATTTCTTATTATTATACACATATATATAGTGAGTACACATGTTTTTTTGTTTTTTTTTCATAACAAGAAATGTGCATTACTTAAAAAGGTAAGTGAAACATTGCTTTATGAAGATGGTTCCCCATAGCGGCCCGATGAAGGAAAAAAGTAATAAAGATGCGAGGCACAGTTTTTCATTTTGCCTTATTATGACTTCTCGATTTGGGCCGTTTTTTATTAATTTCACTGTTTAAGAAATTAAAAAATAAAATGGGATATCAACTCAAACACTGGGAAAATTTAATTAATCTTTTATTGAACTTCTCTAGCATTTTAACATTATTTTCCTTTTTCATAGATTAAAAAATATAAAAAATGTCCAGAGTTATTATTCCGAGCACTTTCGGCTATTTATATAGTCATTATCAAGGACGTTTTATTTTATGACGCGTTTCATTTGTTGTCTTCTACGTAGTAGCTTAGCTGAGTGGAAATCTGAGAACGAATATATGCTTTTAACGGCGCCCACGTGTTATGCACGACTAGTTGACCTGGGCATCAGTTCTATTTTTAGAAAACCATTAATACATCGTCTCCATTGCTAAACAGTGTAAGATAGGTAGCAGAAGAACGGTATTTAATCAATAATTCTTCCTTAATAATATGGTTTTAAAATATTTTTTTGTTATAGACTAGAATGTTCCTTAAAGGCTATTGTAAATTTTGGATTAATAAATGTTTATTAATTGCATTGGTATATAATGCGTCTATTAAGGAGGGTGTGGTGTGTCCGATATACGTAATTCGTATTTGACAAGTAGCACATTCTTGAACTTCATCGATTTTATCAAAACGAAAATGTCATCGAAATTATCGGTTGTTTCAAATACATTGTTATCAATGTAGGACATAAAGTGTTTCCCATGCTAACACAAGAACTGAACAAAAGCGCTCGGAATAGTAACAACTATGGACAATTTTTATAGTCATTAACCCCTGAAAAATGGAAAATATAAGAATGCTGGTTCCCCATGAGAGAGTTGAGAATATTCTGCAAATGAACTGGGCATGACGAAGATGGGAGAGGCGTCGTCAAAATCGCACCTGGCTGATTCCATCATTGAAAACATAGTTTTGTGATGATCCCAACACTTATCCTGGGTTAGGAAATGTGTAAGGAAACTATCTGTATGTTCCTTAAACAGTGTCAGATTTCCCCATGATGTGATCAGCTTGCTGCACATAGTGTCAGAAGACGTGGAACCAACTGTTCAGAAACCTTTCTCATGCTAAGTTCCTTGTGCAGAAGATTCTCAATTTTCTCACGGGATTGCTAATAGTATTGGCTGTTAGATTTATAGTCATCCATCACCATGTGGTAAACATGGTCCAAGTTTTCATAGGTGGTGGCAGTTGCAGGAAGACCAGACAATGGGTCATTGTCAAAACTCTACTTCCCACCTCCGAAATTCAGCTGACTACTTTTGCACTGTTAATAAAGCTGGAGGGTCATCCCCGAATGTGGCAACTATGTCAGCATGAATAATAACCTTAGGGGATAAACTCTTTTTTCTGCAGGTGCTTGATAACTCGACGATCCCAAATTTTGTCGATTTTCAAGAGAAATCGTTACTAGTTACATTTGAATTCTCTTGAACAATCAGGTGAGAATTTGTTTGGAAAAACACGATGCAATTATTATAAAAAAATAAGTGAAATTAATGCATACAAGATTTCACAGGCTTTCCTAGTTAGCTATTGAACTTTTCAGCCTACCCTCGTATATCAATGGATATGTTTACCGGCTATTATTTATTTCAATCTATAACTAGTTGTAAAGGTCAGAGGCACGGAACGAGAAATCTTTGAGCCAAGTTCACTAATATCACTTCCACACAAATACACCCGGGAAAAATAGGAATCTGTCACTTTCAAACTCTGCAGTTTAATAGCAACGAAGAGTGAGCAACTTGGCAACCATTCTAGTAGAACTCTAAATTGGAAACTGTATATTGCCTTGCAGAATAATAGCTATGATATCGACTGTGGTCTATGTGATAAATTTCTTTTTATATTCAAGGAAGTGTTTAAGCAGGAAGGTATCGATCAAAATGTTTTCCTGTTCAATTTGTGAGCATATAAAATGGTAAAAAGTAAGTTGAAACTTACGTTACACTGAATATAACATATCTAAAAGTCTACCATTCGTCCATGCTTAGAATACTGCTGCCACATAAAGAAGAATCAGCAATATTATAGGTCCTGGTGTGGCGGCTAGGATTCAGTCACTTTCCGACCACCATAAGGTTACCTCTCTTTGCCTTTTCTATAAATACGTTCATAGTAATTGTTCGCATGAGCTCTTCGATATGGTACCTAGACATTTTTTTTTTAATTTAAGAGCAGAGCTAGACTGGAGTCCAGTCTCATCAATTTACAGTTATGCCGGCTAAATGTAATTCTATGCTAACAGTTTCTTTTATCGCATTTCTCGCTTGAGGATCTCCCTTCCAGCTCCATGCTTTCCAGCCAACTATAATCTGCAAAAATTTAAAAGCAATATCAATCGCTACCGACTGTGTGCGTGATTACACTTTCTTTCTCTCGCTCATTATTAACGTTACTGTTCTTAACCCCTTGTGTCTTAGTGGCTTTACTGCCTCACCCCGTGTGATACCGATTAAAAAACAAAAAAACAAAACAAAACAAAAAAACAATCCTCTGAGAAGTTAAACTAAAATGAACATAAGCGAAACAGAAATAATTATTTGATACCAGTCCACTACTATATAAGTAACTATGCATACATTACTAAATATTCGGGTAAATATAATGCGTACCGTTTTGTTAAGCACTTGTCAAAAGGTAACTGGACATTTAATTGTAATATCAGGGAAAATGATTTATAAAACGAAACTCGGATTTGCACAAGTTTTGAATAATCATAATTAAATATTTTGCTAATTTTTCTAATCATTTATTTTCTAATTGTTTCCTTAAATAAAATAATGAAATTATCTTACTTTACGCTTTACAAAGACATTGTACAACAACAATTAAAAAGGGATGAGAAAACTCGCGTTAACTCTTTTTTATCTCAAACCGATTCTTAAATGCTTCTTCTACTATTTCGACCATTTTTCAGTTGAAGACATGCCCTATAAAATGTTATCTTTCCCTGCAAAGCCTACTCAAAATGGCTTTTCTATTCTTCTAATAAAATGAATTTGTTTATTGAGAAATGTCTCAAAAATATGAATAAATGCTAATCACAAATTGCAATAAATACAACATAAACATGATGAAATAATTTGCATTTTCTAAGAAATAATTCTCAAGACATTTCTTGATTGCTATTTTCACTTACTCTAAATTGAAGCTGTGTATGTATTAGAATAAATTGTTTGCTTTACCAAAGAGACTAATAATAATCCTTTCTTATCTCATCATATTTACTGCTTTACATTTTGTAGACGAATACAAACTTTCCGTACAGTTACTGGTGGTGTATTTCGCATGCCCTACAATCTCTTGAGTTTCACATTGTTATTGTTGTTGCTAACTGCTCATTTTTGTCAAAACAATTTCAATACCGACAATAAGGCCCATTCGGTTTTTACCTAAATTTCTTTGTCAGCAAAGACCATGTTATAGCAACTGATTAATTTCATTATTTTGTATAACGTTTGTTATTCTCGAGTATTATTTTGATTTGATAGAACCTAGCAACGATTTATTTGACGACGATACAGCAGGAAATCTGTAGCATTAAAACTTGAATACACATTTTCTTTCTTTTAATCATGTCCAGCAACTTCTCCACAAATGGAATGATTCTCTTTTCTGCGTGTTCTAGTAGAATTGTACCTTTCTTCTCACATGTAGAATTAATAAACCACAATATTCTAATTTTGAGATTTTGCCAAGGCAAGATGGTATAATCAATAGCGAATTTTGTTATATTAATTCAAACTAAAGATTCCTATTGGTTTATAAAAAGTAAAAAAAAAAGGAAATTTCAAATATGGCAATGCAATTTACTTTCAATTTTAATTAACATATTATTTCGTTATAATCATTCGAACAGAAGAAAATTTTCGAAGGAATATATTTTATCGAAATACAGATTATTAATCAATATATATGTTGTCATAGCTTAATGATTTCCCGTTCACATCTTGTGATAAATCTATGATTATGTTTTTTTTTTAAATCTATGAACTTATATTTCGTCCTCTATCCGAAAATTCACCTTTAAATAATTATTCAATTTATTTTCATTTTTTATTTCGACAAAAAATAGATCTATATTTTCTAAGATGTCAGTATTGTTAATTTGAATAAATGTGAAATTATAAAAATTCCGTCAGCATTTAACTTTTTTGTTGAAACTTTTCTGAATCTATGGTGTCATAATTTAAGCTAAACCTTAAAAAAGCAATGGTTCCAATATAAGGTTAAATGTTACATTAAGTTTGCTTGTGCTTTAATTTTTAAATGCAGACTTCTTAAGATGTTTTGTGATCCATTATTTTTCTTGCGAATAAAACATGTGTCTTTTCTAAATAGAAAAATATCGACAACAAAGTGTTTGCTCTGAAATCATTGCTCTGAAAATATATGGAATAATTAATATAACGTTTCACTATCACAGAGTAGTCCACAAAGTTTCCCCAGTCATAATGAACGGTTGTATTCTCTATTAGGCAACGTGTCTGAAACGTCTGTTTGTAAAAAAATTCACATCAGACAAGTGGAACACGTATATATAATATCTAATTATGACGTTGTAAAAAGGGTAGTCTCCATATATTGCTTCAGAAAGTATATGATTCCTTCTACCGTGTTCTATCTCTGCAAGAACCAGATCAGAATCAAAATACTACACCTTGACCGAAGCTGCCCAAACATCCATTCCAGGCTCAACCGAGTTTATAAGTGTTTGGCTGGCTTTGTGTTTGATGAACTGATTTCCACCATTCAAAACATAGTACATAATTCAAATAAGCCACATTTTATTTATGAAAGTTCTAATTGTTTTAAAATTCATAAAGTAAAACTGATTTATTTATTATTACTTATTGTATACAGAATGTTTACCAGCTTTATATTATATATGGGAAAGACTAAATAAAAACAAGTTTTATTTTTCCATCAGTATGCAGAAAATAATAGCGATTTGCTGAAAATGATTTCGGATATGATATTAAATACAGACTTACAATGAGAGAGATAAACATGGAAATACAATACACTTTTAGATAAATAACAAAAAATAATATGACTATTTACCTTTTTACTAATGTACAAGGTCTGACATTATCTTAAGAAGATATTTAACACTTTAAAATTCATAAACATCCTTTGCAAATAAAAAAAAAATATTTATAAAATGATTATACTTTGAAAGATTAGCAATATTATTTTAGATGTAATTTTACGGCAAAACATATCTTCTTGCATTTCCATATTTCTTGCAAATAGTAACAATAAAAATGCATAATTTTGAAGTACCCAGTGTTTAAAACGTATACATCTTTAAATATCGCTTTTATTATTAAATATAACAAACTGCATTTCTGATAAAATATATAAAACAAATTCATAAATAAACAAATGAAATAATTTGAAACGTACGTAAAATATTTCAAATACATAGAAGTAATGTAATCCTAGATGGTTTTGAGGGTTTTATAAGTTTAAATTTAGAATTTTCTGTAATAGGATTTTGATATTTTGACAAATTTGATATGGGGATTTTTAAACTGACAACTACTCTATTATAAGTTTAAAAATAATTTTATGTGCATCATAAATAGTAAATCCTGATTTAAAAAAATAGAATTCTCAAGATTTTCTTATGAATGACAAATTTGTTATAAATTATTCTTCCATCACAAGTAATTGTAATATGAAAACAATTTCTTTTGAAAATCTGAAAAGATTTCAGATTCTTTCTAAATGTTCAGTTTAAATTCAATTGAAAGATGCTCTTAGCGAAATGTGTATTTTTATTTCTTAATTATAGTAGATGAGACTATTTTAATGTTGTCAGCAAGTGATTAGTTAGATATTCATTTTCTGTTTTATTATTTATGGTAAATATTAAGAATCTAAGCGAAGAAAATATGTGCATATTTAGCATAAAATTATTTTAAAAATAATGACAAGAGCTCATGCCTCATGCAGGATTGCCCCAGTTGATTTTTAAATTTAGTACTCTTTAATTCAAAAATAGTTATAGAAAATTAAATCTGAAAATTACATTTTAGTTGCTAACTTAATATACTACTAGCAGCATGGCCCGGCGCTGCCCGTACTTGATTAAAAAATCGTACGACTCATACAGCAATCGCTATCTCTTGACTTAAAATATTTTTGCCCTTCCTTGCCTTTAAAGGAGTGCCCTTTGCCGTGCTGATGTTGCTACATGCCTTACTTCTTGCCTATCTCACACTGCGAATTTTTTCTAAGCTCTATACTAAACATTAAATCTGTTATGAAAAAAAGAACTAAACAAATGAACACAAAATGATCAGCTTTAAAAAAGGACTCGTAAATGGAAAAACCGAATGTTAACAACATATACTTTTTCACACCCAACCCAGTTCTGCGGAATCTGAATCAACGTTGAGTTTAAGCAAGCGAATGAGCCAACTGGAGTAAAGTGCCATGCAGATTTAAATTTTTCCCACTTGTGACGAATGCAGCTATCTATTTTCTTTTTTTTTTGCATGCTAGCATGTTAGTTAACATTCGTGTCAGTCAGCTGTTGGCTCTCATGCTGGCCAGTAGAATCTGCCTGCTTATTCGTGGCACCCAGCTATAGGCGCTCACTCTGGCCAGTAGAAAATGGCCGCAAATTACATGAAAACTGCCATAGAAGCATGAAGAAATCGATTATTTCCACAATCGATGGGAGTTGGGAAATGCAAAGTTGGTCTTGGCCTTCCCGCTAAGTTGGAGCATGTGCATGTAAATTTTGGTGCAAATCCGTCGAAAATTGCGGCCGTGCATTCGTTACACACATACACACATACACACACACACACACATCCTGCCTTTTATAGATGGAGATTTTAGATAAAATATAATAGTTGTTAATATATTTTATTATTATAGTTCTTAGAATACTAAGCTGAGTAATATTTTTAATTTTGTTTCTAATCCATTAACTACAGCTATATCTGTATAAAAATAACCAATTTAAATGTGCATACTATTTCAGATGGAGTATTTATTGGTGAAATTCAAAATTATACATTCGTTTTGTTCAAGAAATTCAAATTTGTTTGTGATCATCGTAGCTAACGAAATGTGCTGTAAAATCTACACTGCTAATCAATCAACAAATATCGCCTAAAATAATCAGCAATGGAATTCCTATCAACTGATTGAATCTAGGGATTTACCTCAACAGAGAAAAATCCCGAAGCTACATAGGTATACAATTGAACCATAAATTTTACTTTTCCATTTAAAAGATAATTCTTTTACAAATAAATGCTGGACGAATGATTGTTTCCTAAAGTGTTCATATGCGAATTCGGAATAGGTAAATATATCTCTCAAAGAAATAGGATCGCCAGTTGCCCTTGCTGTGTGGTTAACGTGTCTGATTAAAGCTATTTTTCAACCTACCTAATCTTAATTGATGATGTCAATCATTGAACCTTTTGTCTCAGCGTGTAAATCTTCAGGACATTTCTATATTCTTTTCTCCTAACGACGTTGAACACTTTTTGCCTCTTCTCACATTCTTTATGTCTAGTCCAATCGCATCAGCGTAATAACACACTGTGCGCGCCAAAGCAGAAAAGACGAACGACAATCGGAACTAAATTGCCATGATACATTGGTAAAACCTTACATTTTATTAGGCTGTAGGATAAGAAAAAAGAAATGTTTCATAGTTCTTATCGCATTTGAAGATAATTCGATCTTTTCTTGCATCCGAACATATTATTTTCACTCAAGTAAATCTTATTAGAACCACACCACCTTCCGTGATTTCTGAAACGTTCTTCGAATATAGCAATCGTTCTCCCGATAACCTAGTTTGCAAAGATTAAAACACTATAAGACAAGAATGATATATAAATCGATGCGTGCTATAAGAAGACGTCTTAAACAAAGACAATGATATGTAACGAAATTATCTTAATTTGAAAGAATTACAATGTTCAAACAATTTCTTTCGTTTTTTTTCTTTCATGCTTTCTCATAATTTGTTGTCTGTCACTTCAAGTGTATAATATTAAAGAAAATTGAATCACCGAGCACGCTAAAATTTTTGCAATTTTCTCCGTAAAATATTCTGACACGTTTTACCTCTACAGCAGTCTGCGAATTCCGTTTCCGTTTTTGACATATGAATATAAACGTGAGGAAGGAGGACATCTGTCTGCTAAATACATTTTAATAATACAATATCCTATCAACCTATAATCCAGTTCAATGAAAACGACTTTCGCAAAAAGTTTTATATCTTTAACTTGGCTGGTTAGATTCGGGCATTCAATTTCTTTTCTAAAAATTGATCATAACATTCCAGAGAAAAGTAAAGTTCGATACAGAATATAATGTCATATTTTAATATCACTCAACTGTACATTATATAACAGAGAGCTTCTTTTTTAACATTGGATCATATAAATAAATGCAGAAAAATAAGAATAGTTTCGTTTAACCGCCAGAAACGAATAGCTTTTACCCTTTATCTGTTTTACTGCGATGAGGAGGTATTGCCGAGGAGTCTGATCTCTAGGAACATATTCATATCACTGGCAACTTCTATGATTGGAAATAAATTTCGATATTTAGTACGTGACACAGATTTTATAAGAACGAATTCCGATGTATTTATTTAAAAGGAATAGATGAACTGAAATATGTTGTGATTAATTGAGTCAGCTTTGAGTAAGCGAACCAGCTTACTAAATTGTTGAGGTTGTTAATGCTTTTACCTTATACAAACAAGTAAATGTCAGTGTTAAAATTATCAAATTATTATTTCTTATAAGTAAAATCAAACTGAGATGATGGATTGATATTTTCGTGAATTATATTCATTGATTATCTACTGGGATCTGAATCAACATATAACGAGTCATTTATTTTTGTATTAGTAATTTTAGTATCGAATCTTTAATTGCCAAATCTGTATTTGATTTAAATAGAACCGACTTTCTCAAAAACATGAAATTGACTTCCAGTTTTTACCATGAACATGCGTGACAAAGGGCTATTTGGAGAAATTTTATGCCAGGT